>OZ014521.1:66501627-67701627 GCA_963966055.1 Lathyrus aphaca
ATAACTAAATGTATAACTCTCTGTATTTTGACTCTTCAAAGATTCGACCTGCTCGCTAAGCGAGCTCTGCGATTTTCGCAGTTCCCCCTTCTGCGTTTTGACACCACCTGCTACGAAATTATGCAACCAATTTTCTAGTAGTACAATCATAGAATTAACATCATTAACCAATATTCCACACACTTATCACACAACATCAACTATTAATCAACCTACCACAATTGTTCATCCAAATTCATGAAATCCCCAAACCCCTAATCAACGACATTACCTAATTCTCATTATAGAACCCTTAAGAGACGAAAGAATCTCACCCTTACCTTGGTTTTGACGAAAATTCTCTTCTTCTTCGTGGATTCTTCACCTATCTCTTGAGCTTTTCCTTCTTCTTCTCTCTGTTTTCGCGATTGTTTCTCTTTCACCAAAAACACGATTCTCTTTCCTCTTTTCCTAATTCCAACATGACTCATTAGACACAACATATGATCTTCCAAATTTATCCTTACTATTTTCACCAAATGACCACCCTACCATTATCTCTTTATTTTCCAATTATTTTTATTTATTCAATAATAATATTATTAAGTATAATATAATTCCCTTAAATTAATATTATACTCATTAATAAAATATTCCTCTACACACCAAAAACACCACAATCCAATCAAAATAATTAAATAAAATTTGGGGCGTTACAACTTTCCCCCACTAAAAAGGTTTTCGTCCTCGAAAACTTACCTCATACAAAAAGATTCTGATATGACTCTCGCATCTTGCTCTTCAATTCCCAAGTCATGTACCCACCGACAACTCCTCCCCAAACCACCTTCACAAGGGCAATCTCTTTGCCTCTCAACTTCTTTACTTCATGATCATCAATTCGTTATGGTAATGCTTCAACCGTAAGATTATCTCTTACCTCAATTTAATCTATCGGTATCACATGCGATGTAACGCCCCAAATTTTATTTAAATATTTATTCGGAATATTGTGTTGTGATGTGTGAAAAATAATATATATTATCGAATATAATTGGGGTTAAAAATTATATTATGGTGGATAATTGTATTATTAAGTGATAAATAAAATAAATGGAATAAAATAAGAGATAAGGACAAGGTGGTCAATTGGTAAAAGAAGTAAGATAAAAGTGGAAAATCATAAGTTGAGTCTTAGGGGTTATGTTGGAAATAAGGAGAAAGGGAAAACATAATCGTGTTAGAAAGAACAAGAACAATCGTGAAAGTTGTGAAGAGGAGAAGAAAAGGAAATGGCTTAACCGTGAAGAAGAGTTCGCGAAGAAGAAGAGATTCTCAACAAAACCTAAGGTAAGGGTGAGATTCTTCCATATTAAGGGTTTTATAATGAGAATTAGGTAGGTTGAGGATTAGGGATTGAGGTTGTGGTGGATTGAGGAGGAATTAAGTTGGATTAAGTGTTGTTAATTGTTATTAGTTGATAATTGTATGCATTAGATGATGAAATTGATGAATACTGTGAATTATGACCGTGATTGGCGATGGGTATGATGATTTTTGTAGCAGGTTGGAGTGCTGAGAGCAAAGCTGCGATTTGCGAAATCGCAGAGCTCGCTTAGCGAGAAGAGTCAGGGAGTTTGGCGCTTAGCAAGCTGTGACCCTCGCTTAGCGAGCCCTGTAGCGTGAAATATTAATTTTTAAATTCTGAAAAATTCCTTAAAATTATTTAAATGAGTTAGAAATGCTTAGGAATCGTTGTAGTGTAGTTGATGGTAGTGAAAGAGGAGTCATGCACTTAATTGTAGGGATAATTAGTGTAAGTTTAATTTAAAGATAGTTAACATGTTTGTTGGAATCGTTGTTGTTGTAATGAGTTATATATGTTTGCTAGTGGTGTATGTATATGTAATTGTTGTGATATATGATGTTGGTCCACTTGTGATAGTTGAAGTTGATTTAAGTAGTTATATGCTAGAAATGCATGATGATAATGATAATTGCAATGTTGATGAATTTGGTATGGGGAATGGTGTTGTGATGAGTAGTTGGATATAAGTTGTTGTTGTTGAAGTTGTATGACGTAGTCATTGTGAGTGTGCATATATGTCATTGATGTTGCATGACATGTTGCATAGTTGAGTAACATACCAAGGTGGGGTATGTCGTTGTTATGATTTTGGTGCGGTCATGAAATAGGGATCATATGTGGCCATAAAATAGGGGTAGAGGGTGTGATCATGAAATAGCGATCATACCGGACGATGAAAGAGGGGTCGGAAGTTCCGACGGGAACATGATCATGAAATAGAGATCGGATACGGTACCGCATGCATAGAGTCAAGTAGAGTCTCATTGCACGATTATTGTTGTTGTTGTGTATGATGTTGTTGTATATATGTTGTTGATGTATGTGATGTTGTTGGGGTGTATAATAGTTGTCGTTGTAGGTGTCGTTGTTGAACAGTTGTTGTTGAGAAGTGGTGCATTATTTTCTGATACTTGCTTAAATTCTTATTATATTACTCTTTATGATGTAAGTATCTCACCCTTTCTGTTTGAATGTTACCCCTATGTTGCTAATGTGCAGGTGAGCAGGATAAGTCGAGTGGTGGTCAGTGAAGCTGATGTGCTTCACGTTTTAGGGTGTTGGCTCTGATATGTCGCTTTGGGAGTCGGGACGACGTTGCTTTTACTTGTTATTTCTTTTAGAAACAATTTTTGTAATTGAAGTTGATTGATGTTGATTTTAAAAATATTTTCGCTGCATGTTGAGTAATTATTTTTGAAAACGTATCATTGAGCCATTTATGGTGTATTGAAGTTGATTGTGACACTCGAATAAAAAGTTGAAAATTTTACTCTGATTTTTTATTAATATTTTCGTGGGGTAATTTGGGTGTTACAAAGTGGTAGCAAAGCAGGTCGATCTGTCCGACCAAGTAGTTGAGTCGTTGAGTTGTTGTTGAGTGTTGAGCGTTGTTGATGCGTTGTAGTTGTGTAGTTGTTGTTTGTTTTAAATCGTTGTTGGATTGTGTTGTGTTATGTGACATATTTAGAATGTATGGGAGGAATGATGTTGCATTTGTCACTGATATGCAAGTGATGGCACAGGCTGTGCAAAACCCGAGGAATGCTGGGGACCGCGAAAGCGATGAGTTCAGGAAGAATGATCCGCCAACATTCAAAGGGAAGCATGATCCCGATGGAGCAAAAGATTGGCTCAAGGAGATTTAAAGGATCTTCAGAGTTATGGAATGTTCAAAGGGAAGCAAGGTGCGATTGGGTGCGCACAGACTGGTATCTGAGGCTGATGATTGGTGGGTTAGCACTCGCCAACGATTTGATGCATCTGGTGTGGCCGTCACCTGGGCTATGTTCAAGAGAGAGTTTCTGAGGAAGTATTTTCCTGAAGATATTCGGGGAAAGAAGGAGATAGAGTTTTTGGAGCTGAAGTAGGGCAGCATGTCTGTGATGGAGTACATTGCAAAGTTCACCAATTTGGTGAAGTTTTATCCGCAATACAGTGAAGTAACTGCTGAGTTCTCGAAGTGTGTCAAATTCGAGAATGGGTTGAGGTCTGAGATTAAACAGGAGATTGGCTATCAGAGGATCCGTAGGTTTCCAGATCTGGTGGATTGTTGTAGAATCTTTGAAGAAGACAATAAGGCTCGATCTGAGCACTTCAAAGGTTTAGCTGAGAGAAGAGGTAAGAAATAAGTGAATCATGGAAAACCTTATGCAGCTCCTGCTGATAGGGGTAAGCAGAAGAAGAAGGAGGGGAAAAGGCCAAGTGGGGGAGGTGTTCCTACTTCGCTTAAGTGTTATAGGTGTGGTGAGATGGGCCATCGTGTCAGTGAGTTCACGAGTGACGTGAAGAAATGTTTCAAGTGTGGTCAGTCGGGACACTTCATTACCGAGTGCAAGACAAATTTGGTTACTTACTACAACTGTGGGGAGCAAGGTTATATCAGTATGCATTGTCCAAAACCCAAGAAAGCTGCAACTGAAGGAAAGGTGTTTGCTTTGACAGAGACAAAAACTTCCAACGAGGATTGTTTGATCAATGATATTTGTCATATTACTAGTATTCCGTTGATTGTTATGATTGACACGGGTGCGACACACTCTTTTATTTCTCTTGATTGTGTGAGAAAATTAGGACTTGTTGTGTCTCTGATGCAATGAGAGATGGTTATCGAGACTCCTGCTAATGGGTCATTAACTACTTCTCTTGTATGTCAGAATTGTACATTACCGATCTACGGTAAGGACTTTGGTGTCGATTTGGTTTGTTTTCCATTGAGGGGTATGGACGTGATTTTAGGTATGAATTGGTTGGAGTGCAACCATGTTCATATTAATTGCTTCAGTAAGTCGGTTCATTTTCTTACTCCTGGTGAAGAGGAAGAAGAAGCTGGTTATTTGTCTGCTCGAGAGTTGAGAGAGCTTATGGATGATGAAGTGCAAGTCTTGGCACTGTTTGCTTCGTTGTCGGTGGGGAATGATATGGTAATTAGTGAATTACAAGTGGTGAGAGATTTCCCGGAAGTGTTTCCAGATGATGTTAAGGATGTACCACAAGAGAGAGGTGGAATTTAGTATCAATATTGTGCCAGGAACGAGACCTATTTCGATGGCCCCATATCATATGTCGGCTTCCGAGTTATCTGAGTTGAAGAAACAGTTAGAGGAAATGTTAGAAAAGAAATTTGTGAGACTGATTGTATCGCCATGGGGAGCATCAATATTGTTGGTAAATAAAGAGGATGGTAGTATGAGATTGTGTATTAATTACAGACAACTAAATAAGGTGACAATTAAGAATAAGTATCCGCTTCCAAGGATAAATGATCTGATGGATCAGTTAGGTGGTGCTTGCGTGTTCAGTAAGATTGATTTGCGATCGGGTTATCATCAGATAAAAGTGAAGGATGAGTATATTCAGAATACTGCTTTTAGGACTCGGTATGGACACTATGAATATGTAGTGATGTCATTTGGAGTTACTAATGCGTCTGATGTATTCATGGAATATATTAATCGAATTTTCCATGAGTATTTGGATCAATTCATTGTCGTGTTTATAGATGACATTCTGATTTACTCTAAGTCAGAAGAAGAGCATGTTGAACATTTGTGAACTGTGTTGCAAGTGTTGAAAGAGAAGAAACTCTATGCAAAACTGTCAAAGTGTGAATTCTGGTTGAAAGAGGTGAGTTTTCTGGGTCATGTAATTTCGGAACGAGGAATTGTTGTGGATCCGTCCAAAGTAGATGCAGTGTTACAATGGGAGACTCCGAAGTCAGTGACAGAAATTAGAAGTTTCTTGGGATTAGTCGGTTATTATCAGAGGTTTATCGAGGGATTTTCGAAGTTGGAACTTTCGTAGACCCAATTGACTTGTAAGAACAAATCGTTTGTGTGGGATTCTCAGTGTGAGAAGAGTTTTATTAAGATGAAGAAGAAGTTGACTACTGCGCCAGTTTTGATTTTGCTGAAAGCAGATGAACCGTTCATGGTTTATTGTGATGCTTATTTGATGGGTTTAGGTGGAGTATTGATGCAAGATGGTCAGGTTGTGGCGTATGTTTCATGTCAGTTAAGAGTTCATGAGAGGAATTATCCTACTCACGATTTGGAGTTGGCAGTCGTAGTTTTTGTCTTGAAGATTTGGAGACATTACTTGTATGGTTCGAGGTTTGAAGTTTTTAACGATCATAAGAGTTTGAAATACTTGTTTAACCAGAAAGAGCTGAATATGAGGCAGAGACGTTGGTTATAATTTCTGAAGGATTAAGACTTTAGTTTGAATTATCATCCAAGTAAGGCTAATGTTGTAGCTGATGCCTTGAGTCGGAAGACGTTGCACATGTCGACTATGATGGCTAGAGAGTTGGAGTTGATTGAGAAATTCAGAGATATGAGTTTGGTTTGCGAATAGACACCTCGTAGTGTGATGTTAGGAATCCTGAAAGCTAATAATGATTTTCTTGATCGTGTTTGGGAAAGTCAGAAGTCGGATGTGAAACCGGTGCACTTGATGGTTAATGATGAACGAGTTAGAAATAATGAGTTTCGGGTTGATGGGCAAGGAGAACTTAGATTTCGGGATCATATATGTATTCCTGATGATATTGATTTGAAGAGAATGATTTTTGAGGAAGAGCATAGGAGTGGTTTGAGTATTCATCCGGGAGCAACGGAAATGTATCAGGATTTGTGGAAGATATTTTGGTGGCCTGGTATGAAACGAAATATGGCTCAATTTGTGTATGCGTGTTTGATTTCTCAGAAGTGGAAAGTGGAATATCAGAAACATGCTGGTTTGATGCAACCGTTGGATATACCTGAGTGGAAATGGGATAATATATCGATGGATTTTGTTACGGGGTTACCTACTACTCCAAGAGGGCATGATGCCATTTGGGTGATTGTAGATAGATTGACAAAGTTAGTGCATTTTATTCCGATTGGTATAACTTATTATTTGCAGAGATTGACAGAGATATATATGGGTATGATTGTAAAGTTGCATGGAATACCTTTGAACATTGTTTTGGATAGAGATCTGAGGTTTACATCGAGGTTTTGGGAAAGTTTACAATAGGCATTGGGTTCGAAATTGAAGTTGAGTTCAGCTTATCATCCTCAAACTGATGGAAAGACCGAGAGGACGATACAATCTTTAGAGGATCTGTTGAGAGCTTGAACAAGGAGGTGCTTGGGATAGTCACTTGTTGTTGATTGAATTTACGTATAACAATAGCTATCATTCCAGTATCGAAATGGCACCGTTTGAAGCTTTGTATGGTTGAAGATGTAGAACACCTTTGTGTTGACATGAGTCAGGTGAGAATGTTGTACTTGGACCTGATATTATGCAATAGACTACTAAGATGGTGAAGTTGATTCGAGATATCATGAAAACTTCACAAAGTATGCATAAGAGTTACCATGATAAGAGAAGAAAGGATCTTGAATTCCAAGAGGGAGACCATGTATTTCTGAGGGTTACTCTAGTAACCGGTGTTGGATGAGCTTTGAAGTCGAGGAAGCTTACTCCTAAGTTTATTGGGTCGCATCAAATTTCGGGGAGAGTTGGACCTGTTGCTTATAGAGTGGCGTTGCCACCGAGATTGTCAAATTTGCATGATGTGTTTCACGTGTCGCAGCTTCAGAAGTATGTTCCGGATCCGTCGCATGTGATACCGATGGATGAAGTTGAGGTAAGAGATAATCTTACGGTTGAGGAATTACTAGAATAGATTGATGATCGGGAGGTAAAGCAGTTGAAAGGCAAGGAGATTGTCCTTGTGCGAGTGGTTTGGGGAGGAGCTGTCGATGGGCATATGAATTGAAAATTGGAAAGCATGATGCGAAAGTCGTATCCGAATCTTTTTACTTGAGGTAAGTTTTCGAGGACGAAAACCTTTTAAAGTGGGGGAGAGTTGTAACGCCCCGAATTTTATTTAAATATTTATTCGGAATATTGTGTTGTGATGTGTGGAAAATAATATATATTATCGAATATAATTGTGGTTGAAAATTATATTATGGTGGATAATTGTGGTTGAAAATTATATTATGGTGGATAATTGTATTATTAAGTGATAAATAAAATAAATGGAATAAAATAAGAGATAAGGACAAGGTGGTCAATTGGTAAAAAAAGTAAGGGTAAAAGTGGAATATCACAAGTTGGGTCTTAGGGGTTATGTTGGAAATAAGGAGAAAGGGAAAACATAATCGTGTTAGAGAGAACAAGAACAATCGTGAAAGTTGTGAAGAGGAGAATAAGAGGAAACACTACAACAAAAATCACATTTAACTGCGCACCTTAGACATCGCTTATGTGAAAAAGCGCTACTATAAGTTAAAAAATTTAAAACACGGAAACTGTTCACAAAATATTTTAAAAAGCGCTGTCTAAGGTGCCCTTTAGACAGCGCTTTCTCAAAGCACTTTTAAAGATATATCTTAGACAACGCTTTTGATAAAGCGATGTCTAAGGTCTTAAAAAAATTCAAAAGCGCTGTTTAAAGTCAATCTTAGACAACGCTTTTAGATGTCACCTTTAAACAGTGCTTTCTCAAAAATGATGTCTAAGGTCTAATTAAAATAAAATATTAGACTCAGTTTCTATTTTCGTTCTTTCTGTTCTTTCATTTTCCCTCCAGCGAAACGCGGTAAACCTAAACCTCCATAAACCTTGAATCGATCATTGAAGAAGTGTTTGAAGAGTCTTTCGCCACGAACGGACATTTGGGAGTTGACTGAGTTTTTGGTTTCTGATGTTCTTCCCTTTTTGCGGTATGTTCTCGTTTCATATTATTTTTGTTGACTGAGTTTAGTGTCTTAGTCCTGTTGAAGTTGTTTTGATTCATTCTAGCTTTTTTGTAGTTTTGACTCATAAGGTACATTGTTAGAACCCTTTGTTGTAGTTGACATTGTTGTTGACATTGTTGTTGACATTGTTGTTGACATTGTTATAACTTATAGAAACTGAGTTTTGACTCATTAGTCCTGTTGAAGTTGTTTTGATTCATTCTAGATTTTTTTTTGTAGAAACTGAGTTTATAAGTTGAGTTTAAAACCCCTTTTGTAGAAACTGAGTTTTGACTCATAAGGTACATTATTAGAACCCTTTGTTGTAGTTGACATTGTTGTTGACATTGTTGACATTGTTATAACTTATATTGGTTTAAGCTCTTGTATATAGTTGACATTATTAGTTTAAGCTCTTTTTAACTTATATTGGTTGAAATTATATTGGTTTTAAATTATATAGTTGATATTGTTGTTGACATTGTTATAACTTATATTGGTTGAAATTATATTGGTTTGAAATTATATAGTTGATATTGTTAACTTATAACTTACTTTTGTTAACTTATATTGTTATAACTTATATAGTTGATCCCTTTTTTGTTATAACTTACTTTTGTTAACTTATATTGTTATAACTTATATAGTTGATATTCTTAATACATAAAAAGACAAAAAATTATATTGGTTTGAAAATAATATGGATTCCTTTTTTGTTATAACTTATATTGATTTGAAATTATATTGGTTTGAAAATAATATGGTTTGAAATTATATTTGATATCTTTGGTTTCTTTATTACAGGTTAGATATGGCCACTAATGATGAACACCCACATGATGATCATTCTACGCATGAAGGAGGTAGTAAAAAAATATCTACGGAAGAAGAGATTAGAAGAGGCATAATGGTGATGAGGAGAGTGATTCATGGTAGAGACCGAGACATCATTCTAGATGTGCATTGGAGCGATCTTGGACAGCTTATAGAACCTAACGGTCATACCTTGACTAGTTTCGTTGGTGCACTAGTAAGGAATGAGATTCCCATTACTTGTGATGATTGGAGAAATAAAGAGTTGAATGAATCCAAACAAAAAATTTGGACTGAGATAAAGGTACAATAACACACATTATGTTCTTTAAATTACTTGCATTGCTTCCAATTTATGTTCTTTAAATTACTTGTACTAACGCACAATTTGTATATTTTTCTTAGAGGTGTTTCAACATCGAAGACGATAGAAGATATTTTTGTATGAAATTGGTCGGAAAGCTACTAAGAGGGTTTAGAACATTTTTATCAACCAAGTATCTTAGGGATGCAGATGGTAATCATGTTGATGTGGAGCTTCCAAAGAAATATGAAAGTTTTATTTCACAAGAAGAATGAGAAGCGTTCAAATCCAAACGAAAGGATCCAACATTTAAAAGAATAACTGACACAAATCGGGAAAGAGCATCAAGTCCCGCGTATCCATACTGAAAAGGACGTGTCGGATATGGACGCTTAGAACAATCTATGGTAAGTATCTATAAATTGCAATAATATATTTGTTCATCATATATGAGTTTTATTTGATCATATTGTATGACTTAATGTGTAGTTACAGAAGGAGAAAAGTTCTGAAAGATCTCTTCCTGCACATGTTTTGTGGAAGGAAGCCCGTGTGGACAAATCTGGAGTTGCTAAAGAAGATGTTCTACAGGTGTATGAGAAATGTGTAAGTATAACATTATTTCTTTAATTAAATAAAAACTTTATTAACAAATAATTGACAAGTACTCAATATTCATCCGATTTTCAGGAGGCGCTATCTCAATCAGCTTTATCTCCAGATGATACTAGGAGCATACTTAGTCGGGCATTAGATATCCGTGAGTATTCGGGTCGGGTGAGGGGTAAGGGATTTGGGGTCACTCCGACCTCCTTAAGTATTAAAAAAGGAAAGACTCCTAGTAATCGTGAGCTTAATTCAAAATTGGAAGCAATGCAAGCTGAGTTTGATGTATTAAGGAAAGAAAAAGAGGCTAGCGCTTCAGCATGTTTTAAAGATGCTTCGGACAAAGATAGTATCAACTGTAACTTTCAACCGATCATTCCAGAGGTAATTATATATATTTGTCTTAAATTGAACTATTAGCTTAAATTATGTAATTGACATATATACACATTATTAACAATTTCATTTTATTATTGGTTTTATGGCATTTCCCATTGTCAGCTATATTTATCGTCACCATATTATCGGATGGTTGGCAAGGGAAAAATGTATAACAATAGCGGAGAATTACTTCATACTATAGAGCTCCCTACTGGATGTTTGAAAGTCTCAGTTGAAATTGCAGTTCAGCCGAATGCATTATTAGCATATCCTTACGATGTTTCAGATGCAACAACGGTGGAACAAGCATTAGGTTCGTTTGTTGCATGGCCGACAAGCCTCATTAGCGTAGGATATGAGGTATGCCTAAAACATTATGAACCTTTGTTAACCTTAATGTGTAGATTCAAAGTTTTTATGCGCATTTTACGTACATTTTTTACTTAGTTATGTTAACTAGACTCCAACAAGATCCAAATCAAAAGATAAGGCTATTCTGCGGCATACCGAGTCCGTTGTTTCAAAAAATAGGTACATTACAATTATATGACATATATGCATGGAAGATGTTAAATTCTTAATTTTATACTTCATCTAACTATTTATATGATACGTAGCTTCATGATAAGGAGGTTAGCAACGTCTCCACACAACAAAAAAGGTTGGTGCTAAGAAGACCGCAGCTAGGAAAAAACCTACCTCCAAATATAGGTCGTGCCTTCAGACGTTTCTAGAGATGACATATATTCCGACCGGAGGTGTTCGTTTTATACATATGGAGGAAGGTATTTTTGGCTTTGAATACGAACAATTAATTGGTAATGAAGAATTTATGCAAGTTTTGGGTCGTGAAGAAATAGGCGTCAATGTTGTCAATACATATGTGAGGTAAATCCGGTCTACTTTGTTATATTAATTGAACACCTTATTTACTTTATGTTTCAAATGAATGGTCTGATGTTAATGATGTTTTTATTTAAGGTTTTTGTATGACAAAGTGATGCAACCAAATGGATTGGACGAACGATTTGGATTCTTAGCACCCGCGTCCGTCAACTTAGCTTTAATCTTAAGTAGACCAGATGACGTGATGGTGTACGTTCTTTACCTCTTTATGGCCAACAAAGATGCAGAGAAGTTGTTCTTTATACCGTTTAATGAGACATCCTATGTCCCATTTGTGAAATTCTAACAAAACTTTAAATATAAATACACAACATTTGAAAATTTTACTTAACAAGACTGAATTAATAAAACATACATATGCTCCAAATATATATTACATAGAGTTTGACATTGTTAAGATTAATGGACTTGCCACATAGATAAAACTTAAAAGAAAAGTACATAAGGAAATCAAAAGAAAGCATAGTGAAAAAGACCTCCTACGCCCAACGAGACTAACACTTATACTGACTGTAATACTGATACGATAAGCGTTTGGACAAAACGCTAATAGACTCCAATCTTGATGTCATAGAAAATCCATATCCTCGTCACTTCATATCCTTCCCACTGGGACTACCGAGCTCGTCGTCTGATCGTCATAGATTAACCCAAAAATACAAGACAAAAAGGACACAGGGCTAAGATTCATGTACAAGTTTAAAAGTGAGAATGAGTGTGTAAAATAATAATATACATGACAACCACAATTACTCAAACAAGCGTATCCTTAACCTATAATTACATTTATTATATCTCTATTTATTATAATAGATCGATATTCAAAAATTATTACTATTAACATGCTTACTACGCATCTTGATAAAAGTGTCAACAATGTCTAACTAACTAAATTTTAATTTAACTTTGTTACATTTTACTATCAATAATTAAACTCAATTTTTGAAACCACCAAAAGACAAATAACATATTTAGAGTTAACCTATCTAACCAAAGACAAATTTAATTCATTTAAAATTCAAATACACGCACTAATCGACAAAGAAACATTAACCCATTTAAATTAAGTAAAGACAAATTTAAATGTACAAAATCTCTCCTCCAACCAAAAACCAATCACCCCTATGAATCAATTGTCCCATTATAGATTTTCAACACTCATTTTTTTCAACAGTCTTTTTTCTTCAACAAAATATAATAAATAAATATATTTTAGGAATATCATAAAAGTACAAATTTTATATCCAAAATATATAACTAAAAATTCCTATTTTGACTGGAAATCATTAAAAATACAAAGAACTTACCAAAAAACACTTACCTATAATATTGTATGTAAAAATAGGACTTATTCATAATTTAACCAAAAAAAAACTGAACTATATAATTTGTTTTTTTCTTTCTTGACCGGACTATATAATTTGTTTTAAAAATCCGAAAAATCTGAATAAGCTAAAATATTCGTTTATTCTTCATCTCTCTCTCAGAATTAAAATTGCCCCAATCAAAGAGAGAGCGTAGAAGCCGTTTATGGAAGAAGTTCAAAGCGAAGAGGGAGAAACAGAAAACCATCACCATCACTCTCACTCTCACTCTCTTCTTCCTTTCTCTATTTCTCATCGCATTTTCAGTATTCAACAATTATTATATTATTATTATTAGCTTTTAATTTATTGTATTATATTCTTTTCTGGATTAAATAAATATGGGTAAGAAGAGCAGGGGTCTCTTCTCCTTTCGTCGCCGGTCTAAGAAATCCGCCGTGCCGACTCATTCTCCGCCGCATCCTACGGCGGTTGAAATCACCGGTTCACCTTCGGATAACCGATTGGTTACAAAAGCAAAGAAAAAAACCGGTGGAGCTAGGTTATGGATGCGGTTCGATCGTTCAGGCAAGTCGGAGCTCGTGGAGTGGGAGAAAAACACGATCATCCGCCATGCCGCAATTCCCGCTAGAGACCTAAGGATTCTAGGCCCTGTCTTCTCCCATTCATCCAATATCCTCGGTAATTCTATTTCTCTTTTGATTCTATCAATTTCTATTAAATTTTAGGGTTTCAGTTTTTTTATTCATGAACAATGTCAATGTAGTTTATGAATCATTTATTTGTTTATTTATTTTTTGTGATTAGCGAGAGACAAAGCGATGGTGGTTAATTTGGAGTTTATAAAAGCAATAGTAACAGCTGAAGAAATTTTATTGCTTGATCCTTTACGTCAAGAGGTTCTTCCGTTTGTTGAACAATTGAGGCTACAGCTTCCACATAAGACTCAGCCCAAACTTCTTGGTGGTGGTGATGAACAAGAGTTGCCTGTTCCTGAGGGTGGTGAAGGTTTACCTTCCGAGCTTCCGCTTCCGTTTGAGTTTCAAGTGTTGGAGGTTGCTTTGGAAGTTGTGTGTACTTATCTGGATTCGAATGTTGCTGACCTTGAGAGAGGAGCTTATCCTGTGTTGGATGAGTTGGCTAGGAATGTTAGTACCAAGAATCTTGAACATGTTAGAAGCTTGAAGAGTAATCTTACTCGATTGCTTGCACGTGTACAGAAGGTGTGTGTGCTGCATAAGTTCCTTCTCTTACAAGTTATAATTAGACTTAGACTCCTCTGTGTATGTTTGTTTATTTGTTTTTGTTTTTCTCTTATTAATCTTTGTTCATGTATAGAGGTTGCTTTTTGTTCAAAAAATTGTCAAGAGGTTGCTTTTTAAGTTACTGAAACAATTCTTTGATAGCTATAGGTGTTTATGGAAGTTCAACATTTAAGGAGGAAATAATTGCTTACTTAGATTAATATATGCATTCTTATATTCAACGTTGGACTTGGAATGGTTGAGATGCCCGTTAAAGTACTTGTATTAGTATAAGTGCCAACAAAATTCTTTTTGTAGCGGTTTTGTACATTACATTGAGATGGTTTAACTTTCTAGGAAGAAGTTACAGATAATTTTTAACTTCTGTGGGTTGTGGACATGTGATATATACATCCAATTATGCAATCGTGGGAAAAAAGGGAGAAAAGTTATTTCCCTCACACCCCTTTAATTGATTGATTTTCTGTTACATTAATAAATAGTCATATTAGCTCTCGAGTAGGAAATTAGTAGAAGCTTCTGCCCATAAAGGAAATGTTTACCCTGTATAAGTTCATGCATTCAGTTATCTTTGAGATATCATACTTTTGAAATTAATGGTCCACTTTTAAAGGTGCGAGATGAAATTGAACATCTATTAGATGACAACGAAGACATGGCTCAACTATATTTGACAAGGAAGTGGTTGCAAAATCAACAATTTGAGGCTCAAGCGGGAGCCACAACCTCGAATAACCTTTCAATTGTTCGACGACTTAATTCTACCAGAAGTGGAAGTCTTATGACCAGCAACGATGATAATGATGTGGAGGACTTGGAGATGTTGCTTGAAGCATATTTTATGCAGTTGGATGGAACTCGAAACAAGATATTGTCTGTAAGTGTTCATGTGACCAGATTTTTGTCAAATCATGTTCATGTCAATTTTTGAACAGTAGAATTGTTGTTCTCTATTTAGATTCTATTGTTCTATCCAATTTACAAACATAATTGTGACTTCTGATTTCTTATTGCGGAAATTATATTTCATCCTTTTAGTTTTCTCCTATTTTGTGGTGAAGGAAAGTTGGGTTGTTGCTGTTACACTAAAATAGTACTTTATTGATCCTTTTAGTTTTATCTTGTTTTGGATGGAGGAAAGCTGGGTTGTTGCTGTTTCAGTGAAAGTAATAAGACCTTGCCCTTAGGTTTCACAAGTTTCCAGAACTTGTCTTTAGATCTCCCTCTGCTGTAGCTATGAATGTTTGTTAGTGGAATTTTAGAGACAGTGATTATGGATTGTGGCACTGGCAGTAGTCCAGTCTAATTTTCTTTTGATTCTGGATTTAGGAAATATAGTATTGTCTAGCGGATGGAAAAATAAGGGGCTGTGACCTAATCAATGATTTCCTTTTTCTAATTTGCAACAAAATTCGGAGAATGACCACATCTATCTTAGAACTTTTGGGTTTGGCGAAGTATTTGGGATTTTGAAATGTCGGCTAAATTTGATTGGCATATAAAATATAACGAGAGTCTGATTGGAATCTCGAATGCTGATTTGTTTCATTGTTCTTGAGCAGTGTTATGGTTCTTACTTGTTGGCTACTGATTTGCAGGTTAGGGAATATATTGATGACACTGAAGACTATGTCAACATCCAACTTGATAACCATAGGAATGAGCTTATCCAACTGCAGTTGACATTGACAATTGCATCATTTGCTATTGCTGTTGAGACATTGATAGCTGGTGCATTTGGTATGAACATTCCATGTTCATTATACGATACACAAGGAATATTTTGGCCGATTGTTGGGACTATGACTGCATTTTCCATATTGCTTTTCGTGCTTGTTTTAGCATATGCTAAATGGAAAAAGTTACTGGGATCGTAAGTCATCGGCTTTTGATTTGTCGCAAATGGCCATATAAATCTTGGCAGTTAATGATTTGATGAACATACAGAAATAATAAGAAACCCTCAAACAAGTTAAACTTATGAAGGGTGTATTTCAATTTCTCAAAATGTTATTAGGTGTGCTTCATAGCTTCTTAGCTTCTTTTTGTTTTTGACATGGTGTGCTTCATAGCTTCTTTTTGTTTAGTCGTTTTTTTAACTTGTATGATAATAAGGCCGGGTCAGTTTATATGTGCATGGGAATTGTATATGAGTAGAGATTAAGGGTCTGTTTGGCTGGGGAAGTGATATTTAATATTTTATATGTTTGGTTCAAATTTGAAGAGGGAGAAGTGGAGGTTGATGGTGGGGATCAAAATCCATACTACTTTTTGTTTATCTCATACCTCCGATGATTTGGAGGAGAGTGAAAGTGTTTCATTTTATATATATATATATATATATATATATATATATATATATATATATATATATATATATATATATATATATATATATATATATATATATATATATATATATATATATATATATATACTTGTTCATCCCACTTGTTCTTATACATTCATTTTGTACCAATAACATTTACCCCTTCGGGTCTTGACTTGACACTAGATCCCAGACTTCATTCCTTTTGAATTGTTCCAATTTTTTTTGCATAATATTGATTTAGAACTCATCAGTCAAAACTTTCTTGACATTCTTGGGTTTAAATTTGGAGACAAAATAAACATTTTACACAACTTTCTTTGATCTGGTTTTAACATTCATTTTGATCTTCTATTATGAACTCCTTATGGTGATCTTTTTGAATTCTGATGGAAGGTCATTTGTCAATTGGTTTAGTCCTTTTAGGTTTGGGTTCAACATTATCACCCATGTCTATAACATCTTCCGGACATCATTTATGAGAATAAATGTTCCTACATCCTCTTAGACATCAGTTTCTGTAAATGAGTCATCAATGACAACATTTATAGATTCCATCACAACTTTAGTTCTAGAGTTGAACACTCTATAGACTCTGATGTTTGTGGAGTATCCAAGAAAAATCTCTTCTTCACTTATATGATTAATTTTCTTCTTTACTCGTGATCTGTCAAGTTGTAGCATTTACTTCCAAACACATGAAAGTATTTTCTTTCTCCCTTTTCGGAGTTCATACAGAGTGGCAGATGTGTCAGATCTGATGGTCACTCTATTAAGTATATAACCAGTTATACAGAAATAATTCAGACATATCCTCGTGGTCTTCAGCTGGGACTACAATGAAGGTTGGAGAAGGGGTGGTATACATGCAATGTACTCCGACGCTCAAGTAAGTTTCAGGGTGAAGCAAACCAAAACGTTAAGAAAGAATGTGAGCGATTAGAATTGAATATCTAGCCTCCAAGGATGGAGGGTATTTATAAGGGCATCTGGCCGTGAATCGCGGGCGTGCGACCCTTGACTGGGTGTAACTGCTTCCAGAAGTTTCAGAGGGTAGTTGGTCGTGTGAAAGACGTTAGAGCGCGTATAGAGGAAGTCCCCAACGACTATATTCTAATAGCTCTATTTCTCAATGGTCATGAGGTCGCGGATCTCTTAATGGGCTTATGCCCAGAGCTAAACTAGATTGGGCCTTAATTGGACGTAGGGCACCTGCTAGGCCAGTCCAGAACAGGAGCCTCTGAGACGTTGTGCTTGAGCGAGGACAGTGACTTAAAGTGATCTAATAGCGAGGATTCAAATCGACGAACTCTTTACCTAGAAAGTCGCGAGCAAGTGATCGTTCATAAAACTCTAGTTAGAGCAGCGGACAGCTGGTATGTGAAGAAGTTCCACATACATTAAGGAAAAGATTTTGTTTTGAGAAGATAAAACGTTTCTACTTTATTGACATGTTGGAATGTGCAGTAATTTATTTATGACACCTGGGGCTAGCCCTAGGTCATAATTACTTGGCTTTTGCGTTTCCCCACGCGAGCTTAGGACATTATAAAAGAAATTCATGGAGATTCCCAGAAATTTTGAAGGTTCCCATGAACTTCATAAGAAACCCGATGAATGTCCATCACTCAGGCATCAAGTTGAAGGGAAGAAGATAAATATTACCTTGGTCGATGGCAGAATCCATTGAAGATTGACAGCGGCAATGATGAAGTTTTCGGCAAGAAGTTGCAGAGCGAAGATTTCACGATGAGAGGAAGAGTTCGTATTTAATGACCAAATGAACGCCGTTTTTCCTTTTATAATGTCCTAAGCTCGCGTGGGGAAACGCAAAAGCCAAGTAATGATGGTTAGATTTTTAGAAGATGAATAGATTGGTGTTTGATCCCTGTTAGATTCTGGTTAGGAAGATTTAATGTTAGTGACCGGACATTAGGTCGTAGTAGATGATGATTGTGTAAGGAGACTTTATCCACAGTAGGTTCCTCACTCTTATAGTCGAGGATGATGTTATTTTTACATGGATGACTCTGACATGTCGAGCTCGTTCCCTTCAGTTTTTAATTGAGAAAAAGGGGTCGACCTCCTCGGTCCTAATCGTTGCCCTTTCACTTGATTTGTAATGGAATGGTGGATTTGAGATCGTCAAATTCAATGTATTTTCTCTGCTTTTCAGGTGAAGGGAACCGAAAAGCTGACCATGGACTCAAAGACAGCTTTTCGGGTGCCGCGGACGTCCACGCTGCTGATAAATTGTGGATCATGGATGAGCCACTTGAAATGACTTCTCAGTTCGCTGTGAATGATTCAGATGCGTGGAACCGAATCGAGAGAAGGAAGAAAGGGATCCCGTGAATTGGCAGACCTTGTCCCCGAAACGTGATCAGACGATATACTCACATTATTCCTCTCTTCGGTTTCCTATGTACGAGTTCACGTTTTGCGAAGCCGGGTACCGTTTGCCTTTCACAGACTTTCAGGAGACTATTTTCACACATCTCGTTACCTGGAATTAGGTGTGACCGTAAGTTTGTTCTTCAAGATCTTCCATCTCCATAGAAAGTCACAAGAGGGTCGACACAACTGGGTGTCGTTCAAGCATGCGAACAGACTCTTCAAAACTTACTTGGACTTTGTTCGTGATTTCAAGTATAGATTCTATGTTATTCAACCGTGCACGCAGATGGCCAAGGATTCACTTTATTACAAAGAGGTCGTCGACGGTAGGGAGAGGCTGGTGGCTTACTTTCCTTTGGAGTGGGTGGATGTCCATTTTCGACATGCCAATGAGCACTGCATAACGAAGCTCGAGGATCTCAGTGTTGATGATACGGCGTCGTAAATACGCTTGTTAACTTCGTCTCTAGTTTACGCCCTTTGGATCTTATGAATTCAGACGGGCATATACTTCTGAAATCTGATGGAAGGCCGGCCACCCATGCTAGGTTGATCAATGTCAAGGCGTTGCTTAGCTTCCTGAATGATGATACGGCGATGCAACTCTTAGGTGGAGTTTAGTTTAGTTGTCTTGTGTCCGAGAATTTAATCGGCAATTGACTTGTCTATTTTTGTTTTGCAGATAAGATGGTCGAGATGCGTGAGCGTCTCGTGAAGGCCAACAAGGGAAATTTAAAGAAGGGGCCCAAAGGTAGTGTCGAAAATGTCAAAGACTAGGCCACTCTCGAAGGGTTTGTTGTTACGGGCTCTTTCACTCTGCGAAGCACTTCGGAGGGTGGCTCTCTGCTAAGGAAAATGCCAAGGGTCGAAGAGAAGTCCTCCCCTCCAAAGACTAATGCTCTCCCTTCGGGCATGTTCACCTTACCCCAGTGTGTGACCCAAAGGTTGCTATTTGACGAAGGGTCATCTGTTCTGGTTCCTGGCTTGGATGCAGCGACCATTCTGATCGCTGAATGCAAGGATCTGAGATCGAAGTTGTGCTGGGATGCTATATGGATGATGCGGATCCTCTAAGTCTCCCTTACCTTGAACGATGTAGATATTGTCCCTCGCAAGGATCTCCAAACAGTTAAAAATAGACTTGACGAACTAGAAATCGAAAATGCCAAGCTTGAGAACAATTTGCTCCAAGCGAAGGGGCATTATGAGAGTAAGCTCGAGCTGATGAGGGAAGTTACTGAGATCAGGGACAAGATGGCGGGCCTGTTCACCGATAACGAGCGTCTGAAGAAGAAAGTTGCAGAGGCGGAGAGTAAGTTTACCTTCGGGGATGATGAAACTGAAGAGGAAGTTACGATGACTTTGATGGCCAAATTGATTGCTCGAATTCGCTTGTTGGCGCAAGATAACTTGGCAATGGCTTTGTTCGGCTTCTACAGCGCTATCGAGCATTTAAAGGTGAAGAACCCCGGGGTGGAATTGATTGTAGAGGGCATTGGTCTTCTTTATCGCGTGAAGAAGGGCGCGGTCATCCTTCCTGACGATGAGTGAGGTTTCTTAGTCTACGAGCCATATTTTCCTTGGTCTGCGTGCCTTTTGATGTATTTTTTATTTATGGGACTTAGACTCATTTCTATGTAACTTATGACAATGCCCGACCTCATGGTCAGCCTTTTTATAATTATAATTATTGCCCTTTTTGTTCGTGCATTGTTATTTGTAATGTATGTTTTAACTTAAATGTTATTGAACAGTAGATATGCTCGACGTGTTATATGACGAACTCGACAATGTATGGAATTTATCGAGGAGCGAGATTTGTTATCGCATAAGGGAGTCAAGGACTCGGTCAAGTTCCTTATTCCCTTAAGACTTAGACCTTTCCCATCGCGAGTTGGGGTTCTGCCACGTTGGTATGGAAACGGCGGAGCTCGTTCGAGGTGTCCCCGTTGGGAGAATCATATGTCCGTTAACTGGGAAAGAGTTCTCTAAAGTTTTATTTAAAGATTGTACCTATACCATGGTACATCCCTGTGGTCGGGCGTTTTCCCTCCGTTAACGAGGTAAATCCGTCAGCAGCTATTTCGCGCTTTAGCTGGACTTAGCTGTAATATTGTTTAAGCTTTTCAAGGTTCCATGGTCGAGCAAATGGTTTTCCATTTAGTTCTTCAAGGTAGTAGGCTTATGTGTCAGTTTTTGACTTGACCCGATATAGGGCCTCCCGTTAGCTGGGAGCTTGCCCTTGCGAGAATCTTTCTGATTTCTACGCAGGACAAGACTGCCTACCTGGAATTCTCGTTTTATGGTCTTGGCGTCGTAGCACAATGCGATATTTTGTTTTAGGGATTCTTCGTGGAGAGTTGCCCCTGAACGGATTTCCTCGACTAAGTCGAGCTTTTCCCTCAATGCTTCATCGTTGAGTTCTTCTTCCAGAGGAGACTTTGTCCGTCTAGAAGGTTCTCTAATCTATACGGAGATGATTGCTTCCATTCCATATGTCATTCGAAATGAAGTTTCCTCGATGGTCGAATGTGGAGTTGTTCGGTAGGCCTAAAGTACACTGTTGAGTTCCTCGACCCATCTTTTCTTTGCCTCTTCCAATCTTTGTCTAAGGTCTCGCAAAATGACTCTGTTAGCGGCTTCGACTTGCCCGTTCGTCTGAGGATTCTCGACTGACGTAAAGTGTTTCTTGGTACCTGTATTGGCTACGAAGTCTTGGAAATTCTTGTTCGTAAATTGAGTACCGTTGTCTGTGATCAGGGATTGAGGTACGCCGAACCTGGAAAGGATATTTCTCTTATAAATTGCAAGATGTTGAATGTAGTGATTTTGGCCAAAGCTTCGGCTTCTATCCATTTGGTAAAATAATCGACGACCACAATCAAGTATTTGTTTTCGAATGAACCTACTGTGAAGGGTCCAAGGATGTCCATGTCCCACTTGCTGCCTGATAGGTTGGCCAGTTCGTACGACCACGATACTGACCTGTTCCTGATGAGGAACCTCTTGAAACGGTACTGACCTGTTCCTGATGAGGAACCTCCTTCATTAGAGAAAATCCAGAAGGGCAGAAGCCCATGTACTTTAGTGTCGTTCTGCATGGTTTGCCAGTAGTAGTCTGCCCTTAAACCCTTTCGGGCTAAGGATCTGCCGCCCAAGTGTTGTGCGTTTATACCTTCGTGTATTTCGTGCAAGATGTCCAACACGCTTTCTTCCTCGATGCACTTGAGAAGTGGGATGGAAAATCCTCAAAGGTATAGCTTATTGTCTATCAGGACATATGAAGATGTGTGACGTTTGGTGGTGCTGACTTTCTTGCTATCTTCAGGCAACTCGTCTGTTGTTAAGTAGTGGTATATTGGAGTCATCCAACAATTATTGTCACCTATGACATTGACGTCGATGACTTTGGAGGATTTCATTATGTTAGGGTGTGGAAGTGTTTCCTGTATGACGGACTTGTTTCCACCTTTCCTTTGTGTGCTCACCAATTTTGATAAGACATCCGCCCAAAAACTGCGTTCGCAGGGAATGTGTTGGACTTCCCATGACTTGAACTGTGCCAACTTCTGTTATACCAATGTCAGATACTCAACCAAATGATCGTTTTTAGCTTGGTATTCCCCTTTGATCTATGATGCTATGAGCTAGGAATCAGTATAAATTTTAATCTCCTGCGCACCAATGGCTTTGGCTAATCGGAGTCTTGCCAAGAAAGCTTCATATTCAGCCTGGTTATTAGGCGTTGGGAAAGAGAGAACCAAGGATACTTCAAACATGAGCCCGTCTTTGTTTTCGAGGATGATCCCCGCTCTACTGCCTGATGGACTAGATGCTCCGTAGACGTAGATGACCCATTTATGGGAACATTCAGGTGTAGTCTCCGCAGGTGTCATTTCGCCCACGAAGTCGGCCAGGGCTTGAGCTTTTAAAGCTTGTGTGCTTTTGTAGTGTATATTGAATTTGAACAGTTCTAGTGACCACCTCAGCATTCTGCCAACCATATATGGTCGGGAAAGTAGCTGCTTGATAGGTTGGTTAGTTCGTACGACCACGATGTATGCCAAGAAATAATGTCTTAGTCTTCTGGATGCATTTACGAAAGCGAGGGCGACCTTCTCTATTTATTGGTACCTGAGATCTGGCCCTTGCAGTGCTTTACACGTAACGTACATGGGCTTCTGCCCTTCTGGATTTTCTCTAATGAGAGTTGTGCTAATGGCATCGATATTAACACAAAAATACAAATATAGGACCTCCCCGGTTGTTGGTTTGGATAAAACCAGAGGTTCTGACAATGCTTGTTTGAGGTGCTGCAGGGTCTGCTCGCATTCCTCCGTCCATTCAAATGTTGCTTCCTTGCGGAGTAATTTGAAGAAGGGTGAGGCGTGTTGGGAAGATTTTACAACAAAGTGTGATAACGAGGTGAGCATTTCGTTTAGGGACTGAATTGACTTCTTCGAGTTAGGCGTAGGAAATTCTAAGAAAGAGCGACACTTGTCGGGATTGGCCTCGATTCCCCTTTCTATAAGATAGAAATCAAGGAACTTCCCCACCCTTACACCAAAGGTGCATTTTCAGGGTTAAAGCGTATTTTGCACTTCCTCATCTGGTCGAAGACTTTTAGGAGATATGATGTATGATCGGACTCCTGGGTGGACTTGACGATTATGTCGTCCATGTAAACTTCGAGCATGTCCCTAATCTGCGATTGGAAGACCATGTTCATCATGCATTGATATGTGGCTCTTGCGTTCTTCATCTCGAAGGGCATTACATTGTAGTAATAATTGCTTGTCAGGGTCATGAAGGCGATATGCTTCTTATCTTTTTCAGCCGTAGGTATTTGGTTGTACCCAAAATAAGCATCCATGAATGACAAGAGCTTGAAACATGCAGAACTATCTACCAATTTGTCTATGTTAGGCAAATGGTAAGAATCTTTTGGGCGTGCCCGATTGAGATCGGTGTAGTCAACACAAGGCACCATTTTCCATTAGATTTCTTTACTAGTACAATGTTCGAGAGCCAGGTTGTATACCTGGCCTCAGATACAAAATTGGCCTCTAAGAGGTCTTTAACTAATTTTTTAGCAGCTAAAGTCTTTTCTTCTGACTGTTTGCGCCTGCGTTGAACAATTGTGCATGCTGATGGATTGATGGTGAGCTCATGGTATGCGATCTTAGAGGATATGTCAGGCATATCATTGGCGGTCCATGTAAAGAGGTCGGCGTTGTTGCGCATGCATTGTTTCAGTTGCTCTTTCACATCGTTGGGAAACCTTGTACTAATGCAAACTCCTCTGTTTGGGTTATCCACGAAGGTTATAATCTCGAACTCACCCGCGGGTAAATGATGCAAGATGGCTGAATTGTTTGCGAATGTGGTGTGTTGTACCCCAAAATTTGTCCTCCAATATTCAAGATAATGTGTCTGAAGAGGTCTCATAATGGTCACAAGATTCTTAATTGCTAAAAGGATTCAAGGTTTCATCAGACAAAGCCTCCTCATAAGCAATGGATCTGAAACTAGAGTTTTGAATTTCCTCAAGAAAAGTGGACTTCCAAAGCCTCAAGTGGACTTCATGAAATCCCATATACTTCAAAGAATCCTCATGTCAAGTTTCAAGGCCTTCCATACAAGTTTGGTCAGTCAGATGCTCAGATACCCAAAAATCAGTTAACTTGGTCAAAATGTCAACTGTGGTCAACACAAAGTCAAACTTCAAGTTTTTTTTTGTCAATATCAAGATTATAAGGTAAAATTAATTATATGATCAAGGGTTGATCATAATTCATCAAGGAAACCTCAGAATCATCAAGAATCAAAAGTTGCTAAATTAGGGTTGTGTAGGAAAAGTCAACTAAACTTGGACCAGCCATAACTTTCACATACTTCATCAATAATTTCCCATCCAAAGTTCATTTTGAATCAAATTCAATTCTCTACAACTTTGTGTCTCACAAGCCAATTCTGAAAATGCTTCATTTGAGAGATATGAGCCAAAACATTACAGGTCCTTTTAAAAGTCAACAAAAAGTCAACTTTTTCAAGATATCATAATTTAAAAATGGAAAATTATATGGACATAGGACCAAAAGGAGAAGTTAGAGGATACTCTAAGATTTATAAAAAGTCCTAGAACACCTTTATGAGATAAAAATTGAAGGAGTTATGCATTGTTGAAGTTGGGCAATTTTGAGGAGGTGTATGAAGCAGAAAAGGTCAAAACTCAAGATTTCTCCAAATGGGCCCATAATATTTCAACCCAAACTTAAAGATGAGATTATTCACGACCCAATGATCAATTTTTTTGATTTTTATTATTTATTTTATATTATATTGAATTTTAATCATTTAAATTCAATTTTAATTGAAATAAATTATAAAAAATCAAATATTTGATTACAAAATTATTTTGGGATCAAATATTTGATGATTAAGATGATTGATCATGGTCAAATCCGGACAAATCTCAAATGGCATGTTTTTATATGATTTTTTGACAAATTTTGAAACCACATTTCTTCATCTTCAAGCAATCCACAAATCCATCAAAAAGCCCAATATTTTGACCTAAAAGACATCAATATATAATAACAAAAACATAAGGATTAGAGACGAAATTCAGAGGCAAAAAGAGCACCTTCAAAACTCAAATTTTTTCAAGAAAACTTGATTTTCGGTTTCTCCATTTAAGCCATTTTCAAAGCATTCTAAAGGTTGCAATTGGTTTATTGAAGTGTTCTAGACATATTTCCATCCTTACATTCATCGAAACCATGATAACATGCCTAAACCAAATCAAACTTCAAAGTTTTCTTGAATTTTTCGATTTCGTTGATTTGTGTATTATAAACTGTTTTTGATGTTTGTATGTTGTTTATAATGTAGCATAGAACGTTTCTGGTTGCTTGGATTGGATTTTCATTGCAGGATTTGAGTTCCACCATTGATAGGGTTTCAGATTTGAATTTAGGGCTTCTTGATTTAGGCCATTTAAAGAATGTTTAATGGTATATTTGGATTGTGCAGGTCATGGCCATTCGATTGGTATAAATATTATGGACTAATCGTGCATGTTTCAATGTTTAAGAAAACACAGGATTAACTACGAAAGAAAGTCGCAGCAAAAGTCGTAGCTATTTTCGCAGCAAATTTTGCAGGTCCAGAGGTTGAAGATGAAGGCTTCGCGCGCTCATCAGAAATTCAAATTTTGATTTATTTTATTATGTTATGGTTTCATATAACTATCACAAATGTGTGTGTGGTCCAGTGGTTGAGAAGCGAAGCTGTGAGGAAAAAGGCATGTGTTCAAACCCAGCCTCCAACAATCTTTTTTTCATAACCTATTTATTTTCTTGTTTTATTTTATAATTTATTTGTTTTATCTTATTATTACCTGCGCGCAGGTGGTCTGGTGGTTGGAAGCTTGGCATATAAAGTGGAGGGTGCGGGTTCAAACTCAGCCTCCAACACTTTTTACAAACTGGTTTTTTCTATTGTTTTCTTAATTCTTTTCTTTTTCTTAATTATTTTAACTAATTAATAATTAATTATAATTAACTCTAAATTAACCCTTAAAACTAATTTCTTCTAAATATTTTTCTTAATTTTGTAAATAAACTTTTAATTTTATTTTTCTCACATAATTCTTTTTAAAATAATTAATTTATTAGGTTTCTTTAAATTAATTTAGGCAATTAAAGTTTGGGTTAATTAACAACCCTGATTTTTCTAAACCCTGATTTTTCTAAATCTTGATTTTTCTAAACCCTAAATTTTTATTAACACTAATTAAACCATAATTTTTTCTAAAACCCTATATAGTCAACCCTATTTTTCTTTTACTAACCCTAATCAAACCCTAATTCTTCATGAAACAATTAATTATTTTTTTATTTTTTTACTTTATTTATTTTTTAGAAAATTGTATAAGATGCATTCTATGTAATTTATTTTGTCTCTCGATTATTATGTAATTGCTCCTATCTTGTAATAGCTTAGGTTTAAATTTCCGCTTTTAATTTCCGCATCGATCATTATGTAACCGCCCTGAAGCCATTTAATAGTGTAGGACCCTTTAAATTCCGCTTTTAAATTCCTGCAAACATTAATGCGTGGTTAGTAATTTGGGGAGTGCAAAGAGTAAATGAAAATTAAATTGGACTTAGTTCACTAATTACAAGATAAATAATTGAAATTCACACACGTAAGTCGATTGTTCCACGATCGCCATCTGCACCTCCTAGGGTTTTCCCTCTTGGTTGCCTTCAATACAATGGTCAAGTCCCTTGAACGTGGGGGTGTCGTAGTAAATGTCCCTATAGATTAAAAATCATCATAGTCCCTTCAAAGATAAAAGATCATAGTCCCTTCGAAGTTGCCTACGAAATAATTATCTTGTCCCTCGATGACCCTACGAAAATGATGATAGTCCTTTCGAATTACTAAGAGACCCCTACATGTTGTCTTTTATGACCATACGATGACCCTACGCCCGTCCCTTATCATATCCAAGGTAATGACTACTTACTCCTTAATAGTAAGGACAATCATACCCTTTTAAGGAAATAAATAACAAGAAAGACCAACTTAGGGTAGGTAGCACTTAATTACTTGCTCACTCTTTCAAAACGCTCTTTACACCCCACTTTTCAAAATATTTTCAAACCAAACGCTTTGTATACATCCTTACAAGGATCATTACAAAGTTAAAAACTCTTGAAATATTTTTCTAAAGACACCTCCATTATTTTTCAAACAAAAGTAAAGTGAGCTAAGTAATTAAGAGCCCATGGATAACCATGGATATAAAGGGTGCTAACACCTTCCCTTTATATAACCTACCCCTCGAACTCAGAAATCTTTTTAAGGTATTTCCTGTTCTTTTATACCCCTTCCTTATTGGATAAAATAAAAGTCGGTGGAGACTCTTGCTATGCAACATAAATAAAAAGTTAGTTCTCCCATTGTGTTATAGAACTGACGACTCTATTGGGGAGTTACTAAGTAAAAGATGGGTTACCTTAGGATTAGATCACTTTACTTGCTTGATTTGTTTGCTTTATCTTTAAGGGATTGTTGTGGGGTTACTGTGAGAAAGACCCTAACCCGGATCTAGTGTACCTTTGGTAAGTGGCAATAGACTAAGGAAAATGTACGGCGTATACCGATATGGTTGATCTGGTGGCTATAGTTAGTGTGACTTCTTGATTGGTGCTTATGTTCCTTAAGTAAGTTGAGAATAATATGAGGCTGCCATATGTTGTCATTAACTCTAACTACCCTTTAGAACCCTAATTGACCCATCTTGTCCATTAGAAAGTAGTGAGATAACTGGCTTTGGTGAAGTCTAAAGTTGGTTGATACTCGATGCTACGCTCATTAAGATTCTAATCTTGGGGAGTTTTGGTTGGCAAGTCAGTTTCCTACTGAACAACAACCCTTGAGAAGGATTAGTGATATTGATATCCCCTAGAACCCGGTTAATTTTGCTAGGACAAGATGAACCAACTAAACTTCAATGGGGAAGGTACTTACCTATGCACTTCATGCAAGCCTTTAAACCTAAGGCTATTGTGTGACTTGTTTGTGTGTGCCACTTGCTTGTGTTGAACATAACATCATAACATCATGATATTATAAGCATAACATTCTCGCTAACCATTTCAAGGACCAAAGGATTTATCTTTTTTCTTTGTTGCAGGTTATGTCTTCTGCTCGCTGAAACACTATTCAGGTCAACTTTGTAAGGATCACTTCCAAGCTTAAGGAATTGGTCTCAGAAGTTTCTGAAAGCTCTCAGTTCATCAAAAAGCATGGTCATCTACTTGATTTGGTTACTTCAGGATTTGATGAAGATATGATGAGTGTCCTGTTCCAATTCTTTGATCCTAAACATCATTGCTTCACATTTCCCGATTATCAGCTGGTGCCCACAATGGAAGAATTCTCCAAGCTACTTGGTGTGCCTATCCTTGATCAGAAACCTTTCACGGGCTTAGAAAAGGGACCTAAACCTGAAGTCATTGATGCAGCCCTACATTTGAAAAATCATACACTGTCCTAGAAATAAGATGTGATATTCCCTAATCCATACCAATTCATAGATGTGCATGAAATCAACATATTTCTGACTCACAATCCCGTGCCTACCTTGCTTGGAGATATCTTACACACTCTTCACACTCGTACTACGAAGGTGCGAGGAACTCTGATGTGTTGCATACCTATACTATCAAGGTGGTTTATTCCACACCTTCCTCGATCTGTGATGAAGAATGAACAAGGTTTAAGGTGGTCTAGAAGGATAATGCCACTCTCTTATTCAAATATTAATTGGTGTTCCCGATCTATGGAGACTATTACTATCATTGACCGTTGTGGAGAGTTCCCTAATGTGCCACTCATTGGCATAAGAGGGGGCATTACCTACAATCCTTCTTTAGCACTACGTTAGTTTGGTTATGCTCGGAGTAATGGTCCTCATGGCATGTTTATTCAAGGTATTGTGTTCGATTATGACAACGATCTTCAAGGTTATCGTCAAAGGTTTATACGAGCTTGGAGCAAGGTGAACAAGGTTGATAGCAAGACTTTGGAACCAAAATACTCCATTCTTATGGATCCTTACCTCAGATGGGTGCGGTCTCGTGCTCAGACTCTTATGATGCCATATCTTGTTATTCTACCGGTGATTTTTGAGCCTATTGTTGAAGGAGATGTTCCTTATACCATTCTTCATCCTGATATGCCTACTGATCTGGAAGAGCTGCAGAAGTCCTGGATCCAACTGAATGAGCAAAGGGATACCTTTGAAGCTCAGTTCAAGGCTAGCCAAGAAAGAGTGTTGGAGTTGACAAAACAACTTCACGAAGAGCGGAACCTCAATACATATCTCAACACAAAGAGGAAGCATCCATGGGAAACTTAAGTCTCATATGTTATTTATCTCCTTCTTATTTTCTTTCATTGTAAGCCCAATGGGAAATTATATTTAGTTACTAATGAAAGTTTTTGTTTTTGTCTTCCTTTAAACAAATATAAATCATACTTGGTCCTTGAAAACATTGCATTTGCATCTACATGCCATATCATTGCATGGCAGGTTTTCACAGCAGGTTTCTCATCTTCTCGCTATTTATTTCAACATAAATGACTCTCGATCAATCTGTCAAAGATCTTCAAGTTTAGAATGCCCAGTTTCAAGAGGTGATCATGAACTTGTCCAAGGGACAAGAAGAGCTGAAAACACTCCTGGCCAAGAAGAAGAAGAAGAAGAACAGAAAACCAGTTGGCTTCATCAACCTGGGTAGAAGGTTCAAAGCTCCAATCAAGACAGATGATGAGGTTTAAAACACTGGAGATGAAGATTCTGCGAAAGAAGAAGAAAGTCTACGTGGTACTATTGGGAATTCTGATTATGAAGAGAATTATTGTAACGTCCATACAATATATATATAGAATAATATCATACAAGTGTTAATTTTTGGTACTGACACCATCATAAGATGCATAATAGCATAATTCACATTCTTGACCAATTCTAAAACAAATACTAAAATGGCATAAGACATGGAATTTATACTAAAAAAATTCTAAGATCAATACAATATCCATTATCGTACAAAGATACAAACATACACATCAGAAGACTAAAACTATGCTTCACTTGAAACATCCCGAGCATAGCTCCACTTGTTAATCAAACCTGCAAAAGAAACCTGAAAAGCAACAACAATAGTGGTGTGAGATATCAACATCTTAGTGGGTTCCCTATCTTAGAGTTCTCTCAGATCTAAGGGTTCAATCTAAACATTCTCTAGTCTTTGGCCACTTCTTGTAAAAGAAATAAAATAAAATGAATCATAAGTCCATGCCTACTCTCAATGCCAAACGAGTGGAACATCTACATCAAGTCTTTACAGATGTTTCATGCGGGACTAAAGGCAACTCACCTCAAGACTTAATCAAGACCTTACGGAGGAATCGATATAACACTCACCAAAGTCTTTACGGGTGCTTCCCGTGGGACTAAGAATAACCCACCTCAAGACTTACTCAAGACTTCCTGCGTAAACCAGTGTAGTACTCACCTCAAGCCTTTACAGATGCTTCCCGTGGGACTCAAAACAACCTACCTCAAGACTTACTCAAGACCTTACAATAGCATGTACACTTCTTTTATAGCATATGCACTTCTTTTAGGACCTAAGGGAATGTCCTTGTTGGCCTTCTCATTCTTCTTCACATTGTAACCATCTTTTTATGTTGTGTTTTCTAGGATAATAAGGAAAGGCAGCCTCTCAAGCTTTCTACTACTTTACAAACTCTCGTGGCTTTGACAAAGAACTTAAGTTTTGAAAAAAAAAATTAATGAGAGAGTGCATTTTCAAAGATATTTTAGAAATTGGACATAATAGAGAGAGTTCTGCATTATTAATTTCTCATTTCTGTGATGCTTATGAACCAACAAAAAAAACTTTTGTGTTCAACAATGACACGTCATTTTCTTTTTGCGTCAAAGAGGTGGCACATGTCCTTGGTTTTGAAGATACCGGGATTAGTCTCACATACTCTGCAACAAAACAGTTCCCTCAGTTTCTTTATGACTTGAAAAGGGATTTCGGTTTATCAGGAGAAAAGAAAATAAAAACATGTGATGTGAAGGTGATTTTAGAAAAAATGGTCGTAGGTGATGACGAGGAAAGCCAAATAAACTTTAAGAAACTTCTGTATTTTTTAATAATTGAACTCATTTTGATATGCACCCCGGATCCTAAGGTTCCAAGTGTAGCATCTTGGGGGATCGTAGATAGCTTGGATTCATTAGAAAATGTTAACTGGCCACAAATGATTTTTGATAAACTCCATGAATCGTTCTCCAAACTTAAGAAACTTATGGTTGTGGATGAGTTGGGTAAGCAACACCGCTTTAATGGGTTTGCTTTCGTTTTTGAGGTAATAATTTAAGTTCGATGTCAATTTTTTTAATCATATCAATTTTTTTTCTGCTATTGGTTTTTGTTAACATCAATTTTAGGAAATTGTATTCAGAAGGATAAAATCATTTGCGCCAGATCCAACGCTTGATTGTAGCCATCCTCCAATTCAAAGTTATGTCGGTAAAAGGAGTTTTTCGAGGTCGTTGAAAACGCTGGAAGCCTCCGAGGTACAATTCATCCTATCTGGGTTGGATTGTGCTCTTCCATAAAGTATAGAACCTAAGTTTTCCGCTGCCGAGGATCCGCACCCAAAACGAAGATGCCTTGGTGCATCTTATGCGTATGTATTTATTTTAAGTACATTCTTTTAATTAATTTATTTTCTTTCATTTTTGTAGATAACCCCATGTTCATAATGTGGGGATGGAGTAGAGGGTGGTGCTATCCCTAGCCCTAGCTCTTCGATTCCTACTAATGTGGCGGAGGACTTTTTGGTTTCCGGGGCTGAGGACGACTCAATTTCCTCTTTGAAGGGGGTGCATGATTGCTTGGCGGAGGACAATTTGACTTCTTTGGCGGATGGTGTAGTCTCTCTCAACATGAATGATGCATCTACTCATCCTTCTTCGTCGGTGAATGATGCATTTGCTGCTCAGTCTTCTTCAGCGTCTCCACCTCCTCCACTTAAGATAGGTATAAGAAGGTCGTCAAGGGCACGAAAATAACCCGTGAAGTATATTCCAAGTTTCTCAAAAAACAAGAAAAAATGAAATCTTTTTACTGGTTTGTGTGGTAGTATTGGAGTTTGTGTGGTACTTTTCTTTTGTTGCTACAATAATTTTTGGATCTCAACTTTTACATTTTCACTTTGTGTGGTACTTGTTTTAGACTAAGAGTAAGTTTAGGTATGTTAATTCTTTGGAGTCATGCTTCTGATTTTACAAATTATGGTTGCATGTTGTGATTGTCTCCAGTGATTGGATCCAGAAATTTCTTTAAGTGCGGGTAAAAAATTATTATATTAAAAATGATTGTATAAATAATTATATTAATTTATTATTATTATTATTATTATTATTATTATTATTATTATTATTATTAATCAAATTGTATGAAAACCAAAATCATCTTTTAAATAAATAAATTGTTGCAGAATTAAATTTCTTATCAAACTATGAGAAATTAATACTTTTTACCACTACCAGGGGTGAGAATAGATTTTGTCAAATCTGAATCTGATCTGTTAAAAATTTTAAAGTCTAAGTCTGATATATAGTCTATCAAAAATTTGTTTTATGGCCCGAGTATGACCTTTTTGAAGTTCTGTTTGGCCTATAGCCTAATTAAAAAACATATATCATTTTAATGGATGGATTTTGCTTTAATGGATTCAATTGACACTCCTAATAATTTTGATATATGAAATTATGATAATAGTCTTGATCATATATTTATTAAATGTTGATATTAGTTTGATTAGAATTTGATTAAATATTGGAAGATTTTGATTATGTTAGTTTGATTGAATATCTACTTAATCTAAATCCAAGGTTGTCATGATGACAACTTTGGATTCAACCTTAACCCTAATGTCTATGTGGCAACTTCCTTACCTTTAAATGTCTACATGGCATTTTTTTTTAGAATCTTAAATATAAGTTACAAAATATGAATGAGAATTTAATCATATTAATATTTTTCTCAAAATAAATATGATTGTTTGATTTATAATTAAATAATTTCATAGTGATATTTTCTCAAAGTTATAAAATATAAATATTTTGTATTAATTTTTTATTGTTATATTCTGATCTTACCTGATCAGGAGGACCTTCTAGCAATCTGGTGCGAACAGCAAGTGGATGGAATGAAGGGGGTGTACCTGCAAGGCGCTTTGATGCCAAAGTTAATAGAGGTACACCAAATAGGTAAGTTAGAAGAGTGGAATCAGAATACCTGACCCTTTAGTGAAAAAAGGGTATTTATAGAGAGCCCCCAGCGCTGGACCAAGGTCCTTCTGTGGGCTGGATCAGCTAGGCCCAAGGAAGAACTGCCAAGGAACGCGTGAGAAGCGTGAAGACCTAGCTAAGTGGTCTGATCCTTGGTCCAACTGCCCATATCTTTCAGGAGATAATATGGGACAGTTGGGTGACGTGGCAAGTGAACTGGCTGACCTGTTCTTTGCCCGTTCTGAGTGCGCGCCCGACACGTGGGATGTGTGCCCGACAGTTAAGCGTCTTTGTGCGTCTAGCAAGAGTACTTGCCCGAGCATATGAGCCTCTGCTTGTCACATTGGACCGTAACCCAATATAGTCTGGAGGCCCAGTCCGGAACAATTTCTTTTTAATTTTGAAGTGATAAAATAATGTATTTTATTACTATTATAAATACTATTATTATTATTATAAATATGTATTATAATTATAAGTTTATATTTCATATTTGATATTTTGAATACATTATTATTATAAATACTACTATTATCATTATTATTATTATAAATAAGTTTTGAATATATTATTATTATAAATATTATTATTATTATTATTATTATTATTATTATTATAAATAAGTTACAAATATTATTATAAATACAAATATTATTATATATGTATTATAATCATAAGTTTATATTTCATATTTCATATTTTTAATACTATTATTATTAATATTTTATATATATATATATATATATATATATATATATATATATATATATATATATATATAAAAGTTTTGAATATATTATTAATATAAATACTATTATTATTATTATTATAAATAAGTTACAAATATTATTATAAATACAAATATTATTATATATGTATTATAATCATAAGTTTATATTTCATATTTCTATTTTATATTATTATAAATACAAATATTATTATATATGTATTATAATCATAAGTTTATATTTCATATTTCATATTTTGAAGTGATAAAATATTGTATTTTATTATTATTATAAATACTATTATTATTGTAAATATGTATTATAATTATAAGTTTATATTTCATATTTGATATTTTGAATATATTATTATTATAAATACTATTATAATAATTATTATTATTATTATAAATAATTTACAAATATTATTATATATGTATTATAATCATAAGTTTATATTTCATATTTCATATTTTGAATACTATAATTATTATAATACATATATAATAATATTTGTATTTAAAATAATATTTGTAACTTATTTATAGTAATACTAATAATAATATAATAATAGATTTTATAATAATAATATATTCACAATTATATTATTATCTTATAATATGCACAATTATATGAGTAATACCTACATGATTTGTTTATGCCTTGTTTTGCATGCTAATTGATGTTGTAGTGTTAGTGAATTTGAATTAGAGCTCACAATATAATTCCACATAATTTTGCTATTTTGTTATCTTTCTTTTTTAGTGTCAAAAAAAAGAATAATGAAGATATTAAGCTTGACAACACTTTCGAGCATTAAATAAGAATTGAAGACTATAAAACTATTTCATTTTAAATTCAAATAATGTTACTATATACCTGCGCGGGTATTTGTTAATTTTGTCATGGAGAATACCCGCACGGTTTTAATAGTATTATATAATATGCACAATTATATGAGTAATACCTACATGATTTGTTTTTGCCTTGTTTTGCATGGTACTTGATGTTGTAGTGTTAGTGAATTTGAATTAGAGCTCACAATATAATTCTGCATAATTTTGCTATCTTGTTATCTTTCTTTTTTAGGGTAAAAAAAAGAATAATGAAGATATTAAGCTTGCCAAGGCTTTCGAGAATTAAATAAGAATTGAAGACTATATATAAAACTATTTCATTTTAAATTCAAATAATATTACGGTATACCTACGCCGGTGTTTAATAATTTTGTCATGGAGAATACCCGCACGGTTTTAATAGTATCTTATAATATGCACAATTATATGAGTAATACCTACATGATTTGTTTCTTTTTTTAGGGTCAAAAAAAGAATAATGAAGATATTAAGTTTGCCAAGGCTTTCGAGCATTAAATAAGAATGGAAGACTATATATAAAACTATTTCATTTTAAATTCAAATAATATTACGACATACATGCGCGGGTGTTTAATAATTTTGTCATGGAGAATACCCGCACGGTTTTAATAGTATCTTATAATATGCACAATTATATGAGTAATACCTACATGAATTGTTTCTTTTTTTAGGGTCAAAAAAAGAATAATGAAGATATTAAGCTTGCCAACGCTTTCGAGCATTAAATAAGAATTGAAGACTATAAAAATATTTCATTTTAAATTCAAATAATATTACTATATACCTGCGCGGGTGTTTAATAATTTTGACATGGAGAATACTCGCACGGTTTTAATAGTATCTTATAATATGCACAATTATATGAGTAATACCTACATGATTTGTTTCTGCCTTGTTTTGCATGCTACTTGATGTTGTAGTGTTAGTGAATTTGAATTAGAGCTCACAATATAATTCCACATAATTTTGCTATCTTGTTTTCTTTCTTTTTTAGGGTCAAAAAAAGAATAATGAAGATATTAAATTTGCCAACGCTTTCGAGCATTAAATAAGAATTGAAGACTATATATAAAACTATTTCATTTTAAATTCAAATAATATTACGGTATACCTGCGTGGGTGTTTAATAATTTTGTCATGGAGAATACCCACATGGTTTTAATAGTATCTTATAATATGCATAATTATATGAGTAATACCTACATGATTTGTTTCTGCCTTGTTTTGCATGCTACTTTATGTTGTAGTGTTAGTGAATTTGAATTAGAGCTCACAATATAATTCCACATAATTTTGCTATCTTGTTATCTTTCTTTTTTAGGGTCAAAAAAAGAATAATGAAGATATTAAGCTTGCCAACGCTTTCAAGCATTAAATAAGAATTTAAGACTATATATAAAACTATTTCAAAAATGTCATATAATTGGCTTGGGCTGCTCGCCGACTAAGACAGTATATGTTGACTCATACCACTTTATTGATTTCAAAAATGGATCCTATCAAGTACATATTTGAGATACCTACTCTCTCCAGACGAATAGCAAGATGGAAATGATTTGACAAAATATGACATACAATATACTACTCAGAAAGCAATTAAAGGAAGTGTGGTAGCTGATCATTTGGCTCATCAAGCAATGGATGACTATCACTCTATGAACTTTGAGTTTCCGGATGAAGATATTATGCTTGTTACTAAAGAACCTAGACAATATGAATGACCTGAACAAGGATCCCGATGGACTATGGTTTTTGATGGAGCTTCTAATGCGCTTGGTAATTGTGTTGGTGTTGTGATTATCTCTCTCGAGGGTTGTTATACACTGTTTACTACTAGACTTTGTTTTGATTGTACCAACAATATGGATGAATATGAAGCGTGTACATGTACATCAAGATTTATGCTGATAAAGTACATGTACCTCCAATTCCATTGAATATTCTGACTGCTCCTTGGCCTTTTGCCATGTGGGGCATTGATATGATTTGTGAGATCAAACATACCGCTTCCAATGGACATCAATTCATTCTTGTTGCTATTGATTACTTTATGAAGTGGGTAGAGGCAGCCTCGTTTGCTTCTGTTACCAAGAACGTTGTGGCTCAGTTCATCAAACTTAATTTTATATGTAGGTATGACATCCCTGAAAGGATTATCATAGATAATGGTACTATTTTGAACAATATTATGATTACTGAACTCTGGACGCAAGATTAAGCATATCAATTCTTCTCCATATTGACCAAAGATGAATGGCGCGGTGGAAGTCGCCAACAAGAATATTAAGAAGATCTTGCACAAGATGACAATGACATACAAAGATTGGAATGAGATGTTACCATTTGCTCTTCATGATTACCGTACCACAGTACGTACCTCAACCGGGGTAACCCCATTCTCTCTTGTCTATGGTATGGAAGCAGTTTTACCCATTGAAGTTTAAATTCCCTCCTTGAGAATTATGAAGGATGCAAACTTAGATGAAGACGAGTGAATTCAGACTCGACTTGACCAGATAAACTTGATTGATGAAAAGAGGCTTGCAGCTTTTGTCATGGTCAAATGTATCAAAAGCGTAAGATCAAAGCATTTAATAAGAAGGTCAAGCAACAAGTATATCAGGCTGAAGACTTGGTAATTAAGCATATCATTTTACCACAGGGTGATCCTAAGGGAAAATGGACTCCCACATATGAAGGGCCATTTGTAGTCAAGAGGGTATTTTCTGGAGGCGCTATGATGCTTACTACTATGGATGGTGAAATTTCCCGCAACCTGTAAATGCAAATATAGTCAAAAAATACTACGCATAAAAAGAGACCCGCTAGGTTGACTGGCCTAGGAAAAAATAAGGGCATCCCGACGAACCAGAAGGGTTCGGGCAAAAATTAGGGATATATATAAATTGTACACCCGGCAAGTCGAAAACCCGAAAGGGCGGCTTGGGCAAAAAAAGGTATCCCGGTGGACTGAAAACCTGAAAGGGCAGTCCAGGCAAAAGTTAGGGATTAAAGCGTACGATTATGTCTCGTTGGATCACCCATGTAACCTCAACTGGTTGTACTGCCTATATCAAGTTCAAACAGGTGCAGATCAGTCCAATCGTTTTTATTCCGACAGCAAGATATGAGATACTTGAAGATAATGGAAATAGCAGAGTTGAAACTTAATGTGATCACTTACACATAGCTATTTTTACTTGTTTTTTGTACTCTTTTAGAATTTCTACGACGAATTCTTCTTACTAGGATTTACGTCTCCTTGTTCAAACTTACATGTTTATAGGCCACTTTCTAAATAAATACAATTTTATTCTCGAATTTAGGTTTACTTTTCCCTTTTTACTTAAGCTAAAACGTTTGTTGATTATGTTTGAATGTATAAATGCTTTTGAATATGATTGATGTTTACCAGAAATAAATAAAACACAATAATAGCATTTACTAAGGACGATCGGAGGTAGGAATCCAACGAATCTTCGTCGGTTCATACCCATAGAGCAATCTTTACGGATATATTCTAAACAAAACACTCCAAGTAGCCTCTCGTACTTCTGACTCTACAAGATCCATAGGGAATGTCCATCTCTTTTATCCCTAGTCAGGGTATTCAAGAGTTTAATTTTTCAATAAGAAGTGCGACGAACGGAAAACTGAAGGTCCTAAGCACAACATTCCAAAACAAGAACGAAGTCTTCATATTCCTCAGCAACGAATCATGATTTATTTTCCCCAACCAGCAGTTGATATACGAAGCTACTAATGCGCTTCAACTACATAATTTATACATACGTCATTTACATCATATCACGACATACACATTCATAATTCATACTGTTGTACCCCAAAATTTGTCCTCCCACAATCAAAGCAAGGTTTCCCTAGAGTTCTCTCAAGGTTCACAAAGTTCATAATTGATCAGGAAGTTTGAAGGTTATCTCAGACAAAGCAACCTCCTAAGCAATGGATCTACAACTAGGGTTTTGAGTTTATCTGAGCTAATGGACTTCTAAGGCCTCAAGTGAGCTTCATAACATCCCAAATGTATTCAAGAATCCCCATGTCAAGTTACAAGGCTTTCCCAATAAATTTGACCAGTCAGATGATTAGATATGCAAAAATCAGTCAAAGCAGCTAAAAAGTCAAACTGAGGTCAACTGTGGTCAAATTAAAGTCAAACTTCAAGATTTTTTGCCAACTTCAAGATTTTTTCACATGCTTCATCAAAACTTTCCCATCCAAATCTCATTTTGAAGGAAATTGAATTCTCTACAACTTTGTGTCTCACAAACCAAGCCTAAAAATGCTTCATTTGGAAGGTATGAGCTAAAACATTACAGGTAATTTCAAAAGTCAACAAACAGACAACTTTTTCCAAAGAGCATAATTTGAAAATGGTAAAAGATATTGACATGGGACCAAAAAGATTGATTATAGGACTCTTTAAGCTTTCCAAAAAGTTCAAGAACACCTTCATAGCCTTAAAATTGAGGGAGTTATGCCTTAGCAAAGTTGAGAAATTTTTAAGGAGTGCATTGAGCAAATAAGGTCTCAAATCCAAATTTTTCCAAATGGGCCTATAATTTTGCAACCCAATCTTCATGATAATATCAAGCACGACCCAATACCAAATATTTCTGATTTTTATAATTTATTTACTATTTATTTGGATTTTATTCATTAAAATTCAATTTAAATTAAAATAAAATATGAAAATCCAAATATTTGATTTGATTCTTCTTATAGAAACTCTTAAAGACCATTCAAGTTGATTTGATCTCATCCAAATTCGTGCAAAAGGCTATTTGGTAAGATTTTATTTGATTTTTGGACTAATAATGGTTGATTCTTTCTTCATGACCAAGTTATCCAAAAGCCCACAAAACCATCTGATTTTTTGACCTAATCTCACTCTTCTATAAGTATACAAGTCAACCAATGCATAGACGACGGATTTGGCAGCCAAGAACATCACATTCAGCTTCAAAAATCACACAAAAAAGCTTGATTCGGTTTCAATCCTAGAGGCATTCTCAAGACCAAACAAAGGTGGCAAATTGTTTCTGGACATTCATAGAGTGAATATGCATCATCACATTGCTCCATAACATCTCATAATGACGAATCTGATCTCAACTTTTTTCATATTTTTTGATTTTTCGTTCTTGATCATTCATGTATCATTAACTAATTTTGTTTGTTGATTTGTGTTTAGTGGAGGTTTGTGATGAATTCTGGGCAAAAACATTACAGAAACCATGGCTAAATCATAGAACGTCATTTTAGGGTTCATACTCTTCAAATTAGGGTTTCTTGATTTAACTAATATAAACACTTTTTAATACCACAAACAAGTTAAATGAACTGTATAAGGCGCGCGCAGCCTAGCTGGTTTATGGGCATGTGACTGAAGGGTGGAGTCCTGGGTTCGACCCCAGGCTCCTTCAGATATGTATTTTTTGTTGTTTTTTTCTAATTTTAACCTTTTTTTTAAATCAATTTCTTTTATTTTAATTATTATTATTATATATATAAATTAGTTAATTAAATTAAATCTTTTCTAAATAAAAATAAAAACCTAAAAAATAATATTTTGTAAAAAAGTTTTACTTTTCTAATTTTTGTATATAATTTTTATTATAAATACATTTTTTTTGTAAATAAATACAAATTATTTTTATAATTTTATTTTTTTATTACTCACTTATAATATTAAATCTTTATATCTTTTGTAAATAATAAAAATAAACTTAATTAATAATTTTATTAAAAATCTTAATGTTGTACATAATTAGTTATTTTTATAAATTGATTAATGTAAATAATTAAAATTAATTAAAGTTGTATTTTCTTAATAATCTTTAATTGTTTATTCTTTTTATTCTAAATCTAATTTCTTTTTCACTAATTCTAATAACTTCTAATTAACCTTAAATTATTCCTCTAATTAAATTTCTAATCTTCTTTATTATTTATTTTGCTTTAATCTTATTACTATTATTATTACTTTATTATTCTTGCTATTATTATATCTATTATTATTGCTTTATTATATATTTTTATCATAAGTTATTTTTATCCGATTATTATGTATTTGCCCATAAGCCTTGTAATAGCTTAGAGTTTTATTTTTCCGTAATTATTTATTTTGTAAATATTTACTGCGTGGTTAGTAAATAGGGAGTGCGAAACTAATTGTGGTTAAATGGACTTAGATAACTAATCAAAAAGAATAAATATCTGGAAAATAAAACTCACACACGTAAGTCGATCTATGATCGCCATCTGCACTTCCCAGGGTATTCCTCTTGGTTGCTTTATTTCAATGGTTAAGTCCCTTGAATATAGGAGTGTTTAAGCAAAGTCCCTTTAAAAATAAATCATCATTGTCCCTCTAAAGATTTTAAAAGATCAAGTCCCTTCGAGGTTGCCTATGGAATAATGATCTTGTCCCTTCGGTAAATATGATGACAGTCCCTTCAAATTGCTAAAAAACACCCCTACATGTTGCCTTCATTGATCATAGGATGACCCTACGCCTGCCCCTTAATAAAATCCAAAGTAATGACTACCTATTCCTTAATAATAGGGATAGTCTTACTCTTGAAGAAACATAAAAGAACTTGAATGACTTAGCTTAGGGTAGGTACCTCATAGTTACTTGCTCACACTTTAAAACTACTTTTCACACATCACTTTTCTTAAACATTTTCCAACTTAAAGGCTTTGTATACATCTATACAAGGATCATTACAAAGTACTTAGAAAAATTTCTAAGAACACACTACACTTTCTTTTCAAAAAACAATTAAAGTGAGCTAAATAACTAAGAGCCCATTGTAGCACCCCAAAATTTGTCCTCCTATTTTATTACCACTACCGGATTTTTTTAGGTTTCACCACCATTTGCGTTTGCCAGCTAGGTCATATAACAATCATACGTTCATTTTCATAAGCATGTTGCTGGAATCAAAGGCTTGGAGAATCAGGGTTTTATCTCTTAGGCAGATGTGGTTCGTTGAAAAATACAAAGATCAACAATTATGGCTTGTCTCTTGTGCATATGCTTATTCTCGAGGTTGGGCTAGCATACTAGTCAAAGGTATTATTATTCTTCGATACTTACCATCAATGTTTGATTAAGTTTTATTCCCCCGATCATCTGGCCATCAAGAGTTTTTCTTATGAAGTATGACATTAGTGCATTTTGCCACTCAATGGATTCTATCGTTGTCAAAAGCAAAAATTACTAAAAGAAGTATTGGCGCATACATTCTCAACCTAGCGTTTCATCAACTGAGAATCATAGGGTATCAAGGTTTCATTGTGTGTCTCCATCCTTGTTATGTCCAAGGGTTCAAAACAGTAACATGGGCGATCAAGGTCATTGGCAATGTCTGGTTCGATATGGATTAGAAGGTCGCATTGAAGATAGGGCTCTTGAGGAGATTAACTTGGATTTATGGATTTAAGCAAGATTAAAAATGTTCATACAGTTTGTTTGGGCAAATAAGATTTAACCATTTTTACATCAGTTTTTAAGCCCATTAAGCCCATTTCTTTTCCAAGTGAATCCACCTTGTTCTTTAATCCATTTTTGTTTTTATCCAAATTCCAAAACATATAAAAAATAGTAAAATATAGGAATAAGTAGGTTGTATGGTATGTTAATGTCATGTTGAGTATCATTATAATATTTCTCATAAGAAAATTATATAAAGAAAAAATAAATAAGAAGATTCAGAAAAGTTGAGAGCTGTAACAAGAAATCAGGTATAAGCTCTAAAACACCAAAGTTTATTTAAGTGAGAGCAGAAAAATGAAAACATATATAGACCCTGACCACCCTAACTGAATCGAAACAAAAAACCTCTAACTGCTCCAAACTAATCTAACGGAAAAATTGGAAAAAACAGTTAGAGAAGGAACTGATATAAAACAAAATGACAGAAGTGAAAACGGCTTCTTCGGAAATTTTGGGGCCATCTTCAAGCTTCTTCGGAAATTTTGGGGCCATCTTCAAGCTTCTTCGGAAATTTTGGGGCCATCTTCAAGCTTCTTCAGAAATTTTAGGGGCCATCTTCAAGCTTCTTCGGAAATTTTGGGGCCATCTTCAAGTTTCTTTTTCTCTTCTGGATTCTTCACCCTCACCTCAATTCAACATCCTCCTCTTATCTCATCTTCATCATGCTTTACACACCATCATCATCTTCATATCACTTTTGATCTCCATCATCATCTAAAAAAAACTGCATTAAAATTCATTGAATCAAACACCAATCCTTTAATCACCATCTTTAATCAAATTTTTTCAATCTGCAAGATTGTCAAAAAGAACCTGTAACAAATTCAGAATTGCATTGGCGGACAAAGAGAGTCGTATCAGTGAGAGAAGAAGAGAAAGGAGCGAAGTGTTTTACCTGGATAATTTTGATTCGAATTCGACTTCGTCTTCATCACAAAGGTCACGATTCAACACTGGTGAATCCATAACCACTCATCAATCTGCAAATTGTTCCGGCTTTCGTCAATCATCTGTAATTGCACCTGCGAAGATTCGAGATTACAACCACAAGTCAGAGTCATACAAAAGAAGAATAAAAGGTTCGTAATCTTCGCGGATGCAATAGTGTAAAAGGATATTGAAGAATTGGGTTAGAGATCATAGAAACAGTCTTGAGCAAGAACGAAGATATTCGTGTCTTTGTCAGGGTCATCAGATTGACTCCATCATTCAAGTATATTGTAAACTTCGTGGCCACCTTCGAGTCCTTCCCCTGTGACTAACTGTTGCACCCCAAAATTTTCCCTCCCCAAGACAAGACATTGTGTACTAAGAGGTTCACAAGGTTCACAAGACATCTCATGAGGTTCACAAGGTTCACAATTAGTCACAAAGTTTGGCAATTCCCTAAGACAATGCATCCTCCTAAGCAAGGCATCCTAAACTAGGGTTTTGACTTCCATCAGGCTAAATGGACTTCCAAGGGAGCTTCATAGCATCCTATATGTGTTCAAGAATCCCCATGTCAAGTTTCAAGACTTTCCCAAAAGATTTGCTCAGTCAGATGATCAGATAGGTTTAAATCAGTCAAGGCAGTCAAAAAGTCAAACTGAGGTCAACTGTGGTCAAACCAAAGTCAAACTTCATAATTTTTTGGCAACATCAAGTATATGAAGTAAAATTCATCATTTTATCAAGGGTTTCTCATGATTCATCAAGGAGATTTTAGATCATCAAGAATCAGGAGTTTCTAAATTAGGGTTTTCATAGGAAAAGTCAACTGAACTTTGACCAGCCATAACTTTCACATGCTTCATCAAAAATTTTCCATCCAAAGCTAATTTTGAATGAAATTGAATTCTCTACAACTTTGTGTCTCACAAGCCAAGCCCAAAAATGCTTCATTTGGAAGGTATGAGCTAAGACATTATAGGTCCTTTTAAAAGTCAACAAAAAGTCAACATCTTCCAAAGAGCATAACTTGAGAATGGTAAAAGATATGGACATGAGACCAAAGAGGTTGGTTAGAGGACTCTCTAAGCTTTCTAAAATGTCCAATAACACCTTCATAGCATTAAAATTGAAGGACTTGTGCCCTTGCAAAGTTGGGAAATTTTTGGGAAGTTTATGAAGCAAATGAGGCCTTAAAACCAATTTTTGCTAAATGAGCCCACCAAATTGCCATCCAATCTTTATAATATCATCAAGCACGACCCAGCCCATGCTTTTTATGATTTTTTATATTTTATTTGGTATTTATTTGAATTTTATTCATTAAAATACAAATTAAATTAAAATAAAATATGAAAATCATATATTTGGAAGAGATTATGATTCTAGAAGGTCATAAACACCATTCAAGACTAATTGTTCACATCCAAATTCGTGCTAGACCAAGATAGTAAGAATATATTGGATTTTTTTGATATTTTTGAATGAGAGATTTCTTCATAATCAAGCAATCAATTTTCATGATACAAAGCCCATTCTTTTTGACCTAATTACATCCTTATATATACATGAGCACACTGCAAGCACAGGGGGACGAATTGGCTGCCTCAAGAGCACTAAACAAGTTTCAAAATTTTCAACAAAAGACAAGATTCAGTTTTGGCATTTGGGACTGTTTCAAAGCAATTTGAAGGTTGCTATGGGTTCCCTGATCATCATTGAGTGTTTCTCCATAATCATTATCATCAATATCATCATGAATTGATCAACCCGAATTCATATTTTCTCCATATTTGAATTTTTTCGATTTTCATTATACTGTTATTATTCCTTGGATTTGATCTCATATTTTTGTTTGTGATGATGTTTTGAATCTTTCTGGATGAATCGATTTAATTTTAGGTACGTGAATGAAGGTCCACCATTGTTAGGGTTTTGACCTCCCATTTGGGGCCTCCCTCATTAGACCATTTAAAAACTCTTTAAGACCATGGCTGGATTGGGCATGATGTGGGGTTTGAGTGGACATAATCAATTTGGATGAATTGTACTTGGTTTGTGTGTTGTTTGTTTCGCAGGTTTACCCGCGAAAGCGAAATTCGCAGCAAAACTCCCAACAAAATTCGCAGGAAATTTTGTAGGGCTGGAGGAAGAAGAAGAAGATTGGCGCCATCAGAAAAATTCAAATGTTGTCATAATATTTTTTCAATTGCTTCATAATTCATTTCAGGAAATGCTGGTTGGCCCAGTGGCTGCAACACACGCGCATGAAGCAACAAACCTGGGTTCGATCCCAGGTTTTTCACATTTTTTTCATTATTTCATCACTTTTACAGGTTTAATACATTACCTATTATTACTAACAAATTAACACTAGCGCGCTGGTGGCCTGGTGGTTTTGGCTGGATGTTTGAAGCTTCATGACTTGGGTTCAAATCCCAGGTCCCCCCTTCTTCTTTTTTAAGGCATTTTATTCCCTTTCTTTTTTATTTTAATTATAATTACTTTTCTTAATTAATTCACTAATTATCATTAAATAATTAAAATAATTTCTTTTAAATATTTTCTAAAAATAATAATAATAACTTTTGTTTGTAAATAATTTTTATTTTCTCAAAAAATTTAACAATGTATTATTATAGCCAATTAGGTTTTATTTTGTAAAAGTTTAAAATATAGTTAATTAGGTTTAATTTAATCATTTTAAAACCCTAATTTTATTTTTAAAATCTCTAACCCTAATTTTTAATTTTAAATATTGAACTTAATTAATTTTTCTAATATCTAATTAAATAATTAATCTTGTTTTCGTAAATAATTATTATATTGTTTATTATCATTCTAATTACTTTATTATTTTTTTTTATAATTCTTCAAAATTATTTGTTTAATTTAAAAATATTCTCTTAAATTGTATATATTTTGTTTATTTTTGCTAACCTCTTTTTTTTCTTATAATTATTTTATTACTAACCCATTTTAATTGTTATTTATTTATTATATATTTATTATCTATTAATTATATTATAATGTAACTGCGAAAGCTTTGTAATAGTCGTAGTTTATTATTGTTTTTATTGTTTATACATATTTTTGCCATGGTTAGTAACTATAGGGAGTGATAACATGTTTGTAAATTAAAATTAATTTAGAATAACTAATTTAATAAGATAAATATATGAATATGAACACTCACACACGTAAGTCGATCTTTGATCGCCATCCTACACTTTCTAAGGGTACTCCTCATGTTGCCTAACTTTAAGGTCAAGTAAGGTGTCTTAAAGCAAAATCCCTTTTCATAAAATATCATCAAGTCCCTTTTAGGATTATAAGATCATGTCCCTTCGATGTTACCTACGGTAAATGATCTTGTCCCTTCGAATAAAAGATGATAAGTCCCTTCGTATTGCTAAGACACCTTACAGTTGCCTAAACACAGATGTCCCTTCACATGTCCTTTATCACATCCAAGGTAATGACTACCTATTCCTTAATAATAGGGATAGTCTTACCATTGAAAGAACATATAAGAACAGTAAAGATTTAGTATATGGTAGGTTCCTCTTAAGTACTTGCTCACCTTTTCAAAATACTTCATTACACTCCATATTTCAAACAAATTTTCAAAAAAAAAGTCTTTATATACATCCATACAAGGATCATTATAAAGTACTTAGAAATTTTTTAATCACACACTACACTTTCTCAAAACAATTTAAAGTGAGCTAAGTAACAAAGAGCCCATGGATAACCATGGATATAAAGGGTGCTAACACCTTCCCTTTGTATAACCTACCCCCCGAACTCAAAATCTTTCTAAGGTCTTTCCTGTTCTTTTATGTCCTTTCCTTTTGGATAAAATAAAAGTCGGTGGCGACTCTTGCTATCCGCAACATTTAACTAAAGTCAGTTCTCCCAACGTGTTACAGAACTGGTGACTCTGTTGGGGATTTAATAAAAGAGGGGTACCCTTAGGAATTAGATCACTTTAAACTTGTTTGCTTTGTTTGCTTTACTTTACTTGTTGGGTGCTCTTATGTGTGAAAGATCCTAACCCGGATCTAGTGTACCTTAGGTAAATGGCAATAGACCAAGGAAACTGTACGGCGTATACCGATATGGTTGATCTGGTGGCCATAGTTAGTGTGACTTCTTAGTTGGTGCTTATGTTCCTTAAGTAAAGTTGAGGATAATATGAGGCTGCCATATGTTGTCAATACACTAACTGACTTTTAGAACCCTAGTCATCCCATCTTGGCCTTTAGAAAAGTAGTGAGATAACCGGCTTTGGTGAAGACTGAAGTTGGTTGATACTCGATGCTACACTCATTGATTCTAAACTTGGAGGATTTTGGTTGGCAAGTAAGTTGCCTACTGAACAACCACCCTTGTGAAGGATCAATGATATTGAGATCCCTTAGAACCTGGTTACTTTATAGGATAGGATGAACCAACTAAACTTTAGGGGAGGGTATTACCTTTAAACCTCATGCAAGCCTTCAAACCTAGGGCTATTGTGTGACTTGTTTGTGTGTGCCACATGTTTGTGATTGAGCATAACATCATAGCATCATCATGCATCATAAACATAGCATTTTCACTAACCATTTCAAGGACCAAAGGATTTATCTTTGTTCTTTGTTGTAGGTCATGGCTTCTGCTCGTAGGAATACTATCAGGATCAACTTTGTAGGAATACCTTCTAAGCTTAAAGAATTGGTCTCTCAAGTTTCTGAAAACTCCCAGTTCATCAAGAGGCATGGTCACCTATTGGATCTAGTCACTTCAGGGTTCAATGAAGACACGATGCGTGTTCTGTTTCAGTTCTTTGATCCTAAACATCATTGCTTCACATTCCCCGATTATCAGCTGGTTCCTACAATGGAGGAGTTTTCTAAACTACTGGGTATACCTATCCTGGATCAGAAACCTTTCACAGGCTTAGAGAGAGCCTAAACCTGAGGTTATTGCTGCAGCCTTACATTTGAAGAAATCAGACATTGTCCTAGAAACAAGGAGTGGAGTCAAGGGTTGTTCCTGAAGGCTATGAGTTATGATGCTTTTGAGGAGATCTTAGCCCTATTGATTTATGGCTTAGTGTTGTTCCCCAATCCAGACCAGTTCATAGACGTACACGCCATCAACATATTTCTGACTCGCAATCCAGTGCCTACATTACTTGGAGACATCTTACACTCTCTTCATACCCATACTACAAAGGCACGAGGAACTCTGATGTGTTGTATACCTCTATTGTCTAGGTGGTTTATTTCTCACCTTCCTCGATCAGTGATGAAGAATGAACAAGGGTTCAGGTGGTCTAAAAGGATCATGTCACTTTCTCATTCAGATATTCATTGGAGTTCTAGATCTATGGAGAATGTTACTATCATTGACCGTTGTGGGGAGTTCCCTAATGTGCCACTCCTTGGCATAAGAGGGGGAATTACCTACAATCCTTACTTAGCTCTACGTCAGTTTGGTTATGCTCGAAGTGATGGTCCTCATGACATGCTTATTCAGGGTATTGTGTTCGACTACGACAACGATCGTCAACGTTATCATCAAAGGTTTATACGAGCATGGGGTAAAGTGAACAAGGTTGACAGCAAGACTCTGGAACCAAAGTACACTATCCTTATGGAAGCTTATCTCAGATGGGTGCGATCTCGTGCTCAGACTCTTATGATGCCATATCCTTCCATCCTGCCAGTTACTATGGAGCCTGTTGCTGAAGGAGATACTTCTTATATCATTCTTCATCCAGACATGCCCACTGACATGGAAGATTTACAAAGGTCCTGGATCCAGTTGAAGGAGCAAAGAGATACTTTTGAGACTCATTACAAAGCAAGTCAAGAAAGAATCTTGGAGCTAACAAAACAACTTCACGAGGAGCGGAATCTCAACTCATACCTCAACACAAAGAGGAAGCGTCCATGGGAGACTTAAAACCCCATTTTTGTATTCATTTCATTTTTATTGTAAGCCCAAGGGGAAAACAAATTTATTACTAATAAAAGTTTACCTTTTTGGTTGCTTAAACAAATTTAAATCCTACGGTCCTTGAAAACATTGCATACGCATTTACATATCATATCACTGCATCACAGGTTTCTTATGTACAGGTATCTTATCTTCTCGCTGTTTATTTCAGCAGAAATGGCTCTTGAACAGACTGTCAAAGATCTCCAGGCTTAGAATGCACAATTCCAAGAGTTGATTCTGAACTTGTCCAAGGGACAAGATGAGTTGAAGAAACTGCTGGCTAAGAAGAATAAGAAGACTAGAAGATCAGGAGGCCTTATCAATCTGGGAAGAAGGTTCAGAGGTCCTGTCAAGACAAAGGAACAGGTTGATGATTATGAGTCTGAAAATTATGAGGAAGAGGGAGGCAGTCTCCATGATACTGTGGGAGATTCTGATTCTGAAGCAAATTATTATCATGATCCTAATGAAGATAAGTACAAGATGCTGGTAGACAGGATGAATGCCATGGAGTTACAAAAATCTTCTGGGCTTGATTTTGAAGATTTGAGCTTAATATCTGGAGTGGTTATACCTTTTGGTTTCAAGGTTCCTGCTTTTGTGGTGTATGATGGTGTCTCATGTCCCAAGCTGCATCTAAGGTCATATGTCCGGAGGATTCAACCACATACTGCTGACAAGAAATTGTGGATTCATTTCTTCCAAGAGAGCTTGTCTGGAGCTCAATTGGAATGGTACTATCAATTGGAGAGTGTTAATATTCGTGATTGGAATGATCTTGCTGAGGCCTTCTATAGGCAATACCAATATAATGCTGATTTAGCACCTACTCGTATGCAGCTCCAAAGCATGTCAATGGGTGCTAAGGAGAATTTCAAAGAGTATGCCCAAAAATGGAGAGACCTGGCTGGCAGAGTTCAACCTCCTCTGACTGACCGGGAACTGGTGGATATGTTTATGAGTACGCTGAATGGTCCTTTCTATAGTCACCTCATTGGAAGCTCATCATCTGGTTTCACCGAGCTGATAATGACTGGAGAACGTGTGGAAAGTGGTATAAGAAGTGGTAAGATATAGGTGGGTGCCTCTTCATCAAGCACTGCAAAGAAGCCCCCTAGTGGAAAGAAGGAGTCTAATGATGTGTATGGTCAACCTAGTCGTAACAGAAGTCACCAATCTGTGGGAGCAGTTCACATCTCCAATCCTACTCCTGCAGCACCAGAGCTACCACAGAGCAATCAACAAAAGCCTAGAAGACAATTCACCAAGATCAACATGTCACTGGCCCAAGCCTTGCAACACATGTTTAAAGGGGAACTCATTACTTTAAAGGACCCTCCTCAGAATCCTAATAATTCCTCTCCTCGATACAATCCTAATGCACGATGTGCCTATCATTCTAATTGTCCGGGACATGACACCAACAACTGCTAGATATTGAAAAACAAGATTCAAGATATGATTGAAGCTGGAGAGATTGAATTTGACCCTCCTGGGACTCCAAATGTGATTACTGCTCCCATGCCAAATCATGAGAAGACTGTTAATGTTGTTGATGAAGTTTCATATGTTTCCTCAGTAGCAGATGTGACTACTCCATTATCCATTATCAAGAAAAAGCTGGTACAGGCTGGATTCTTTCCAGGTTGTAATAAAGATTGTTTTTATTGTGCCTACAAACCTGACTGTTGCTGGAAGTTGAAAGATGGTATTCAACGCCTCATGGACAATTACACTATATTGTTTGAGAGGACACCTTCTGTGGAGAGTATGTGTGAACATCTGACTCGAGGTACGAAGGTTGAAGATGTGGATATGGTTGATAAAGTACCAGTGAAGATTACCTCCAAAGGCCCTGTCAATATCACTTCAAAAGGACCTATCAAGATTACTGCTGAAGGTCTGGTGAAGACTGTTGCTGAAGCTAGAGTGGCTCCCATGATTATTACCACCCCTGGCCCTATTCCGTATACTTCTGATAAAGCTATACCCTGGAATTACGGTTCCGATGTTTATATCCATGGTGTCAAGCAAGAACCTCTGACTGATACACCTGTTACTGATGATAATCTTGATGTTGACAACATTGCTGGATCTAGCAAGATCACCAGAAGTGGAAGAATTTTCTCTCCTCCGGCTACCTCCAAAGGTGCAGTTACTCCAACTACTACCTCCACTTCTGAACCAAGTACTGATGCTCGGGGCAAAGGACCCGTGGTTGAACTTGTGCAAGCTAAGGCACCGACTGCTGAAAATCTTTCTAAACAGATGGAAGAAGTGCTGAAGATCATTCGTAAGAGTGATTATGATATTGTTGACCAGTTGGGGCATACTCCCTCCAAAATCTCCATGTTATCCTTCTTATTGTGTTCTGAGGCTCATGCCAAAGCTTTAATCAAGTTCTTGAAGACTGCACATGTGCCAAATGAGATTTCTGTAGATCAATTTGAGAATTGTGTTGCACATCTGACTTATGATAATGGGTTAGGCTTTTCTGATGCTGACTTAACTCCTGCCAAAAGAAACCATAACAGAGCTCTACATATCTCCATTGAATTTAGGGGCACTACCTTGTCTCATGTGTTGGTAGACAATGGTTCTTCATTGAATGTGCTTCCCAAAGAGGTTTTGAACAAGCTCAGTCCTGAAGATGTTGTGTTAAGACCAAGTAATATAGTGGTGAGGGCCTTTGATGGTTCAAGAAGAGTGGTGCATGGAGAAATAGATCTCCCGATCAAAGTAGGCTCTCAAGTCTTCAATTATACCTTCTATGTAATGGATATTCGTCCTGCGTACTCCTATTTGCTTGGGCGCCCCTGGATCCACGGGGCAGGTGCTGTGACCTCCACTCTACATCAGAAGTTGAGATATCCAGTGAAGGGAAAGATCGTCACTGTTTATGGAGAGGAAGAATACATGGTCAGTCATGTGAATACATTTAAGTATGTTGAAGTGGAAGGTGAATATGTTGAGACTCCTTGCTAGACATTTGAAGTAGTTCCTTGGGTCGTTCCTGCTACTGAAGCTCCTCTTGTTGTTAAAAGAGTTCCTGTGGTTACCATAGTACCTCCTACAATGGCCTCCCTCAAAGATGCTAGAGCTGTGGTTGAAGAAGGTGGTTGTACTATTTGGGGTCAGCTTCCTGACATCCCTTACAAGTCTGACAAATTTGGTTTGGGTTTCACTGCAGAGTCCCAGAAGGCTGTTCGTCGTGCTCGTGCTGTTCGTATCACCAATCAAGGGGTCCTGAGAGATCAAATCAATGTTGTGGGTGACTATAATGAAGACTACAACCTGGATGACTGGATCTTTCCTACTGTGGGTGATGGGCTCAACAATTGGAAGACTGGAGACGTTATTCCTATCTCCTTTAGTCAGGAGTAAATACTATTACTGTGTTGTTATTTTTAAGTTTGTAATTTTTGAACAATTAAACTTCTAAGCCTTGTGTCTTACCCGGGGCACAATGGCATGTTTGTTTCGGGATGTCATTTCATTTGCATACTTCATTCAATAAAAATCAATGGACGTTTCGTTTTCGTAAATATTGTGCTCCTTGTCTTTCTTTTATTTTTATTTTTTTGTTTTATCAGCTATGTGTTCTTACACACACCCACATCACTAAAATGCAGATCCTCATCCACTATGGATCCTGTTGATAACAGTTCTACTATTGCCAATTATAATTTCGAGAATTTGATCTATCAAGCTGAAGATGGAAAGGAGGAAGATTGTGAGGTTCCTGTAGAGCTTGCTAGGTTATTACAACAAGAAGAGAAAGCTATACAGCCACATGAAGAGCCAATCGAAGTTGTGAATCTGGGAACTAAAGAGAACAGGAAAGAGGTCAAGATAGGGGCTGAATTAGAGGATGATGTTAAGAGCAGATTAATGCAGATGTTACATGATTATGTGGAGATCTTTGCTTGGTCCTATGAAGATATGTCAGGGTTGGATACAGACATTGTGGTTCACCATTTACCGGTAAAAGAAGATTGTCGTCCGAAGAAGCAGAAGGTTCGTCGCATGCGTCCTGAAATGTCAGAAAAGATTAAAGCAGAGGTAATGAAATAGTTTGATGCAGGGTTCTTAGCTGTGACTTCTTATCCTCAATGGGTTGCAAATGTGGTACCAGTACCTAAGAAAGATGGTAAGGTACGCATGTGTGTGGATTACAGGGATTTGAATAAGGCCAGCCCCAAAGATGACTTTCCACTTCCTCATATTGATGTTCTGGTAGACAACACGACTCAGCATAAAGTATTCTCTTTCATGGACGGTTTCTCTGGTTACAATCAGATCAAGATGGCATTTGAAGATATGGAGAAGACTACATTTGTTACACAGTGGGACACTTTTTGTTATAAAGTGATGCCATTTGGTTTGAAGAATGTTGGGGCAACATATCAGCGTGCTATGGTGGCTTTTTTCACGATATGATTCATCATGAGATAGAGGTATATGTGGATGATGTGATAGCCAGGTCCCAGAATGAAGAACAACACCTTGATCATCTGCATAAGCTGTTTGAAAGGTTGAAGAAATACAAGTTGAGATTGAACCCAAACAAATGTACTTTTGGAGTAAGATCTGGTAAACTCCTGGGTTTCATTGTCAGTGGAAAAGGTATTGAAGTAGACCCTGCAAAAGTGAAAGCTATACAAGAGATGCCAGCTCCCCGTACTGAGAAGGAAGTTAGAGGTTTCTTGGGACGACTAAATTACATTGCAAGATTTATTTCCATGTTAACCGCTACCCGTGAGCCAATCTTCAAGTTGTTGAAGAAAGATCAGGTAATGGAGTGGAATGATGAGTGCCAGACAGCCTTTGATGAAATCAAGAGATATCTTCTAGAACCTCCAATTTTGATGCCACCAGTTGATGGAAGACCCTTGATTATGTACTTAACAGTATTAGACAACTCAATGGGGTGTGTATTGGGGCAACATGACGAGTCTAGTCGAAAAGAGCAGGCAATATACTACCTAAGCAAAAAGTTTACCGACTATGAAACAAGATACTCACTACTCGAGAAAACTTGCTGCGCTTTGGCATGGGCTGCTCGCCGACTAAGACAGTATATGTTGACTCATACTACCTTATTAATTTCAAAGATAGATCCAATCAAGTACATATTCGAGAAACCTGCTCTCTCCGGACGAATATCGAGATGGCAAATGATCTTAACAGAATATGATATACAGTACACTACTCAGAAGGCCATTAAAGGAAGTGTTGTAGCTGATCATTTGGCTCATCAAGCAGTAGACGATTACCAGTCAATGAGTTTTGAGTTCCCTGATGAAGACATTATGATTATTACCAAAGAACCTAGACAATATGACGAACCTGAACAAGAATCCCGATGGACTATGGTTTTTTGATGGAGCTTCTAATGCACTCGGTAATGGTGTTGGTGTTGTGATCATTTCCCCTGAAGGTTGTCATACCCCGATTACTGCAAGACTTTGTTTCTATTGTACCAATAACATGGCTGAGTATGAGGCATGTATCCTAGGCATCAAAGTTGCCATTGATATGAAGATTCAGTTTCTGGACGTATATGGGGACTCAACCTTGGTGGTGAGTCAGATTAAAGGAGATTGGGATACCAAGCATGAGAATCTCATTCCTTACAGAGAGCATGTGTTGTCTTTGATCCCATATTTTGAAGAGATTACCTTTGGACATATTCCACAGGGAGAGAATCAGTTGGCAGATGCATTAGCCACCATGGCATCTATGTTTGAGATTAGTTGGGATGATGAAGCTCCCAAGATTACTATTGATAGATTTGAGAAGCCTGCATACTGCAATGAGATTGATACTGAAGAAGGAGAGGAAAAGCCTTGGTTCTATGAAGTGAAAAGATATCTTGAAGCTCAGGAGTTCCCTGAAGGGGCATCTGTCAAAGATAAGAAGTTTCTGAGGAGGTTTTCTGCTAAGTTCTTCTTGAGTAATGGAATTTTGTACAAGCGCAATCATGATTCAACTTTGCTTCGTTGTGTGGATAAGAAAGAAGCAACAGAAATTATGGAAGACATGCATGATGGGATCTTTGGCACTCATTCTAGTGGTCATACCATGGCAAAGAAGATATTGAGAGCAGGTTACTATTGGTCAACCATGGAAGCTGACTGCTATCAACATTCCAGAACATGCCACAAGTGTCAAATCTATGCTGATAAAATACATATACCTCCAGCTCCATTGAATGTGTTGACTGCTCCTTGGCCTTTTGCCATGTGGGACATTGATATGATTGGTGAGATCAAACCTACTGCTTCTAACGGGCATCCTTTCATCCTGGTTGCTATTGATTACTTTACTAAGTGGGTGGAGGCAGCCTCATTTGCATCCGTTACTAAGAATGTGGTGGCTCGATTCATTAAGAATAATCTCATATGTAGGTATGGCATCCCTGAAAGGATTATCACAGACAATGGCTCTAATCTGAACAACACCATGATTACTGATCTCTGCACACAGTTCAAGATTAAGCATCACAACTCTTCTCCGTATCGTCCGAAGATGAATGGGGCAGTAGAAGCTGCTAACAAAAACATTAAGAAGAATCTACAAAAGATGACTGTTACTTATAAAGATTGGCACGAGATGTTGCCATTTGCTCTTCATGGTTATCGTACTACAATACGCACTTCAACAGGGGCAACCCCATTCTCCTTAGTCTACGGTATGGAAGCAGTTCTACCCATTGAAGTTCATATCCCCTCCTTAAGAATCATGAAGGATGCAGGCTTGGTTGAAGATGAGTGGATTCAGACTCAACTTGACCAGATAAATTTGATTGACGAGAAAAGGTTGGCAGTTGTTTGTCATGGACAGATGTACCAGAAACGGATGATCAAGGCTTTCAATAAGAAGGTTAAGCCAAAGGTATATCAGGCTGGTGACTTGGTAATCAAGCGTACCATACTACCACAGGGCGATCCTAGGGGCAAGTGGACTCCTACTTATGAAGGTCCATTTGTGGTCAAAAGAGTATTCTCGGGAGGTGCCATGATGCTTACTACTATGGATGGTGAAGACTTCCCACAACCCGTAAACACAGACATAGTTAAAAAATACTACGCATAAAGAGAGACCCGCTAGGTTGACTGGCCTAGGCAAAAATAAGGGCATCCCGGCGAACCAAAAGGGTTCGGGCAAAAATTAGGGATATTTATATAAAAAAAATGTACACCCGGCAAGTCGAAAACCTGAAAGGGCGGCTTGGGCAAAAAAGGGTATCCCGGTGGATTGAAAACCTGAAAGGGCAATCCAGGAAAAAGTTAGGGATTAAAGCGTATGACTATGTCTCGTTTGGATCACTCATGTAACTTCAACTGATGGTGCTACCTAACTCAAGTTCGAACAGATAAAGATCAATCCAATCGTTTTCGTCTCAACAGCAGAAGATGAGATACTTGAAGATAATGGCAATAGTGGAATTGAAACTCAATAGGATTATTTCTCACATAGCTGTCTTTCTTTGTTTTTGTAAAAAAATTACGACGAATTCCTCTTACTAGGATTTCTATCTCCTTGTACAAACTTGCCTATGTATAGGTCACTTTGTAATATAAATAAAATTTCATCTTTGAATCCAGATTTACTTTTATCCTATTTACATAAGCGAAAATGTCCATTGGTTGTGTTTGAATGTATGTATGCTTTTGAATATGATTGATGTTTACCAGAAATGCATGAAATGCAGTAATAGTATTTACTAAGGATGGTAGTTCAACGAAGCTTCACCGGTTCATCCCCGCAAGACAACTACAAATCCCCAGTAGAGCAAATCTATCTTTATAGATACTTCGAGTTACATCTCCCCTTGAATTTATGTCCATCTCTTTTATCCTCAGTCGGGATACTCAGGAATTTATTCCTTCAATAGAAGTACGACGAACGAAAACGAGAGGTTATAAATACTATACTATCAAACAAGACGGGAATGAGGTCTTCATATTCTTCAGCAACGAATCGGGATTTATTTTCCCTAGCCAGCAGTTGTTATACAAAGATATCCGGACGCTTCAGGCTGCATGATTCATACATACATCATTTACATCATACCATAACATATCCATAAATGCATAATACATTTACTTAGATGCACCATGCCATGCATATTGCATAAACTAACCTTTTCCTTACAGGATGGTTATATGCAGATAAAACAATATCAACAACTCACAACAGGTCAAAAACGATCTATACGAAGGTCTAAATGTTGATACTTAATCATTACTCAAGATATCCTCGGATAGTAGGCAAACGGTCTGTACAAAGATCCATTCCCTAGTTCAGGATATTTTCAAAAGATATTCTTTTGTTCTTGGATATTAGGCAAACGGTCTGTACAAAGATCCATTCCCTAGTCCAGGATATTTTCAGAAGATTTGATCCTGACACTCTATTTGTTCTTGGATATTAGGCAAACGGTCTGTACAAAGATCCATTCCCTAGTTCAAGATATTTTCAGAAGAATTAATCCTGATATTCTTTTGTCCTTGTAGAGTAGGCAAACAGTCTATACGAAGATCCATTCCCTAATCCAGGATGTTTCCAGAAGAGATAATCGTCACGAAGATTTATTTCTACTGGTCTATTCAACAATTCAAACCATGTTGCATAAATGATTCAGAGACGGCCTATACAAAGACCTAGTACTGATATCCAGTATCAACATCAAAGATATTATCACCTCCTGATAGTATGGATGGCATCTATAAGCCCATCTTCAGTTCTTCCAAGTGGCATCTTCAAGCCCACTCAAGCACATATAATTAATCATCAGCTTTAATTTACGCACCGGCGAGTGCAAATTTTTGGGCTTTTGTGTTCAATCCCCTTCAACCTTCCAGGTCACGAATGGCACATATACCAATCTAACCCCTCAGGTTTCAGAAAATTGAACAGGGGCAGCTGTTGCACCCCAAAATTTGCCCTCCCCAAGACAAGAAATTGTGTACTAAGAGGTTCACAAGGTTCACAAGACATCTCATGAGGTTCACAAGGTTCACAAGACATCTCATGAGGTTCACAAGGTTCACAATTAGTCAAAAAGTTTGGCAATTCCCTCAGACAATGCATCCTCCTAAGCAAGGCATCCTAAACTAGGGTTTTGACTTCCATCAGGCTAAATGGACTTCCAAGGCTTCAAGGGAGCTTCATAGCATCCTATATGTGTTCAAGAATCCCCATGTCAAGTTTCAAGACTTTCCCAAAATATTTGCTCAGTCAGATGATCAGATAGGTTAAAATCAGTCAAGGCAGTCAAAAAGTCAAATTGAGGTCAACTTGGTCAAACCAAAGTCAAACTTCATGATTTTTTGCCAACATCAAGTATATGAAGTAAAATTCATCATTTGATCAAGGGTTGATCATGATTCATCAAGGAGATTTCAGATCATCAAGAATCAGGAGTTTCTAAATTAGGGTTTTCATAGGAAAAGTCAACTGAACTTTGACCAGCCATAACTTTCACATGCTTCATCAAATTTTTTCCATCCAAATATCATTTTGAAGGAAATTGAATTCTCTACAACTTTGTGTCTCACAAGCCAAGCCCAAAAATGCTTAATTTGGAAGGTATGAGCTAAGACATTATAGGTCCTTTTAAAAGTCAACAAAAAGTCAACATCTTCCAAAGACCATAACTTGAGAATGGTAAAATATATGGACATGAGACCAAAGAGGTTGGTTAGAGGACTCTCTAAGCTTTCTAAAATGTCCAAGAACACCTTCATAGCATTAAAATTGAAGGACTTGTGCCCTTGCAAAGTTGGGAAATTTTTGGGAAGTTTATGAAGCAAATGAGGCCTTAAAACCAATTTTTGCTAAATGAGCCCACCAAATTGTCATCCAATCTTTATAATATCATCAAGCACGACCCAGCCCATGCTTTTTATGATTTTTTATATTTTATTTGGTATTTATTTGAATTTTATTCATTAAAATACAAATTAAATTAAAATAAAATATGAAAATCATATATTTGGAAGAGATTATGATTCTAGAAGGTCATAAACACCATTCAAGACTAATTGTTCACATCCAAATTCGTGCTAGACCAAGATAGTAAGAATATATTGGATTTTTTTGATATTTTTGAATGAGAGATTTCTTCATAATCAAGCAATCAATTTTCATGATACAAAGCCCATTCTTTTTGACCTAATTACATCCTTATATATACATGAGCACACTGCAAGCACAGGGGGACGAATTGGCTGCCTCAAGAACACTAAACAAGTTTCAAAATTTTCAACAAAAGACAAGATTCGGTTTTGGCATTTGGGACTGTTTCAAAGCAATTTGAAGGTTGCTATGGGTTCCCTGATCATCATTGAGTGTTTCTCCATAATCATTATCATCAATATCATCATGAATTGATCAACCCGAATTCATATTTTCTCCATATTTGAATTTTTTCGATTTTCATTATACTGTCATTATTCCTTGGATTTGATCTCATATTTTTGTTTATGATGATGTTTTGAATCTTTCTGGATGAAACGATTTGATTTTAGGTACGTGAATGAAGGTCCACCATTGTTAGGGTTTTGACCTCCCATTTGGGGCCTCCCTCATTAGACCATTTAAAACTCTTTAAGACCATGGCTGGATTGGGCATGATGTGGGGTTAGAGTGGACATAATCAATTTGGATGAATTGTACTTGGTTTGTGTGTTGTTTGTTTCGCAGGTTTACCCGCGAAAGCGAAATTCGCAGCAAAACTCCCAACAAAATTCGCAGGAAATTTTGTAGGGCTGGAGGAAGAAGAAGAAGATTGGCGCCATCAGAAAAATTCAAATGTTGTCATAATATTTTTTCAATTGCTTCATAATTCATTTCAGGAAATGCTGGTTGGCCCAGTGGCTGCAACACACGCGCATGAAGCAACAAACCTGGGTTCGATCCCAGGTTTTTCACATTTTTTTAATTATTTCATCACTTTTACAGGTTTAATACATTACCTATTATTACTAACAAATTAACACTAGCGCGTTGGTGGCCTGGTGGTTTTGGCTGGATGTTTGAAGCTTCATGACCTGGGTTCAAATCCCAGGTCCCCCCCTCTTCTTTTTTAAGGCATTTTCTTCCCTTTCTTTTTTATTTTAATTATAATTACTTTTCTTAATTAATTCACTAATTATCATTAAATAATTAAAATATTTTCTTTTAAATATTTTCTAAAAATAATAATAATAACTTTTGTTTGTAAATAATTTTTATTTTCTCAAAAATTTAACTATGTATTATTATAGCCAATTAGGTTTTATTTTGTAAAAGTTTAAAATATAGTTAATTAGGTTTAATTTAATCCTTTTAAAACCCTAATTTTATTTTTAAAATCTCTAACCCTAATTTTTAATTTTAAATATTGAACTTAATTAATTTTTCTAATATCTAATTAAATAATTAATCTTGTTTTCGTAAATAATTATTATATTGTTTATTATCATTCTAATTACTTTATTATTTTCTTTTTTTTTTATAATTCTTCAAAATTATTTGTTTAATTTAAAAATATTCTCTTAAATTGTATATATTTTGTTTATTTGTGCTAACCTCTTTTTTTTCTTATAATTATTTTATTACTAACCCATTTTAATTGTTATTTATTTATTATTTATTAATTATATTATAATGTAACTGCGAAAGCTTTGTAATAGTCGTAGTTTATTATTGTTTTTATTGTTTATACATATTTTTGCCATGGTTAGTAACTATAGGGAGTGATAACATGTTTGTAAATTAAAATTAATTTAGAATAACTAATTTAATAAGATAAATATATGAATATGAATACTCACACACATAAGTCGATCTTTGATCGCCATCCTACACTTTCTAAGGGTATTCCTCATGTTGCCTAACTATAAGGTCAAGTAAGGTGTCTTAAAGCAAAGCCCCTTTTCATAAAATATCATCAAGTCCCTTTTAGGATTATAAGATCAAGTCCCTTCGATTTTGCCTACGGTAAATGATCTTGTCCCTTCGAATAAAAGATGATAAGTCCCTTCGTATTGCTAAGACACCTTACAGTTGCCTAAACACAGATGTCCCTTCACATGTCCCTTATCACATCCAAGGTAATGAATACATATTCCTTAATAATATGGATAGTCTTACCATTTAAAGAACATATAAGAACAGTAAAGATTTAGTATAGGGTAGGTTCCTCTTAAGTACTTGCTCACCTTTTCAAAATACTTCATTAAACTCCATATTTCAAACAAATTTTCAAAAACAAAGTCTTTATATACATCCATACAAGGATCATTATAAAGTACTTAGAAAATTTTTAATCACACACTACACTTTCTCAAAACAATTTAAAGTGAGTTAAGTAACTAAGAGCCCATGGATAACCATGGATATAAAGGGTGCTAACACCTTCCCTTTGTATAACCTAACCCCCGAACTCAAAATATTTCTAAGGTATTTCCTGTTCTTTTATGTCCTTTCCTTTTGGATAAAATAAAAGTCGGTGGCGACTTTTGCTATCTGCAACATTTAACTAAAGCCAGTTCTCCCACCGTGTTACACTAATGATCCACATATTTGATCTTCAAGCATCAATCTGAGGATCGTCAACCTCCTTAACTGTAAACCAAACCTCCAACCTGCACAATCAAGAACCGCAATAACCAGATTCAACCGCGACTCAGAAGTTACAACAAGAAGAAGCGTATTTGCATAGCGAGGAAAAAAGCAGAAGTACCTGAAAATCGAGTCCAATCGTCATCAAGGATCTAACGTTGTCATTTCCGTCTTCGCCGGTAAGCTCGCTCATCTCTAATATTCTTCTAATTTCGTGGATACGAGAACGTCGCTTTTCTCTTGTTGAAGCATGACCGCGGTGGCATCTCTTGGGACCGTGGTCCATTATTGTTCGATTAAGTTCCTTCACTTATAGGGTTTAGGCGTGTTTGGCTTCAATTCGGTGGTGTGGTTAAGGATTGTGAAGAATGGAAGAAAGACTTGTGGGGAAGATGAAGATTTAGGTTAGGGTTATGGAGGTTGTAGGGTTTTCGCCGGAGGATAGGTGGTTCGAGCGATTAGTTTGTTTCGTTGGAAGGAGAGGAAGGTGAGGGAGGAAGAGATGCTGGCGGCGGTGTGGAAGGCGGCTAGGGTTTGGTTTGGATGAAGAAGATGGAGAGCCCGCAGCGGTGGTAGGGATGAGATGAAGAAGATGGGCGCCGCGGGAGGGATGAGGAATTAGGGTTTCTCATTTTCCCCTTTTACGTTTTCAGGTGTTCTGGGTTTTTGTATGAATTTTGTTTTAGTTTAGTTTGTTTAAATTAGTAAAGATTTCAAAGAGAATATTTTAAGTTTAATGATAATTAAGAACAAATTAAAACTTATGGGAATCAATTAGGTGCATTAATCCATATTAATCACAAGTTAATGGTCTTGTTTTATTGTTTAAAGAAATTAAATACACCGCCCATTGTCGTCTTATGAGGATAGATTCTTCCCCTTCGGTCCAATCCGGCGGTGACACTTGTCACCGTCCGGTTGGACCACAGAATCCAATCACATGCGCGCCGTCACACTGCAATTACCATACACTCTCAGGCTTTCCAGCCTAATGGGCCTGCGAATTCGCTATTTCCACCCCTCATATTAAGCCCAGTAGTTTTTTTAACTTAGAAAACTTACTTTTCCACCCCCCTTCACTATTTCTTGGCTTTTAATATTTCTATTTTATATAGTTTCAAATATAATTCATGAAAAATATAAAAATGAATATAAAATTCCCCCAAAATTATGGTAGAATATTAAGCCATTTTAGAAACATTCTCAATTTTTACTTTCTGAATTTAATCATTTTTCAATTTAATTTCGATTTTTAATTTAATTGATTTATGTTGAATTTCCTTCATAAACACATAAATTTGTACATTTTATTCCTACCACCTCCTGTAACATTTTTGATCCATTATTTTTGCTTTGGTTAGAGGACAAATTAAGGTACCTAAAATATTTTTGGTGTATTTTTTAGGACATTTTATCTACTGTTTTGGTAGTGTGATTTGTACAAATTTAGGATTGAATCTTACATAGAATTAAGGGACCATTTGACATAGTTAGAATTAGAATTTTTAAGATATTTTTTAACATAGTGTTATAATCAGGTTAGAGAACCTAGAGAATTAATTTCACATTTTTTCCATGACTTTTGATATTTTTTTCATTTTAATTCATTTCATCATATTATGCATATTCATGATTCATGTCATTCACTAACTATTCTCCTTTTTGTGCAAGGTATCTTCCGAGAATTTGCTTATGGACTTGGATATTTTTATGCCTCAATTATGTTTGTGTACTTTGTGATGTAATACTTGTATGCTTTTATAGTTTCTATAATTAGGATAAAAGAGATAAAAAGAATCGATAGAAAACCAAAATCTCAAAAAGCAAAATAAGATACTCGATCCAACGTCGAGTAAATTTTCAAATAAATAAATAAAGTTGCATGTGACTTTAGGATTCCTCGATTACCATTGTTCCACTCCATTCAACCAAAAGCAAGCCTTGTATGTTGCACACCATAAGTCGTGCGTCTTAGCACCACGCAATCGACCCACCCGATCCATCGTTTCATCCCATTTATGCTTCATTCACGTTTTTACCCACCATGACTTAGGAGGACCTTATTGTTCACCATTAACTTTTTTGTACTTGTATCTTTAGGCTAATATCTCTTAGGTAGATTTAATCTCAAGCCTCATTAACCATAGGTCATCTTCAAATTCAAACTAACTTAGGGTAAGTCTAGTTTCCCTTAGAAGTTTTTCTTTTACAACTTGAGTCTCACTTCTCATCTTAAAATAAAATTAAAAAAAACACTTAATAAAGGAAAGGTGTACAATGCGCCACGAGCCTTAAGCTATACGGGAAATGATTAGTGGAGGGCTCCTTCACTCTTCTAGGATTCTTTACAAACGTTCCATTGGGGGCGATCTTGGAAAGTATTCGCTCCTGTATCATAGTCTTTAGTGTTGTACATACAATAAACACAATCTCAAAACACTTCTTCTAAAAAACAACAAACCAAGAAGTCACGTCTTCTCTTCTCATCTCATACTCTTTGCGGACGAACATGACTTGTCTCGACAGTTCAAACAGCGACACGGTAAACACCCTCGAGTCAGAGCCGGTAACACCTGAGCTAGAGCTATGGCAACGTCATCCTAAAAATCACAAACGAGTTTCAGCCTTAGTTAGACGAACTACGGCGTCTCTGATCCTCATTTATCCCGATGAGGTACGTAGGCAGTGGGGTAAGGCCCATTCGAGCACAATCTTTCTTTTTCCCTACATTTTCCCCTTTTCTTTCCATTTTTCAATTCCATTTCTTTTCTCATTTCATTTCCAAATTCCAGATAGCCATTCCTTTATTCAAGCAGCATATTATTTCTCACCCTTTGAAAACAGACTTATAAGCGTTGATCCCGTCGGGTACGGCAGACGGATTGGGGTGCTAATACCTTCTCAATTCGTAACCGACTTCCGGACCCAGATCTTTGGTTCGCAAGGCCCCGTCCTTTTCCTTCTTCCTTAGGTTTGTGCAACATTACTTTTCCCATTCCTTCGGGATAAAAATGTCTGGCTGGCGACTCTAACTTTTCCGTGCCACTTTCTCGTTTGTACTAGGATGAAAATCCTGGGAGCGACAGTTGGCGACTCTGTTGGGGATTTTCAGAAATTCTGATTTCCCCTTTGAGAGTCAATCCTAGCGCTTGAATGTTATGTTTTCGTCGGGTGTTTATTCATTCGCTGTTATGCTTTAGTTTAGCTTTATTATTTTATTTATAGTTTATCGCTTTACTTTACAGCTTTATTTATAGATTTCTGCACTTTACTTTACTGTCGCATATACTGGCATATACTGTACTGGCTGTTCTGGTTTTCCTTGGCGGGATGGGATTATTGTGAGATAAGCCAAATACCCGGCTTGAGTATACACATAGGATTTAGAGTGGGCAGTCGTGTGGCTTGCGTGGTCTTGAGCACGTGTAGTTTTCACGAGTCCCACACCCAGATCAGGCTCTCTTGGGATATGTTCTATACTGCCTAGGCAGACCATATAATGTTCCCACCTGAGCTGCTAACACTGGGAACCGATCATCGAGGACCTTAGTGGAAACAACCCTCTCCCGTGGTGACAGTGGCAGACCACATTTCGTGGCAAACCCATTCGCACCCGAGGGCCCACTAGGAAATCGCATAGGATGACCTTGTTCTCTCATGGGAACCTAGTTAAAGCAATTGGTCGTATGACGGTAGTATTGTACCCTTCGGGATGAATGTACTATTGTTTCTCGACTTCAGTGCTTGAAACTGGGAACTTATGAGGGATGCTTGTTTTTCCGGAATTCAGCTGAGGCCTACCTGAGTAGTACATAATGCCAAACCGATTCCCTGATTTGGTCATGAGCCATTTCTCGGAAATGGTGAACGTATTATTGCTATTCGGCTTTGAGAGTCCGTGATGTTGACCCGTAGTAGCATACCCGTGAGATTGTGAGGGGTTTACAGGTTTGCAGGAACCCTAAACTTCCAACATACCCGCTTTTGCCAGTATTACTCCATGATATGATCCGGTCCTATGTGATACTGGGTTGAGAATTCTGGAACTTCTGCACAGAGATACTGATATCATGATCTTCACCAACACTTGGTTATCTGACCCACACCAGCGTCGGACCGCTGACCACATGCCAGTTGCATACATGACATCATAGCATTTTAGCATACATGTTCAGTTACTTCTAAGGATCCCATATCTGAATTATGTCGGATTTTTCTGCATTAAAACTTGGATCAAAACAGATGGACTCCTTGGAAATAACTGAACATGGCATTTTCATACATCCTTGCATTTTTTGACAGGTATTCAGGGACAACTTCTTATCTTGACTTGGTTTCTCTTCAGAATGGCCAATTTGAATCACGTTTGTCAAGGTTTAGACATGGAACAACTCCGGACGGAGGTGACTGAGATGAAGGCCCAACTGGGGCATTTTATAGTGAATATTCGAGCATTGTCCCAGGATCAGAAATTGCTGAGAGAAGAATTCAACTTGATGAAGACTCAGATAAAGCTGCTTACAGGAATCATGAACGCTATGTTGAAAAAGGAAAATAGCTGTGTGTCTGCTTTTCAAACAGAAGGTCATGTTTCTCCCATCTCTTTGGGATGTCCAATAAATCAGGGTTCTTTAGGTGGATTTCCTCTATAGTTTGAATCTCTTCACCAGCAATCGCCACTTGGCAGTCAGGAAGAGCATCAGATAGGAACCAACTCCACATGTGAACTAAATGGTCCTACACCAATCGTCACTGAAGAAGTGAGCACTTTCTTTCCTTATCAGGGATCCTCCTCAGCTGCTATGCCTTGGTTTCCAGGAGAAATACTTCAACCGATTTCATCTATAGCTCCTCCATTGCTAGCAACCCGTCATCAACAGGTTCAAGAAAGGGTTATTGATCCGATACCCATGTCTTATGCTGAATTATGTCCACAACTGCTCAAAATGGGGTTGATTGAGTGTCACAAGCTAACTTCTCCTTCAGCATGCAGGAATACAAAAGAAGTGGTCAATTTTCCTTCGTCCAGAATCATTGCTCAGGCCAAGTCTTCAAAGGGGCTATATCAACAACCTCTATTCACTCCTCGGCCGAGTATGAGTAAAAGAGTACAGGGACATGTCAGGCGTCCAACGCATTGTCCATAACGAAATGTTCGATCACAATCTCAGGGTCAACAACAACAGGCACAGAGACCATTTCAGGAAAGAACAAGAGCAAGGAACCGCAGACTTGATCTTATCCTGTGTCCGTATGCTGTATTGCTTCCAGAGCTGCTGAAGTTGAACCTGGTTGAGCTTCGTACCATGAGGGTTCCTCCTGCTGATAATCTACCACCAAACTTTGATCCAAACTCCAAGTGCGAATTCTATTCAGGTGCCCAGGGGCACAGTATTGAGAAATGTTGGGCTTTTCAGAACAAGGTACAAGATCTAATTGAGTCCAAGGAAATTAGTTTTTCTCCTCATCCGAAGGTACTCCAGAATCCAATGCCTAGTCACAATGGAACCGGTGTCACGGTTGTTCTACCAGATGGTCCGCGTTAAGTTGAAGTCTTCAAGTTAATCACCCAGGACGCCAGGGTATTCATGAAGCAAATAAAGCCAGCAGTATTCAAATACTCTCAGTGATGGCATTTATGTGTTTGCCTTTCTTCATTGTTCATTTTCATCCCTATTGAGGGGAACTATGTCGCTCTGATTCTTCATTGGTCATCAGTCAATGGAGATACGTAGGCAAAAGATCATCAGGTCTTTCCGAGCAACCTTATGGGGATACTTTACTCCCCAGCTTCACTCTTTCCTTCAGATGTCTCGTGTCAAAGTCAGAATAGCTAGAAGAAGAAGTATTACTGCCATGGTTAGGTATACAGCTGCGAATTGAAGATTACAAGTCCGTGAAAGAGCTATTGATCGCTGAAAGTATCCAAGACTGACAGGTCCAGACGGAGCCAAGCCTCCTCAACTATGGCAATATTCAGTTTCTTTACTGCATTTCCATTTGTAGTTTCTTTTATATGCTAAACATTTGTCTACATGTATGAAATTTGTTTGCTTTTGAATGTTAGCAATAATAAAACACACATGTTTTTCTTGAAGTAATTCATTTGCATTCCCTTATAATTTTGCATGTATACATCGCAATACCAATTGTCATGCTTAAATTCTATGAAGGAGAATGACGAAACAAAAACGCAAAACCTCTAATTGTGTGCTCTCGAGTAAGGCCATGTTGACGATGTACAGGCTTTGTTTCAAATCCCTAAACACTGGAGATATAAGGAAGATAGACCCTTGCTAACCCCTTTGAGCCTTGAAGTAGGAGTTTTCTTTTCATATGAAAAACCCTCACATGTAACCCAGGGGCAGGGTAGACGTCAGCTAGTCGGACCAAGCGTTCAAGCTTTCATAAAGGAGTATTTGAAGATCCATTGCATTCTACTATGCTAATCAAGAGGTCCAAAGACCCGAAACCACAATGGTTATCCAAGTCAAAAGGTCCAAAGATTGAAAACCACAATGGTTATCTTTTGTCGACCAAAGAATGAGGCAGTCACAACCCTCGCAAAGCAATCAAGACAAACAGTGTCACACGACTTGTTCAAAATGCAAAAAGAAAAAGAAATGAAAAAGCCCACTAAGTCGAAACTTGAAAACAAGCGACTTAGGAAAAAGTTAGGGCATCCCGCTGGACTCCACAATCAAATATTCACAAGAATCAGTCCAGGCAAAAGTTAGGGATAAGCAAAATAACGCAAAAGCGAAAGACGGAAAGGATTACACAAGAAAGATCCTCAAAACAAGAACCCTTATGAAAGGTGGATGCTTGTGAAAACTAGTTGGATGTAGGAATGAAGAACATCACGAAGAGTGGGTGGGCACAAATAAACTTCGAGCCTATATCCTTTGTTTCTATAACCGTGAACCAGGCCACGATACAACCTTTAAAAGTCCTAACTGAAACAGGGCTAATTTGAGAGCGTACTATTACGAGGCCGCGTTCCTGACTCATATGAGTTGTGCTAAAAGACATTTGTTGGTATTGCATGTACATACTTTCATTCCAAATAATGTCGTATCTTAACCAGTGATTCGCTCACGAAGGTTTGCGATCCCTTTTCAAAACTTCGAGATTTACATGTGTGTTGCATTAGGATTTTCATTCTAAGTATAAACATTTTTTGCTTGCATACATTTGTTTGGTATCATAAAAGGTTCACACGCGGAAATTCAATCCAGAAGCTTAAGCTTGCCCAGTTGAGAAGCCTAAAACTTCTGAAAGATAGTCATGTCAAGGTGCACTTTTCTGAGGAAAGCTCCATTGAGTAAGGACTTTCCTAACTAGTCATGGTAAGAGCTAGCCAATCTGGGGCAGTTACATCGAGCAATCTCTTCAAATTTCAGTCAAACTGGGGCAATCACCTCGAGATTCAGATCTCTCCAAGAGCGAAGATTAGTCAGTCAGGTGCAAAGCTATTCAAATACTCGTACTGGGGCAGGCCACTCCAATAGTACGAGAGTTCATTCTTTCCCGAAGACAGACGATTAAAAGCATTTACCCGGAGTTTAGAATACAGTGATCACTTGTCAAGCCAACTATCTTGTTCAGCACTTCTGACAGATACAAACTCATCTGCATTGGCAATGGTTACCTCCTCAGTAAGGTTATTACGCTGATTCATGCAGTCGTTACGATACCTAAGAGTTTAAAAGACACCAAGTCTTTTGTAAAATCCTCTTGAGGTAGAGTCCATACAGAAGCAACTAATCCCCAGCACGAGACAACTTGAAATCTTTCCTCCTCAGCAGGACGTGTCTCGGTTTTTAGTCATCCCCAACAGACAAATGGAAGTTATCCTCACTAAAGTCAGAAGTTTTTCCTTCAGATGGTTTCCTTGATCTCGGTTCCTCAATAGATCCAAGGCAATTCCTATTCCCCCAGCAGATCCATAAGAGTGGATAATCCCCAATAGTTGAGGTATCCTCTGGCACGGTCCTCAAGTCTAAAGTCCAATTTATTTTTGGCAAAGGTGGTAATTTGGGACAAATGAATTATTCACACTCTTCTCCAACAAAAATGTTATCCCCGCAGGGCTTCTTGATATCGAATCCACGATTACTATGTTTCCCCCACAGAGTTAGCAGAGACTTATTACTTCCGCGTCAGGAATTTCTTTTACATTCTGTAACACGGTGGGAGAACTGACTTTAGTTATGTTGCGGATAGCAAGAGTCGCCACCGACTTTTATTTTATCCAAAGGAAAGGCATAAAAGAACAGGAAAGACCTTTTAAAAGATTTTTGGGTCCGGGGGGTAGGTTATGTAAAGGGAAGGTGTTAGCACCCTTTACATCCATGGTTATCCATGGGCTCTTAGTTACTTAGCTCACTTTAAAATGTTTTTGAAATGTGAAGTGTGTGAATAGAAATTTTCTTAAGTATTTTATAATGATCCATGTACGGATGTATATAAAACCTTTGTTTTGAAAATTGTTTGAAAAGTATGAAGTGTTTGAAATGTTTTGAAGAGTGAGCAAGCATCTAAGAGGAACCTACCCTAAATTAAGTCTTTTATGTTCTTGAATCCTTTAAATGGTAAGACTATCCCTATTATTAAGGAATAGGTAGTCATTACCTTAGATGTATGGGACAAGTGAAGGGACATCTGTTATTTAGGCAACTGTGGGGTGTATAAGCAATTCGAAGGGACTTATCATCTTTATTCGAAAGGGACAAGATCATTACGAAGGCAACCATGAAGGGACTTGATCTTTTTCTCTATTAAGGGACTAGATGATATAAAATGAGGGACTTTGCTTTACACCTTACTTGACCTTTTGTTTAGGCAACTTGAGAGGTATCCTTAAGGAAGTGAGATGGCGATCAAAGATCGACTTACGTGTGTGAGTGTACAATTTCAAATATTTATCTTTTAAATTAATGATCTAAATTCAATTTTTAAATACAAACATGTTTCACTCCCTATTTTACTAACCATAGCATTTAAAATAAATAATAAAAATTAATACTACAAATATTACATGAGGGATACAATTACATAATAATAATAATTAAAACAAATTAAATAAATAAGCAAAATAAGTAATAATAAATAATTGGGTTAGTAACAATAATAATAATATATAAATAAATGGGGTTAATTAATAAAATAAAATAAATATCATATGAAAATAAATAGAATTAGTAATAAAATAAACAAGAATAAAGAGATTAGCATAATAAATTAAAAGTTCAATTTTAATAAACAATTATCTTTTTAAGATTTTTAAGAAGAAAAGTAAACAATTCATATTATATACTAATTATTATAAAAATTTAAATTTATATACATGTTATGAAAATAAGGTTAATTATAATTAAATAAACATATTATGAAAATAAATTATATTTACAAAATTAAATTAGCAAATTTTAATTATTTTTAAGCATACACTACAAATTATTTACATACAAGAATTAAATAATAATTACAAACAAATTATAAAGTATATACATATAATTAAAGTTTATAAATAAATAAATTAAAAGTTATAATATCATTAGGTTTTATAAAAATATTTTTAGGGTTTTAGAACATATTATCAAAATTAACAATGAAATTAGAGTTTGTGATTATATTAGGGTTTTAACAATATTAAGGTTTAAGAATTAATTTAAACATAATATCAACATAAATACACTAATTTAAATTTTTTAAGAAAATAATATGACAAGTTAACAAAAATAACATTTAATTAGAAAATGTTTTTTTATATTTTTTTAGAAATTTATTTGGATTAATTAATAAAAAAACAAAGCATATGAAAATAAAACCCTAAAAAAACAGGACCTGGGATTTGAACCCAGGTCCTTTACCTGGATGAAGACTCTCCAAAACCATCTGGGCTGCTGCGCGCACATGATAGGAATGCACTCCATGGGGTTTTGTTGTTATCCTGGAAAAATCATGACAAAAACAAAAAGAATAGCACAAAAGGGCCTGGGGGGATTCGAACCCAGGACCCTCACACAATACACAAGCACTCTTACCATCCAGCCAGAAGGGCGCAACTGACTATATAACCAATACAATCAATAATATATTAAGTCATATGATTAAAGGAAAAATAAGAAAAAATTGTTGCACCCAGGGATCGAACCAAGGACCTAACCCTCACAAGGACAAGCTTCCAACCATCAGGCCAACACGCACGCTGTGAAATACAAACCAAACATAAATAATAAAAAAACAAACAAATATTTGAATTCTGGAATTCGCGCCAGGGGTCTTCTTCCTCCTCCAGACCTGCGTTTTTTCCTGCGAATCTTCCTGGGCAATTTCCTGCGAATTTTTCAATATAGAAACCTACGAAATTGGAACACCATCAAAACAGTAAAATTCTTTCAAATTAATTAGTGCATTACGATCTCCAGAGTTCATACAATCATTCTATGTCCTTAGAATTTATTTATTTTAGGTTAATCATGGAACCCTAAAAGCTTGGCCGAAACCCTAACAATGGCAATTCCTTGTTCCTGCACCAAAAATGAAATCAAATATGCCAGAAACCATCCACATACAATTACAAACAAGAAAATCAATAACCAAAATCATGTTAGAATGCTTGTGTGAATGAAATCGAAAATTTCAATTTTAAGATGAACATGGATTCGGTTTGTGTGATTTATGAAGCTATGGATGATGATAAGCATTGCAATGTATTCAGTGATCATCAAGGAACATGTTGAGACCTTTAGAATGCCTTGAAAGGGTCTGAATGATGGAATCCGAATTCAAGTTTTTGGTGATTTTTTTGAATGTCAAAACTTACTCTTGAGGCAGAAGATTCATCCCCTATGCATTGTGATAGTTTGTATACTTATAGTAGAGTGAAGCTAGGTCAAAAGATTGGATTATTGTTTGGACTTTTTGATTTTTAGAGATTGAAAAAGATTATGGCTTAAAATTCATATATTTGTGAATGAGACCTTTCTATTTCAAGCCAATCATCATCAATGGTATATCAATTTAATCCAACTCATGTTAATGACCTTCTAGAACCAAAATATATTTTAAATTTTCATATTTGATATTTTATTTAAATTTAAAATGATTTTTAATATAAAAAATCATAATAAATAAAATAAATAAAATAAAATTATGAAAATATCAAATAAATTTCGTGCATGATGTCATGGAACACCTTGGGTCACAAAAAGTTCAGCCCATTTGAAAGAATTTGGTTTTAAGACCCTATTTTTTTCATACACCACCCAAAAATTTCCCAACTTTGCAAGGGCACATATCCTTCAATTTTAATGCTATGAGGGTGTTCTTGGACATTTTGGAAAGCTTTAAGAGTCCTATAACCAACCCCATTGGTTTCATGTCCATATCATTTACCATTCTCAAGTTATGCCCTTTTGAAGTTGTTGACTTTTTGTTGACTTTCAAAAGGACCTATAATGTCTTAGCTCATACCTTCCAAATGAAGCATTTTTGGGCTTGGCTTGTGAGACACAAAGTTGTAGAGAATTCAATTTCCTTCAAAATGAGCTTTGGATGGAAAATTCTTGATAAAGCATGTGAAAGTTATGGCTGGTCAAAGTTCAGTTGACTTTTCTTAAGGAAACCCTAATTTAGAAACCTCTGATTCTCGATGATCTGAAATATTCTTGATGAATCATGATCAACCCTTGATCAAATGATGAATTTTACTTCATATACTTGATTTTGACAAAAAATCATGAAGTTTGACTTTGGTTTGACCACAGTTGACCTCAGTTTGACTTTTTAACTACTTTGACTGATTTTGACTTATCAGATCATCTGACTGAGCAAACCTTTGAGAAAAGTTCTGAAATTTGTCATGGGGATTCTTAAACACATATAAGATGTTATGAAGCTCACTTGAAGTCTTGGAAGTCCATTTAGCCTGATTAAAGTCAAAACCCTAGTTTTGGATGCACTACTTAGGAGGATGCATTGTCTGAGGGAATTGTCAAATCTTCTGACCAATTGTGAACTTTGTGAACCTTGTGAACCTCATAGGATGTCTTGTGAACCTTGTGAGCCTCATGAGAGGTCTTGTGAACCTTGTGAACCTCATAAGGTGTCTTGTGAATCTTGTGAACCTTGTGAACCTCTTAGCACACAAAGTCTTGTATTGTGAGGGCAAATTTTGGGGTGCAACAGCTGCCCCTGTTCAATTTTTTGAAACCTGAGGGGTTAGATTGGTATATTTTCCAGTCATGACCTGGAAGGTTGAAGGGGATTGAACACAAAAGCCCAAAAATTTGCACTCACCGGTGCGTAGAGTGATACTGATGACTTGTTGTATATGCTTTGAGTGGGCTTAAAGATGCCACTTGGAGAAAAGTTCTTCAAATATGTCTCTTAGAGGATAAAGCAGTCCAAAATATGAAGATATAGCTATTTGGGAGGATAAACAACGGCCCCAAAGAAATGGTAGCTTTCAGTAGGATAAACAACGTCCTGAGGTATAAGTATAACTTTTGGGAAGATAAACAACGACCCAAAGTCATGATATGCTTTCAGGAGGATAAACAACGTCCTGAGGTATAAGTATAGCTTTTAGGAGGATAAACAACGTCCTGAGGTATAAGTATAACTTTTGGGAAGATAAACAACGGCCCAAAGTCATGATATGCTTTCAGGAGGATAAACATCGTCCTGAGGTATAAATATAGCTTTCAGGAGGATAAACAACGTCCTGAGGTATAAGTATAACTTTTGGGAGGATAAAAAACGGCCCAAAGTCATGATATGGCTTTTGAGAAGATAAACGACGTCTCAATATAACCTTCGGGAAGATAAACAACGTCCCATGATAATGAGGCAACCTTTGGGAAGATAAACAACGGCCCAAGGTCATGATAGCTTTCAGGAGGATAAACAACGTCCTGAGGTATAAGTATAGCTTTTGGGAAGATAAACAACGGCCCAAGGTAACAAGTTATTGATGAAGTTTGTCTGTTGGAGAATTAATCTGAAAAACAAGATTATAACATTCTGCACGATAATATTAGTTTATGCATTATGTATGCATGTATAGTATGATGCACTTAAGTAATGTATTATGTACTTATGGATATGTATGTTATGATATGATGTAAATGATGTATGTATGCGTCATGCAGCCTGAAGCATCTGGGTATCTTCGTATAACAACTGCTGGCCAGGGAAAATAAATCCCGATTTGTTGCTGAAGATTATGAGGAACTCGTTCCTATCTCATTTGATAATATAGTATTCATAACCTCCCGTCTTTGTTTGATAGTAAGGTATCCATAACCTCCCGTCTTCGTTCGATAGTAAGGTATCCATAACCTCCCATCTTCGTTTGTCGTACTCCTATTGGAGGAATAAATTCCCGATTATCCTTCTGAGGATAAAAGAGATGGATATAAATTCCAGGGGAGATGTGACTCGAAGTACTTATGAAGATGGATTTACCCTACTGGGGGAGTTGTAGCTGTCTGGTGAAGATGAACCGGCGAAGCTTCGTTGAATTCCTTCCCTCGTTCGTCCTTAGTAAATACTATTACTGCATTTTCATGCATTTCTGGTAAACATCAATCATATTAAGCATTTATGCATTTCTGGTAAACATCAATCATATTCAAAAGCATACATACATTCAAACACAACCAATGGACGTTTCGCTTATGTAAATAGGGTAAAAGTAAATTTGGATTCAAAGAAGGAATTTTCATTTATATCACAAAGTGACCTATACATAGGCAAGTTTGTACAAGGAGACAGAAATCCTAGTAAGAGGAATTTGTCATAAAAATTTTACAAAACAAAGAAAATCAGCTATGTGGGAAATAATCCTATTGAGTTTCAATTCTACTATTGCCATTATCTTCAAGTATCTCATCTTCTGCTGTTAAGACGGAAACGATTGGATTGAGCTTTATCTGTTCGAGCTTGATTAAGTAGCACAACTGGTCATAGTTACATGGGTGATCCAAACGAGACATAGTCATACGCTTTAATCCCTAACTTTTGCCTGGATTGCCCTTTCAGGTTTTCAATCCACCGGGATACCCTTTTTTGCCCAAGCCGCCTTTTCAGGTTTTCGACTTGCCGGGTGTACATTTTATATATATATATCCCTAATTTTTGCCCGAACCCTTTTGGTTTGCCGGGATGCCCTTGTTTTTGCCTAGGCCAATCAACCTAGCGGGTCTCTTTTTATGCGTAGTATTTTTTAACTATGTCTGCGTTTACAGGCTGAGGGAAGTCTTCACCATCCATAGTAGTAAGTATCATGGCACCTCCTGAGAATACTGTTTTGACCACAAATGGCCCTTCATATGTAGGAGTCCACTTGCCCCTAGGATCACCCTGTGGTAATATGATATGCTTGATTACCAAGTCACCAGCCTGATATACCTTTGGCTTAACCTTCTTGTTAAAAGCTTTGATTATTCGTTTTTGGTACATCTGGCCATGACAAACTGCTGCTAACCTCTTCTCATCAATCAAATTTATCTGGTCAAGTCGGGTCTGAATCCACTCATCTTCATCCAAGCCTGCATCCTTTATGATTCTTAAGGAGGGTATCTGAACTTCAATGGGCAGAACTGCTTCCATACCATATACTAAAGAGAATGGGGTTGCCCCTGTTGAAGTACGTATTGTAGTACGATAACCATGAAGAGCAAATGGTAACATCTCATGCCAATCCTTGTAAGTAACAGTCATCTTCTGTATAATCTTCTTAATGTTCTTATTTGCAGCCTCAACTGCCCCATTCATCTTCGGACGATACGGAGAAGAGTTGTGATGCTTAATCTTGAACTGCATGCAGAGATTAGTGATTATAGTGTTATTCAGATTAGAGCCATTGTCAGTAATAATCCTTTCAGGGATGCCATACCTACATATGAGATTATTCTTAATGAATCGAGCCACCACATTCTTAGTAACAGATGCAAATGAAGCTGCCTCTACCCACTTCGTGAAGTAATCAATAGCAACCAGGATGAAACGATGTCCATTAGAAGCAGTAGGCTTGATCTCACCAATCATATCAATGCCCCACATGGCAAAAGGCCAAGGAGCAGTCAACACATTCAATGGTGATGGAGGTACATGTACTTTATCAGCATAGATTTGACACTTGTGACACGTTCTGGAATGTTGATGGCAATCAGCTTCCATGGTAGACCAATAGTAACCTGCCCTCAATATCTTCTTTGCCATAGTATGACCACTAGAATGAGTGCCAAAGATCCCATCATGCATGTCTTCCATAATCTCTGTTGCTTCCTTCTTATCCACCCAACGAAGCAAAGTTGAGTCATGATTGCACTTGTATAAGATTCCATTACTCAAAAAGAACTTAGCAGAAAACCTTCTCAGAAACTTCTTATCTTTGACAGATGCCCCTTCAGGGAATTCCTGAGCTTCAAGATATCTTTTCACTTCATAGAACCAAGGCTTCTCTTCTGTTTCTTCAGTGTCAATCTCATTGCAGTATGCATGCTTTTCAAATCTATCAATAGTAATCTTGGGAGCTTCATCATCCCAGCTGATCTCAAACATGGATGCCATGGTGGCTAATGCATCTGCCAACTGATTTTCTCTTCGTGGAATATGTCCAAAGGTAATCTCTTTGAAATGTGGGATTAAAGACAACACATGCTCTCTGTAAGGAATGAGATTATCATGCTTGGTATCCCAATCTCCTTTAATCTGACTTACTACCAGGGCTGAATCTCCATACACGTCAAGGAACTGAATCTTCATATTAATGGCAGCTTTGATACCCAGGATACATGCCTCATACTCAGCCATGTTATTGGTACAATAGAAACAAAGTCTGGCTGTAATCGGGGTATGACAACCTTCAGGGGAACTGATCACAACACCAACACCATTACCAAGTGCATTAGAAGCTCCATCAAAAACCATAGTCCATCGGGATCCTTGTTCAGGTCCGTCATATTGTCCAGGTTCTTTAGTAATAATCATAATGTCTTCATCCGGGAACTCAAAACTCATTGACTGATAATCATCCACTGCTTGATGAGCCAAATGATCAGCTACAACACTTCCTTTAATGGCCTTATGAGTAGTGTACTGTATGTCATATTCTGTCAAGATCATTTGCCATCTCGCTATTCTTCCAGAGAGAGCAGGTTTCTCGAATATGTACTTGATTGGGTCCATCTTCGAAATCAATAAGGTGGTATGAGTTAACATATACTGTCTTAGTCGGCGAGCAGCCCATGCCAAAGCGCAGCAAGTTTTCTCGAGCAGTGAGTATCTTGTTTCACAGTCGGTAAACTTTTTGCTAAGGTAGTATATTGCCTGCTCTTTTCGACCAGACTCGTCATGTTGCCCCAACACACACCCCATTGAGTTGTCTAACACTGTTAAGTACATAATCAAGGGTCTTCCATCAACTGGTGGCATCAAAATTGGAGGTTCTAGCAGATATTTCTTGATTTCATCAAATGCTGTCTGGCACTCATCATTCCATTCCATTACTTGATCTTTCTTCAACAACTTGAAGATTGGCTCACAGGTAGCTGTTAATTGGGAAATAAATCTTGCAATGTAATTCAATCGTCCCAGGAAACCTCTAACTTCCTTCTCAGTACGGGGAGCTGGCATCTCTCGTATAGCTTTCACTTTTGCAGGATCCACTTCAATACCTTTTCTACTGACAATGAAACCCAGGAGCTTACCAGATCTAACTCCAAAAGTACACTTGTTTGGGTTCAATCTCAACTTGTATTTCTTCAACCTCTCAAACAACTTATGCAAATGATCAAGATGTTGTTCTTCATTCTGGGACCTGGCTATCATATCATCCACATACACCTCTATCTCATGATGAATCATATCATGAAACAAAGCCACCATAGCACGCTGATATGTTGCCCCTGCATTCTTCAAACCAAATGGCATCACTTTATAGCAAAAGGTGCCCCACTGTGTAACAAATGTTGTCTTCTCCATATCTTCAGGTGCCATCTTGATCTGATTGTAACCAGAGAAACCATCCATAAAAGAGAATACCTTATGCTGAGCAGTGTTGTCTACCAGAACATCAATATGAGGAAGTGGAAAGTCATCTTTGGGGCTGGCCTTGTTCAAATCTCTGTAGTATACACACATACGTACCTTACCATCTTTCTTAGGTACCGGTACCACATTTGCAACCCACTGAGGATAAGAAGTCACAGCTAAGAACCCTGCATCAAACTGTTTCATTACTTCTGCCTTAATCTTCTCTGACATTTCAGGACGCATGCGACGAACCTTCTGCTTTTTTGGACGACAATCTTCTTTTACTGGTAAACGATGAACCACTATGTCTGTATCCAACCCTGGCATATCTTCGTAGGACCAAGCAAAGATCTCCACATAGTCACGTAACATCTGAATCAATCTGCTCTTGACACCATCCTCTAATTCAGTCCCTATCTTGACCTCTTTCCTGTTTTCTTCAGTTCCCAGATTCACAACTTCGACTGGCTCTTCATGTGGCTGTATAGCTTTCTCTTCTTGTTGTAACAACCTAGCAAGCTCTACAGGTACTTCACAATCGTCCTCATTTCCGTCTTCAGCTTGATAGATCGGATTCTCGAAACTATAATTGGCAATAGTAGAACTGTTATCAACAGGATCCAGAGTGGATGAGGATCTGCATTTTAGTGATGTGGGTGTGTGTAAGAACACATAGCTGATAAAACAAAAATAAAAGAAAAGAAAGACAAGGAACACAATATTTACGAAAACGAAACGTCCACTGATTTTTATTGAATGAAATATGCAAATGAAATGACATCCCGTAACAAGCACATCATTGTGCCCTGGGTAAGGCACAAGGCTTAAGAGTTTAATTGTTCAGAAATTACAAACTTAAAAAAGTAACAACACAGTAATAGTATTTACTCCTGACTAAAGAGATAGGAATAACATCTTCAGCCTTCCAATTATTGAGCCCAGCACCCACAGTAGGAAAAATCCAAGTATCCAAGTTGTAGTCTTCATCATAGTCACCCACATCATTAATCTGATCTTTCATAATCCCCTGATTGGTGATACGAACAGCACGAGCACGACGAACAGCCTTCTGGGACTCTGCAGTGAAACCCAAACCAAATTTGTCAGACTTGTAAGGAATATCAGGAAGCTGACCCCAAATAGTACAACCACCTTCATCCACCACAACTCTAGCATCTTTAAGGGAGGCCATTGTAGGAGGTACTCTGGTGACCACAGGAACTTTCTTGACAACAGGAGGAGCTTCATAATCATTAACAATCCAAGGAACCACTTCAAATGTCTGACACGGAGTTTCAACATATTCACCTTCCACTTCAAGATATTTAAAGGTGTTCACATGGCTAATCATATACCCTTCCTCTCCATAAACAGTAACAACCTTCCCCTCTACTGGATACCTCAGCTTTTGATGTAAGGTAGAGGTTACAGCACCTGCCCCATGGATCCAGGGACGTCCAAGCAAACAAGAATACGACGGACGAATATCCATTACATAAAAGGTAGCATTAAAAACCTGAGAACCAACTTTGATTGGGAGATCAATTTCTCCATGCACCACTCTTCTCGATCCATCAAAAGCTTTCACCACTATATTACTGGGCTTTAACACAACATCTTCAGGACTAAGCTTATTCAGAACTTCTTTGGGAAACACATTCAGAGAGGAACCATTGTCTATTAATACATGTGACAGGGTAGTGCCCCTGCATTCAATTGAGATATGTAGGGCCCTGTTATGATCCCTCTTGGTAGGAGTCAAATCAGCATCGGAGAAACCTAACCCATTATCATAGGTCAAGTGTGCAACACAATTTTCAAACTGGTCAACAGAAATTTCATTTGGTACGTGAGCAGTCTTCAGAAATTTAATCAAGGCCTTGGCATGAGCCTCAGAACACAACAACAAAGACAACATAGAAATCTTGGAAGGAGTATGCCCCAACTGATCAACAATGTCATAATCACTCTTGCGAATGATCTTCAGTACTTCTTCCATCTGCTTAGAAAGATCATCAACATCTGGCACATTATTTTGTATAGGTTCAATAACAAGACCTTTGCCCCGAGCATCAGTGGTGGAGGTAACAGCTGGAGTAACTTTATTCTTGGAGGTAACTGGAGGAGAGAAAACCCTTCCACTTCTCGTGATCTTATTAGATCCAGCAATATTATCAACATCTAGATTTCCATCAACAACAGGTGTATCAGCCAAAGGTTCCTGCTTAACACCATGAATATAAACATCAGACCCATAATGCCAAGGCACAGCTTTATCAGAAGTATACGGAATAGGACCAGGAGTAGTAATGATCATAGGAGCCACTCTAGCTTCAGCAACAATCTTCACAGGGCCTTCAGCAGTAATCTTAATTGGACCCTTATGAGTGATTTTGACAAGTCCCTTGGAAGTGATCCTTACCGGCACTTTATCAACCATATCTACCTCTTCAATCTTCGCACCTTTAGTTATATGATCAACCATACTTTCCACAGAAGGTGGTGTCCTCTCAAACACTATGGTGTAATTATTCATGAGGCGTTGAATTCCGTCCTTCAGCCTCCAGCAACTATCCGGCTTATAGGCACAATAGACACAATCTTCACGACAACCTGGAAAGAACCCAGCTTGCACCAACTTCTTCTTAATAACAAACAATGGTGTAGTCAAATCTGCAACTGAGGAAATATGTGAATCTTCATCAATGGTATTGACAGTCTTCTCATGATTGGGCATGGGAGCAGTGATCACATTTGGAGTACCTGGAGGGTCAAACTCAATCTCTCCAGCATCAATCATATCTTGAATTTTGTTTTTCAATACCCAGCAACTATTGGTATCATGTCCCTGACAATTCGAATGATATGCACATCGTGCATTAGGATTATACCTGGGAGAGGTAACATTAGGATTCCGAGGAGGATCTTTCAGAGTGATAAGCTTAGCCTTCAACAAGTGTTGCAAGGCTTGGGCCATTGACATGTTGATCTTAGTGAACTGCCTTCTAGCCCTCTGTTGATTTCCCTGTGGTGGCTCTATTGTTGCAGGAGTTGGATTGGAAATATGAACTGCACTCACAGACTGATGCCTCCTATTACGATCAGGTTGACCATAAACAACATTTGACTCTTTCTTCCCACTGGGAGGCTTCTTTGCAGCACCTGATGAAGAAACACCCACTTGAATCTTGCCACTCCTTATACCACTTTCTACACGCTCTCCTGTCATTATCAACTCAGTGAAGCCAGATGATGAGCTTCCAATGAGATGACTGTAAAAAGGACCATTCAACGTACACATGAACATATCAACTAACTCCCTGTCAGTTAGAGGTGGTTGCACTCTTCCAGCCAAGTCTCTCCATTTCTGAGCATACTCCTTGAAGCTCTCTTTAGCACCCATAGACATACTTTGTAGTTGCATGCGAGTAGGGGCTAGATTAGCATTGTATTGATATTGCTTATAGAAGGCTTCAGCAAGATCATTCCAATCACGGATGTTGACACTCTCCAACTGATAGTACCATTCCAATTGAGCTCCAGATAAGCTCTCTTGGAAGAAATGGATCCATAACTTCTTATCAGCAGTATGGGGTTGGATTCTCCGGACATAAGACCTCAGATGCAGCTTGGGACAAGAGACACCATCATAAACTACGAAAGTAGGAACCTTAAAACCAATGGGTATGACCACCCCAGATATCAAACTCAGGTCTTCAAAATCCAGCCCAGAAGATTTTTGCAATTCCATAGCATCCATTCTATCCACCAGCATCTTGAACTTATCCTCATTAGGTTCATGATAGTAGTTAGCTTCAGAATCAGAGTCCCCCATTGTATTATGGAGACTGCCTACCTCTTTCTCAGATTCTTCAGACTCATAATCTTCAACCTGTTCTTTGGTCTTGACAGGACCTCTGAACCTTCTTCCCATGTTGATCAGACCATCTGACCTCCTAGTCTTCTTAGTCTTCTTGGCCAGCAGTGTCTTCAATTCATCCTGCCCCTTGGACAAGTTCAGGATCAGCTCTTGGAACTGTGCATTTTGTGCCTGGAGATCTTTGACTGTTTGTTCAAGATCCATTGCTGAAATAAACAGCGAGAAGATAAGAAACTTGTGCACAATAAACCTGTGATGCAATGATATGATATGTGAATGCGTATGCAATGTTTTCAAGGACCGCAAGATTTAAATTTGCTTAAACAAACAAGAAGGTAAACTTTTATTAGTAATAAATTTGTTTTGCCTCTTGGGCTTACAAAATGAAATGAAATAAATACAAAAGATGTGGATTTAAGTCTCCCATGGACGTTTCCTCTTTGTGTTGAGGTATGAGTTGAGATTCCGCTCCTCGTGAAGTTGTTTTGTTAGCTCCAGGATTCTTTCTTGACTTGCTTTGTAATGAGCCTCGAAAGTATCCCTTTGCTCCTTCAACTGGATCCAGGACCTCTGTAAGTCTTCCATGTCAGTAGGCATGTCTGGGTGAAGGATGGTATAAGAAGTATCTCCTTCAGCAACAGGTTCCATGGTAACTGGCAGGATAGCAGGATATGGCATCATGAGAGTCTGAGCACGTGATCGTACCCTTCTGAGATAAGCTTCCATAGGAATAGTGTACTTAGGCTCCAGAGTCTTGCTGTCAACCTTGTTCACTTTTCCCCATGCTCGTATGAATCTCTGACGATAACCTTGAAGATCGTTGTCATAGTCAAACACAATACCCTGAATCAACATGTCATGTGGACCATCACTCCGAGCGTAACCAAACTGTCGTAAAGCTAAGGAAGGGTTGTAAGTGATGCCTCCTCTTATGCCTAGAAGTGGCACATTAGGGAACTCCCCACAACGGTCAATGATAGTGACATTCTCTATAGATCTGGAGCACCAATGGATATCTGAATGAGAGAGTGACATAATCCTCTTGGAGCACCTGAACCCTTGCTCATTCTTCATTACTGATCGAGGAAGGTGAGAAATAAACCACCTAGATAACAAAGGTATGCAACACATCAGAGTTCCTCGTGCCTTTGTAGTACGAGTGTGAAGAGAATGTAGGATGTCTCCCAGTAATGTAGGCACTGGATTGTGACTCAGAAATATGTTGATGGCATGCACGTCTATGAACTGATTAGGATTGGGGAACAACACTAAGCCATGAATCAACAGGGCTAAGATCTCCTCAAAAGCATCATAGCTCATAGCCTTCAAGAACACTTGAGCCTTCTCTATCAACACCTTGGCAAGAATACCCTTAACTCCGCTTCTCGTTTCTAGAACAATGTCAGACTTCTTCAGATGTAGAGCTGCAGCAATAACCTCAGGTTTAGGCTCTTTTTCCAAACCTGTGAATGGTTTCTGATCAAGTATAGGTATACCCAGAAGTTTAGAGAACTCTTCCATTGTAGGAACCAGCTGGTAGTCGGGGAATGTGAAGCAATGGTGCTTAGGATCAAAGAACTGAAACAGAACACTCATCATGTCTTCATTGAATCCTGAGGTGACTAGATCCAATAGGTGACCATGTCATCTTGATGAACCGGGAGTGTTCAGACACTTGAGAAACCAACTCTTTAAGCTTAGCAGGTATCCCTACAAAATTGATCCTGATAGTGTTTCTACGAGCAGAAGCCATGACCTGCAACAAAGAACAAAGATAAATCCTTTGGTCCTTGAAATGGTTAGTGAAAATGTTATGCTCATGATGCATGATGATGTCATGATGTTATGCTCAATCACAAACATGTGGCACACACAAACAAGTCACACAATAGCCCTAGGTTTGAAGGCTTGCATGAGGTTTAAAGGTAAGTACCCTCCCCTGAAGTTTAGATGGTTCATCCTATCCTATAAAGTAACCAGGTTCTAAGGGATCTCAATATCATTGATCCTTCACAAGGGTGGTTGTTCAGTAGGCAACTTACTTGCCAACCAAAACCCTCCAAGTTTAGGATCTCAATGAGTGTAGTATCGAGTATCAACCAACTTCAGTCTTCACCAAAGCCGGCTATCTCACTACTTTCTAAAGGCCAAGATGGGATAACTAGGGTTCTAAAAGTTAGTTAGTGTATTGACAACATATGGCAGCCTCATATTATCCTTAACTTGACTTAAGGAACATAAGCACCAACCAAGAAGTCACACTAACTATGGCCACCAAATCAACCATATCGGTATACGCCGTACAGTTTCCTTGGTCTATTGCCATTTACCTAAGGTACACTAGATCCGGGTTAGGATCTTTCACACATAAGAGCCCAACAAGTAAGTATAAAGCAAACAAGGCAAACAATTTTAAAGTGATCTAATTCCTAAGGGTACCCCTCTTTAATATTAAATCCCCAGCAGAGTCGCCAGTTCTGTAACACGGTGGGAGAACTGACTTTAGTTATGTTGCGGATAGAAAGAGTCGCCACCGACTTTTATTTTATCCAAAGGAAACGCATAAAAGAACAGGAAAGACCTTTTAAAAGATTTTTAGGTCCGGGGGTAGGTTATGTAAAGGGAAGGTGTTAGCACCCTTTACATCCATGGTTATCCATGGGCTCTTAGTTACTTAGCTCACTTTAAAATGTTTTTGAAATGTGAAGTGTGTGAATAGAAATTTTCTTAAGTATTTTATAATGATCCATGTACGGATGTATATAAAACCTTTGTTTTGAAAATTGTTTGAAAAGTATGAAGTGTTTGAAATGTTTTGAAGAGTGAGCAAGCATCTAAGAGGAACCTACCCTAAATTAAGTCTTTTCTGTTCTTGAATCCTTTAAATGGTAAGACTATCCCTATTATTAAGGAATAGGTAGTCATTACCTTGGATGTATGGGACAAGTGAAGGGACATCTGTTATTTAGGCAACTGTGGGGTGTATAAGCAATTCGAAGGGACTTATCATCTTTATTCGAAAGGGACAAGATCATTACGAAGGCAACCATGAAGGGACTTGATCTTTTTCTCTATTAAGGGACTAGATGATATAAAATGAGGGACTTTGCTTTACACCTTACTTGACCTTTTGTTTAGGCAACTTGAGAGGTATCCTTAAGGAAGTGAGATGGCGATCAAAGATCGACTTACGTGTGTGAGTGTACAATTTCAAATATTTATCTTTTAAATTAATGATCTAAATTCAATTTTTAAATACAAACATGTTTCACTCCCTATTTTACTAACCATAGCATTTAAAATAAATAATAAAAATTAATACTACAAATATTACATGAGGGATACAATTACATAATAATAATAATTAAAACAAATTAAATAAATAAGCAAAATAAGTAATAATAAATAATTGGGTTAGTAACAATAATAATAATATATAAATAAATGGGGTTAATTAATAAAATAAAATAAATATCATATGAAAATAAATAGAATTAGTAATAAAATAAACAAGAATAAAGAGATTAGCATAATAAATTAAAAGTTCAATTTTAATAAACAATTATCTTTTTAAGATTTTTAAGAAGAAAAGTAAACAATTCATATTATATACTAATTATTATAAAAATTTAAATTTATATACATGTTATGAAAATAAGGTTAATTATAATTAAATAAACATATTATGAAAATAAATTATATTTACAAAATTAAGGTAGCAAATTTTAATTATTTTTAAGCATACACTAAAAATTATTTACATACAAGAATTAAATAATAATTACAAACAAATTATAAAGTATATACATATAATTAAAGTTTATAAATAAATAAATTAAAAGTTATAATATCATTAGGTTTTATAAAAATATTTTTAGGGTTTTAGAACATATTATCAAAATTAACAATGAAATTAGAGTTTGTGATTATATTAGGGTTTTAACAATATTAAGGTTTAAGAATTAATTTAAACATAATATCAACATAAATACACTAATTTAAATTTTTTAAGAAAATAATATGACAAGTTAATAAAAATAAAATTTAATTAGAAAATGTTTTTTTATATTTTTTTAGAAATTTATTTGGATTAATTAATAAAAAAAACAAAGCATATGAAAATAAAACCCTAAAAAAACATGACCTGGGATTTGAACCCAGGTCCTTTACCTGAATGAAGACTCTCCAAAACCATCTGGGCTACTGCGCGCACATGATAGGAATGCACTCCATGGGGTTTTGTTGTTATCCTGGAAAAATCATGACAAAAACAAAAAGAATAGCACAAAAGGGCCTGGGGGGATTCGAACTCAGGACCCTCACACAATACACAAGCACTCTTACCATCCAGCCAGAAGGGCGCAACTGACTATATAACCAATACAATCAATAATATATTAAGTCATATGATTAAAGGAAAAATAAGAAAAAATTGTTGCGCCCAGGGATCGAACCAAGGACCTAACCCTCACAAGGACAAACTTCCAACCATCAGGCAAACATGCACGCTGTGAAATACAAACCAAACATAAATAATAAAAAAACAAACAAATATTTGAATTCTGGAATTCGCGCCAGGGGTCTTCTTCCTCCTCCAGACCTGCGTTTTTTCCTGCGAATCTTCCTGGGCAATTTCCTGCGAATTTTTCAATATAGAAACCTACGAAATTGGAACACCATCAAAACAGTAAAATTCTTTCAAATTAATTAGTGCATTACGATCTCCAGAGTTCATACAATCATTCTATGTCCTTAGAATTTATTTATTTTAGGTTTATCATGGAACCCTAAAAGCTTGGCCGAAACCCTAACAATGGCAATTCCTTGCTCCTGCACCAAAAATGAAATCAAATATGCCAGAAACCATCCACATACAATTACAAACAAGAATCAATAACCAAAATCATGTTAGAATGCTTGTGTGAATGAAATCGAAAATTTCAATTTTAAGATGAACATGGATTCGGTTTGTGTGATTTATGAAGCTATGGATGATGATAAGCATTGCAATGTATTCAATGATCATCAAGGAACATGTTGAGACATTTAGAATGCCTTGAAAGGGTCTGAATGATGGAATCCGAATTCAAGTTTTTGGTGATTTTTTTGAATGTCAAAACTTACTCTTGAGGCAGAAGATTCGTCCCCTATGCATTGTGATAGTTTGTATACTTATAGTAGAGTGAAGCTAGGTCAAAAGATTGGATTATTGTTTGGACTTTTTGATTTTTAGAGATTAAAAAAGATTATGGCTTAAAATTCATATATTTGTGAATGAGACCTTTCTATTTCAAGCCAATCATCATCAATGGTATATCAATTTAATCCAACTCATGTTAATGACCTTCTAGAACCAAAATATATTTTAAATTTTCATATTTGATATTTTATTTAAATTTAAAATGATTTTTAATATAAAAAATCATAATAAATAAAATAAATAAAATAAAATTATGAAAATATCAAATAAATTTCGTGCATGATGTCATGGAACACCTTGGGTCACAAAAAGTTCAGCCCATTTGAAAGAATTTGGTTTTAAGACCCTATTTTTTTCATACACCACCCAAAAATTTCCCAACTTTGCAAGGGCACATATCCTTCAATTTTAATGCTATGAGGGTGTTCTTGGACATTTTGGAAAGCTTGAATAGTCCTCTAACCAACCCCATTGGTTTCATGTCCATATCATTTACCATTCTCAAGTTATGCCCTTTTGAAGTTGTTGACTTTTTGTTGACTTTCAAAAGGACCTATAATGTCTTAGCTCATACCTTCCAAATGAAGCATTTTTGGGCATGGCTTATGAGACACAAAGTTGTAGATAATTCAATTTCCTTCAAAATTAGCTTTGGATGGAAAATTCTTGATGAAGCATGTGAAAGTTATGGCTGGTCAAAGTTCAGTTGACTTTTCTTAAGGAAACCCTAATTTAGAAACCTCTGATTCTTGATGATCTGAAATATTCTTGATGAATCATGATCAACCCTTGATCAAATGATGAATTTTACTTCATATACTTGATGTTGACAAAAAATCGTGAAGTTTGACTTTGGTTTGACCACAGTTGACCTCAGTTTGACTTTTTAACTGCTTTGACTGATTTTGACTTATCTGATCATCTGACTGAGCAAACCTTTGAGAAAAGTTCTAAAATTTGTCATGGGGATTCTTAAACACATATAAGATGTTATGAAGCTCACTTGAAGTCTTGGAAGTCCATTTAGCCTGATTAAAGTCAAAACCCTAGTTTTGGATGCACTGCTTAGGAGGATGCATTGTCTGAGGGAATTGTCAAATCTTCTGACCAATTGTAAACTTTGTGAACCTTGTGAACCTCATAGGATGTCTTGTGAACCTTGTGAGCCTCATGAGAGGTCTTGTGAACCTTGTGAACCTCATAAGGTGTCTTGTGAATCTTGTGAACCTTGTGAACCTCTTAGCACACAAAGTCTTGTATTGTGAGGGCAAATTTTGGGGTGCAACACATTCACACCAGTTCATTAACAATACTCAAGACATAACATCCCTAGTGTCATGGGGCAACATGCCCTGCAATTCAACATACGCAAAGCCCAGCCACAGACTGGCCAAAGTCCATCTTCGGGTGGCAGATTTCAAAGTCCAGCCGCAGACTGGCCAAAGTCCATCTTCGGGTGGCAAATTTCAAAAGTCTCCCACAGCGAGCAAAAGTCCCCCACAGTGGGCAAAAGTCTCCCACAGCGAGCAAAAGTCCCCACAGTGGGCAAAAGTCTCCCGCAGTGAGCAGAAGTCCACCCGCAGTGTGGCAAATCTCCAAGTCCACCCACAACGTGACAATTCATTCAAAAGTCCAACCGCAGATTGGCCAAAGTCCATCCTCTGGGTGGCAAATTCTTAAAGTCCAGCCGCAGACTGGCCAAAGTCCATCCTCCGGGTGGCAAATTCTCAAAGTCTCCCATAGCGAGCAGCAGCCCCCGTAGTGTGGCAAGAAATCGAAGTCTCCCGTAGTGAGCAAAAGTCTCCCGTAGTGAGCAAAAGTCCACCCGCAGTGTGGCAAATTTCTAAAGTCCCCTGCAGTGGGCAGAAGTCTCCCGTAGCGAGCAGCAACCCCTGTAGTGTGGCAAGAAATCGAAGTCTCCCGTAGTGAGCAGAAGTCTCCCGTAGTGAGCAAAAGTCTCCCGTAGTGAGCTGAAGTCCACCCGCAGTGTGGAAAATTTCTAAAGTCCCCCGTAGTGGGCAAAAGCCTCCCGTAGTGAGCAGAAGTCCATCCGCAGTGTGGACAAATTTCCAAATTCCACCCGTAGTGTGGCAAAATATCCGAAGTCCAACCGCAGATTGGCAAAAGTCCATCCTCAGGGTGGCGAAGTATCTTAAAATTTGTTCGCAAATTGTTGAAAGTCCGTCCACAGTGTGGCAAGCCAGTAGTCCTCTGGCATCACTCGAAAGGCATCCCCTGTTTACTATTTCTTCCCATCATAATTATATCCAAGCAGAGTTCATTTGGTTGAGTTTATTTCCCTTTTCTTCTACCACAGAGTGCAAATTTTCTGGTTGCTTCTAGTATTCAATCCCTGCATACCTTAAAATGTTTGAAAGCCACTGCTATCACCCATTCAGGTCTACAGCGATTGAATAGGGGCAGCTGTAGCACCCCAAAATTTGCCCTCCTATTTTATTACCACTACCGGATTTTTTTTAGGTTTCACCACCATTTGCGTTTGCCAGCTAGGTCATATAACAATCATACGTTCATTTTCATAAGCATGTTGTTGGAATCAAAGGCTTGGAGAATCAGAGTTTTATCTCTTGGGCAGATGTGGTTCGTTGAAAAATACAAAGATCAGCAATTATGGCTTGTCTCTTGTGCATATGTTTATTCTAGAGGTTGGGCTAGCATACTAGTCAGATGTATTATTATTCTTCAATACTTACCATCAATGTTTGATTAAGTTTTATTCCCCCGATCATCTGGCCATCAAGAGTTTTTCTTATGAAGTATGACAGTAGTTCATTTTGCCACTCAATGGATTTTATCGTTGTCAAAAGCAAAAATTACTAAAAGAAGTATTGGCGCATACATTCTCAACCTAGTGTTTCATCAACTGAGAATTGTAGGGTATCAAGGTTTCATTGTGTGTCTCCATCCTTGTTATGTCCAAGGGTTTGAAACAGTAACATGGGCGATCAAGGTCATTGGCAATGTCTGGTTCGATATGGATTAGAAGGTCGCATTGAAGATAGGACTCTTGAGGAGATTAACTTGGATTTATGGATTTAAGCAAGATTAAAAACGTTCATACGGTTTGTTTGGGCAAATAAGATTTAACCATTTTTACATCCGTTTTTAAGCCCATTAAGCCCATTTCTTTTCCAAGTGAATCCACCTTGTTCTTTAATCCATTTTTGTTTTTATCCAAATTCCAAAACATATAAAAAAAAGTAAAATATAGGAAGAAGTAGGTTGTATGGTATGTTAATGTCATGTTGAGTATCATTATAATATTTCTCATAAGAAAATTATATAAAGAAAAAATAAATAAGAAGATTCAGAAAAGTTGAGAGTTGTAACAGGAAATCAGGTATAAGCTCTAAAACACCAAAGTTTATTTAAGTGAGAGCAGAAAACTAAAAACATATATAGACCCTAACCACCCTAACTGAATCGAAACAAAAAACCTCTAACTGCTCCTAACTAATCTAACGGAAAAATTGGAAAAAAACAGTTAGAGAAGGAACTGATATAAAACAGAATGACAGAAGTGAAAAAGGCTTCTTCGGAAATTTTGGGGCCATCTTCAAGCTTCTTCGGAAATTTTGGGGCCATCTTCAAGCTTCTTAGGAAATTTTGGGGCCATCTTCAAGCTTCTTCGGAAATTTTAGGTGCCATCTTCAAGCTTCTTCGGAAATTTTGGGGCCATCTTCAAGTTTCTTTTTCTCTTCTGGATTCTTTACCCTCACCTCAATTCAGCATCCTCCTCTTATCTCATCTTCATCATGCTTTACACACCATCATCATCTTCATATCACTTTTGATCTTCATCATCATCTAAAAAAAACTGCAGCAAGATTCATTGAATCAAACACCAATCCTTTAATCACCATCTTCAATCAAATTTTTTCAATCTGCAAGATTGTCAAAAAGAACCTGTAACAAATTCAGAATTGCATTGGTGGACAAAGAGAGTCGTATCAGTGAGAGAAGAAGATAAAGGAGCGAAGTGTTTTACCTGAATAGTTTTGATTCGAATTCGACTTCGTCTTCATCACAAAGGTCACGATTTAGCACTGGTGAATCCATAACCACTCACCAATCTGCAAATTGTTCCGGCTTTCGTCAATCATCTGTAATTGCACCTGCGAAGATTCGAGATTACAACCACAAGTTAGAGTCATACAAAAGAAGAATAAAAGGTTCGTAATCTTCGCGGATGCAACAGTGTAAAAGGATATTGAAGAATTGGGTTAGAGATCATAGAAACAGTCTTGAGCAAGAACAAAGATATTCGTGTCTTCGTCAGGGTCATCAGATTGACTCCGTCATTCAAGTATATTGTAAACTTCGTGGCCACCTTCGAGTCCTTCCCCTATGACTAACGATCCACATCTTTGATCTTCAAGCATCAATCTGAGGATCATCAACCTCCTTAACTGTAAACCAAACCTCCAACCTGCACAATCAAGAACCGCAATAACCAGATTCAACCGCGACTCAGAAGTTACAACAAGAAGAAGCGTATTTGCATAGCGAGGAAAAAAGCAGAAGTACCTGAAAATCGAGTCCAATCGTCACCAAGGATCTAACGTTGTCATTTCCGTCTTCGCCGGTAAGCTCGCTCATCTCTAATATTCTTCTGATTTCGTGGATACGAGAACGTCGCTTTTCTCTTGTTGAAGCATGACCGCGGTGGCATCTCTTGGGACCGTGGTCCATTATTGTTCGATTAAGTTCCTTCACTTATAGGGTTTAGGCGTGTTTGGCTTCAATTCGGTGGTGTGGTTAAGGATTGTGAAGAATGGAAGAAAGACTTGTGGGGAAGATGAAGATTTAGGTTAGGGTTATGGAGGTTGTAGGGTTTTCGCCGGAGGATAGGTGGTTCGAGCGATTAGTTTGTTTCGTTGGAAGGAGAGGAAGGTGAGGGAGGAAGAGATGCTGGCGGCGGTGTGGAAGGCGGCTAGGGTTTGGTTTGGATGAAGAAGATGGAGAGGCCGCGGCGGTGGTAGGGATGAGATGAAGAAGATGGGCGCCGCGGGAGGGATGAGGAATTAGGGTTTCTCATTTTCCCCTTTTACGTTTTCAGGTGTTCTGGGTTTTTGTATGAATTTTGTTTTAGTTTAGTTTGTTTAAATTAGTAAAGATTTCAAAGGGAATATTTTAAGTTTAATGATAATTAAGAACAAATTAAAACTTATTGGAATCAATTAGGTGCATTAATCCATATTAATCACAAGTTAATGGTCTTGTTTTATTGTTTAAAGAAATTAAATCCACCGCCCATTGTCGTCTTATGAGAATAGATTCTTCCCCTTCGGTCCAATCCGACGGTGACACTTGTCACCGTCCGGTTGGACCACAGAATCCAATCACATGCGCGCCGTCACACTGCAATTACCATACACTCTCAGGCTTTCCAGCCTAATGGGCCTGCGAATTCGCTATGTCCACCCTTCATATTAAGCCCAGTAGTTTTTTTAACTTAGAAAACTTACTTTTCCACCCCCTTCACTATTTCTTGCCTTTTAATATTTCTATTTTATATAGTTTCAAATATAATTCATGAAAAATATAAAAATGAATATAAAATTCCCCAAAAATTATGGTAGAATATTAAGCCATTTTAGAAACATTCCCAATTTTTACTTTCTGAATTTAATCATTTTTCAATTTAATTTCGATTTTTAATTTAATTGATTTATGTTGAATTTCCTTCATAAACACATAAATTTGTACATTTTATTCCTACCACCTCCTGTAACATTTTTGATCCATTCTTTTTGCTTTGGTTAGAGGACAAATTAAGGTACCTAAAATATTTTTGGTGTATTTTTTAGGGCATTTTATCTACTGTTTTGGTAATGTGATTTGTACAAATTTAGGATTGAATCTTACATAGAATTAAAGGACCATTTGACATAGTTAGAATTAGAATTTTTAAGATATTTTTTAACATAGTGTTATAATCAGGTTAGAGACCCTAGAGAATTAATTTCACATTTTTTCCATGAATTTTTATATTTTTGTCATTTTAATTCATTTCATCATATTATGCATATTCATGATTCATGTCATTCACTAACTATTCTCCTTTTTGTGCAAGGTATCTTCCGAGAATTTGCTTATGGACTTGGATATTTTTATGCCTCAATTATGTTTGTGTACTTTGTGATGTAATACTTGTATGATTTTATAGTTTCTATAATTAGGATAGAAGAGATAAAAAGAATCGATAGAAAACCAAAATCTCAAAAAGCAAAATAAGATACTCGATCTAACGTCGAGTAAATTTTCAAATAAATAAATAAAGTTGCATGTGACTTTAGGATTCCTCGATTACCATCGTTCCAATCCATTAAACCAAAAGCAATCCTTGTATGTTGCACACCATAAGTCGTGCGTCTTAGCACCACGCAATCGACCCACCCGATCCATCGTTTCATCCCATTTATGCTTCATTCACGTTTTTACCCACCATGACTTAGGAGGACCTTATTGTTCACCATTAACTTTTTTGTACTTGTATCTTTAGGCTAATATCTCTTAGGTAGATTTAATATCAAACCTCATTAACCATAGGTCATCTTCAAATTCAAACTAACTTAGGGTAAGTCTAGTTTCCCTTAGAAGTTTTTCTTTTACAACTTGAGTCTCACTTCTCATCTTAAAATAAAATCAAAAAAATAATTAATAAGGGAAAGGTGTACAATGTGCCACGAGCCTTAAGCTATACGGGAAATGATTAGTGGAGGTCTCCTTCACTCTTCTAGGATGCTTTACAAACGTTCCATTGGGGGCGATCTTGGAAAGTATTCGCTCCTGTATCATAGTCTTTAGTGTTGTACATACAATAAACACAATCTCAAAACACTTCTTCTAAAAAACAACAAACCAAGAAGTCACGTCTTCTCTTCTCATCTCATACTCTTTGCGGACGAACATGACTTGTCTCGACAGTTCAAACAGCGACACGGTAAACACCCTCGAGTCAGAGCCGGTAACACCTGAGTGTAAACACCCCAAATTTGCCCTCACCCATTTCACACCATGGCTTGTGATCATTTCATATGCATAAACTCAATCATACCATCTCATATCACATTTTTGATCCACTGCATTGGTTCTAAGTCATTTGCATCTAGGGTTTGTGATCTGAGCAATCTAAGGGCTTCTTGAGCCACTCCAAGGTCATCAATCACTTCAAAGGGGTTCAGGTATGTTCAAGTATCATATTATGTCCTCTCAAAGTCAAGAATGTCAAAGAATCACAAGAATTAAGAATGGCATGGAAGCAGAGCCAAGTTGGACTGCACAGTTGACCTAAAATTAGGGTTTTGGTTTCAGAGGCCATAACTCCAAATTTTTTGGTCATTCTTGTTTCTATTGGTCTCTATATGGTATAGGGAGTATGCATATCAATTTTCATGAAGAAATTCCATGGGGAAGTCATCTGATCAAGAGTTGACTTTTCAAGCAAGTCAGTGCAAAATCAGGGCATCTGAAGCCCCAATGACGCAACCAAGGGGTGATCTTCATCATTTTGAGTGTATATGATCTTTATTTGATCATAGAAGAAGTTGGAAGTTCACAAAATTCAAGAATCTCAAGTTTTTTCAAAGTTGACTTTTTGGGCAAGTTTGACTTTTAATGAAAATGTCATTTTATGCAACCTTTTCAACCCTTACTTTTTGATTCAAGAAAGCTTCAAATGGAAAACTTTTGGTCATGAAAGTTGTAGAATGGATCATTCCCTTTTCAAAAAGTACAAGAACATGACCTAATTCATTTTGGATCAAAAGTTATGGTTTGTCAAAGTTGGCAAAAATCACAAAATTTCAAAGTTTCCACCAAAGAGTTATTTTGCAAAATGACTTGATCAAGTGTTCTAAAGCTATCAAATGGACTTCTAATTCACATAACATGACAATATGGCATCTAAAGTTCAGATTGGACCAAAGAATTACATGTTTGTATGGTTTTTGGAACAAGATCTTTTCATGAGAACCAAAGTGAACCAAGTTGCAAAATCCATCATAACATCTCATCCACTTGCTGCCTTGGTTGCTGAACCACCCTAGCCCTCTCCTCACCTCATGCTGCACAAGACAAGCCACTTGTACTAATCTAGCAAAGTAGCCCATGCCCTTCTTACACAAAGTTGACAATTTGCAAAAAGCACCCATACCTATCACAAAAGGACATGTCATGTCATCTGACCAATAGGATTAGTTTATACAAACAAAATGCAAGCTAAACATCATAAGACACAAGCCAGAAAAACACAAGAACTCAGCATTCTCACTTTCTACCCTTAGAGCAAAAGCTTTCGAAATTCTTCATACGAGCCACAAACACTAAAACAAACTTCACAGACCTTCTCAACACATCACCCTGATCACAAAGCACCCCCAAAATCAACTTGAAGCTCAAAGAATCAAGAACACGATTCTCACCTGAGCTTGAACAGAACCTGTTCAAACTCTCAAACCAGCCATCACAAACCTTCTCTAAACATCCAGAGTTCATAAGGGAGGTCATAGGAGTGGATTGCACAAAGGAAAGAAGCTAGAAAGCTGCAAACTGAAAGCTTCAAAACTCAGGTAGTTCAAGAACTTTTTTTTCCAGAAATGAATTTTTAAGTTCTTAATAGCTTCTGCATGCTTCCCTGATCATGAATATGTTGTTGGTTTTGAAAATGGTGAAGGGATGAGTATGTATGCAGTCTCTGAAACTTTTTGCCCTAGAACTAGATTGATTCGATTCTCTTTGTTTAGGAAGGATAAATGTTGTTTGAATGGGGGTTTTGATTCGTTTTTGAGTGGGGATCATTTCTGTTTAATTAGAATTTGTTTTAGATGCGTGTAGAGGGAGTTTGTGGTTTTGGGTGATCGGAGAAGATGACCGGAACACTGTTCCGGTCACCTGAAAGTCATTAAGGGCTGATTAGGGCTAATTAATTAGGGTTAGTGAGTTTGAATGCTGGCCCTTGGCTATGGCGCCAAGTTAATGCGCGCGCGTGTGAGTTTAAATGAGGGCCCTTGGATCTGTTGACTTTTCTTTATTTCAGTTTAAATTCATTTTTATTTTCATTTAATTACATTGTTTTGTACATTTATTTAAAAATAGTAAAACCTTTTCAAAAATTCTGAAATTTTTTATACAAATTATTATTTAATTTCAGAACACAAAAATATTTTTATTTTTATTTTTAGCATTAAAAAAGTATTTTTAAATATTTAAAAGTTTCTTTTTAATTAATTAATGAGAATTAATTAATTAAAAATACTTTTAGGTATTTAAAAATCACCAAAAAATTCATGAAACATTTAAAAACATTTAGAAACATTGTCCAACCCTCAAACCAAATTTATTTTTTGATCTTGATGCATTTTGAGAATTTTCCATGGAATTAAAATAATTTTGATGCATTATTTTGATCCAAACTTCCAAAAACCACTTCTGCCTAACCATAACGAGTTGGACTTTGATTCTTTTTGCATTGTGTTTAGCATATCATGTAGTTTGTGAGATTAAATGGCCATGATTTGATCTTTCATTTTCCATTTGTTTGGCATTTTTCTTGTTAAGGAACCCTAAAACCCTAGAAAACTTAGGAAAATCATAACTTGAATTAGGTTAAGAGTTGGAACCTCTCCTTTGGGCAGTGAGTTAGTATAGGATTAGGGGTCCTTTGAGTGCATTTTCAATTTTTTGTATGGATGTTTGCTTCTGATTTTGGTTTGTGTTTGATGCTTTGATCATAAACCCTAATTTGGGCTTCCATATGCATCCATCTTGCATTTGCATTCATACCTTGACTTGCCATAGCATTTTATGTATTCTTGTGATCCATTTGACATCATAAGACATATTGAAAGCATGTTTGATCATTGCATCTTGCATTTGCCATGTTGTATGTCATTTGCATTTCATTACTTTTCATGTATGTTCATGCTTCTTAACTTGTTTCATTTGCATCCATGAACTTGTATGATCATCCCCATGTGTTGTTTCATGTTTGTAGCATCTCATAGCATCATTCACAGCATGTATGTGCTTCTGGTTTTGTTTCTTATCATGCCATTTCATTTCATTTTGCATTGCATTGCATTTCTTTTCTAACTTTTCAGGTGGTAAGTAACTTTGAGAAGTGAATTTGCCTTCACTTCTCATAACTTCTCTTCATCTCTTTCATGCATCCTTGCTGCATTTTTGTATGTGTTTGAGATTGAGCTTGCTCATTCTTCTTCTTCTTACTTTCTTTCTTCAAGTGACTTGACTTCTTGAATGAAGCGAGTTACTTTGCTTCTCCTGATCCTTTCATCTGCTTCCTGGTGGTTCCATTGAAGATCTTCTCTTGTAAACCTCACAAACCTTAGGAACAACCAAGCATGACAATAATTAGGGTTTTGTTTAGTTTCCCCTCTTAGTTTTACCTATGTGTCTCTTTTGAGTCTTCTCTTCTCATCTCATAATCAGGGACTAAACCCTAAAGGCTTTAAGACTTTGTGATTAAGCTTATGCCTGCATCCTTCTATTAGGATGGAGTGTATAACTTTAATCCTAAGTGTTAAACCCTTAATGTGTTTAACTCCTTTAATCAATCCACATTAATAATCATCAAGACTTCACACTTGTAACTTGGGCCTTGCATTAGGGTTCTAATTCTTCCTTAATTGGTTAAGAAGGACTAACCCTAGTGTTAATGGACAAGTCCCCCTCAAGTTGTCTTACAAACCCTAAAAAACACTTCATCATCTTATCATTAACTAAAATCCACCTAATAAAGGCTTTGTTTTGTCATGGGTTTAATCCCTAATCATGGATTAAGTTGAGGAGCTTTCCTCAGCTTAAACATTCTCATCTATTATCCTTCTATTAGGATGGTGTAATGAGTCTGTTTAATCCTTGATTATGGCTTAACCTCATTACTTAACACTAAACAAAAACCACAAAAACATTTAACTAATCATAAGTAGGTTAATGATCTTAATCCTACATCAAAGGTGATTAAGTGTGAGAAGCTGACTTCACACTTAAGGTATTCTCATTACCCCTAATCAGAGGGAAGATGTGATGAGTTTACTAAATCCACTGGTTAGGCTTAAGCTCATTGACTTATGACAAACTTCAAAAAGCAATAAAAGACTGAAAGCACAAAAACAAACAATAATCGTCTCCTTCGGGATTCTTTTCTCATCTCATTCACTCACAAACGAGAACTAGCTTCTTCCGTCTAATGCAAGACAGTTTGCATCTGTGCCAGACAGATCATACACTTGAGCATAGGCAAGCAAGCAGTTCACAAGTCAATTCATCTTTCAGTCTCTTTGAGTCGAACTACGGTGTTCTGACTTCCTCATTGCACGAGAGGATACGTAGGCATAACTTAACAATTATCGAACAAAAGTCTCTGTATATTCCCCCTCTTTCCAGCTATTCTTTAAGCCTCATTTATTTTGAGCATTTCACTCTTATTTTCTCACTGACACATTTACTTATACACTTCACTTCTTTTACACAGACACCTGTACATCCTTTCCAGCTCTTTTATACACAAATTGCACTGACACTACCCCTTTTAAACACAAATCTTTTAAGCGTGGATCCCGTCGAGTACGGCGGACAATCTGGGTGCTAATACCTTCCCAGGTTGTAACCAACCCCCTTTCTCAGTCTCTCTGGTTCGCAACCGTCTTATCCATCTTTTTCTAGGTCTATGCAGCATTACCTTTCCTCCGGGATAAAAATGCCTAGCTGGCGACTCTATTCATCTCCAGTGAGTTCACTGCTGTGTGTTCTCATTGTCCCTTTCGCCGACCGTTCGCGTCTGTACCTTTATTTGGGCCATTCCCCATCTATCGGGAGCGACAACTTGGCGACTCTGCTGGGGACCCTTATACTGCAACCAGGGCTTCTGGTTCTTTTTGTGGGTTCCTCCTAGCGCTTGATTGATTTGTGTTTACTGGGGTGTTATGTGCTTATTTGTGTTTGTATATTTGTATTTATTTTTGCTTTATGTACAGTTGCTTTACTGCTTCCTTTATAGCTTTGCATTATATCATATTGTCATACTGTGCTGCTGGCTGGATCTGTTTGTTTGCTTTGGTGGGTGGGTGTTCTATTGAGAGTTGAGGTCCTATACCTGGGACCTGAGTGACACCTAGGCTAGAGTGGTTCATATTCTTTCCCATTCCATCTCGGTCTGGTGCGGGAATATGAAACACGGTTCAGATATGGGTTTCTTCTTGAGAACTCTGTGTTGCAGATTTCCTGCAATGCTAGGGCTATCTGGGAAGCCTGCTAAGTCTGGATGACCTTTAGTATTGACCTTCAGAAACTGAGGTGAATTAGAGGAGGAACTTTTATGGTTATTTTAGACACTGTACCTCCGGGTTAGAAGTGTTTACACTTCTCATAACTGATCCAAGTCTGAGGATCCTTGTTTTAGAACACCACCTGTGAGGGGGATGGGTTGTTTACAGGTTTGCAGGTACCCTTGACCTCAGCATACCCTGTTACTTTGATTTGATTAAGAATACTCCATGTTGGAACAGTTCTTGTGATTCTAAACCCTGGACATGTGGCTCTTTATTTGAGTCCCCCACCTTGGTTACTGGACTTATAGACCTCCATCTGGATTTCTTGAACATACCTGGACCTATATCAGAGCACTTGATCAGATCCAGCTCAGTCACAAACCCTTGCATATCATTTGCATACATCCTCATTGCATCATTTTGACATTTGTTTATTTGTTTTTCAGGGTATCCATCTTCATTTTTGGCTTGGTTTTGACCCCATCATCAGTATAGACCTATCTTCATCAGCATCTGCTTCAGCTATCAGCTACCTGCTTCAGTCACCTGCACCAGCCAGTCAGTGGCCCATTTTCAGTGTTATCATCAGCACCTGTCTCAACTCTTCTTCAACAACATGGCACCTAAAAAGAGTAACATCTCCTACCACTTCTTCCAGCCTGAGCTAGCTGACATCAGGAGGATTCAGACCCTGATTACTCCATACTATATACCACTGTTCAGGGAACACTATGGAGACATACTTGATGTAGTTATGGATTTGGACCTTTCACAGAGGAGCCTGATTCATACTTGCCTTCAGTTTTATGATCCCCCACTGAGGTGTTTCACTTTTCAGGATTTTCAGTTGGGCCCTTTATTGGAAGAGTACTCATCATTGGTTGGTATACCTATCAGGGGTGGAGTCCCTTTCAACCCTGAGATGGTCTTTCCTGGTAATGAAGAAGTAGCAAAGGCATTGCATCTGGAACCAGTTCTGATTGGGCAGCATATGACTACTAAGGCTGGAATCTCTGGCTTGCATCTGGATTTCTTGATCTCTCAAGCTACCCTGAAAGCTTCTTTGGGAGAGTGGAAAGCAGTCTGTGCTTTATTGGCCCTGAGCATATATGGGATTATATTATTTGCAGATGAGCCTAGATTCATTAGCAAGAATGCAATCCATCTTTTCATTCTGAGGAACCCAGTGCCCACTTTATTGGGGGATTTTTACTACTCAGTGCACCAGAGGAATGAAAAGCAGAGGGGAAGATTAGTGAGATGTTGTGCTCCTTTGTTCCATACTTGGCTTCTCAAGCATTTGCCCAAGACCGATGCATTTTTGAATCCTCATCAGCAGAGAAACTGGGCTAGAAGACTCACTGCTCTGACTTCAGCTGATATCAGGTGGTGCACTCAAAGCACCAAGGGCAGGGATATCATTACCAGTTGTGGGCATTTTCCCAATGTACCCCTGATAGGAGTTAAGGGTTGCATTAATTACAACCCTCTGCTGTTCAAAAGACAACTGGGCTATGCACTGGTCCACACTCCTAAGGCACAAGACTTGGCTGAGACCCTTTACTGTGAGAACAAGCCTAATCTGGCTATTGTTAGGCAGGCAGCCTGGGCCTGGGACAATGTTCAAACTAAAGGAGTGACCATTCTGGGGAAGTGCAACAATGTAGCATCAGCACAATACTATGAATGGTCCCATGCTAGGGCTCAATCTTCTGGGATGCCCTTTACCATGGAGGATATGCCTGGATCATCCTCAGCACCACCTCCTGCCACTGTCAGCTTAGAGGAGTTTGAGAGCTTGAAAGAGAGAAATGAGAAGTTGACTCAGGCTTTGCAGAAGACCCTCTGGGAAAGGAGTGATGGTAGGTTGGATATTGAAAGGTTGGAAAAGTTGAGGGTGGAGCATCTGGCTAAAATTGAGAAGTCTGAGGATTACATCAAGAAGTCTAGGGCTGGAGAGCAGATTCTGAAGAATGCTTGTAAAGAAGCCCAGTTCCAGAAAGCCAGGACAGACTTGTATCTGAAGGAGAGTCAAGCTAGGTGGGTCAGGATCACCGAAGCTCGTACTCTGGAAGATAAGAGGACTCAGGACAAGATAGAGCAGCTGGAAGCTAGTGCAAAAGAGCAGCAGGAAGCCCTGGCAGCAGCCCAGAGGGAGATCTCAGAGCTGAAGATCAGAGCTGGAGTGAAGAGGTCAAAGGACCATAGTCAACACAAGAAGCTAACTGCAGCTGTCACTACCCGGAACCTCCTTATCAGGAATCTCACGGAGCGTCCAGCTGATCCTGTGACTGAAGCACTTCTCAAGGAAGTTCAGGAGGATGAGTTTGGTCTTGGTGTTTGACTTTTTGCTTGTTGTTGCTTTCATTTTATGTATTTTTATTTTCTTGTGATGTATTTTGACCCCTCAGAGGGCATGTTTTGTAAAAGAACAAACTATGTACCATTTGCCTTTTGTAATATATGTATCAGTTTGTTCCATCCAAGTTACCCTCAAAGCAACATCAACAGTATCTTCAAGGGTCTGGAGGGGTCAAAACCAAATGCCAAGCCGGATACCTTGAAAACAAATAAGCATACTGCATTGCATGCTAACCTTTTGTTTTGTTTTGCAGGTTTTTGTTTTATTGTTACTAACTCTGTTGTGATATTCAGGAACTATTGCTCGACGCCGGGTATTTCCACTCAACCGTCCACACTGATATCCAACCCGTAACAACCTTCCGGGAATACAAATGGATCAGGTACAACAGGACCTTGCAGAGGTCAGAAACCAAATGGCCAACGAAAGATTGGAAATGAGAACTCAGATGACGCAGTTTATGGAAGTGATGAACAACATGGCTCAGAGCCAAGAAAGATTGAGAGCAATGGTGGAAAGGCAGAATCAGGAAGATCCCCATATAGGGACTGCTGGCACAAGCAACAATGAGAGGGTCCAACCTCATGTCAACCCCCCTGTATTTGGACCCCACCTTCATCCAGAGATCAACATTCCTGCTAATGTTCAAGGGACTGCCACTGCAGGTAGAGTGCTGCAAGAAGACCCCCAGGAGGATCAGTTCACAGTAATGGGTGATGGGGAAGAAGCCTATGACAGAAGGCTGGAGGAAATTGCTGAAAAATTAAGATCCTTGGAGTCTCAAAACTCTTTAGGTTTTGATGTTATGGACATGGGCTTGGTGGACGGGGTCAGGATTCCCCATAAGTTTAAGCCTCCTTGTTTTGAAAAATACAACGGGACTTCCTGCCCACGGACCCACTTACAATCCTTTTTGGGAAGGTTGAAAGCATATACCATGGACGAGAAGCTATGGATGTTTTATTTTGAGGATAGCTTAACTGGAGCGTCAAGGGAATGGTACTCCCATCTGACTAGAGCAACCATCAGGTGTTGGAAGGACTTGGCAGAGGCCTTCATCAGACAATACCAGTATAATTTGGATATGGAACCCAACAGGACCCTCCTGATGGGGATGTCACAGTCATCTAGGGAAAGCTTCCGCGAGTACGCCCAAAGGTGGAGGCAGCTGGCAGCTGCTGTCCAACCACCTATGTCAGAGAGGGAGATGGCAGATATGTTTATGAACACTCTCCAGGGAACATACATTGACAGGCTGGCTGCTTTCTCTTCTACCAGCTTTGCAGATGTCGTTATAGCTGGAGAAAGAATCGAGAGCCTGTTAAAGATGGGCAAGATTTCTGACAACGGTGCCAGCTCATCCGGCAACACAAGGAAGCCTTTTGTGGGCCCAAGAAGAACTGGTGAAACCAATGTTATCCATACCAACAGGGGCAGACCCCAATATGTTCACAGGTCTGTGGCAGCAGTCACCATTCCCGCTCCAGTTCATCCACAACCAGTTTATCAACCACAGCAGCAAAGTTATCAACAACAAACTCAGTACCCCCCTCAAAGAAACTACAACAACACCAACAACAACAATCAGCAAAGACCGTTCCAACAGAGACCTTCTCAAGTCAATAGGGTGATCGATCCGATCCCTATGCCATATGCCACATTACTGCCACAACTCCTGAAACTCAACCTGGTTGAGCTAAGGACGTTGGCACCTCCAGATCCTACCAGTCTACCCAGAAATTATGACTCCAACGCCAGATGTGCTTTTCATTCAAATGCACCTGGCCACAGTACAGAAAAGTGCAGAGCTTTGCACATGAAGGTACAAGACTTGGTGGACTCTAAGGCTCTGAATTTTGCACCACCACCAAATGTTAACAAGAACCCTATGCCAAACCACGGAGGTCCCAGAATCAATGCTATTGAAGAAGACAAGTCGTCTTACTTGATAACCAGTGTGGGTCAGATTCGGACGCCGTTGGTAGAGATCAAAGCTCAACTCCTTGAATGTCAAATGTTCCTGGGATGTGAGCTAGGGTGTGCTTATTGCAACATTTCAGTGAATGGTTGTGATAATTTGAGAGATGGCATAGATGGTCTCATCCAGAGCGGCCTGCTTCAAATCACAACATCAATTCCTACCAATCCAGCAACCTCATCAACAACAATTCCTGTGTCTTCTACAAATACAACAACCATTGTTCCAAGCAACTCTTCAATTTCATCAACAAGTGCTTCATCTGTTCTTTCAACGGACCAAATATCAGCAAACATCCCTTCTACAACTTCAGCACCACTCCATTCAGAAACTCCTACAACAACAACACCCATCCTTCCAACATTGTCTCCTACAACTTCAGCAGCAAGTGTCTCCACAGTTACGATTTATTATGATCCTGAAAATGATTCTGCCTACAACTCACAAAATGCCACTCCTATCAGAGCACCAGTCACAATATACTACGATCCACAGACTATCACAGTCCCTTCTGCAGCTGCCATCAGCCCGGTCACCATCATGGTGCCTGGGCCAGTACCTTATGAAAGCAGTAATGCCATCCCCTGGCATTACGGCTCTGATCTATACTGCAGAGGACAGAAAATCACTCTTGAATCATCAACCCCTGCACCACAAATAGACAATGTGGGAGGAGGCGGAGGCTTCACTCGAAGCGGACGTCTCTTTGCTCCACAAATTCAAAGACCCACTGCCGAAGCAGAAGCTGCTGCCAAGGCAAAAGGGAAAAGCTTGGTGCAAGAAGAGCAAATTGTTAAAGAAGCTTTAAAAACACCCTTTGATCAAGAAGTTGATGAATTCATGAGAATCATCAAGAAAAGTGATTACAAAATAGTGGATCAGCTTCACCAGACGCCTTCCAAGATCTCAATCCTATCATTGCTTATGTGCTCCGAGGCTCATCGGAACGCACTACTAAAAGTCTTGCACGCAGCTTATGTGCCAGAGGAGATCACCGTCAATCAGTTGGAAGCTGTGGTTGGAAATGTTAATGCTAGTCATGGACTAGGGTTCACCAACACTGATTTGACCACGGAAGGCCGCAATCATAACAAGGCTTTGCACATTACCATGGAATGTAAAGGTGCAGTTCTTTCCCATGTGCTGGTAGACACAGGATCATCCCTCAATGTCTTACCTAAAAAAGCCCTTGTGAAGCTAGAGTATGACGGGTTGGCATTACGCCCCAGCAACCTGGTAGTGAGAGCCTTTGATGGTTCTAAAAGATCGGTTCTGGGAGAGATTGAGTTGCCTATAACGATTGGCCCACAAACTTTCAAAACGACCTTCTACGTGATGGATATACAGCCTGCCTATAGCTGTCTATTGGGTAGGCCATGGATTCACGCCGCTGGCGCCGTGACCTCAACCCTTCACCAGAAGTTAAAATTCGAGTGGGAGGGCCAAGTCGTTACTATCTGTGGAGAGGAGGATATTTTTGTTAGCCATCTGGCTACATACAAATACATTGAGATGGATGGGGAGATCCACGAAACAATGAGTCAAGGGTTTGAGGCCTTGAACATAAATGAAACATCTGCTGTACCTGGAACCTCAATGACATCTTATCAACAAGCCCGGAAGGTTGTGGAAGAAGGAAATGCCCAAGGCTGGGGCAAACTGTTACCTGTGGAGAAGAAAGAGGATAGATTTGGGTTGGGTTACAAACCAACTCAACAAGATCAAGCAGAGGCTGCTAAGGAGCCCAACTTTGTTAGTGGGGGGATGCTCACCCCTGATGCTGTCAACAATTTGGAAGACGAGGATGAAAGCGACCGCAACCTGGAGAGTTGGATCCGTCCAAAGATCCCGGGGAGCAGTATCTCAAACTGGTCTTCCCAGGAAATTATAGGAGTTACTCATGCAGAGTAATTATTATTTCCTGTATTTTTATAGCATGCATCAAGTCTTGCATCTTGCCCAAGATGACAAGACTCATTTTGTAATCGGGCCATCTGTAATTTTTGTGCAACAAGATTAATCAATGAAATATCAGACATCTTTTGCAAATGAGTCTTTTTTCTTTTCCGCTCACTGTTTTTCCATTTTTCTTTTTGTACAAAAATAAATGGCAGTGTTTTCAAAATGACAACTTTATTTCACTTTTTTTTTTAAAAAAGAGAGATTAAAATCAAATCACTAAAATGAACAAACTGAACCCTTGCAGAGTGTGCCTTCCAGACAGCACCGACAACAGCACGGCTATGACTTCGTATGACTTTGACAATCCGATCAATCAAGCTGATGAAGGGGTTGAAGAAGAATATGAGCTTCCTGAAGAGCTAGCCAGGTTGTTAAGGCAAGAGGAAAAGGTTATTACTCCTCACCAGGAGGAGGTTGAAACGATCAATCTTGGTACAGATGAAGACGTGAAAAAAGTTAAAATCGGGGCCTGCTTACAAGACTCAGTGAAGAGACAACTGATTGACCTGCTGCAAGAGTATGTGGACGTGTTTGCTTGGTCTTATCAAGATATGCCAGGGTTGGCCACCGACATTGTGGTACACAAGCTGCCTTTAAGAGAAGAATGCCCATCGGTTAAACAGAAACTGCGCCGTACTCGCCCAGACATGGCAATGAAAATCAAGGAAGAGGTACAAAAGCAATGGGACGCCGGGTTCCTTGCTGTAACTAGCTATCCGCCGTGGGTTGCTAATATAGTACCTGTGCCTAAGAAAGATGGCAAAGTAAGGATGTGCGTTGACTACCGGGATCTGAACAGAGCCAGCCCGAAAGATGATTTCCCTTTACCTCACATCGATGTATTGGTTGATAATACGGCTCAGTTCTCGGTATTCTCCTTCATGGATGGATTTTCAGGATACAATCAGATTAAAATGTCACCTGAAGACATGGAGAAGACAACCTTCATCACACCCTGGGGCACGTTCTGCTACAAGGTAATGCCATTTGGGCTCAAGAATGCCGGTGCGACGTATCAACGGGCTATGGTAACATTATTCCACGATATGATCCATAAAGAAATCGAATGTTATGTGGATGACATGATTGCCAAGTCCCTCACTGAAGAAGACCATCTGGTAAATCTGCTAAAGTTGTTCAAGCGTCTGAGGAAGTACCAACTGAAGTTGAACCCCAACAAATGCACATTCGGGGTGCGATCGGGTAAGTTGCTGGGATTTATTGTAAGCGAGAAAGGGATTGAAGTTGACCCTGATAAAGTCAAAGCTATTCAAGAGATGCCCGCACCGAAGACAGAAAAGGAAGTTCGAGGGTTCTTAGGTCGATTGAACTACATCTCAAGGTTCATATCACACCTTACAGCAACCTGTGAGCCTTTGTTCAAATTGTTGAGAAAAGAACAGACGGTCAGGTGGAACGAAGACTGCCAAAGGGCTTTTGACAAGATCAAAGAATACTTACAAGAGCCTCCAATCCTTATGCCTCCAGTTGAAGGAAGACCTCTGATAATGTACTTGACAGTATTAGAAGAGTCAATGGGGTGTGTGCTGGGCCAGCATGACGAGTCTGGTCGAAAAGAGTATGCAATATACTACCTAAGCAAAAAGTTTACCGACTGTGAACAACGTTATTCACTGCTCGAGAAAACTTGTTGTGCTTTAGCGTGGGCTGCTCGCCGACTGAGACAGTATATGTTGACCCACACTACCTTGTTGATCTCAAAAATGGACCCAGTTAAGTACATATTTGAGAAGCCAGCTCTTACCGGACGGGTTGCAAGATGGCAAATGATCCTTACAGAGTATGACATCCAATACACCTCTCAGAAAGCCATCAAGGGCAGTGTATGGTCTGAATATCTTGCTGAGCAACCTATTGATGATTACCAGCCCATGAGATTCGACTTCCCTGATGAAGACATCATGTTCATAAAAGCAAAAGATCATGAAGAGCCTATTCACACTGAAGGGCCCGACCCGGAAGAAGAATGGACTATGATGTTTGACGGGGCTGTTAATATGAATGGTCGTGGTGTTGGTGCAGTACTCATTACACCTAAAGGAGTCCACATGCCTTTCTCGGCAAAACTCACCTTTAACTGCACTAACAACAAAGCTGAATACGAAGCTTGCATTATGGGTCTTGAGGAAGCCATTGACCTCAGGATCAAGACATTGACCGTGTTCGGAGATTCAGCTTTGGTAATCAATCAAACCAATGGCAAATGGTACACCCACCAGGATCATCTGATACCTTACAGGGATTATACAAGGAGGTTATTGACTTTCTTTACAACAGTCAAGCTTGAGTATATCCCTCGGGACGAGAATCAGTTTGCAGATGCTCTGGCTACCATTTCGTCCATGATCAAAGTTCAGGCTGCCAACTTTGTACCTCAGATCTCAGTGTCCAGACTTGACAGACCAGCATATGTGTTCGCAGCGGATGTTGTTAAAGATGATAAGCCTTGGTTCCATGACATTAAGTGCTTCTTGGAGGATCAAACATACCCACCTGGGGCATCTTCCAATGATAAGAAGACTTTGAGAAGGCTTGCTGGTAGTTTCTTCCTGAACACTGATGGTTCCCTGTACAAGAGAAACTTTGATATGGTACTCCTCAGATGCGTCGACAGGACAAAAGCAGATCTGCTAATGCATGAAGTGCACGAAGGATCCTTTGGTACCCATGCGGGAGGGCATGCCATGGCCAAAAAGTTGTTGAGATCGGGCTATTACTGGATCACAATGGATGCTGACTGTTGTGCCTATGCCAGAAAATGCCATAAATGCCAGATTTATGCGGATAAGGTGCATGTGCCTCCCAATCCTTTGAATGTGATGTCTTCACCTTGGCCCTTTGCTATGTGGGGCATTGACATGATTGGTAAGATTGAGCCAACTGCTTCGAATGGCCACAGATTCATCTTGGTTGCTATTGACTATTTCACCAAGTGGGTCGAAGTAGCTTCCTATGCCAATGTTACAAGACAAGTGGTAGCCAGATTTCTGAAAAGAGATATCATCTGTCGATATGGAGTGCCCGAGCGAATCATTACTGATAATGGTTCCAACTTAAACAACAAAATGATGGCAGAACTATGCCGGGACTTCAAAATTCAACATCACAATTCTTCTCCGTACAGGCCAAAGATGAATGGCGCTGTTGAGGCAGCAAATAAAAATATCAAGAAGATTGTGCAGAAGATGGTAGTCACCTACAAAGACTGGCATGAAATGTTACCATTTGCCTTGCATGGGTACCGCACGTCAATCAGAACATCCACTGGGGCAACACCGTATCAGCTTGTATATGGTATGGAAGCAGTCCTACCTGTCGAAGTTGAATTACCCTCCCTACGGGTATTGATGGATGTTAAGCTGAACGAAACAGAATGGGTCAGGTCCCGATACGAACAACTGAGTCTGGTCGAAGAGAAAAGATTGGCTGCAATCTGTCATGGGCAGTTATATCAGAAAAGAATGAAGAGAGCCTTCGATCAGAAAGTCAGGCACCGAGAGTACCAAGTAGGAGATCTTGTGCTGAAAAGAATCCTTCCTCCTCATACAGACCACAGGGGCAAATGGACTCCAAATTATGAAGGACCATTTGTAGTAAAGAAAGTCTTCTCTGGTGGAGCACTGATGCTCAGCACCATGGATGGTGAAGACTTCCCGTCTCCTGTGAATTCAGATGCAGTTAAAAAATACTTCGCATAAAATGACCCGCTGGACACAAAAACAGAATGTAAGTCCAGGCAAAAATAGGGCATCCCGGCGAGTCAAAAACAGAATAAAAGACTCGGGCAAAAGTAAGGGAAAATAAACAAAAAATGTGTACACCCGCTGAGTTGAAAAGCCGCATTGGACAGCTCAGGCAAAAATGGGTATCCCGATGGATTGAAAACCCGAAAGGGCGATCCATGCAAAACAAGGGAATAAGCGAACAACTGCATTCTGAATTCGTCTGTATCGTTTACAACTTGATAAGTTTCAAAATGATCAAGCTTCTTTCAGAATCAGCCTTCTTCAGAAAGCAAGACGAGAAGAACGTCAAAAGTCATACGAGTCATAGCAAAAAGGGGAAGCTCCTCGAAGCGTCGTCAACATTGCCAGCATTTTGTTTCTCAATTTGTAACAATCTCCTCATTTCAGGGGATATGTTTCTTTGACTGTATCTCGCCAATTCCGGGCACATGAATTAATAAAAGCATATTTTCAGTCATGTTTCGTCTTGTACATTTTATTTGCAAAAATGTCTGATGTCTCCAAAGGTTTGATTGCATGAATACAAATGCTTATTTTTCGAAAACACGTGCTTGCAGGGAATATACTTACTCTCATAAGTGTCTAACTCCTATGACGGAATCCAGTAAAGGATACCTCGGGATTACTTGTACGTTTCTCTATCTTTGCAGGATTGCAGGTATCCGAAGCGCGACTTGGGGCATGTAAACTTCATCCCAGCCAGCTGGCAGATCAATGCTCGCTTAGTCTTAACACTCAAAGTGTTTTCTCCCCATCCGAGTTGCCACTTGTTACATCTCCCCACAGAGCTTCAGCCTCTATCCAGAAGAGCAACGCATGAAGGAATTACAACAGAGTGACGAAAGCTTCTACAAACCCCAGCTGGGTCTCTCGGTGACCTATATCCCCAAGCAATAGCATCTCATCAGATCTATCAAATGACCTCATCCCCAGCTGGGATGTCCACTTCAAACAGATCGATCAAAGATCTTCACAGCAACGGGATCCGAATCCCGGTTTGGTATCCTCGCATAATCATAGCATTCGCATCATATTCACCCACAAAGCGTAGCATTCCGTCTAATGCGGGGCATTACGGAAAAAATCAAACATATTGCATAATCATGAGCCATGGTCTAAATCAAACACTTGTGAATATTGACAATCCATCAACATACAGAAAACTCCCCCCAAATCCCCAGCGGAGATTCCCCAGCAAACACATTTGCCTTGCATTCCCAAACACCAGTATATACTCTCTTTGGCACCCGTCCGTGTCAATACTCCCCAGTAAAGTCGCCCGAACACTCTGTGCAAACAGTACCACTCGTATTACAGATATTTTTTGACACCCGTCTGTGTCATAACCCCAGCAGAAAGCCAAAGACGTCCTCTTTGCACTCACATATACTTATATATAACTTTCCTTGACATCCGTCCGTGTCATTTTCCCCGGAACAGTAACATAAACACTTTGTACATCAGATACTTGTTTATACTATACTCTTCTCCTTTCGACACTCGTCCGTGTCATTCTCCCCAACAGTTAAACACTCGTCTATACACCACTCGCACTTATAACAGATATTCATCCGTATCTTGTATACACCACATATATCCCCGCAGATTCAACGCTAGTCCTTGTTCTTTGTTAACCTATTGGTACTCGTCCGTACCATCATCTCAGAGCATGCGTCAAGCGTTTGTTTCTACCTGATACTCGTCCGTATCATAGTCTTAAGGATGCTCGTCCACATCTTTAATCCATGCACCGTGTCAAACACTCTTGGATATAGACACTCTTCCGTGTCTACTATCCCCCAGAAGAGTCCCTTCAGATTCAACACTCATCCGTGTTCTCTGTTAACCAGTTGATACTCGTCCGTATCATCATCTTTGAACACGTGTCAGTATTTGTTTCTATCCGATACTCGTCCGTATCGTAATCTCAGGGATGCTCGTCCGCATCTTTAATCTATACACAAACATCTAAACACTTATACCTTTTGTTTCTTGGATGTAAATACTCGTCCGTGTTTACTATTCCCCAGTAGATCGCCAACAAAGCAATTTTTCTTTTTATCTGACATTCGTCCTGTGTCATGATAAACCCTGAGAGCAGCCGTACCCTGCTAGGTGGTCGTCCTCCACCTCTTGATGATCGTCCTTCATCATGCTCATCCGATGGCCGTCCCCATCGTTGATTTTCTACCCGACATTCGTCCTATGTCGTGATATTTAGCAGCCGTCCCCTGCTAGGTGGTCGTCCTCCACCTTTTGATGATCGTCCTTCATCATTTTATCCAATGGTCGTCCCCATTGTTGATTTTGGTTATTTGACATTCGTCCTATGTCATGATAAACCTTGAGAGCAGCCGTCCCCTGCTAGGTGGTCGTCCTCCACCTCTTGATGGTCGTCCTCCATCATGCTCGTCCGATGGCCGTCCCCATCGTTGACCTTTTATCCGGCATTCGTCCTATGTCGCGATATTTTCAGAGCAGCCGTCCCCTGCTAAGTGATCATCCTTCACCTTTGATGACCGTACCTCATCATCTGTTTATTTCATTTATTCTTTAACCCGATGGCCGTCCCCGTCGTGGTCCCTTTTCCTTTCAGTTTAGCCCGATGGCCGTCCCCATCGTTGGTTACTTTACTTTATGGACTTGATGGTCGTCCCCGTCATGTTTCATTAATCCCCAGAGAATTTTGCAGCTTTACTTGATGGTCGTCCCCATCATAATACCTTTTATCCCCAGCATGTCGGTCGTCCCCGTCATTGCTCTTTACCCAGCAGTCGTCCTCTTCTCGACGGTCGTCCTCCGTCGCCCACGCTTTACAATATAATTTATTTTCTTTTACAATCTATATCCCTTTTCTTCTTCATTCCGTGAGTGCAAATTTTGGACTGTCTTTGGTATTCAACCACAAGTTATCTTGTTTGCCTGATAAGCCGTCGCTTACATCCTGCACAGCTAACTCATGTTTGAATAGGGGCAGCTGTAAACACCCCAAATTTGCCCTCACCCATTTCACACCATGGCTTGTGATCATTTCATATGCATAAACTCAATCATACCATCTCATATCACATTTTTGATCCACTGCATTGGTTCTAAGTCATCTGCATCTAGGGTTTGTGATCTGAGCAATCTAAGGGCTTCTTGAGCCACTCCAAGGTCATCAATCACTTCAAAGGGGTTCAGGTATGTTCAAGTATCATATTATGTCCTCTCAAAGTCAAGAATGTCAAAGAATCACAAGAATTAAGAATGGCATGGAAGCAGAGCCAAGTTGGACTGCACAGTTGACCTAAAATTAGGGTTTTGGTTTCAGAGGCCATAACTCCAAATTTTTTGGTCATTCTTGTTTCTATTGGTCTCTATATGGTATAGGGAGTATGCATATCAATTTTCATGAAGAAATTCCATGGGGAAGTCATCTGATCAAGAGTTGACTTTTCAAGCAAGTCAGTGCAAAATCAGGGCATCTGAAGCCCCCAATGACCCAACCAAGGGGTGATCTTCATCATTTTGAGTGTATATGATCTTTATTTGATCATAGAAGAAGTTGGAAGTTCACAAAATTCAAGAATCTCAAGTTTTTGCAAAGTTGACTTTTTGGGCAAGTTTGACTTTTAATGAAAATGTCATTTTATGCAACCTTTTCAACCCTTACTTTTTGATTCAAGAAAGCTTCAAATGGAAAAATTTTGGTCATGAAAGTTGTAGAATGGATCATTCCCTTTTCAAAAAGTACAAGAACATGACCTAATTCATTTTGGATCAAAAGTTATGGTTTGTCAAAGTTGGCAAAAATCACAAAATTTCAAAGTTTCCACCAAAGAGTTATTTTGCAAAATGACTTGATCAAGTGTTCTAAAGCTATCAAATGGACTTCTAATTCACATAACATGACAATATGGCATCTAAAGTTCAGATTGGACCAAAGAATTACATGTTTGTATGGTTTTTGGAACAAGATCTTTTCATGAGAACCAAAGTGAACCAAGTTGCAAAATCCATCATAACATCTCATCCACTTGCTGCCTTGGTTGCTGAACCACCCTAGCCCTCTCCTCACCTCATGCTGCGCAAGACAAGCCCCTTGTACCAATCTAGCAAAGTAGCCCATGCCCTTCTTACACAAAGTTGACAATTTGCAAAAAGCACCCATACCTATCACAAAAGGACATGTCATGTCATCTGACCAATAGGATTAGTTTATACAAACAAAATGCAAGCTAAACATCATAAGACACAAGCCTGAAAAACACAAGAACTCAGCATTCTCACTTTCCACCCTTAGAGCAAAAGCTTTCGAAATTCTTCATACGAGCCACAAACACTAAAACAAACTTCACAGACCTTCTCAACACATCACCCTGATCACAAAGCACCCCCAAAATCAACCTGAAGCTCAAAGAATCAAGAACACGATTCTCACCTGAGCTTGAACAGAACCTGTTCAAACTCTCAAACCAGCCATCACAAACCTTCTCTAAACATCCATAGTTCATAAGGGAGGTCATAGGAGTGGATTGCACAAAGGAAAGAAGCCAGAAAGCTGCAAACTGAAAGCTTCAAAACTCAGGTAGTTCAAGAACTTTTTTTTCCAGAAATGAATTTTTAAGTTCTTAATAGCTTCTGCATGCTTCCCTGATCATGAATATGTTGTTGGTTTTGAAAATGGTGAAGGGATGAGTATGTATGCAGTCTCTGAAACTTTTTGCCCTAGAACTAGATTGATTCGATTCTCTTTGTTTAGGAAGGATAAATGTTGTTTGAATGGGGGTTTTGATTCGTTTTTGAGTGGGGATCATTTCTGTTTAATTAGAATTTGTTTTAGATGCGTGTAGAGGGAGTTTGTGGTTTTGGGTGATCGGAGAAGATGACCGGAACACTGTTCCGGTCACCTGAAAGTCATTAAGGGCTGATTAGGGCTAATTAATTAGGGTTAGTGAGTTTGAATGCTGGCCCTTGGATATGGCGCCAAGTCAATGCGCGCGCGTGTTGCACCCCAAAATTTGCCCTCACAATATAAGACTTTGTGCTTCTTGAAGGTTCACAAGGTTCACAAGTTTCTCAACATTTCCATAACCTTTCATGAGGTTCATAAAGTCCACAAGTTACTTTATGGAGGTTCACAAGGTTCACAAGTTCCACAATGCTTTCAACACCTTTCATGAGGTTCATGAAGTCTACAAGTCACTTCTTGAAGGTTCACAAGGTTCACAAGCTTCTCAACATTTACAAGACCTTTCATGAGGTTCATGAAGTCCACAAGTTACTTCTTGAAGGTTCACAAGGTTCACAAGTTTCACAAAGATTACAAAGCTTCCCTGAGGATCATGAGGTCTACAAAGCCACTTCATGAGGTTCACAAGGTTCACAAGCTTCACAATACCTCCTATGAGTATCACAAGACAGTTTATGAAGATTCACAAGGTTCACAAAGTTCACAATTGGTCAAAGAAGTTGACAATTCCCTCAGACAATGCACCTCCTAAGCAGTGCATCCAAAACTAGGGTTTGACTTTAATCAGGCTAAATGGACTTCCAATACCTCAAGTGAGTTTCATAACATCTTATATGTGTGTAAGAACCCCTATGACAAGTTTCAAGACTTCTCTCAAAGGTTTGCTCAGTCAGATGATCAGATAAGTCAAAATCAGTCAATGCATTTAAAAAGTCAAACTGAGGTCAACTGTGGTCAAACCAAAGTCAAATTTCATGATTTTTTGCCAACATCAAGTATATGAAGTAAAGTTCATCATTTGATCAAGGGTTGATCATGATTCATCAAGGAGATTCCAGATCATCAATAATCGGGAGTTTCTAAATTAGGGTTTCCTCAGTAAAAGTCAACTGAACTTTGACCAGGCATAACTTTCACATACTTCATCACCAAGTCTCCATCCAAAGCTCATTTTGAAGGAAATTGAATTCCCTACAACTTTGATGTTGAAGGTTAAGCCCAAAAATGCTTCATTTGAAAGATATGATCTAGGACATTATAGGTCATTTCAAAAGTCAACAAAAAGTCAACAACTTCAAAAGGGCATAACTTGAGATTGGTAAATGATATGGACCTGAAACCAATGGGGTTGTTTAGAGGACTCTTCAAGCTTTCCAAAAAGTCCAAGAACACCCTCATACCTTTAAAATTGAGAGAGATGTGCCCTTGCAAAGTTGGGCAATTTTGTGATGGTTTATGTTGAAAATGGAGGCTTAGAAGTATTTCTTTCCAAATGGGCTGCCTAATTTATGACCCAATCCATCTCATAACATGGTGCACGACCCAATTGACTGAAATTCATCATTTTTATTATTTTTTATTTATTTATTATTGATTTAATTCATAAAAATCATTTTAAATAAATAAAAAATATGAAAATCTATTTTTGGGTGAAGATATTGTTTCTAGAAATTCATAATTACTGATTGGAGTCAAAGAGAAAGGAATCATATGAAATCTCCAAAGATAGCAAGTATCCATGAGCCAATATTTGAATTTCATGACACCATCTTTTTCAATCTTTTAAAATCAAATTATTCACATAACCATTGATTTTTCTGACCTAGATTGATTCACCTATAAGTATTGATCATGAGCATAACCCTAGCCACGAAATCCAGCAGCTCAAAGGTAGGTTTTACACTTCAAAAAATCATAAGAAATTTCAAATTCGGATTCCTCTCTTCAAGGCAGAAAAAGGTATTGTGAAGACATGGAGATGTTCCTTGAGCCCTCTTGAAGCAAACTCAATCATCCATTGCATCAAAACCATACAAATTCATGCTACCCGAATGCATTTTATCTCTCTTAAAAAAAATTTCGGTTTGAACTAATTATGCATTGATAATGAAATCTAATGATGTAGTTATGTTTGTAATGATGCATAGATGCTTCCTGGGCAAGTGGATTGAAGAATAGGTGCCTAAACCGTAAACGGCCATAGCTAGGGTTCTTGAATGATTTTTGGGATTCTTTGATTTAGGACTCATAAACTAATTCTAATACCATGGATTGACTGTATGTGACGTGGGGATCATAACCCTATGCTTGATTTAATGAATGCTTGCGTATTTGTGATAATTGAAAATTTGCAGGTTGTGTGCGTATGAAAATTCGCAGGTAATTCCCTAGCTGATTCCGCAGCAAAATTTGAAGGTCACAAGGTTGAAGACGATCCCCTGGCGCCAAGATTCAAATTCAAATTATGTTAATTTATTTTATTATTGTTTTGTTGTTTGTAATCACACGCGCATGTGCGTCCTGGTGGTAAGCTTTGCCTGTGTATGTGGTAAAGACCCTGGTTCGATTCTTGGCCATGGCATTGTTTTTGTTTTATTTTTCAGGATAAAGGAAGATTCAATATATTATGAATCATGGTCAACAAGCTAACAGTTGGGCTCTTCCAGCCGGGTGGTGAGATGCGCGTTTGTGAATATAAAGGTCCTGGGATCAAATCCCACCCCAGGCCTTTTGTTCATTTATTTTTTCTGGATTTTCAAGGGCAAGGCACAAAAACAACTATGCTCCAATCTTTATCACCTGCGTGTGGGCTAGCCTGATGGTCATTAGTGTTGCTGGTAAACATGAGGTCTTGGGATCAAATCCCACCAGGTTCCTTTTCTTTTCCTTTCTTTTATTTTTCTTTTATTTTCTAGTTTAATTCAATTGGTTTAAATAATTAACATATTATTATTTATATTATAAAATATATATATATATTATGTGGTCAAATTACTCTTAAAATAATTTTCTAGAAAAATATAAAAAAACTCTTGATTTTTTATTTTTGTATAATTTTATAGATAACTTTATATGATTATTAAGAAATAAATTTTTGTATATAAGTTAACCATAATTTTCACAAATCCTAAAAAATAAAAACCTAATTTTATAAAACTTTAAAAATATTTTTTTAAAATACAAATCTAATTCTATTTCTTTAATTTATTTTCTAATGTAATTATAATGTACATTTATTTAGTATTATTCATGTAAATATTATGAATATAATTATAAATTATTTCTATCATCTAAAATATAAATATATTTCATATTATTAAAAATTAAATTTCTTGTAAATATACTTATAATTTATTTTTCTCTTTATATATTAAGTAAATACTTTTTATAACTTTTGTTTAGAAAATAATTGAATTCATAATAATTGAGTTTTGTGGTTATAATATATTTAAAAAATAATTTAATAATTTGTAAATTAAAATAATTGTATGTTCATGTTTGTTTTATCTAAATATAATTTGTTCATATTAAAACTTGTTAATTCCTTATCCTTATAATATTTTAACTCTTATTATTATTATTACTAACCATTTTATTTTGTTAATTTTACATTAATTATTATGCTTATTATTTTGCTAACTATATTATTTACTTTGCTTAATTTTTATTCACTAACCTCTCTTATCTTATTATTATTTATCACTAACCCCTTTATTATTTATATTTTATTATTTATTGCTTATTTATATTTTATTTATTTTGCTATTTAATTATTTTGCTTAGTATTTATTTATTATAATTTTGTAATTGTTTCCCGATTGTAATATTGTAATTATTTTAATTAATTTTGCTATGGTTAGTAATTTAGGGAGTGTAAAGACATGTTTGTTATTTTAAAATAAATTTAGATAATTTTTAATCAAAGATAATTAAAATAAACACTCACACACGTAAGTCGATTTTAATCGCCGTCTCACTTTCTAAGGTTATCCCTCAGGTTGCCTACGAATAATGGTTAAGTGGGGTGTATAAAGCAAGTCCCTCGAAAGAAAATCATCAAAGTCCCTTATGGTTGCCTTTACGAATCGAGTCCCTTTCGAATAAATGATGATAGTCCCTTATATGTGCTTATTACACCCCACCATTGCCTTCAAAATCAAATTGTCCCTCACATGTCCTTTAACATCCAAAGTAAGGACCACCTACTTCTTAATAGTAGGGATAGTCTTACAAAGGAAAGAATAAAGAATAAGAAAGACCTTAAACATTAGGGTAGGTTACTCCTAGGTACTTGCTCACTTCAAAACTTTTCCACACTTAAACAAATTTCAAACAAATTTTCAAACAAGTTTTTTACACATCCGTACGAGGATTATTATTAAACTATTCTGAAGATTTTTTCTATTCACACACTACACTTTTAAAATCAATTCAAAGTGAGCTTAAGTACCTAAGAGCCCATGGATAACCATGGATGAAAAGGATGCTAATACCTTCCCTTTTCATAACCTACCCCCCGGACCCAAAATATTCTCTTAAGGTCTTTCCTGTTCTTTTATAACCTTTCCTTATGGATAAAATAAAAGTCGGTGGCGACTCTTGCTATCCGCAACATTCCTTAAAGTCAGTTCTCCCACCGTGTTACAGAACTGGCGACTCTGCTGGGGATCTATTTAAGAGGGGTACCCTTAGGAATTAGATCACTTTGAATTGTTTGCCTTGTTTGCTTTATACTTACTTGTTGGGGTGTTCTTATGTGTGAAAGGTCCTAACCCGGATCTAGTGTACCTTAGGTAAATGGCAATAGACCAAGGAAACTGTACGACGTATATCGATACGGTTGATCTGGTGGCCATAGTTAGTGTGACTTCTTGGTTGGTGCTTATGTTCCTTAAGTCAAGTTGAGGATAATATGAGGCTGCCATATGTTGTCAATGCACTAACTAACTTTTAGAACCCTAGTTATCCCATCTTGGCCTTTAGAAGGTAGTGAGGTAGCCGGCTTTGGTGCAGACTGAAGTTGGTTGACACTCGATACTACGCTCATTGAGATCTTGAACTTGGAGGATTTTGGTTGGCAAGTAAGTTGCCTTCTGATCAAACACCCTTGTGAAGGATCAATGATATTGAGATCCCTTAGAACCTGGTTACTTTTATAGGACAGGATGAACCATCTAACTTCAGGGGAGGGTACTTACCTTTGAACCTCATGCAAGCCTTTAAACCTAGGGCTATGGTGTGACTTGTTTGTGTGTGCCACATGTTTGTGATTGAGCATAACATCATGACATCATCATGCATCATAAGCATACCATTTTCCCTAACCATTTCAAGGACCAAGGGATTTATCTTTGTTCTTTGTTACAGGTCATGGCTTCAGCTCGTAGAAACACCATCAGGATCAACTTTGTGGGGATACCTCCCAAGCTTAAAGAGTTGGTTTCTCAAGTGTCTGATCATTCCCGGTTCAACAAGAGACATGGTCACCTATTGGATCTAGTCACTTCAGGATTCAGTGAAGACATGATGAGTGTCCTGTTTCAGTTCTTTGACCCTAAGCACCATTGCTTTACATTTCCTGACTATCAGCTGGTTCCAACCATGGAGGAGTTCTCTAAACTTCTGGGTATACCTGTTCTTGATCAAAGACCCTTCACAGGTTTGGAGAAGGAGCTTAAACCAGAGGTTATTGCTGCAGCTCTACATCTGAAGAAGTCTGACATTGTTCTAGAGACGAGAAGTGGAGTTAAGGGTATTCTTGCCAAGGTATTAGTGGATAAAGCTCAAATGTTCTTGAAGGCCATGAGCTATGATGCTTTTGAGGAGATCTTAGCCTTGCTGATATATGGCTTAGTATTGTTCCCCAATCCAGATCAGTTCATAGACGTTCATGCCATCAACATATTCCTGAGTCACAATCCAGTGCCTACTTTGCTTGGAGATATCCTACATTCTCTTCACACCCGTACTACAAGGGCAAGAGGAACTTTGATGTGCTGCATACCTTTGCTTTCTAGGTGGTTTATTTCTCACCTTCCTCGCTCAGTAATGAAGAATGAGCAAGGGTTCAGATGGTCCAAGAGGATCATGTCACTTTCTCGCTCAGATGTTCATTGGTGCTCCAGATCTATGGAGAATGTCACTATCATTGACCGTTGTGGGGAGTTCCTAATGTGCCACTTCTTGGCATAAGAGGAGGCATCACCTACAACCCATCTTTAGCTTTACGACAGTTTGGTTACTTGGTTACGCCCGAAGTGATGGTCCACATGACATGTTGATTCAGGGCATTGTGTTTGATTACGACAACGATCTTCAGGGTTACCGTCAGAGATTCATACGAGCTTGGGGAAAGGTAAACAGGATTGACAGCAAGACACTGGAGCCTAAGTACACTATTCCTATGGAGGCTTATCTCAGATGGGTACGATCTCGTGCTCAGACACTCATGATGCCATATCCTGCCATCCTACCAGTTACCATGGAACCTGTTGCTGAAGGAGACACAGCTTATACCATCCTTCACCCAGACATGCCTACTGATATGGAAGACTTGCAGAGATCATGGATTCAACTGAAGGAGCAAAGGGATACTTTCGAGGCTCATTACAAAGCAAGCCAAGCAAGGATCCTAGAGCTAACAAAGCAACTTCACGAGGAACGAAACCTCAACTCATACCTCAACACAAAGAGGAAACGTCCATGGGAGACTTAAAACCCCATCTTTTGTACTTATTTCACTTTCATTTTTTGTAAGCCTTAAAGGCAAAACAAGTTATTACTAATAAAAAGTTACTTTCTTGTTTGTTTAAGCAAATTTAAATCTTGCGGTCCTTGAAAACATTGCATATGCATTCACATATCATTTCATTGCATCACAGGTTTATTATTGTGCACAGGTTTCTCATCTTCTCGCTGTTCATTTCAGCAATGGCTCTTGAACAATCAATTAAGGATCTTCAGGCACAAAATGCACAGTTCCAAGAGCTGATCTTGAACCTGTCCAAGGGACAAGATGATTTGAAGGCACTACTGGCCAAGAAGACTAAGAAGACTAGAAGGTCTGCTGGGTTGCTCAACATGGGAAGAAGGTTCAAGGGTCCTGTCAAGACCAAGGAACAGGTTGAAGACTATGAATCTGAGGAATCTGAGAAAGAGAGAGGCAGTCTCCACAACACTATAGGGGACTCTGATTCTGAGGCTAATTACTACCATGAGCCTAATGAAGACAAATTCAAGATCCTGGTGGATAGGATGGATGCTATGGAATTGCAGAAATCATCTGGGCTGGATTTTGAAGATTTGAGTCTGATATCTGGGGTTGTGATACCCATTGGTTTCAAAGTTCCTACCTTTGTTGTTTATGATGGGGTCTCTTGTCCCAAGCTGCACTTGAGGTCTTATGTCAGAAGGATTCAACCTCACACTGCTGACAAGAAATTGTGGATCCATTTCTTTCAAGAGAGCTTATCTGGAGCTCAGTTGGAGTGGTATTATCAGTTGGAGAGTGTCAACATCAGAGATTGGAATGACCTTGCTGAAGCTTTCTACAAGCAGTACCAATACAATGCTGACTTATCCCCCACTCGCATGCAGCTTCAGAGCATGTCTATGGGTGCCAAAGAAAGTTTTAAGGAGTATGCTCAGAAGTGGAGAGACTTGGCTGGAAGAGTTCAACCCCCTTTGACTGACAGGGAATTGGTTGATATGTTCATGTGTACGCTGAATGGTCCGTTTTACAGTCATCTCATTGGAAGCTCATCATCTGGCTTCACTGAGTTGATCATGACAGGAGAGCGAGTAGAGAATGGTATCAAGAATGGTAAGATCCAAGTGGGTACTGCTTCATCAGGTACTGCAAAGAAGCCTCCCACTGGGAAGAAAGAATCCAATGCTGTTTATGATCAATCTGATCGTAACAGAAGGCATCAGTCTGTTAGTGCAGTTCATATTTCAAATCCAACTCCTGCAACAACAGAGCAGCCTCAGGGCAACCAACAGAGGGCTAGAAGACAGTTCACGAAGATCAACATGTCAATGGCTCAGGCATTGCAACACTTGTTGAAGGCTGAACTTATCACCCTGAGGGAAGCTCCTCAGAATCCCAATGTTACCTCTCCCAAGTACAATCCCAATGCACGATGTGCATATCATTCAAACTGTCCAGGACATGATACTAATAACTGCTGGGTCTTGAAGAATAAAATTCAAGATATGATTGATGCTGGAGAAATTGAATTTGATCCACCAAATGTGATTACAGCACCACTGCCAAATCACGAGAAGACTGTCAACGCCATTGATGAAGACATTGAGGAAGACCTGCATGTCTATTCAGTCATGGAGTTGAGCACACCATTGTCTGTTATCAAAAAGAGGTTAGTACAAGCTGGGATCTTTCCAGGTTGTCGTGAAGATTGTTTGTATTGTACCTATAAGCCGGATAGTTGCTTCATTTTGAGAGATGGTATTCAGCGTCTCATGGATAAGTATACCATAGTGTTTGAAAGAAAACCAGCATCTGTAGAAGATATGGTGGATCGTCTGACTCAGGGTAAGAAGATTGAAGAGGTTGATATGGTTGACAAAGTACCGGTAAGAATCACTTCAAAGAAGCCCATCAAAATCTCTCATCAGGGTCCAATCAAGATTACTGCTGAAGGTCCTGTGAAAGTTGTTGCTGAAGCCAGAATAGCTCCTCTGATCATTACTACTCCTGGTCCTATTCCTTATACATCTGATAAAGCTGTGCCTTGGCACTATGGGTCTGATGTTTACATCCATGGTGTTAAGCAGGAGCCTTTACCTGACGTGCCTGCTGACATTGATAATATTGCTGGATCTAGCAAGATCACTCGTAGTGGAAGAGTCTTCTCTCCTCCAGTTGCTTCTAAGAGTGCAGTTACTCCTGCTGCTACTTCCACCACTGATGCTCGGGGCAAAGGTCCTGTTATTGAGCCTGTATCTACTGATGTGCCAGCTGCTGATGATCTCTCTAAGCAGATGGAAGAAGTATTGAAAATCATTCGCAAGAGTGATTATGACATTGTGGATCAGTTGGGGCATACTCCCTCAAAGATCTCTATGTTGTCCTTGTTGCTGTGTTCTGAGGCTCATGCCAAGTCCTTAATCAAGTTTCTGAAGTCTGCTCATGTGCCCAGTGCAATTTCTGTAGACCAATTTGAAAACTGTGTTGCTCACCTGACCTATGACAACGGGTTAGGATTCTCTGATGCTGATTTAACCCCTGCCAAGAGAGATCATAACAGGGCCTTGCATATTTCAATTGAATGCAGGGGCACTACCCTGTCACATGTGCTAATAGACAATGGTTCATCTCTGAATGTGTTGCCCAAGGAAGTCCTGAATAAGTTGAGTCCTGAAGATACTGTGTTGAAGCCCAGTAATATTGTGGTAAAGGCTTTTGATGGTTCTAGAAGAGTAGTGCATGGAGAAATTGATCTTCCAATCAAGGTTGGCTCTCAGGTGTTTACTGCTACATTCTATGTGATGGATATTCGTCCTTCGTACTCTTGTCTGCTTGGTCGTCCCTGGATCCATGGGGCAGGTGCTGTGACCTCTACATTGCACCAAAAGTTGAGATATCCGGTGAATGGAAAGGTTGTTACTGTCTTTGGAGAGGAAGAATACTTTGTCAGCCATGTAAACACTTTCAAGTATCTGGAAGTAGAAGGTGAATACATTGAGACTCCATGTCAGTCATTTGAAGTGGTTCCCTGGGTTGGTAATGATTGTGTGGCTCCTCCTGCTGTGAAGAAAGTTCCTGTGGTCATCAGGAAATCTCCAACAATGGCAATGGCCTCCCTCAATGATGCTAGAGCTGTGGTGGATGAAGGTGGTTGTACTATTTGGGGTCAGCTTCCTAATATTCCGTACAAGTCTGACAAGTTTGGTTTGGGTTTCACTGCAGAGTCCCAGAAGGCTGTTCGTCGTGCTCGTACTGCTCGTATCACCAATCAAGGGGTTATCAATGCTGTGGGAGATCAAGATGAAGACTACAACTTGGATGCATGGATTTTTCCTACTGTGGGTGCTGGACTCAATAATTGGAAAGCTGAAGATGTTATCCCTATCTCCTTTAGTCAGGAGTAAATACTATTACTGTGTTGTGTTTTTTACATTTGTAATTTCTGAACAATAAAACTTTCAAGCCATGTGCCTTACCCGGGGCACAATGGTGTGCTTGTTACGGGCTGTCATTTCATTTGCATACATTATTCAATAAAATCAGTGGACGTTTCGTTTTAGTAAATATTATGTTCCTTGTCTTTCTTTTTCTTTATTTTTGCTTTATCAGCTATGTGTTCTTACACACACCCACATCACTAAATGCAGATCCTCATCCACTCTGGATCCTGTTGATAACAGTTCTACTATTGCCAATTACAATTTCGAGAATCCGATCTATCAAACTGAAGACGGAAATGAGGACGATTGTGAAATACCTGTAGAGCTTGCTAGGTTGTTACAACAAGAAGAGAAAGCTATACAGCCACATGAAGAGCCAGTCGAAGTTGTGAATCTGGGAACTGAAGAAGACAGAAAAGAGGTCAAGGTAGGGGCTGATTTAGAGGACAGTGTCAAGAGCAAGTTGATTCAGATGTTACGTGACTATGTGGAGATCTTTGCTTGGTCTTATGAAGATATGCCAGGGTTGAATACAGACATCGTGGTTCACCGGTTGCCAGTGAAAGAAGACTGTCGTCCAAAGAAGCAGAAGGTTCGTCGTATGCGTCCTGAAATGTCAGAAAAGATCAAGGCAGAGGTAATGAAGCAGTTCAATGCAGGGTTCTTAGCAGTAACTTCTTATCCTCAGTGGGTTGCAAACGTGGTACCGGTTCCCAAGAAAGATGGTAAGGTACGTATGTGTGTGGACTACAGAGATTTGAACAAGGCTAGCCCCAAAGATGACTTTCCACTTCCTCACATTGACATTCTGGTAGACAATACTGCTCAGCATAAGGTATTCTCTTTTATGGATGGTTTCTCTGGTTACAATCAGATCAAGATGGCACCTGAAGATATGGAGAAGACAACATTTGTGACACAGTGGGGCACCTTTTGCTATAAGGTGATGCCATTTGGTTTGAAGAATGCAGGGGCAACATATCAGCGTGCTATGGTGGCTTTGTTTCATGATATGATTCATCATGAGATAGAGGTATATGTGGATGATATGATAGCCAGATCTCAGAATGAAGAGCAACATCTTGACCATCTACACAAGTTGTTTGAGAGGTTGAAGAAATACAAGTTGAGATTGAATCCAAACAAGTGTACTTTTGGAGTTAGATCTGGTAAGCTCCTGGGTTTCATTGTCAGTGGAAAAGGTATTGAAGTGGGTCCTGCAAAAGTGAAAGCTATACGAGAGATGCCAGCTCCCCGTACTGAGAAGGAGGTTAGAGGTTTCTTGGGACGACTGAACTATATTGCAAGATTTATTTCCCAGTTAACTACCATCTGTGAGCCAATCTTCAAGTTGTTGAAGAAAGATCAGGTGATGGAATGGAATGATGAGTGCCAGACTGCCTTTGATGAAATCAAGAGATATTTGCTAGAACCACCAATTTTGATGCCACCAGTTGACGGAAGACCCTTGATTATGTACTTAACAGTGTTAGACAACTCAATGGGGTGTGTGTTGGGGCAACATGACGAGTCTGGTCGAAAAGAGCAGGCAATATACTACCTTAGCAAAAAGTTTACCGACTGTGAAACAAGATACTCACTGCTCGAGAAAACTTGCTGCGCTTTGGCATGGGCTGCTCGCCGACTAAGACAGTATATGTTGACCCATACTACCTCGTTGATTTCGAAGATGGATCCGATCAAGTACATATTTGAGAAACCTGCTCTCTCCGGAAGAATTGCAAGATGGCAAATGATCTTGACAGAATATGATATACAGTATACTACTCAGAAGGCCATTAAGGGAAGTGTTGTTGCTGATCATTTGGCTCATCAAGCAGTAGATGATTACCAGTCAATGAATTTTGAGTTCCCTGATGAAGACATTATGACTGTTACCAAAGAACCTGGACAATATGACGGACCTGAACAAGGATCCCGATGGACTATGGTTTTTGATGGTGCCTCTAATGCACATGGTAATGGTGTTGGTGTTGTAATTAGTTCCCCTGAAGGTTGTCATACCCCGATTACTGCCAGACTTTGTTTCTATTGTACCAATAACATGGCTGAGTATGAGGCATGTATCATGGGTATTAAAGTTGCTGTTGATATAAAGATTCAGTTCCTTGATGTGTATGGAGATTCAGCCCTGGTAGTTAGTCAGATCAAAGGAGATTGGGATACCAAGCATGATAACCTCATTCCTTACAGAGAGCATGTGTTGTCTTTGATTCCACATTTCAAAGAGATTACCTTTGGACATATTCCACGAAGAGAGAATCAATTGGCAGATGCATTAGCCACCATGGCATCTATGTTTGAGATCAGTTGGGATGATGAAGCTCCCAAGATTACCATTGATAGATTTGAAAAGCCTGCATACTGCAATGAGATTGACACTGAAGGGGCAGAGGAGAAGCCTTGGTTCTATGAAGTGAAAAGATATCTTGAAGCTCAGGAATTCCCTGAAGGGGCATCTGTCAAAGATAGGAAGTTCTTGAGAAGGTTTTCTGCTAAGTTCTTTTTGAGTAATGGCATTCTGTATAAGCGCAATCATGATTCAACTATGCTTCGTTGTGTGGATAAGAAGGAAGCAACTGAGATTATGGAAGAGATGCATGATGGGACCTTTGGCACTCATTCTAGTGGTCATACCATGGCAAAGAAGATTTTGAGAGCAGGTTACTATTGGTCTACCATGGAAGCTGATTGCTATCAACACTCCAGAACTTGTCACAAATGTCAAATCTATGCTGATAAAGTTCATGTACCTCCATCACCATTGAATGTGTTGACTGCTCCTTGGCCCTTTGCCATGTGGGGCATTGATATGATTGGTGAGATCAAACCTACTGCTTCCAATGGGCATCGTTTCATCCTGGTGGCTATTGATTATTTCACGAAGTGGGTAGAGGCAGCTTCATTTGCATCTGTGACTAAGAATGTTGTGGCTCGGTTCATTAAGAATAATCTCATATGTAGGTATGGCATCCCTGAAAGGATTATCACTGACAATGGCTCTAATCTGAACAACACTATGATTACTGACCTCTGCACGCAGTTCAAGATTAAGCATCACAACTCTTCTCCGTATCGTCCAAAGATGAATGGGGCAGTTGAAGCTGCTAATAAGAATATTAAGAAGATTGTACAGAAGATGACTGTTACTTACAAGGATTGGCATGAGATGTTACCATTTGCTCTTCATGGTTATCGTACTACAATACGTACTTCAACAGGGGCAACCCCATTCTCTTTAGTTTATGGTATGGAAGCAGTTCTGCCCATTGAAGTTCAGATTCCCTCCTTGAGAATTATGAAGGATGCATGCTTGGATGAAGATGAGTGGATTCAGACTCGACTGGACCAGATAAATTTGATTGATGAGAAGAGGTTAGCAGCAGTTTGCCATGGCCAGATGTACCAGAAACGTATGATCAAAGCTTTTAACAAGAAGGTTAAGCCAAAGGTATATCAGGTTGGTGACTTGGTAATCAAGCGTATCATATTACCACAGGGTGATCCTAGGGGTAAGTGGACTCCAACATATGAAGGACCATTTGTAGTCAAGACAGTGTTCTCAGGAGGTGCCATGATATTGACTACAATGGATGGTGAAGACTTCCCACAGCCTGTAAACGCAGACATAGTTAAAAAATACTACGCATAAAAAGAGACCCGCTAGGTTGACAGGCCTAGGCAAAAATAAGGGCATCCCGGCAAACCAAAAGGGTTTGGGCAAAAATTAGGGATATATATAAAAAGATGTACACCCGGCAAGTCGAAAACCTGAAAAGGCGGCTTGGGCAAAAAAGGGTATCCCGGTGGATTGAAAACCTGAAAAGGCAATCCAGGCAAAAGTTAGGGATTAAAGCGTATGACTATGTCTCGTTTGGATCACTCATGGAACTGCAACCAGTTGTACTACTTACTCAAGCTCAAACAGATAAAGCTCAATTCAATCGTTTCCGTCTCAACAGCAAGAAGATGAGATACTTGAGTGGCAATAGTAGAATTGAAACTCAATAGGATTGTTTCCCACATAGCTGATTCTCTTTTGTAAAACTTTATGACAAAATCCTCTTACTAGGGTTTATGTCTCCTTGTACAAACTTACCCATGTATGGGTCACTTTTTGATATAAATAAATTCCATTTTTTGAATTCAGATTTACTTTTACCCTATTTACATAAGCGAAACGTCCATTGGTTGTGCTTTTGAATATGATTAATGTTTACCAGAAATACATGTATGCTCTTAATATGATTAATGTTTACCAGAAATACATGAAAATGCAGTAATAGTATTTACTAAGGACGAACGAGGGAAGGATTTCAACGAAGCTTCGCCGGTTCATCTTTACGAAACAATCACAAAACTCTCAGTAGAACTAATCCATCTTCATAAGGTCTCACCTCCCCTGGAATTTATATCCATCTCTTTTATCCTCATACGGATATTCAGGAAATTACTTTCCAATAAGGGTACGACGAACGAAGACGGGATGTTATACTTATCCTACTATCCCCAGCATACGGGAGGTTATACATACCTTACTATCCCCAGCATACGGGAGGTTGTCTATACCCTGTTATCCTCAGCAGACGGAGGGTTTTATATTCTTCAGCAACGAATCGGGATTTATTTTCCCTGGCCAGCAGTTGTTATACGAAGATATCCAGACGCTTCCGGCAGTATCATATCATACATACATCATTTATGTCATACCATAACATATACATCCATAGATACAAAGTACATTACTTAGGTGCATCATATCATACATGCATACATAATGCATAGACTAAAATTATTATAAAAGCTACTTTGTTTCAGGTTAATTATTCAACAAACAAACTTATGACCTTTGGGACTGCTTTATTGTAACCTCAGGGTTACTTTATCCTCCTGATGAGCTTCTTTGGGACTGCTTTATTGTCACCTCAGGGTTACTTTATCCTCCTGATAAGCTTCTTATGATTTCAAGACTGCTTTAGAGCTATCCATTGCTCTATCCTCCTGAAATCACATTATGATTTCAAGACTGCTTTAGAGCTATCCATTGCTCTATCCTCCTGAAATCAGTACTTCAAGACTGCTTTAGAGTTATCATTGCTCTATCCTCCTGGAGTCATATCATTACTTCAAGACTGCTTTAGAGCTATCCATTGCTCTACCCTCCTGAAATCAGTTTATAATTTCAAGACTGCTTTAGAGCTATCCATTGCTCTATCCTCTTGAAATCAGTACTTCAAGACTGCTTTAGAGCTATCCAGTGCTCTATCCTCCTGAAATCATATTATTTCTTCAAGACTGCTTTAGGGTTATCATTATTGATTGCTCTATCCTCATGAAGACATGCTGCTACTCCAGACTCCTGACAGCTCTCATTATACTACTGAAGAACTTTCCCCTAGTGGCATCTTTAAGCCCACTCAATCGTATTCAACCAACCATCAATATCACTCTATGCACTGGTGAGTGCAAATTTTTGGGCTTTTGTGTTCAATCCCCTTCAACCTTCCAGGTTACGACTGGCAAATATACCAATCTAACCCCTCAGGTTTCAGAAAATTGAACAGGGGCAGCTGTTGCACCCCAAAATTTGCCCTCACAATATAAGACTTTGTGCTTCTTGAAGGTTCACAAGGTTCACAAGTTTCTCAACATTTCCATAACCTTTCATGAGGTTCATAAAGTCCACAAGTTACTTTATGGAGGTTCACAAGGTTCACAAGTTCCACAATGCTTTCAACACCTTTCATGAGGTTCATGAAGTCTACAAGTCACTTCTTGAAGGTTCACAAGGTTCACAAGCTTCTCAACATTTACAAGACCTTTCATGAGGTTCATGAAGTCCACAAGTTACTTCTTGAAGGTTCACAAGGTTCACAAGTTTCACAAAGATTACAAAGCTTCCCTGAGGATCATGAGGTCTACAAAGCCACTTCATGAGGTTCACAAGGTTCACAAGCTTCACAATACCTCCTATGAGTATCACAAGACAGTTTATGAAGATTCACAAGGTTCACAAAGTTCACAATTGGTCAAAGAAGTTGACAATTCCCTCAGACAATGCACCTCCTAAGCAGTGCATCCAAAACTAGGGTTTGACTTTAATCAGGCTAAATGGACTTCCAATACCTCAAGTGAGTTTCATAACATATTATATGTGTGTAATAACCCCTATGACAAGTTTCAAGACTTCTCTCAAAGGTTTGCTCAGTCAGATGATCAGATAAGTCAAAATCAGTCAATGCATTTAAAAAGTCAAACTGAGGTCAACTGTGGTCAAACCAAAGTCAAATTTCATGATTTTTTGCCAACATCAAGTATATGAAGTAAAGTTCATCATTTGATCAAGGGTTGATCATGATTCATCAAGGAGATTCCAGATCATCAATAATCGGGAGTTTCTAAATTAGGGTTTCCTCAGTAAAAGTCAACTGAACTTTGACCAGGCATAACTTTCACATACTTCATCACCAAGTCTCCATCCAAAGCTCATTTTGAAGGAAATTGAATTCCCTACAACTTTGATGTTGAAGGTTAAGCCCAAAAATGCTTCATTTGAAAGATATGATCTAGGACATTATAGGTCATTTCAAAAGTCAACAAAAAGTCAACAACTTCAAAAGGGCATAACTTGAGATTGGTAAATGATATGGACCTGAAACCAATGGGGTTGTTTAGAGGACTCTTCAAGCTTTCCAAAAAGTCCAAGAACACCCTCATACCTTTAAAATTGAGAGAGATGTGCCCTTGCAAAGTTGGGCAATTTTGTGATGGTTTATGTTGAAAATGGAGGCTTAGAAGTATTTCTTTCCAAATGGGCTGCCTAATTTATGACCCAATCCATCTCATAACATGGTGCACGACCCAATTGACTGAAATTCATCATTTTTATTATTTTTTATTTATTTATTATTGATTTAATTCATAAAAATCATTTTAAATAAATAAAAAATATGAAAATCTATTTTTGGGTGAAGATATTGTTTCTAGAAATTCATAATTACTGATTGGAGTCAAAGAGAAAGGAATCATATGAAATCTCCAAAGATAGCAAGTATCCATGAGCCAATATTTGAATTTCATGACACCATCTTTTTCAATCTTTTAAAATCAAATTATTCACATAACCATTGATTTTTCTGACCTAGATTGATTCACCTATAAGTATTGATCATGAGCATAACCCTAGCCACGAAATCCAGCAGCTCAAAGGTAGGTTTTACACTTCAAAAAATCATAAGAAATTTCAAATTCGGATTCCTCTCTTCAAGGCAGAAAAAGGTATTGTGAAGACATGGAGATGTTCCTTGAGCCCTCTTGAAGCAAACTCAATCATCCATTGCATCAAAACCATACAAATTCATGCTACCCGAATGCATTTTATCTCTCTTAAAAAAATTTTCGGTTTGAACTAATTATGCATTGATAATGAAATCTAATGATGTAGTTATGTTTGTAATGATGCATAGATGCTTCCTGGGCAAGTGGATTGAAGAATAGGTGCCTAAACCGTAAACGGCCATAGCTAGGGTTCTTGAATGATTTTTGGGATTCTTTGATTTAGGACTCATAAACTAATTCTAATACCATGGATTGACTGTATGTGACGTGGGGATCATAACCCTATGCTTGATTTAATGAATGCTTGCGTATTTGTGATAATTGAAAATTTGCAGGTTGTGTGCGTATGAAAATTCGCAGGTAATTCCCTAGCTGATTCCGCAGCAAAATTTGAAGGTCACAAGGTTGAAGACGATCCCCTGGCGCCAAGATTCAAATTCAAATTATGTTAATTTATTTTATTATTGTTTTGTTGTTTGTAATCACACGCGCATGTGCGTCCTGGTGGTAAGCTTTGCCTGTGTATGTGGTAAAGACCCTGGTTCGATTCTTGGCCATGGCATTGTTTTTGTTTTATTTTTCAGGATAAAGGAAGATTCAATATATTATGAATCATGGTCAACAAGCTAACAGTTGGGCTCTTCCAGCCGGGTGGTGAGATGCGCGTTTGTGAATATAAAGGTCCTGGGATCAAATCCCACCCCAGGCCTTTTGTTCATTTATTTTTTCTGGATTTTCAAGGGCAAGGCACAAAAACAACTATGCTCCAATCTTTATCACCTGCGTGTGGGCTAGCCTGATGGTCATTAGTGTTGCTGGTAAACATGAGGTCTTGGGATCAAATCCCACCAGGTTCCTTTTCTTTTCCTTTCTTTTATTTTTCTTTTATTTTCTAGTTTAATTCAATTGGTTTAAATAATTAACATATTATTATTTATATTATAAAATATATATATATATATTATGTGGTCAAATTACTCTTAAAATAATTTTCTAGAAAAATATAAAAAAACTCTTGATTTTTTATTTTTGTATAATTTTATAGATAACTTTATATGATTATTAAGAAATAAATTTTTGTATATAAGTTAACCATAATTTTCACAAATCCTAAAAAATAAAAACCTAATTTTATAAAACTTTAAAAATATTTTTTTAAAATACAAATCTAATTCTATTTCTTTAATTTATTTTCTAATGTAATTATAATGTACATTTATTTAGTATTATTCATGTAAATATTATGAATATAATTATAAATTATTTCTATCATCTAAAATATAAATATATTTCATATTATTAAAAATTAAATTTCTTGTAAATATACTTATAATTTATTTTTCTCTTTATATATTAAGTAAATACTTTTTATAACTTTTGTTTAGAAAATAATTGAATTCATAATAATTGAGTTTTGTGGTTATAATATATTTAAAAAAATAATTTAATAATTTGTAAATTAAAATAATTGTATGTTCATGTTTGTTTTATCTAAATATAATTTGTTCATATTAAAACTTGTTAATTCCTTATCCTTATAATATTTTAACTCTTATTATTATTATTACTAACCATTTTATTTTGTTAATTTTACATTAATTATTATGCTTATTATTTTGCTAACTATATTATTTACTTTGCTTAATTTTTATTCACTAACCTCTCTTATCTTATTATTATTTATCACTAACCCCTTTATTATTTATATTTTATTATTTATTGCTTATTTATATTTTATTTATTTTGCTATTTAATTATTTTGCTTAGTATTTATTTATTATAATTTTGTAATTGTTTCCCGATTGTAATATTGTAATTATTTTAATTAATTTTGCTATGGTTAGTAATTTAGGGAGTGTAAAGACATGTTTGTTATTTTAAAATAAATTTAGATAATTTTTAATCAAAGATAATTAAAATAAACACTCACACACGTAAGTCGATTTTAATCGCCGTCTCACTTTCTAAGGTTATCCCTCAGGTTGCCTACGAATAATGGTTAAGTGGGGTGTATAAAGCAAGTCCCTCGAAAGAAAATCATCAAAGTCCCTTATGGTTGCCTTTACGAATCGAGTCCCTTTCGAATAAATGATGATAGTCCCTTATATGTGCTTATTACACCCCACCATTGCCTTCAAAATCAAATTGTCCCTCACATGTCCTTTAACATCCAAAGTAAGGACCACCTACTTCTTAATAGTAGGGATAGTCTTACAAAGGAAAGAATAAAGAATAAGAAAGACCTTAAACATTAGGGTAGGTTACTCCTAGGTACTTGCTCACTTCAAAACTTTTCCACACTTAAACAAATTTCAAACAAATTTTCAAACAAGTTTTTTACACATCCGTACGAGGATTATTATTAAACTATTCTGAAGATTTTTTCTATTCACACACTACACTTTTAAAATCAATTCAAAGTGAGCTTAAGTACCTAAGAGCCCATGGATAACCATGGATGAAAAGGATGCTAATACCTTCCCTTTTCATAACCTACCCCCCGGACCCAAAATATTCTCTTAAGGTCTTTCCTGTTCTTTTATAACCTTTCCTTATGGATAAAATAAAAGTCGGTGGCGACTCTTGCTATCCGCAACATTCCTTAAAGTCAGTTCTCCCACCGTGTTACAGCGCGTGTGAGTTTAAATGAGGGCCCTTGGATCTGTTGACTTTTCTTTATTTCAGTTTAAATTCATTTTTATTTTCATTTAATTACATTGTTTTGTACATTTATTTAAAAATAGTAAAACCTTTTCAAAAATTCTGAAATTATTTATACAAATTATTATTTAATTTCAGAACACAAAAATATTTTTATTTTTATTTTTAGCATTAAAAAAGTATTTTTAAATATTTAAAAGTTTCTTTTTAATTAATTAATGAGAATTAATTAATTAAAAATACTTTTAGGTATTTAAAAATCACCAAAAAATTCATGAAACATTTAAAAACATTTAGAAACATTGTCCAACCCTCAAACCAAATTTATTTTTTGATCTTGATGCATTTTGAGAATTTTCCATGGAATTAAAATAATTTTGATGCATTATTTTGATCCAAACTTCCAAAAACCACTTCTGCCTAACCATAACGAGTTGGACTTTGATTCTTTTGGAATTGTGTTTAGCATATCATGTAGTTTGTGAGATTAAATGGCCATGATTTGATCTTTCATTTTCCATTTGTTTGGCATTTTTCTTGTTAAGGAACCCTAAAACCCTAGAAAACTTAGGAAAATCATAACTTGAATTAGGTTAAGAGTTGGAACCTCTCCTTTGGGCAGTGAGTTAGTATAGGATTAGGGGTCCTTTGAGTGCATTTTCAATTTTTTGTATGGATGTTTGCTTCTGATTTTGGTTTGTGTTTGATGCTTTGATCATAAACCCTAATTTGGGCTTCCATATGCATCCATCTTGCATTTGCATTCATACCTTGACTTGCCATAGCATTTTATGCATTCTTGTGATCCATTTGACATCATAAGACATATTGAAAGCATGTTTGATCATTGCATCTTGCATTTGCCATGTTGTATGTCATTTGCATTTCATTACTTTTCATGTATGTTCATGCTTCTTAACTTGTTTCATTTGCATCCATGAACTTGTATGATCATCCCCATGTGTTGTTTCATGTTTGTAGCATCTCATAGCATCATTCACAGCATGTATGTGCTTCTGGTTTTGTTTCTTATCATTTCATTTTGCATTGCATTGCATTTCTTTTCTAACTTTTCAGGTGGTAAGTAACTTTGAGAAGTGAATTTGCCTTCACTTCTCATAACTTCTCTTCATCTCTTTCATGCATCCTTGCTGCATTTTTGTATGTGTTTGAGATTGAGCTTGCTCATTCTTCTTCTTCTTACTTTCTTTCTTCAAGTGACTTGACTTCTTGAATGAAGCGAGTTACTTTGCTTCTCCTGATCCTTTCATCTGCTTCCTGGTGGTTCCATTGAAGATCTTCTCTTGTAAACCTCACAAACCTTAGGAACAACCAAGCATGACAATAATTAGGGTTTTGTTTAGTTTCCCCTCTTAGTTTTACCTATGTGTCTCTTTTGAGTCTTCTCTTCTCATCTCATAATCAGGGACTAAACCCTAAAGGCTTTAAGACTTTGTGATTAAGCTTATGCCTGCATCCTTCTATTAGGATGGAGTGTATAACTTTAATCCTAAGTGTTAAACCCTTAATGTGTTTAACTCCTTTAATCAATCCACATTAATAATCATCAAGACTTCACACTTGTAACTTGGGCCTTGCATTAGGGTTCTAATTCTTCCTTAATTGGTTAAGAAGGACTAACCCTAGTGTTAATGGACAAGTCCCCCTCAAGTTGTCTTACAAACCCTAAAAAACACTTCATCATCTTATCATTAACTAAAATCCACCTAATAAAGGCTTTGTTTTGTCATGGGTTTAATCCCTAATCATGGATTAAGTTGAGGAGCTTTCCTCAGCTTAAACATTCTCATCTATTATCCTTCTATTAGGATGGTGTAATGAGTCTGTTTAATCCTTGATTATGGCTTAACCTCATTACTTAACACTAAACAAAAACCACAAAAACATTTAACTAATCATAAGTAGGTTAATGATCTTAATCCTACATCAAAGGTGATTAAGTGTGAGAAGCTGACTTCACACTTAAGGTATTCTCATTACCCCTAATCAGAGGGAAGATGTGATGAGTTTACTAAATCCACTGGTTAGGCTTAAGCTCATTGACTTATGACAAACTTCAAAAAGCAATAAAAGACTGAAAGCACAAAAACAAACAATAATCGTCTCCTTCGGGATTATTTTCTCATCTCATTCACTCACAAACGAGAACTAGCTTCTTCCGTCTAATGCAAGACAGTTTGCATCTGTGCCAGACAGATCATACACTTGAGCATAGGCAAGCAAGCAGTTCACAAGTCAATTCATCTTTCAGTCTCTTTGAGTCGAACTACGGTGTTCTGACTTCCTCATTGCACGAGAGGATACGTAGGCATAACTTAACAGTTATCGAACAAAAGTCTCTGTATATTCCCCCTCTTTCCAGCTATTCTTTAAGCCTCATTTATTTTGAGCATTTCACTCTTATTTTCTCACTGACACATTTACTTATACACTTCACTTCTTTTACACAGACACCTGTACATCCTTTCCAACTCTTTTATACACAAATTGCACTGACACTACCCCTTTTAAACACAAATCTTTTAAGCGTGGATCCCGTCGAGTACGGCGGACAATCTGGGTGCTAATACCTTCCCAGGTTGTAACCAACCCCCTTTCTCAGTCTCTCTGGTTCGCAACCGTCTTATCCATCTTTTTCTAGGTCTATGCAGCATTACCTTTCCTCCGGGATAAAAATGCCTAGCTGGCGACTCTATTCATCTCCAGTGAGTTCACTGCTGTGTGTTCTCATTGTCCCTTTCGCCGACCGTTCGCGTCTGTACCTTTATTTGGGCCATTCCCCATCTATCGGGAGCGACACTGAGCAAGAGCTATGGCAACGTCATCCTAAAAATTACAAACGAGTTTCAGCCTTAGTTAGACGAACTACGGCGTCTCTGATCCTCATTTATCCCGATGAGGTACGTAGGCAGTGGGGTAGGGCCCATTTGAGCACAATCTTTCTTTTTCCCTACATTTTCCCCTTTTCTTTCCATTTTTCAATTCCATTTCTTTTCTCATTTCATTTCCAAATTCCAGATAGCCATTCCTGTATTCAAGCAGCATATTATTTCTCACCCTTTGAAAACAGACTTATAAGCGTGGATCCCGTCGGGTACGGCGGACAGATTGGGGTGATAATACCTTCTCAATTCGTAACCGACTTCCGGACCCAGATCTTTGGTTCGCAAGGCCCCGTCCTTTTCCTTCTTCCTTAGGTTTGTGCAACATTACCTTTCCCATTCCTTCGGGATAAAAATGTCTGGCTGGCGACTCTAACTTTTCCGCGTCACTTTCGCGTTTGTACTAGGATGAAAATCCCGGGAGCGACACCCATGGATATAAAGGGTGCTAACATCTTCCCTTTATATAACCTACCCCCTGAACCCAAGTCTTTTGAAAACGGTATTTCCTGTTCTTTTATGTCCCTTCCTTATGGATAAAATAAAAGTCGGTGGCGACTCTTGCTATCCGCAACATGACTAAAAGTCAGTTCTCCCACCGTGTTACACATACGACATCCTCACTCATATTAAGAGCATCATGTCATACAATCTTGCATTGAACTAACTTTTCCTTTTCAAGATAGTTCGCAATCAGATAAACATTACCAAATCACTGAGACAGGTCATAGATGATCTATACGAAGATCTAGTGCAGGTACTTAGTGCAGGATATCGTTTTCTCCCTAAGACGGTTTAGAGACGATCTATACGAATATCTAGTGTTGATGCTTAGTGCAGGATGTTTTCAAAAATTTATTTCTGACACTTCAATCAAGATATTTTCCCGAGATAGGTATGAGACGATCTATACGAAGATATAGTACTAATACTTAGTGCATGATATCTTTTTCCCCAGAGATAATTCATATGCGATCTACACAAATATCTAGTGCTGATATTTAACTCAGTCATGTTATTGAGACAGTTCAGAGACAATCTATACGAAAATCTAGTGTTGATACTTAGTGCAGTAACAACATGCAGATACTCCTACCTTCTGGTACTTTGGATGGCATCTATAAGCCCATCTCCGAATACTCCTAATGGAATCTCTGAGCCTATTCAAGCAATTAACCAACCAACTATATTACTCTGCGCACCGACGAGTGCAAATTTTTGGGCTTTAGTGTTCAATCCCCTTCAATCTTTAAGTCAGAAATGGCGTACATACCAATCTAACTCCTTACGTTTCAGAAAATTAAACAGGGGCAGCTGTTGTACCCCAAAAATTTCCCTCCCATATTCAATATAATGTGTCTCAAGAGGTCTCTTAATAGTCACAAGATTCTCAATTGGTCGAAGGGATTAAAGGTTTCACCAGACAAAGCCTCCTCCTGAACAATGAATATTAGAACTAGGGTTTTGAGTTTCCCCAAGCAAATTGGACTTAACAATCCTCAAGTGGACTTCATAACATCCCACGTACCTTAAAAATCCTCATTTAAAGTTTCAAATCTTTCCCAACAACTTTGGCCAGTCAGATGCTCAAATACCCAAAAATCAGTTAACTTGGTCAAAAAGTCAATTGTAGTCAACACAAAGTCAAACTTCAAGATTTTTGGTCGACATTAATATTATGAGGTAAAATTCATCATTTTATCAAGGGTTGATCATGATTCATCAAGGAAACCTCAGAATCATCAAGAATCAGAAGTTGCTAAATTAGGGTTTTGTGCAAGAAAAATCAACTGAACTTTGACCAACCATAACTTTCAAATACTTCGTCAAAAATTTCCCATCCAAATCTCATTTTGAAGGAAATCCAATTCTATACAACTTTGGGACTCACAAGCCAAGTCCAAAAATGCTTCATTTGAAAGATATGAGCTAAGACATTATAGGTCTTTTTGAAAGTCAACAAAAAGTCAACTTTTTCCAAAGCTCATAATTTAAAAATGGTAAATGATATGGAAATGAGACCAAAAGGGTTGATTATAGGACACTATAATATTTATAAAAAGTCCTAGAACACCTTCATGGGATCAAAATTGAGGAGGTTATGCATTGTCAAAGTTGGGATATTTTCAAGAGGTGTATGAAGCAAAAAAGGCCATAATTCCAATTCTTTCCAGATGGGCCTACAATATTTCAATCCAAACTCAAAGATAAGTCCATTCACGACCCAATGACCATATTTTCTAATTTTTATTATTTATTTTTTATTTTAATCATTTAAAATCATTTTTAATTAAAATAAATTATGAAAATCAAATATTTGATTTGAAATTTATTTTGGGATCAAATATATGATATTCAAAGTGATTGATACATTCCAAATTCGTGTAAGACCAATTTAGCATGATTTAATTTGATTTTTGGATAATTAAGAAAAATTGGTTTCTTCATTTCAAGCAATCCACAAAGCTGACCTAAAGGCCCAACTTTCACCCTAATTTACACTATTATTTATATACCACAAGACCATAATGAGAGGGGACGGATTCCATGTCAAAATAACCTTAGAAAAATTTTAAAAGTTTGTAAAATTAGGACAAAACCTAAGACAACTTTGCAGCAAGATTTAATCAATTCTTCACGTCCATTCACATTCCTCAAGATCCCAGGACTCTATCCCACAAAGATTTGAAGGTTGAAACCCCATGAAACGTACCACATGAACATGCCATCTCTCATTCTACTTTTTTATTCCTAAACTTTTATTTTGTGGCATTTTATCGTATTTTCTGTTCATGATGATGTTTATAATTATGTTTAGGTTTGTTTGGATCATTTATTTACAAGTTATGGTGTAGATTTCGAAGTGTGCCATGGTTAGGGCATAAGACGGATCCTCCACGAAAGTGCATGATACAATCACTTTCAGGCCAAAATAACACCACCATTGGACTCACAAGGCTTGATTTAGTAGGACCAAATATGTTTGATACGTCTAAATTGTTGTTTGTTGATGTTTACAAAAATCGCAGGTTTAGCTGCGCAAAATTTCACAGGAAATATTATAGCAAAAGTCTCAGGAAAACGCGCAGGGAGAGAGGTTAAAGACAAGACGTGGCATGGCGCGATTGGTTGTTTCCGGAAGCTGGAGAAAATACATAATAAAACCAATTAGTTCCAATTTTTTATCACCAACGCATGGTTGTCCTAGTGGAAAGGACGCATGCGTATGAGGTAAAGGGTGAGGGTTCGATTCCAACCTCCACCCCTTTATTTTTTAGCGAATTTCATGTTTCTTCTTATTATTATTATTATTTTAATTAAACTTTATTAATCAATTAATTAATAATTAATCATTAATCCCAATTAACTTAAAATCAAATTAATTAACCTTCACTAATATCTTTTAAATAAAATAAAATAACTTTATAATAATTTCATAATTTTTATTTATTTATTTTCTCTAAAATCAATTATTTAATTTATTAGGTTGATTTTTTAATTAAGCCCTAATCTTTATCTTAAACCCTGACTTCGCCCTAAAAACACTAAAAAATTTATAAACCTAAACCCTAAAACTTTTTTCTCAAATCTCAAAACCCTAAAACTTTTTTCTCAAATTTCAAAACCCTAAAAAAATGTAACCTTAATTTTAAACCTTAACCTAATTTGCAAACCTTTTTTATTTATTTCCTATTTTTCACTCATTTTTATGTTATTCATTTACTTCGCCTGATTATGTAATTGTTTCGCATTTGTAATATTTAGGTTTTATTTTCCGTCATTATTATTATGTAACTGCCCCGAAGCCATGTAATAGTGTGGGAATCTTTATTTTCTGCCTTTTAATTTCTGCCCTTATTTTTATATTAATTGCGTGGATAGTAACTTAGGGTGTGAAAAGAATTAATTGAACAATATGGACTTAGAAAATTAATTATCAAGATAAATATCTGAAAATAGGATTCACACACGTAAGTCGATCGTTCTACGATCGCCATCTGCACTTTCTTGGCTTCCCCTCTTGGTTGCCTTAATAAATGGTCAAGTCCCTCGAAAATAAGGGTGTCTTAAAAGCAAAGTCCCTTCAAATAAAAAAAATCATCAATTCCCTTCAGATTTAAAGGATCATATGTCCCTTTGGAGTTGCCTAGAAATAATGATCTTGTCCCTACGAACAAATGATGATAGTCCCTACGAATTGCTAAAGACACCCTGTTGCACCCCAAAATTTACCATCCCACAATCAAGACAATATCACTTATTACTTCTAAATGATCATAAGGTTCTCAAGACTCCCAATTGATCAAGAAGTGTGGAAGTTTCCCAGACAATGCCTCCTCCTAAGCAATGGATCTAAAATTAGGGTTTTGAGTTTCCTCAGGATAAAATGGCTTCCAAGGCCTCAAGTGAGCTTCATAAAATCCCACGTGTATTCATGAATCCCCATGTCAAGTTTCAAGGCTTTCCCAATAAGTTTGACCAGTCAGATGATCAGATATGCAACAATCAGTCAAAGTAGTTAAAAAGTCAAATTTAGGTCAACTGTGGTCAAATTAAAGTCAAACTTCAATATTTTTTGCAAACATCAAGTTTATGAAGTAAAATTCATCATTTGATCAAGGGTTGACCATGATTCATCAAGGAATTTTCAGATCATCAAGAATCAAAAGTTTCTAAATTAGGGTTTTCTTAAGAAAAGTCAACTGAACTTTGACCAGCCATAACTTTCACACGCTTCATCAAACATTTCGCATCCAAAGCTCATTTTGAAGGAAATTTAATTCTCTACAACTTTGTATCTCACGAGCCAAGCCTAAAAATGCTTCATTTGGAAGGTATGAGGTAAAACATTACAGGTCATTTCAAAAGTCAACAAAAAGTCAACTTTTTCCAAAGAGCATAATTTGAAAGTGGTAAAAGATATGGACATGATACCAAAGAGGTTTGTTAGATGACTCTTTAAGCTTTCCAAAAAGTCCAAGAACACTTCCATAGCCTTAAAATTGAGGGATTTATGCCTTGGCAAAGTTGGGAGATTTTTAAGGGGTGTATGAAGAAAATATGGTCTTAAATCCAAATATTTCCAAATGGGCCTATCATTTTGCAACCCAATCTAAACCATAACACCAAGCACGACCCAATAATCAATCCATCTGATTTTTATAATTTGTTTTTTATTTATTTGGATTTTATTTGTTAAAATTCAATTTAAATGAAAATAAAATATAAAAAGTCAATTTTTAGATCAAATATTTGTTCTAGAAGCAAATATATTGCATTTAAAGTGATTGGAGATGATCTAAATCTGGACAAAGCTTGATTGGAAGGAAAATATTTGATTTTTTGACAAAATTAGAAGTAAGATTTCTTCAACATCAAGCAATCAAATCTCACAAACTCAAGGCCCAATTTCTAACCTAATTACACTCCTTACATATACACAAACAGAAGCATACACTAGGGGACGAAAAATTGAGAGCAAAAGAGCCATTGTCACTTCCAAAAAAACTTCAAAAAAGTAAGATTTGGATTTTAACCTAGAGGCAATTGCAAGGTGAAACAAAGGTTGCAACACCTTCCTGGGTGTTTACTGAATGCATTTACATCATCTACATCATCAAAACCATTACCATAAGCACATACCAAATCGTGTTCTTCTTCTCTTATGCAATTTTTTCGTTTTCATATATTTAACCATTATTGATTGAATTTGATGTCTGGTTTATGTTTGTATCGACACTAGGATGCTTTCTGGACAGTTTAATTAAAGATTCATGGTCTAATGTATGAAACGCCATTGTTAGGGTTGCGAAGTTCAAGTTGGGGTTTCACGATCGGAACCATTTAAATGACTTTGATGAACATATTTGGATTGTATGGGACATGGGGGATCCTTTATGCCACTGATTTGATTTAATTTTGCAGGATGAGCCAAAATATGCAGGTCAATTAGCTACGAGTTTTTCGTAGCTAATTGGTAGCAAAACCATAGCTAAATTCACAATCCTGAGGTTGAAGATGAAGGCGCCAAAACCCTGAATTTAAAAAACGTTTTTATTATTATTATTATTATTATTATTATTATTATTATTATTATTATTATATATTGTAATACCTCCAAAATTTGCCCTCTCATTTCCTCAACATTTTGCATAGCATTTTGCATATATGGATTCATAAAATAACCAAAAACATTGCATCATATATAGCATAGCCGAGGCGTGGGTATGTGATCAATGATCGGAGCAACCGAAAGTTATGAAGAGGCTACCGAAGGGCCACAAAGCTTCTCAACCTTGTGCAAAGGGTTCACAATGTCCCACAAGTCTTCACTTGAAGCCACAAGTCATGGAAAGTTTTGGTTTGATTGAAGGAGGCAAGCAGTGCAATACTTCTTGAGGGAAAAGAGCCGAATTAGGGTTTCATTTCTACAGGGCTTCTACATAAATTTTTGAGTCGAAGTGGATTTCTTTGACTTATATATGATGTCAAGTGCCTAGGGTTCAAATCTCGTCCACAAATTCATTTTGGAAGGGGTTCGACTGGCCGGACGACGGAAAATCGAGGAATTGGAGAAAAGGCAATCGGGCTAGGTAAAAAGGGTCGACTCCGGACTTTTAAGATCGAGATCGTGAAATTAGGGTTACAATGATCCTATGGTTCAAACTTGATCAAGAAATGATGGAGGAATCGTAAAAAAACCAAAGAAAAATCATTTGAAAAGTAGTTGGTTTTGCATTTCCCTCCACCTTTCCTTCCACTTTCTTTCCACACTTCCTTTCATTCTTTCCATCTCATTTTTCCACTCCAATTCCACTCCATTTCCCTTGGAAACTTCCACCACCTTCCACCATCTTCTAGAGTGTTCCAAGGAATATTCCAAGGAATATTCCAAGGAATATTCCCTTTTCCAACCCTAACCCTAACTAACTTCCAAACCTAATTTTGGATCCCAAACCTAATTTTTGGGCCCCAAACCCAAACCTAGCTCCTAGCCTAATCTCTATATAACCATTAATCACTTCCTTGAGAGAGGTTCCCACAATTCCAAATTTTTCACTTTTTTCATAATCACTTTTTCTCTCTCACTTTTCCTCCATTTTCCCTCCTTTCACCAAAGCTTCTTTGAATAAGCTCTTCAAGTTTCACATTGAAACTTGAAGATCTTGAAGCTTAAGCCTCCAACCTCCATTAATTGTGGATCGTAGAAGAAGAAGCTAGTGATTTTGTTGAAGATTTCGGCTTATCGGAAGTGTGCAAAGGTTCAAGCATCAAGAACGCATTTATTTTGCGGTTTCTCGGTTTTCACGGTTTTCTCTTCGATCAAGCTCCGATTTTTGCAACAATTACCGAAGCACTCCTCCGCTTCGTAGGTTGGTGATCTTAATCACTTCTTCTTTAAGTTATTCTCTTCATCTCGCCACTTTTGGCATTCTTTAATTGCTTTTTTCGCTTTGCTTGAAATTGTTCCGTTTCGATTATGTTTACTTGTGATTTGTGATTTTTGTTGATTTAAAAGTTTAAGGTGTTAATAGATGTAGGTGCTAGCATGTGTAAATAAGCTCAAAATAAGTAGAAATTAGTGTTAGCATGTTCCTAGGTATGTTAGGGATCATTAGAAGTGATTTTGTGGCTAAAAGCACTTATTTTAAAAGCTTTTTTTCAATTCTGTTCAGTGTTAACCGGTTAACGCATTGGGTTAACCGGTTAACGCATGCGTTTTGCCACAAAATGCTTCTGTTTTAGGTCCGTTAACCGGTTAACCCATATGGTTAACCGGTTAACGCTGTTGAATTTTGGATTCTTAGCTTATTTGAGTGATCAATCTTGCTTCCTAGTGCCTTTAACGTTCATACATGTTTAGGTAGTGATTTTAGGGAATTTTTGAGTCCATTTCCAGTAGCTCATTCCCCCATTTCGAGTCGTTTCGACACAATTCCGTTTATGTCGCATATTATGTGTTTTTTGTGTTCTTTGTGTATGGCTTGAGTTCTTGCATATTGTTGCTATGTTCATGCATCATTAGGTATGTAATAATCATGTTGCATTCTGTTTTTACATGTTTCACATTGCATTAAATCATTTTGCATTTCATTATGTTGATGTATGTTGCATTTTGCATAATCATATATATGTGCATTTGGTGGAATTTGTTGCATGTTTGATCATAGCATTTTATCCATTCAATTCTGAATTTCGCATTGAGTTTAGTATGTTTGTTGAGCTATCATATTGCATGTTCATAATCAATAATCACCATGTTCAAGTGCCATGTTCATATGCATGTTTAGGTGCTACTTTGTGCATTTATTTGTTGCATAATTAACCATGTGATGCATTCTTGAATAATCCTAAAAAAATGTTCATGTTCTTCCATTTAGGTATGTTGATCCATGTTAAAATGCATGTTCATGTGGAAAGTAATGCATGTTTTATTGAGTTTGTGTATAAAAAATGAAAATAATCAATTCTGAATTTTGCATTTCATAGCTGTTTTTGTATATAGCTGCTGTAAAATTTGTTTGTTGTGTGCATGATGTATTTGACTTTTTACACCTACTTTTTCATGTTGCATGCTGGCTGTAAAAAGCTGGTGGGTGTTAGGCTTAGTTTCATAGCTATTTGTGTATTAGGGGCTGTAATAGGTGCTGTATTTTTGTCCTAGCTTTTTCTAGTTCCTTTAGGATTAAAATAGAGTCTAGTTTAGGTCTAAGGTGCCTTAGGATTTAATTAGGATTTAATTAATGTGTGTTTGCCTTATTCTTTTTAATAAAAATGTGCTAAACACTTGTTTTGTAGTGGGGAAGATTGAGGTAAGTTTACTCCACTTTATCCTTTATTTTTTTATGCATTTCTTTTAGGCTTTTTAATTCATTTTTCCTTCCATATTTGTGATTGGTAGGATTCCCCATTGTTAGGACCAACTTATCTTCCTTAGGAAGTAAGTTGCATCCTTTTTCCTTTTTTTTCTTATTCCTTTTTCCATTAGGAATAGAAAACCTCACTAACCACTAGGATCACTTTGTAAATACATAATACATTAGGATTGAGTCTTAGTCCCTTAGATTTTTCCTTTTATCAACTTGAGTCATTCTCTTTCTCATCTCAAAAGAAAAGCAATAAAACACTTAATAAAAACCGAACAATCTTGTACGACACGAGACTTTGTTGCGGAGTGTTTATACGCGTCCTGTTTCGGGGCGAGGTGTAAATACTTCCCGCGATGGATAGGTCTTAGTACAAGACAGTTCACAAACAAATTCAAAAACACTTCTTTTAAAAGACAAAAACAAACAATAACCGACTATCCTGCGGGAACTTCTTCTCTCATCTCATTCATTCACACCGCGAACTCGCGACTACTTGTCTCGCATGCAAGACGGTAAACGCACTCGTACCAGACGAGCCTGCAACACCTGAGCATAGACATACGCAGTTCCAGCATAAAAAACACAAACAAATAGTTCCCGCCTAGGTTAGGCGAACTACGTCGACTCTGATCCTCATTATCCCGATGAGGTACGTAGGCAGCGGGGTAGGGCCCGTTCGAGCACATTCTTTATTTTCCCTACATTTCCCCCTTTCCTTTTATTCTTTTCATTCTCATTTCAGTTCATTTCTCATTTTCCATTCCCTTTATTCCAGTAGCGGTTTTATTCAGCAGCATTCGTATTTTCTCACCCTTTGAAACAAAATAAGCAAGCGTGGATCCCGTCGGGTACGACGGACGATCTGGGGTGCTAATACCTTCCCAGGTCGTAACCGACTCCCGAACTCAGATCTTTGGTTCGCAGGACCTTGTCCTTTCCTTCTTCCTCAGGTTTGTGCAACATTACCTTTCCCATTCTTTCGGGATAAAAATGTCTGGCTGGCGACTCTACCTTTTCCGCGCCACTTTCGCGTTTGTACTAGGATGAAAATCCCGGGAGCGACAGCTGGCGACTCTGCTGGGGATCGAACCCAGAATCTCTGGTTTCCCTTGTAGAGTCAATCCTAGCGCCTGTTTGGTTCTGTTTCTTTGGGTGTTTATGTGTTTGTTGCTGAGTGCTTTAGTTTAGCTTTACTGTTTTATTTACAGTTTTATTTACAGCTTTACTTTATCGCATTTATTTACCGCTTTCAGTATTTTATCTTCCATGCATCATATTATACTGGATTGTCTGGCTGTGCTGGTTTTCATTTTTTCTGTGGGTGGGAGTTACTGTGAGATAAGCCAACTACCCGGCTTGAGTGCACCATAGGATTAGCGTGGACAGACATTGTACTCTTATGGTATCTCACCATGATGGGTGGCGATGTGTTCCACACCCAGATTGCGACCGTCTTGGAACTATTCTGTGTGGGGATTACCTCACTTCAGGGTACGACCTTGATAGTTATGTGCATCTGGTGACCGATCTTCGAGGACCTAAATGGAAACATCCCTCTCCAGTGATGACAGTGGCAGACCACATTTGTTGGCAAACCCACTCGCATCCGAGGGTCCATTGGGAACTCGCATAGGATGGCCTGGTTCTCTCATAGGAATTCAGTTAAAGCAAACTGTTCGTATGACGATAGTATTGTACCCTTCGGGATGAATGTACTATTGTTTCTCGATTCAGTGCTTGAAGCTGGAGACTTGTGAGGGATGCTTGTTTTTTCCGGACTCAACTGAGACCTCCCTGCGTAGTATATAATACCAAACCGATTCCCTGATTTGGTCATGAGCCATTTCTCGGAGATGGTGAACGTATTATTGCTACTCGGCTTTGAGAGTCCGTGATGTTGACCCGAGTAGCACACCCGTGAGATTGGGAGGGGTTTACAGGTTTGCAGGAACCCTGGTACCTTCAGCATACCCACTTTGCCTTTGGTTCAGTTTTTGTGATCTGGATCTCTGTTCTTAAGTTATGGACCCCGGATCAGAGGGATGATTATTGTGATATCTGGATTTTGAGACTGTGCACCGACACCTGATTATATGATTGGCACATCACAGACACTTCACTGATCACATGCCTTGCCTTGCATAAACATCATATCATCATTAATCATTTGTGTTTCTTTTATTCTCAGGGTTTGCATTATTCCCGGTTCCTGGTCATATCTTTGCTTCAGAATGGAAGACGTCAGAAAGAAGAATATTTTCTACAAGTTTTTTGATACCAAAGTGGACTTGCCCAAGCAGATGGTGTCTCTCATTACCCCGGGTCATTTGGATTTCTTCAAACAGCAGTATGGTGATATTTTGGATATGGTTTTCAGCTTGGATAGTTCACAGAAGAGTGCCATTCATACTTTGCTACAGTACTATGATCCTAGACTCCGATGTTTCACATTTCCGGATTTCCAGCTAGGTCCGTTGCTAGAAGAGTATGTTGAGATTCTAAGACTACCGATTCAGGATCAGATTCCGTTCAATTCAGAGATGACAAGACCAACTCACACCGACATTGCTAAGGCTCTTTATTTGAGCCCATCAGAAGTATCTGCTAATCTGGTTTCCACCAAGGCCGGGGTGCTTGGTTTTCCCTTAGAGTTTCTGGTCGGAAAAGCTGAAGAGTGTGCCGTGGAAAAGCAGTGGGATTCAGTTTGCGCTATCTTGGCATTATCTGTGTACGGGATAGTTTTGTTTGCTGATATGGACAAGTTTGTGGACATAAATGCAATTCATTTGTTTGTGTTAAAGAATCTGATACCTACTCTCCTGGGTGACTTGTATTATTCGGTGCACTATAGGAATGAGAAGAGACGAGGTGGCTTGGTTAGATGTTGTGCTCAGTTGTTCTACACTTGGTTTATGAGGCACATCCCTATTGTTGGAGTGTTTAGGGATCCCAATGTAATATGGTCGCAGAAGCTCAACACGTTGACTGCCAAAGACATCAGATGGTTCACTTTGAGGTTAAAAGGGAAAGAGCTCATCTCCAGTTGTGGAAAGTATCCTAATGTTCCCCTCTTAGGAGTAGCAGGTTGCATTAACTACAACCCCATACTCTTGAGAAGACAATTAGGGTACGCTTTGAAGAATGTTCCCAAGGATTCAGAGTTGGATCAGACTTTCTATTTTCCTATGAAGGATAATCTCTCATTGGTGCGGGAGGCTGCAGGTGCTTGGAAAACGGTTATAAAGAAGGGTATAGATCGTTTGGGCAGGAGCAACAATCAAATGTTTCCCGAGTTTGAAGCGTGGGTAAGAGAAAAAGCTCAAGTGACTCTAATCCCTTTCTCTGCACCGTTACCACCACCTACTACGGTGCCTTTGGAAGAATATCAGAAGTTAGAAGCTTTGGTTAAGCAACTGAGGGTTGAAAATCAAGAGGCTCTTAATTCTTGTCAAGCGCTGATGATCCAAAACCGTCAATTGAAAGATAGAGCTGAGCAAGCCGAGGAGATAGTCCGTCTTAAGCAGAAGGATTTTGAAGATAGAGAGCTCTACTTCCGAAAGAAAGGTTTAGCTGAGACTCATAAGACGGCCCAGCGCCAAAGGGAGAAGAAAGATCTTAGTGAAGCCAATGAAGCTGTTACTTTATGGCAGGAGAAATGGGACGAAAATTTGAAGAAACAAAAGGAGTTAGACGCCAAGCACAAACAGGAAGTCAAAAGCCTTCAGGATTCTGTGGATGGGCAGAAAGAACTTCTCAGGAAAGCTTATTATCAAGAGGAGGATCGTATCCGGCGCGTTACAGAGAGTCAGCGGGCGCTGAAGGAAGCTCAGAAGGAGATTGAAGACTTGAAGTTGAAAGCTGATGTGAAAAGGTCGAAGGCCGATTCAAGTCAAAGCAAGGATAATGAAGCAGCATTTCTACAGCAGATCGAGGAGTTACACGCTTCTTCTGATACGAGGGACCTCCTCATTCAGAAGCTCATCCAGGAGCCTGGTCATCCAGATGTGGGTCAGCTGTTCCAGAGCGTCAAATGCCTTAGCTGGAGATTGAAAGATATAGAGTTCCCTAGTGTTTAATTTCATATTGTTGTGCTTGGATTACCCACAGACTTGTTGTGGGATTCCTTATATGTGATGTACTTTTGTTATTGTGATTGGCACCCTTCAGGGACTTTTGTATTTTCAGACTCCAGTTTATATGATTGATTTGTTCCGGATTTCTTGTTTGTTATTTGCACCGACACGGGGTAATGAGCACCAATTCTTCACAGCCGTCATTATGTCTGAATATCATTTGGGTCTTCTTCCCAATTCTTATCTTCTTAATGCCAGGACCGGACACAGTAAGATACTCGGGAATAAAAGGAACACATTGCATTGCATACGCATCATTTGCATTTTGTCTTTGTCTTTGCAGGTTTTTCTTCGAGAGGTCTAATTTATCTGTGTTCATCAGGCAAAGATTGCGAGGGCCGCCAAGACCCGGTACATTCGACAGAATATTCCTCATCGGTACGCGACACGCAGTAATCAAAGAACAGCAATGGACGCCATGCAGACAGAACTCAACGATGTCCGTACCAAGATGGCAGAATTTGTGACTCTGATGCAGGGGATGGCCCAGGGGCAGCAGGAGCTGAGAAATGCAATTCAAGGGTTAACTCCTCCTAACACTAATGCTCAGGCAACTACTTCCGGCGGACTAGGGGCTCCTCCCAACACTAACAACGGTACAGGTGGACCTCATGTTCCAGATCCAGCTATGGCTACGTATGTTCCTGTGCAGGACAGGCAGGAAGACCAATTCCAGTACTTCAACAATGATATGGGTTTCGGCGGTGACGGAAATCTCAACGACTTCTTGGTGCTTGCAGAGAAGGTCAAGGCCTTAGAGTGCAAGGATACTTTGGGAATTGACGTGTCAGATATGGGTTTAGTACCTGGGGTGGTCATTCCACACAAGTTCAGGCCACCAGCATTTGATAAATACAACGGCAACTCTTGCCCGAAAACTCACCTACAGGCTTTCTACAGGAAGATTGCGGCTCACACGCGAGATGAGAAACTATGGATGTACTATTTCCAGGATAGCCTTTCTGGAGGATCCTTGGAGTGGTACATGAAGTTGGAAAGAAGTTCTATCAGAAGCTGGAAGGATTTGGGAGAGGCCTTCCTCAGACAATATCAATACAACATTGACATGGCACCCAGCCGTACTCAGCTTCAAAGCTTGACACAGAGGAGTTCGGAGAGCTTCAAAGATTATGCACAGAGGTGGCGTGAGGTGGCCGCCCGAGTGCAACCACCTTTATTGGAAAGAGAGATGGTTGATCTTTTCCTGAATACCCTCCCAGGGCATTTCATGGAAAGGTTGGCCGGTTGTTCCTCAAGTGGTTTTTCGGACATTATTCTGACTGGAGAAAGAATTGAAAGCTGGCTCAAGCAGGGGAAAATTCAAAATGGAAGCGCTTCAGCGTCTGGTATCAAGAAACCCTTTGTGAAAAAGAGGGAAGGAGAAACAGGAGCAGTATACGCGCAGAGGGGAATGATGCACCAAGGATATTATCAGCAAGTGGCCCCCGTCACTATTTCAACTCCTTCAGTTCAACAGCGGGTCCAACCTCCGCAGCCGCAACGCTCGCAGGGGTATCAGCCAAGACCCCCTCGTCCGTACTACCCTCAGAAGCCGAGGGATAGACATTTTGAAGCTCCACCAATGTCTTACTCCCAACTGTTGAAGAATCTCCTGCAGCTTCAAATGATTCAGCTCCGTACCTTGCAACCTCCGAGGCCAGGCCAAATTCCTGAAGGTTATGATTTGGATGCTAGATGCGAGTTTCATTCTGGAGCTCCCGGCCATAGTACTGAGAATTGCAAAGCGTTGAAGCATGTTGTGCAGGACTTGTTGGATTCCAAAGCGATCAATTTCGCTCCCTCTCCTAATGTGCTGGAAAATCCCATGCCTCATCACAGGGGCACGGTTGGTGCAATTGGTGAAGGGGAGAAATTGAATCTGGTGGATGATGTAGATGACTTGAAGACTTCATTGGTTGCTATCAAGATTTGTTTGTTAAAGAAAGGTATTTTCCCCGGATGCGAGGATGATTGTCTAGAATGTACAGAAGCTACCAACGGTTGCAAGAGATTGAAGGCCGGAATTCAAGGTATGATTGATGAAGGAGTGCTGCAATTTGACAAGATCGTGAAAGAAAGTGAAGTATCTACGGTGACTATCTTTTATGATCCATCCCAAGTTCCTTCGCGTGCTAGAGTGGCACCAATAACCATTACTACTGCTGGACCCATAATGTACCAAAGTGACAGAGCTGTTCCTTGGCATTACGGTGGTGAAGTGTATTACAATGGTCAGAGGCAAGAATTGGCCACGACTAGTATAACCCCAGCTCAAGTAGAGAATGTTGGAGTAGGGGGTTTTACTCGAAGTGGAAGACTGTTTGCGCCTGAAGCATTGAGAAACAATGTGATACCACCTAGAGATACTGCCGAAGCCCAAGCAAGAGCCAGAGGGAAGCAACCTGTAGTTGTCAATGATCCAACTCCATCGGCTGATCCAGATCTCACCTTTGATAAGGAAGCGGAAGAATTCCTGAGGATCATCAAGAAGAGTGACTATAAGATTGTAGATCACTTGCAGCAGACGCCATCAAAGATCTCCATCTTATCATTGCTCATGTGTTCGGATTCTCACAGGAAGGCCCTTTTAAATATTCTGAACAAGGCATACGTGCCTCAGGATATTTCTGTGAATCAGTTAGAAACGGTGGTGTCCAGCGTTAATGCCAGTCATGGATTGGGTTTCACAGACTTGGACTTAACTTCTGATAGGCGTGCTCACAATCGGGCATTGCATATTTCTTTGGAATGCAAAGGTGCGGTGCTCTCCCATGTGCTGGTGGATACTGGTTCATCTTTGAACGTCCTGCCTAAGAAGGCATTGATGAAGCTGGACTATGATGGAGTGGTGTTAAAGCCCAGTGATTTAGTAGTCCGAGCATTTGATGGATCAAGAAGATCGGTATTTGGAGAGGTGGAGTTACCTATCAAGGTAGGTCCACAAGTCTTCAATACCACGTTTTATGTGATGGATATCCAGCCGGCATATAGTTGTTTACTTGGAAGGCCCTGGATACACTCGGCAGGAGCGGTTTCTTCTACACTTCATCAAAAATTAAAGTTCGTCTGGGAAGGTCAAGTTGTGACGGTCAGCGGGGAAGAAGATATTTTCGTTAGTCATCTCGCCTCATTCAAATATGTGGAGATGGATGGCGAAATAGTCGAGACCCCTTGTCAAGCTTTTGAGCCTGTGAAGTCCGAGCAAGCATCTGCAGTAGCAATTTCTCCTGAAGAACCGAAGAAGGTGGCTTCCATAGCTTCCTATAAACAAGCGCGCGAATTGGTAGAATCCGGGATCCGAGAAGGCTGGGGGAGCCCGGTAGAAGTGCCAGAGAAGAAGGACATGTTCGGGATTGGTTATCACCCTGGAGGATCTTCGTCTGAAACAGGTGCAAAAGGTTGTCAAAGCCCGGTCACTTTCACAAGTGCGGGAATGGTAAACTACGAGAACATCAGTGCTGTACAGGATGACATCGTCGATAGCGATTGTGACTTAGATGAATGGATCAGGCCTGCCGCTCCAGGAACTCAACTTAGCAACTGGACATCGGAAAGGCTTATTTCGGTCACTTCCTTCGAAGAGTAATAATGTCTTGTTTCTATTTTTCCTGTACTAAAGCACTATGTCTTACCCCGGGGCATAGTGTCTCTTTGTAAGGGTTCATTTGTTCATTAACGCAATCATTAATAAAACTGACGTTTCACATTCATTTCATGTTGTTCTCTGTCCTTCGTTTTTTACTTTTGTTTTTCAAAAAAGAAAGAAAAGTTTTAAAAATGGCAATGTTTCCCATTTTCTCAAGTTGTTGCTAAAGCCTTGCATGAATCATCATTCATGCAGGTGCTCGTCACCGGATCTTATCAATGACGACCCTGTTATGGCTAAGTATGACTTCGACAATCCGATTTATCAAGCCGATGAGGAAGGTGAAGAGGATTGTGATTTACCCGAAGAATTGGCCAGACTGCTCAAACAGGAGGAGAAGATGATTCAGCCGCATGAGGAAGATGTTGAAGTGATAAACCTGGGTACTGAAGAGGACAAGAAAGAAGTCAAGATCGGAGCTGCATTAGAAGAATCTGTCAAGACTCGTTTGATGGCTATGCTTCGAGAATACGTTGACGTCTTCGCATGGTCCTACCAAGATATGCCTGGTTTAGACACTGACATCGTGGTACACAAGCTACCTCTCAGAGAAGGTTGTCCTCCGGTAAAGCAGAAGTTGAGGCGCACGCGTCCAGACATGGCAATCAAAATAAAAAAAGAAGTGCAAAAACAGTTTGATGCTGGCTTCTTGGCCGTGACTAGTTATCCTCCATGGGTTGCTAACATTGTGCCGGTTCCTAAAAAAGATGGCAAAGTCAGAATGTGTGTGGATTACAGGGATTTGAATAGGGCCAGCCCCAAAGATGATTTCCCTTTACCTCACATAGATGTACTTGTTGATAATACTGCTCAGTTTTCCGTGTTCTCTTTCATGGACGGATTCTCAGGCTATAATCAAATCAAGATGGCTCCCGAGGATATGGAAAAGACAACTTTCATCACTCCTTGGGGCACCTTTTGTTACAAGGTCATGCCGTTTGGTTTAAAGAATGCAGGAGCTACCTACCAACGGGCAATGGTGACGTTGTTTCACGACATGATCCATCATGAGATTGAGGTTTATGTTGATGACATGATAGCAAAGTCCCAGACGGAAGAAGAACACTTGGTCAACCTAGCAAAATTGTTTGACAGGCTTCGAAAGTTCAGACTGAGGTTAAATCCGAATAAATGCACCTTCGGGGTTCGTTCTGGCAAGTTGCTCGGCTTCATTGTTAGTGAACGAGGAATTGAGGTTGACCCGGCCAAAGTGAAAGCAATCCAGGAAATGCCTGAGCCGAAGACTGAAAAGCAAGTGCGTGGCTTCTTGGGGAGACTAAACTACATTGCACGGTTTATTTCTCACTTAACGGCCACGTGCGAGCCCATCTTCAAGCTTCTGAGGAAGAATCAGGCCATTAAATGGAATGAAGACTGTCAGCGAGCCTTTGACCGAATCAAAGAGTACCTGTTGGAACCACCAATTCTTATGCCTCCAGTGCCAGGGAGACATCTGATTATGTATCTCACTGTGCTGGAAGGATCGATGGGATGTGTACTGGGTCAGCAGGACGAGTCTGGTCGAAAAGAGCATGCCATTTATTACCTTAGCAAAAAGTTTACCGATTGTGAGACACGATACTCACTACTCGAGAAAACTTGCTGCGCTTTGGCATGGGCTGCTCGCCGACTAAGACAGTACATGCTGACACATACAACTCTCCTAATTTCTAAGATGGATCCTGTAAAATACATCTTCGAGAAACCGGCTTTGACAGGGAGAGTGGCCCGTTGGCAGATGATACTCACGGAGTATGACATACAATACACTTCACAAAAAGCAATCAAGGGGAGTGTGTTGTCAGAATACTTGGCCCAGCAGCCGATTGATGATTATCAACCCATGAGGTTTGAGTTTCCAGATGAGGACATCATGTTCCTCAAGTCGAAAGACCATGAAGAACCACTTCCGGAGGAGGGGCCCGACCCTGAATCCAGATGGAAGTTGATGTTTGACGGAGCTGTAAACATGAATGGGAGTGGAGTAGGTGCTGTTATTATCTCACCAGAAGGAGTCCACACACCTCTCGCTGCTCGGTTGACCTTCGAGTGCACTAATAACGAAGCAGAGTATGAAGCCTGCATCATGGGGATCGAAGAGGCAATAGACTTGCGAGTCAAGAACCTTGAGATCTTCGGAGATTCTGCTTTGGTAGTAAATCAAGTCAATGGCAAATGGCTAGTTCATCAAGCTCGTTTGATTCCTTACCGAGACTATGTCAGGAGGCTGTTAACCTTCTTTACCAAAGTAAAGCTGAGCTATGTTCCTAGGGACGAAAACCAGTTTGCCGATGCTCTCGCAACCCTATCATCCATGATTAAAGTATGCCGAGAAAATTTCGTGCCTCGAATTTCGATCTCTCGTCTAGAAAGACCGGCTTATGTCTTCGCAGTTGGTAATGGTGAAGATGACAAGCCTTGGTACCACGACATCAAACAATTCCTGAAAGCTCAAGAATACCCGGCTGGGGCATCCAGTAAAGATAAGAAAACTCTTAGAAGACTGGCGGGAGGTTTCTTCTTGAATCAGGATGGTGTGTTGTACAAACGGAACTTTGACATGGTGCTGCTTAGATGTGTAGACAGACACGAGGCAGACCTGTTAATGCAGGAGGTTCATGAAGGCTCCTTTGGTACCCATGCTGGAGGTCATGCCATGGCCAAGAAATTATTGAGGTCGGGATACTATTGGATTACCATGGAATCTGATTGTTGTACATATTCCCGCAAATGCCATAAGTGTCAAATTTATGCCGACAAGGTCCATGTGCCTCCGAATCCGTTGAGTGTCATGTCTTCACTGTGGCCATTCGCTATGTGGGGCATCGATATGATTGGAAAGATTGAGCCAACAGCTTCTAATGGACATCGCTTCATCCTGGTTGCTATTGATTATTTCACGAAGTGGGTTGAAGCAGCTTCTTACACCAATGTCACCAAACAAGTGGTTGCTCGGTTTATTAAGCGGGACATCATCTGCCGGTATGGAGTCCCTGAAAGGATCATTACTGATAATGGCTGACTTGTGTCGAGACTTCAAAATAGAACACCACAACTCTTCTCCATATCGTCCGAAGATGAATGGCGCCGTCGAGGCGGCTAATAAAAACATTAAAAAGATTGTTCAGAAGATGGTTGTAACATACAAAGATTGGCACGAGATGTTGCCATTCGCGTTGCACGGGTACAGAACCTCAGTACGCACTTCAACTGGGGCAACTCCATTCTCATTGGTGTACGGTATGGAGGCAGTCCTACCAATTGAAGTAGAAATTCCCTCATTGAGGCTGATGATGGACATCAAGCTAGATGAAGCTGAATGGCTCCGATCCAGATATAATCAATTGAGCCTCATTGAAGAGAAGCGTCTAGCAGCTGTGTGCCATGGACAGTTGTATCAGCGACGAATGAAGCAAGCTTTTGACAAGAAGGTGCGACCACAGAGGTACATGCCAGGAGATTTAGTGCTGAAAAGGATTCTTCCTCCTCTCAACGATCACAGGGGCAAGTGGACACCCAACTATGAAGGCCCGTTCGTGGTTAAAAAGGTTTTCTCAGGCGGAGCCTTAATGCTGACAACCATGGACGGAGAAGACTTTCCATCCCCTGTCAACGCAGACGCAGTAAGAAAATACTTCGTGTAAAAAGGACCCGCTGGATAAAAACAGAATTAAGATCCAGGCAAAAATGGGCATCCCGGCGAGCCAAAAACAGAATAAAAGGCTCGGGCAAAAGTTAGGGAAATATCGAAAAAATGTACACCCGCTGAGTTGAAAAGCCACATCGGACAACTCAGGCAAAAAAGGGTATCCCGGTGGATTGAAAACCTGAAAGGGCGATCCACGCAAAAGAGGGATTAACACGAACGACTGCGATCTGCGAGATCCATGACATACCTACAGTGGAGGCTATACTAAGGGTTGAAGATCAGTTCACTTACTTTTTCTCAAGAGACAGAAGAGCGGAGCGTCTTGAAGACATACGAGTCATAACCGGGTTGATACTTGATGAGATTCATTTTTCACATTGCCAATAGGGTAGTTTGTTTTTCTTTTAGTTGTTCCCTCATTCCAGGGAACCGCTTCCTTTGTATTGCCTATTCAGGGCCACCTTTCAAAATCAATAAAAATTCAACTTCAGTCAATTGACCACTTTAGCTTTTTGTTTTTACTTTTTCATCTGGCATTGATTGTTTGTGAAAACGTCTATCAAATGGTAACTTGCATTGTGTTATGAACATTTGAATGCTTTTCTAACTCGTGCAGGAGAATAGAAACATTTAATTCAACTCTAAAAGGGTGTTGAGATACCTAGACAATGATTCATGCTATGAGCCTGGGGCAAGCAGGTCCCAAATTAATTCTCTATGTTGCAGGTACTATCGATTGTGTTCATGCAGGTACAGGTACTGGTGTTGCTAACAGAGCTAAAAGATCACTATCCAGGATGGGCATTCCCATTTGTTTGAGCAGAAACAAATGTCTCCCAGGGTGTTTCCAACTATCCCCAGCCATGTGCAAGTTGAAATTTATCCCAGCTAGACAGCAGAGAGTGGGTGCAATCCCCAAGCAGAAGTCTCCGTGCAGACAGGGGCAATTCTTAACAGCGTAAAGAGTATTTTGCCTCCCCAGCAGTTGCTTCCTCAGCAGTGTCACGTCTTTGGTTCCCAGGAAGTCCTCACTTCCCCGTCAGAGTTCAAAAAGGGTCCACCTCCAGCAGGGTCTTGGCGCTCCCATCTCAAAGTCCAATTTATTTTTGGCAGTGGCGGCTATTCTGAGCCAGCGAATTATTAACAGCTTTCCCCACAGAGTTGTTTCCTCCTCATCAGGACAAACTAGATCGGTGCAGTGATCACTATTCCTCCCCAGCAAGGTGTTTCCTCAACAGTGTCATGCCTTTGGTTCTCCGCCAAGTCAGGAGGTCCTCACTTCCTCACCAGAGTTCAAGAAGAGTCCATCTCCAGCAGGGTCTTGGCACTCCAATCTCAAAGTCCAATTTATTTTTGGCAGTGGCGGCTGTTCGGAGCCGGTGTATTATTGACTACTTTCCCCGCAGAGTTGTCTCTTCCTCATCAGGATGGATCAGGTCAATGTAGTGATCATCTGTTCCTCCCCAATCAAGCCATTTGGGATGCCTGCAGTCTTCTTGTCAGAAGATCTCTTTGCATTTGCATATAGTAATCATCCTTACATTTGCATCCTCCAAAGCGTAGCATTTCCATCATCATGGAGCATTACGCCATAAATTCAAACATATGCATGCCAGCATGGGCCAGTTTTGAGGTATATTACGTACGACTTATAGCATCTTCTCAACCTGAAGTACTCCGCACAGAGGGTACCAATATCATTCTTCAGACATTCTTGTCTTTTCAAGTCAATGTTTGTCACTTATTCCGCGTCTTGTTTGGTACAACAGTCGCGTCGCAGGTTCCCGTTTTGTGTAACGGTCCTGTTTGCTTGGGCTCTCGTTTATGTTCAACGATCTCGTTTCATCTTGTCATATTTTCTTTGTGTTTGGTTATCAGTCGAGGCTGGTATACCTTCGCGTCTCCATTCGAGGATGGTTTCGTGTTAGATCTGAGGATCTTTTGATTTGTCATTCGAGGATGGCATTTCTTTTCTTCAAGTCCTTCCGAGGTTGGTCTTGTTGTTGTGGCTACTATTCGAGGATAGTAGTTCACTTTTTTTGAGCTTATTGATCAAGGTCAGTTTGTCTCTCTTGCAAAGTCTGTCCGAGGTCAGTCTTTGTTGTTGATGGTTATCGCCTGTGGCCGGTATACCATTGTGTTTCTATTCAAGGAGGGTTTTAGTACTGGATCCGAGGATCCCGTGTGAGTGGCCATTCGAGGATGGCATTCTTCCCAGCATATTTCCACCTGGTTCTATTTTCGCTACTTATTCGGAGGTCAAAATCAGAAAATATACAAATAAATAAATGGGCAGATGGCATTTCCATTACCCTCGGTGTGCAAATTTTCAGGTTTTATTCGAGTGTTCAATCACTCCATACTTGAACGCCTAAAAGTTGTTGCAATCATCCGTTCAGGTCTGCAGTTGATTGAATAGGGGCAGCTGTAATACCTCCAAAATTTGCCCTCTCATTTCCTCAACATTTTGCATAGCATTTTGCATATATGGATTCATAAAATAACCAAAAACATTGCATCATATATAGCATAGCCGAGGCGTGGGTATGTGATCAATGATCGGAGCAACCGAAAGTTATGAAGAGGCTACCGAAGGGCCACAAAGCTTCTCAACCTTGTGCAAAGGGTTCACAATGTCCCACAAGTCTTCACTTGAAGCCACAAGTCATGGAAAGTTTTGGTTTGATTGAAGGAGGCAAGCAGTGCAATACTTCTTGAGGGAAAAGAGCCGAATTAGGGTTTCATTTCTACAGGGCTTCTACATAAATTTTTGAGTCGAAGTGGATTTCTTTGACTTATATATGATGTCAAGTGCCTAGGGTTCAAATCTCGTCCACAAATTCATTTTGGAAGGGGTTCGACTGGCCGGACGACGGAAAATCGAGGAATTGGAGAAAAGGCAATCGGGCTAGGTAAAAAGGGTCGACTCCGGACTTTTAAGATCGAGATCGTGAAATTAGGGTTACAATGATCCTATGGTTCAAACTTGATCAAGAAATGATGGAGGAATCGTAAAAAAACCAAAGAAAAATCATTTGAAAAGTAGTTGGTTTTGCATTTCCCTCCACCTTTCCTTCCACTTTCTTTCCACACTTCCTTTCATTCTTTCCATCTCATTTTTCCACTCCAATTCCACTCCATTTCCCTTGGAAACTTCCACCACCTTCCACCATCTTCTAGAGTGTTCCAAGGAATATTCCAAGGAATATTCCAAGGAATATTCCCTTTTCCAACCCTAACCCTAACTAACTTCCAAACCTAATTTTGGATCCCAAACCTAATTTTTGGGCCCCAAACCCAAACCTAGCTCCTAGCCTAATCTCTATATAACCATTAATCACTTCCTTGAGAGAGGTTCCCACAATTCCAAATTTTTCACTTTTTTCATAATCACTTTTTCTCTCTCACTTTTCCTCCATTTTCCCTCCTTTCACCAAAGCTTCTTTGAATAAGCTCTTCAAGTTTCACATTGAAACTTGAAGATCTTGAAGCTTAAGCCTCCAACCTCCATTAATTGTGGATCGTAGAAGAAGAAGCTAGTGATTTTGTTGAAGATTTCGGCTTATCGGAAGTGTGCAAAGGTTCAAGCATCAAGAACGCATTTATTTTGCGGTTTCTCGGTTTTCACGGTTTTCTCTTCGATCAAGCTCCGATTTTTGCAACAATTACCGAAGCACTCCTCCGCTTCGTAGGTTGGTGATCTTAATCACTTCTTCTTTAAGTTATTCTCTTCATCTCGCCACTTTTGGCATTCTTTAATTGCTTTTTTCGCTTTGCTTGAAATTGTTCCGTTTCGATTATGTTTACTTGTGATTTGTGATTTTTGTTGATTTAAAAGTTTAAGGTGTTAATAGATGTAGGTGCTAGCATGTGTAAATAAGCTCAAAATAAGTAGAAATTAGTGTTAGCATGTTCCTAGGTATGTTAGGGATCATTAGAAGTGATTTTGTGGCTAAAAGCACTTATTTTAAAAGCTTTTTTTCAATTCTGTTCAGTGTTAACCGGTTAACGCATTGGGTTAACCGGTTAACGCATGCGTTTTGCCACAAAATGCTTCTGTTTTAGGTCCGTTAACCGGTTAACCCATATGGTTAACCGGTTAACGCTGTTGAATTTTGGATTCTTAGCTTATTTGAGTGATCAATCTTGCTTCCTAGTGCCTTTAACGTTCATACATGTTTAGGTAGTGATTTTAGGGAATTTTTGAGTCCATTTCCAGTAGCTCATTCCCCCATTTCGAGTCGTTTCGACACAATTCCGTTTATGTCGCATATTATGTGTTTTTTGTGTTCTTTGTGTATGGCTTGAGTTCTTGCATATTGTTGCTATGTTCATGCATCATTAGGTATGTAATAATCATGTTGCATTCTGTTTTTACATGTTTCACATTGCATTAAATCATTTTGCATTTCATTATGTTGATGTATGTTGCATTTTGCATAATCATATATATGTGCATTTGGTGGAATTTGTTGCATGTTTGATCATAGCATTTTATCCATTCAATTCTGAATTTCGCATTGAGTTTAGTATGTTTGTTGAGCTATCATATTGCATGTTCATAATCAATAATCACCATGTTCAAGTGCCATGTTCATATGCATGTTTAGGTGCTACTTTGTGCATTTATTTGTTGCATAATTAACCATGTGATGCATTCTTGAATAATCCTAAAAAAATGTTCATGTTCTTCCATTTAGGTATGTTGATCCATGTTAAAATGCATGTTCATGTGGAAAGTAATGCATGTTTTATTGAGTTTGTGTATAAAAAATGAAAATAATCAATTCTGAATTTTGCATTTCATAGCTGTTTTTGTATATAGCTGCTGTAAAATTTGTTTGTTGTGTGCATGATGTATTTGACTTTTTACACCTACTTTTTCATGTTGCATGCTGGCTGTAAAAAGCTGGTGGGTGTTAGGCTTAGTTTCATAGCTATTTGTGTATTAGGGGCTGTAATAGGTGCTGTATTTTTGTCCTAGCTTTTTCTAGTTCCTTTAGGATTAAAATAGAGTCTAGTTTAGGTCTAAGGTGCCTTAGGATTTAATTAGGATTTAATTAATGTGTGTTTGCCTTATTCTTTTTAATAAAAATGTGCTAAACACTTGTTTTGTAGTGGGGAAGATTGAGGTAAGTTTACTCCACTTTATCCTTTATTTTTTTATGCATTTCTTTTAGGCTTTTTAATTCATTTTTCCTTCCATATTTGTGATTGGTAGGATTCCCCATTGTTAGGACCAACTTATCTTCCTTAGGAAGTAAGTTGCATCCTTTTTCCTTTTTTTTCTTATTCCTTTTTCCATTAGGAATAGAAAACCTCACTAACCACTAGGATCACTTTGTAAATACATAATACATTAGGATTGAGTCTTAGTCCCTTAGATTTTTCCTTTTATCAACTTGAGTCATTCTCTTTCTCATCTCAAAAGAAAAGCAATAAAACACTTAATAAAAACCGAACAATCTTGTACGACACGAGACTTTGTTGCGGAGTGTTTATACGCGTCCTGTTTCGGGGCGAGGTGTAAATACTTCCCGCGATGGATAGGTCTTAGTACAAGACAGTTCACAAACAAATTCAAAAACACTTCTTTTAAAAGACAAAAACAAACAATAACCGACTATCCTGCGGGAACTTCTTCTCTCATCTCATTCATTCACACCGCGAACTCGCGACTACTTGTCTCGCATGCAAGACGGTAAACGCACTCGTACCAGACGAGCCTGCAACACCTGAGCATAGACATACGCAGTTCCAGCATAAAAAACACAAACAAATAGTTCCCGCCTAGGTTAGGCGAACTACGTCGACTCTGATCCTCATTATCCCGATGAGGTACGTAGGCAGCGGGGTAGGGCCCGTTCGAGCACATTCTTTATTTTCCCTACATTTCCCCCTTTCCTTTTATTCTTTTCATTCTCATTTCAGTTCATTTCTCATTTTCCATTCCCTTTATTCCAGTAGCGGTTTTATTCAGCAGCATTCGTATTTTCTCACCCTTTGAAACAAAATAAGCAAGCGTGGATCCCGTCGGGTACGACGGACGATCTGGGGTGCTAATACCTTCCCAGGTCGTAACCGACTCCCGAACTCAGATCTTTGGTTCGCAGGACCTTGTCCTTTCCTTCTTCCTCAGGTTTGTGCAACATTACCTTTCCCATTCTTTCGGGATAAAAATGTCTGGCTGGCGACTCTACCTTTTCCGCGCCACTTTCGCGTTTGTACTAGGATGAAAATCCCGGGAGCGACATATATATATATATATATATATATATATATATATATATATATATATATATATATTTGTTTATGTTATAATTCTCAAATGGTGTAGGTGGCGTGGTGGTGAAGAAGTACGCGTGAGAACCAAAAGACCTGGGTTCGATCCCTAGGTTATAACTTTTGTTAGCGTTTCTTTTTTTTTACAGATTTATTATTAATTGAATTATGTTCGTACAAATATCACTATGCGCGCGCAACCCTGTTGGTCAGGATATAAGTCTGGTAATGGGGAGGGCCTGGGTTCAAATCCAAGCCTCCCCCATTTATTTTAAATGCCTTTTTTTATTTTCTTTTCTTTTCTTTTATAATTTTATTATTATATTAATTATATTAATTAACTAATTAAATATAATAAATATTAACCCTTAAATAAATCTTTTCCAATTCTTTTTCTCTTCTTTTAAAAAAAACAATATATTCTAAATAATATTTAATATTTTTCTCATAGTTTATTTTTATATATTATTAATTAGGTTTTAATTTTGGTAAATAAAACTAATTAATTAAGTTTAAACTAATTCTTTCAAAATCCTAATCTTTTTTTGACTAATTCTAATAAACCCTAATTTTCTCTAACCCTAAATAAATACTAACTTAATACTTTTTTTTAATAACCCCTTTTATTTTATAATTTGTACATTAATAATTTTGTTCTTTTAATATAACATCTTATTCTTTTATTATTATTACTAAATTATTTAAACTTATATTTTTCTAATAACTTCTAAAAAATCTAATTTGTCTAACCTAAATAATTTCTTTTCAAATTCTAATCTTTTTTTTTTCATCATGACTTTATTATCATTATTATTGATTTATTATTATTTTATTATATCTATTATTATTGCTTTATAATTCATTTTTATCTGACTATTATGTATCTGCCAAAGTCTTGTAATAATCTGTAGATTTATTTTTCCGTCTTTATTTTTCTTTGTAAATATTTATTGTGTGGTTAGTAAATAGGGTGTGAAACTAATTATGATTAAATTAACTAAGATAATTAATTAAATAAGATAAATATTTGAAATGAATCATTCACGCACACAAGTCGATCTTTGATCGCCACCTGCACTTTCTAGGGTATTCCTCTTAGAGTTGCCTTTTAAAATGGTCAAGTCCCTCGAAAATAGGGGTGTCTTAAGCAAAATCCCTTCAAACAAAAAAAATCATCAAGTCCCTATAAACTTAAAAGATCAAGTCCCTACGAGGTTGCCTACGATATAATGATCTTGTCCCTTCGGTAAATATGATGATAGTCCCTACGAATTGCTAAAGACACCCTTAAGTTGCCTTCATTGACCATACGATGACCTTACGTCTGTCCCTTAAACAAATCCAAAGTAATGACAACCTATTCCTTAATAATAGGGATAGTCTTACTCTTGAAGAAACATAAAAGAACTTGAATGACTTAGCTTAGGATAGGTACCTCATAGTTACTTGCTCACACTTTAAAACTACTTTTCACACCTCACTTTTCTTAAACATTTTTCAAAACAAGGCTTTGTATACATCCATACGAGGATCATTACAAAGTACTTAGAAAAATTTCTAAACACACATTACACTCTCTTTTCAAAAACAATTAAAGTGAGCTAAGTAACTAAGAGCCCATGGATAACCATGGATATAAAGGGTGCTAACACCTTCCCTTTATATAATCTACCCCCCGAACCCAAGTCTTTTTAAAACGGTATTTCCTGTTCTTTTATGTCCCTTCCTTATGGATAAAATAAAAGTCGGTGACGACTCTTGCTATCCGCAACATTTATAGAAAGTCAGTTCTCCCATCGTGTTACAAAACTGGCGACTCTGTTGGGGAGTTACTAAGTAAAAGAGGGGTACCCTTAGGAATTAGATCACTTATATTGTTTGCTTTATATTATCTGTTGGGCTTTTGTGTGAAAGATCCTAACCCGGATCTAGTGTACCCTAGGTAAATGGAAATAGACCAAGGAAACTGTACGGCGTATACCGATATGGTTGATCTGGTGGCCATAGTTAGTGTGACTTCTTGGTTGGTGCTTATGTTCCTTAAGTAAGTTAAGGATAATATGGGGCTGCCATATGTTGTCAATACACTAACTGACTTTTAGAACCCTAGTTATCCCATCTTGGCCTTTAGAAAGTAGTGAGATAGCAGGCTTTGGAGAAGTCTAAAGTTGGTTGATACTCGATACTACGCTCATTGAGATCCTAAACTTGGAGGGTTTTGGTTGGCAAGTAAGTTGCCTACTTAACAACCACCCTTGGGAAGGATTAGTGATATTGAGATCCCTTAGAACCCGGTTACCTTTGTAGGATAGGTTGAACCAACTAAACTTCAGGGGAGGGTACTTACCTTTAAACCTCATGCAAGCCTCTAAACATAGGGCTATTGTGTGACTTGTTTGTGTGTGCCACATTTTTGTGATTGAGCATAACATCATGACATCATAAGCATATCATTTTCACTAACCATTTCAAGGACCAAAGGATTTATCTTTGTTCTTTGTTGCAGGTCATGGCTTCTGCTTATAGGATAACTATCTGAATCAACTTTGTAGGGATACCTTCTAAGCTTAAGGAACTGGTCTCTCAAGTTTCTGAAAACTCCCAGTTCATCAAGAAACATGGTCACCTACTGGATCTAGTCACTTCAGGGTTCAATGAAGACATGATGAGTGTCCTATTCCAGTTCTTTGATCCTAAACATCATTGTTTCACATTCCCCGACTATCAGCTGGTTCCTACAATGTAGGAGTTCTCCAAATTAGTGGGTATACATATCCTTGATCAGAGACCCTTCCCAGGCTTAGAGAAGGAGCCTAAACCTGAAGTCATTGTTGCAGCCCTACATTTGAAGAAATCAGACATTGTCCTAGAAACGAGAAGCGGAGTTAAGGGTATTCTTGCCAAGGTATTGATGGAGAAAGCTCAAGTGTTCTTGAAGGCTATGAGCTATGATGCTTTTGAAGAGATCCTAGCCCTATTAATATATGGATTGGTGTTGTTCCCTAATCCAGATCAGTTCATAGACATACACGCCATCAACATATTTCTAACTCGCAATCTAGTGCCTACATTACTTGGAGACATCTTACATTCTCTTCACACTCGCACTACAAAGGAGAGAGGAACTCTGATGTGCTGCATACCTTTATTGTCTAGGTGGTTTATTTCTCACCTTCCTCGATCAGTGATGAATAATGAACAAGGGTTAAGGTGGTCTAAGAGAATTATGTCACTTTCTCATTCAGACATTCATTGGTGCTCTCGATCTATGGAGAATGTTACTATCATTGACCGTTGTGGGGAGTTCCCTAATGTGCCACTCCTAGGCATAAGAGGGGCATTACCTACAACCCTTCTTTAGCACTACGTCAGTTTGGTTATGCTCGGAGTAATGGTCCTCATGACATGCTTATTCAGGGTATTATGTTCGACTACGACAACGATCTTCAGGGTTACCGTCAAAGGTTTGTACGAGCTTGGAACAAGGTAAATAGGATTGAAGTAAAACTTTGGAGCCAAAGTATTCTATTCCTATGGAGCCTTATCTCAGATGGGTGTGATCTCGTGCTCAGACTCTTATAATTCCATTTCCTACTGTTCTAACAATCACTATAGAGCTTGTTGCTGAAGGAGATGTTCCATATACCATCCTTCATCCAGACATGCCCACTGATTTGGAAGAGCTGCAAAAGTCTTGGATTCAGTTGAAGGAGCAAAGGGATACTTTTGAGACTCACTTCAGAGCTGGTCAAGAAAGAATTATTTAGCTAACAAGGCAACTTCACGAGGAGCGAAACCTCAACAAATACCTCCACACAAAGAGGAAGCGTCCATGGGAGACTTAAAACCCCATATATTTATTTTTGTACTTTATTGTTATTTCCTTTCATTGTAAGCCCAATGGGAAAATTTATATTAAACACTTACTAATAATTTTTTTTTTGTTTTCTTTAAACAAATTTAAATCCTGCGGTCCTTGAAAACATTGCATATGCATCTACACACCATATCATTATATGACATGTTTCTATAACAGGTTTCTCAATCTTCTCGTTGTTTATTTCAGCAGAAATGGCTCTCGAACAAACTGTCAAGGATCTTCAGGCTCAGAATGCTCAGTTCTAAGAAGTGATCCTGAATTTGTCCGAGGGGCAAGAAGAGTTGAAAGCACTCCTCTCTGAAAATCATGAAGATAACAAGAATGGTCAGTTGGAACATTTGAAAGCTAAGATGACAAAAATGAGGATCCAGATGAATGGCCAGGTGGCTCTTATCCAAAGTCTACCTCAGGGGCAAGAAGAGCTGAGAACCTTTGTCCACAAACTTCAAAGTAATGGAGTCGGGAATCTAATCGTCAGTCAACCTCCGATAAAACAAGGTGACTTGGTCGAAAAGAAGATAAGGATAAGATAAGGAAAGACATAGGCTACCACTGATTGTTCTTCAGTTGAAGAAAAAAGACCTTGTAAGGTTAATCCACCTCAACACAAGTATTGTAGAAGACAGTTTATCAAATCCAACACTCCAATGTTGCAAGTTTTGCAATGCTTGTTGGAGATGAAGCTAATTTCCTTGGAAAATCCTCCTCAAAATCCTAATACTTCCTCTTCTTGCTATCATCCCAAGGCAAGGTGTATGTATCACTCCAACTGTCCCGGACACGATACTAATAGTTGTTGGGCATTGAAGAAAAGGATTCAAGACCTGATTGACGAAGGAATCCTCGAGGTTACGCCAGAAGGCCAGATTGAGTTCTTCTTTCGCCCATCAAACATCAAAGTGCCCAGACATCCGGAGTAACCAGTTTAGAGGAAGAAGTTTTGAGAAGATTTGAATTTTCATCTGTAATTTCTTTTATTTGTTTAAACACTTACTATTATGTCAAACTTTTGTTTTCATTAATGCATTGCATATGTTTGTCTTGAATTAATCCATTCGTTTCACTATATTTTGAATTATGCTTCATATTTCTATTTTGTGATATTTAACTCCTGATAAAGCTATAAGCCTGTAGAAGGAGGATGACGAAAACAATACCATAATCTTATGCAGTATGCTTTTGAACAGACTATGCTGACGATGTACATGCATTGTTTCAATTCCTAAATAGTGGAGATATAAGGAAGTTAATCCTTAGTCAACCCTTTTGAGCCTATGAAGTAGGAGTTTTCATTCTCACGCAAATTAAAACCCTTATTCATAACCTCGGGCAGGGTAGTTACTCGGTTAACTCAATTATGCCAATTGTTTGTGTTGTACACAACTAATGATGGTTCCCTGTAATCACTAAAGTCTGCAAGTCAATATCTAGCAAAAGAAAAGCTCACTAAGTTAAAACCTGTGAAAGAGACTTAGTAAAAAATTAAGACATCCCGCTGACTGTAACCTTGAAATAAACAGTTCAGGCAAAAATAAGGGATAATAAAGTCAAAAGAGAAAAAAAGAGGTCATTATAAATCCTCAACAAAGAAAGATTACTGAATGTTCAAATGAATTTTTGGTTTCTGAACCATCACAAATATAAGTGTTACAATTCCAAACTCCTTTGGAGCTTCAATGCATAAGTTAACCGAACATAGGATTGAAGAACATCATGAAGAATGGGTTGGGTACAAATAAAATTTGAGCTTGTATCCTTTGTTTCTTAAACCGTGAACCAAACCATGTTACAACCCTCAAAAGTCCTAATTGAAGCATGGTTAGTTTAAAAGCGTATTGTTACAAAAGGTATCTTGTCTCCTTTAGGGCTTATTATAAATCTTGAGTTAATATCACAGTTTTTACAAACATTGTTTTACTAAAATAACTCTTTTAAAACTTCAAGACAGACATAAGCATTGCATTTTTGAATATCATTATTTGCATATAACTGAGTGTTTGACAAACACAGAAATTTACAGGATGAATATTCAAAAAACCAAAGTCCTTCTAATAGACAAAGTTGCTTTCTGGATCAAAGCCCATGTATACAAAGGGGCATAATCATTATCTCCCGATCAAGGGGCATGCCATGATATTGCCTAATTCATTTGGGGCAATCAAGTCAAGGTTCAACTATACTTAAGTAGCCAGGGGCAGGTCTCCTAATCTATCTGAAGTACTAAAAGTAACATTACAGAGTTCACGATGCCAGGGGCATATTATTGTGGGGCATTCTGCTTATTTCTCTTGAGATAACTCCTTTCAGATACTTCCATTATGGGACAATTCATCCTCAACCAATGGGCAACACTCTCTTTCCAAATCTAATACCTAGAGCGTATATGGTTCATCACAAATAGTATTACCTTGATATTGGACTCTCAGCAGAAGCCATTATGGAAATTAATTGTCTACGCCAGTAGTATCAAATGGTGTCAGTATCATCTCTTGGGATCCAATCATGAGAATTTCTGGGAAATTATTCAGGAAAGTTAAGAACCTTAGAAGCCCTAAATCCAATTGGTTATACATTCTAAAAGGTGAAACAATTCTGTTTTGGAGTTCAGCTTTACTTTTTCCTTTTTATTCAGGTTTACTTTTCCCCTTTTACTGAAGCGAGAAATGTCTGTTGGTTATATGTATATATGCCTTTGAATATGATTGATGTTTACCAGAAATGCATAAAATACAATAATAGCATTTACTAAGAACGAACGGAGGTAGGAATTCAACGAATCTTCGCCGGTTCATCCCCACAGATTAATCTTTACGGATATTCTTATGGAGTACTTCAAGTAATATCTTATACTTCTAACTCTGCGAAGTCTCCAAACAGTTTCATATCCTCCGAAGAATTGATGCTTGACTGAATAAGGCTCCCAGATCTATGTCCATCTCTTTTATCCTCATTCAGGACATTCATGAACTTAATCCTTCAATAAGAAGTACGAAGAACGAAAAACGGGAGTTCTAAGTACGATGTTCTCAAACAAGACGGGAACGAAGTCTTCATACTCCTCAGCAACGAATTGGGATTTATTTTCCCCAGTCAGCAGTTGTTCTACGAAGCTACTTATACGCTTCAGCTACATAATACACACATACATCATATCATATCATATCATATGATACGCATTCTCATAAAATATTATCTTGCAGAATGTTATATATACATCATGATATTTGCACCGAAATAACCTTGTTTTTCAGGTTAATTCTCCAGCAGACAAACTTCATCAACAACTTATTTTGGGACGTCGATTATTCTTCCCAAAGGCTATTTTGAGACGTCGTTTATTCTTCTCAAAAGCCATATTGATACCTTGGGACGTCGTTTATTCTTCCCGAAGGTTATCTTGTTACCTTGGGCCGTCGTTTATTCTTCCCGAAGGTTATCTCATTTTGGGTCGTCGTTTATTCTTCCCAAAAGCTATTTTGAGATGTCGATTATTCTTCTCAAAAGCCATTTTGTTACCTCGGGCCGTCGTTTATTCTTCCCGAAGGTTATCTCATTTTGGGCCGTCGTTTATTCTTCCCAAAGGCTATTTTGAGACGTCGATTATTCTTCTCAAAAGCTATTTTGTTACCCCGGGTCGTCGTTTATTCTTCCCGAAGGTTATCTCATCATTTTGGGACGTCATTTATTCTTCCCTAAGGCTATTTTGAGACGTCGTTTATTTTTCTCAAAAAACCATTTTGTTACCTTGGGCCGTCGTTTATTTTTCTCAAAAAACCATTTTGTTACCTTGGGCCGTCGTTTATTCTTCCCAAAGGTTATCTCATTATTTTGGGACGTCGTTTATTCTTCCCAAAGGCTATTTTGAGATGTCGTTTATTCTTCTCAAAAAACCATTTTGTTACCTTGGGTCGTCGTTTATTCTTCCCGAAGGTTATCTCATTATTTTGGGACGTCGTTTATTCTTCCCAAAGGCTATTTTGAGACGTCATTTATTCTTCTCAAAAGCCCTTTTGTTACCTTGGGCCGTCGTTTATTCTTCCTGAAGGTTATCTCATTTTGGGACGTCGTTTATTCTTCCCAAAGGTTATTTTGAGACGTCGTTTATTCTTCTCAAAAAAGAATTTTGTTACCTTGGGCCGTCGTTTATTCTTCCCGAAGGTTATCTCATTATTTTGGGACGTCATTTATTCTTCCCAAAGGCTATTTTGAGTCATCGTTTATTCTTCTCATAAGCCATATTATTACCTTGGGTTGTTGTTTATCCACCCAAAAGCTAGATCGTCATATTGGGGATTGCTTTCCTCTCAAAGAAATATATCTGAAGAATTTTTCTCCGAATGGCATCTTTAAGTCCATTCAAGCATCAAAACCAACCAACAGTAACATTCTACGCACCAGCGAGTGCAAATTGTTGGGCTTTAGTGTTCAATCCTCTTCAACCTTCAAGTCACGAATGGCGTACATGCCAATCTAACTCCTCAGGTTTCAGAAATTTGAATAGGGGCAGCTGTTGCACCCCAAAATTTTCCCTCCCACAATCAAGACAATATCACTCAATACTTCTAAATGATCATAAGGTTCTCAAGACTCCCAATTGATCAAGAAGTGTGGAAGTTTCCCAAACATTGCCTCCTCCTAAGCAATGAATCCAAAACTAGAGTTTTGAGTTTCCTCAGGATAAAATGGCTTCCAAGGCCTCAAGTGAGCTTCATAACATCCCACTTGTATTCAAGAATCCCCATGTCAAGGTTCAAGGCTTTCCCAATAAGTTTGACCAGTCAGATGATCAAATATGCAAAAATTAGTCAAAGCAGTTAAAAAGTCAAACTGAGGTCAATTGTGGTCAAATTAAAGTCAAACTTCAAGAGTTTTTGCCAACATCAAGTTTATGAAGTAAAATTCATCATTTGATCAAGGGTTGATCATGATTCATCAAGGAAGTTTCAGATCATCAAGAATCAAGAGTTTCTAAATTAGGGTTTTCTTAAGAAAAGTCAACTGAACTTTGACCAGCCATAACTTTCACATGCTTCATCAAATATTTCCCATCTAAATCTCATTTTGAAGGAAATTTAATTCTCTACAACTTTGTGTCTCACAAGCCATGCCTAAAAATGCTTCATTTGGAAGGTATGAGCTAAAACATTACAGGTTATTTCAAAAGTGAACAAAAAGTCAACTTTTTCCAAAGAGCATAATTTGAAAATGGTAAAAGATATGGACATGATACCAAAGAGGATTGTTAGAGGACCATTTAATCTTTCCAAAAAGTCCAAGAACACTTTCATAGCCTTAAAATTGAGGGATTTATGCCTTGGCAAAGTTGGAAAAATTTTAATGGGTGTATGAAGCAAATAAGGTCTTAAATCCAAATATTTCCAAATGGGCCTATCATTTTGCAACCCAATCTTAACCATAACACCAAGCACGACCCAATAATCAATCCATCTGATTTATATAATTTATTTTTTATTTACTTGGATTTTATTTGTTAAAATTCAGTTTAAATGAAAATAAAATATAAAAAGTCAATTTTTAGATCAAATATTTGTTCTAGAAGCAAATATATTGCATTTAAAGTGATTGGAGATGATCCAAATTCGTACAAAGCTTGATTGGAAGGAAAATATTTGATTTTTTTACAAAATTGGAAGTAAGATTTCTTCAACATCAAACAATCAAATTTCACAAACTCAATGCCCAACTTCTAACCTAATTACACTCCTTACATATACACAAACTGAAGCATACACTAGGGGACGAAAAATTGAGAGCAAAAGAGCCATTGTCACTTCCAAAAAAACTTCAAAAGAGTAAGATTCGTATTTTAACCTAGAGGCAATTTCAAGGTGAAACAAAGGTTGCAACACCTTCCTGGGTGTTTACTGAATGCATTTACATCATCTACATCATCAAAACCATTACCATAAGCACAAACCCAATCGTGTTCTTCTTCTCTTATGCATTTTTTTTGTTTTCATATATTTAACCATTATTGATTGAATTTGATGTCTGGTTTATGTTTGTATCGACACTAGGATGCTTTCTGGACAGTTTAATTAAAGATTCATAGCCTGATGTATGAAACGCCATTGTCAGGGTTTCGAGGTTCAAGTTGGGGTTTCACGATCGGAACCATTTAAATGACTTTGATGAACATATTTGGATTGTATGGGACATGGGGGATCCTTTTATGTCACTGATTTGATTTAATTTTGCAGGATGAGCAAGTTTCAAAATACGCAGGTCAATTAGCTACGAGTTTTTCGTAGCTAATTGGTAGCAAAATTCACAGTCCTGAGGTTGAAGATGAAGGCGCCAAAACCCTGAATTTAAAAAATGTTTTTATTTTATATATATTTGTTTATGTTATAATTCTCAAATGGTGCAGGTGGCGTGGTGGGGAAAAAGTATGCGTGAGAACCAAAAGACCTGGGTTCGATCCCCAGGTTATAACTTTTTTTTAGTGTTTCTTTTTTTTTACAGGTTTATTATTAATTGAATTATGTTCGTACAAATATTACTACGCGCGCGCAACCCTGTTGGTCAGCATATGAGTCTGGTAATGGGAAGGTTCTGGGTTCAAATCCAGGCCTCACCCATTTATTTTAAATGCATATTTTTCTTTTATTTTCTTTTATTTTATAATTTTATTATTATATTAATTAACTAATTAAATATAATTAACTATTAACCCTTAAATTAATCTTTTCCAGTTCTTTTTCTCTTCTTTTAAAAAAACAATATATTCTAAATAATATTTAATATTTTTCTCATAGTTCATTTTTATATATTATTAATTAGGTTTTAATTTTTGTAAATAAAACTAATTAATTAAGTTTAAACTAATTCTTTCAAAACCCTAATCTTTTTTGACTAATTCTAATAAACCCTAATTTTCTCTAACCCTAAATAAATACTAACTTAATACTTTTTTTTAATAACCCCTTATATTTTATAATTTGTACATTAATAAGTTTGTTCTTTTAATATAACATCTTATTCTTTTATTATTATTACTAAATTATTTAAATTTATATTTTTCTAATAACTTCTAAAAAATCTAATTTGTCTAACCTAAAATAATTTATTTTCAAATTCTAATCTTAATTTTTTTTCATTATGACTTTATTATCATTATTATTGCTTTATTGTTATTTTATTATATCTATTATTATTGCTTTATAATTCATTTTTATCCGATTATTATGTATCTGCCAAAGCCTTGTAATAATCTGTAGATTTATTTTTCCGTCTTTATTTTTCTTTGTAAATATTTATTGCGTGGTTTGTAAATAGGGTGTGAAACTAATTGTGATTAAATTAATTTAGATAATTACTTAAATAAGATAAATATTTGAAATGAATCATTCACGCATGCAAGTCGATCTTTGATCGCCACCTGCACTTCCTAGGGTATTCCTCTTAAAGTTGCCTTTTAAAATGGTCAAGTCCCTCGAAAATAGGGGTGTCTTAAGCAAAGTCCCTTCAAACAAAAAAAATCATCAAGTCCCTATAAACTTAAAAGATCAAGTCCCTACGAGGTTGCCTACGATATAATGATCTTGTCCCTTTGGTAAATATGATGATAGTCCCTATGAATTGCTAAAGACACCCCTAAGTTGCCTTCATTGACCATACGATGACCCTACGCATGTCCCTTAAACAAATCCAAAGTAATGACTACCTATTCCTTAATAATAGGGATAGTCTTACTCTTGAAGAAACATAAAAGAACTTGAATGACTTAGCTTAGGGTAGGTACCTCATAGTTACTTGTTCGCACTTTAAAACTACTTTTCACACCTCACTTTTCTTAAACATTTTTCAAAACAAGGCTTTGTATACATCTATACGAGGATCATTACAAAGTACTTAGAAAAAATTCTAAACATACACTACACTCTCTTTTCAAAAACAATTAAAGTGAGCTAAGTAACTAAGAGCCCATGGATAACCATGGATATAAAGGGTGATAACACATTCCCTTTATATAACCTACCCCCCGAACCCAAGTCTTTTCAAAACGGTTTTTCCTGTTCTTTTATGTCCCTTCCTTATGGATAAAATAAAAGTTGATGGTGACTCTTGCTATCCGTAACATTTATAGAAAGTCAGTTCTCCCACCGTGTTACACACCCCTACAAGTTGCCTTCGTTGACCAAACGATGACCCTACGTCTGCCCCTTAATAGAGCCAAGGTAAATGACTACTTACTCCTTAATAGTAAGGACAGTCTTACCATTGGAAGGAAATAAAAAAAACATGAAAGACCAGTCTAGGGTAGGTAGTTCTTAGTTACTTGCTCATATTTCAAAACTCTTTTTCATACCTCACTTTCAAACAATTTTCAAAAACTCAAAGCTTTGTATACATCCATACGAGGATCATTACAAAGACTTATGAAAATTTCTAAACACACACTTCACACTTTTTAAACAAACAAGTGAGCTAAGTAACTAAGAGCTCATGGATAACCATGGATATAAAGGGTGTTAACACCTTCCCTTTATATAACCTACCATCTAAACTCAAAATTTTAAAAGGTATTTCATGTTCTTTTATAACCTTTCCTATTGGATAAAATAAAAGTTGGTGGAGACTCTTGCTATTCGCAACACTGTTTTTGTCAAACAAAAACACCAAGTCAGTTCTCCCATCGTGTTACAGGAAGTCATGACCTTCAACAAAGAACAAAGATAAATCACTTGGTCCTTGAAATGGTTAGTGAAAATATTATGTTATGATGTTATGTTCACACACAAACAAGTGGCACACATAAACAAGTCACGCAATAGCCTTAGGTTTAAAGGCTGACATGAAGTCCATAGGTAAGTACCCTCCCACTGAAGTTTAATTGGTTCATCTTGTCCTAGTAATAGTAACCGGTTTCTAAGGGATCTCAATATCACTGATTCTTCTCAAAGGCTGTTGTTCAATATGGAAACTGACTTGCCAACCAAAACTCCCCAAGATTAGAATCTCAAAGCGTAGCATCAAGTATCAACCAACTTCAGACTTCACCAAAGTCGATTATCTCACTAATTTCTAATGGCCAAGATGGGCCAATTAGGGTTCTAAAAGTAAGTTAGTGGTAATGACAACATAAGGCAGCCTGATGTTATCCTCAACTGACTTAAGGAACATAAGAACCAACCAAGAAGCCACACTAACTGTAGCCACCAGATCAACCATATCGGTATATGTCGTATAGTTTCCTTGGTCTATTGCTACTTACCTAAGGTACACTAGATTCAGGTTAGGATCTTTCTCATAGTAACCCCACAACACATACCCTTAAAGATAAATCAAACAGTTCAAACAAGTATAGTGATATAATCCTAAGGTAACCCCCTATTTTACTTAGTACTCCCCAGCAGAGTCATCAGCTTTGTAACACGGTAGGAGAACTAATTTGGGCGTTTTTGTTTCCCATAACTATGTTGCGGATATCAAGAGTTGCCACCGACTTTTATTTTATCCAATAAGGAAAAGGAATAAAAGAACAGGAAAGACCTTTAAAAGATTTGAGTTCGGGGGGTAGGTTATACGAAGGGAAGGTGTTAGCACCCTTTGTATCCATGGTTATCCATGGGCTCTTAATTTCTTAGCTCACTTTACTTTTGTTTGTAAAAATAGTGGTGGTGTATTTAGAAAAATTCCATCTTTGTAATGATTCTCGTATGAATGTATACATTGTTTTTTTGGAAAGTTTTTTTGAAAATGTGAGGTGTAAAGAGTAATTTGAAAAGGAGTGAGCAAGCACTTAAGAACTACTTACCCTAAGTTTGTAAGGTCTTTCTTTTTATTTCTTTCCTTTAGGGGTAAGACTGTCCTTACTATTAGTGAGTGAGTAATCTTAACCTTGGATGTTTAAAGGGACATACGTAGGGTCATCGTATGGTCATAGAAGACAACCTTGTAGGGGTATCTTAGTAATTCGAAGGGACAATCATCATTTTTATAGGGTCATCGAGGGACGAGATCATTTGTTCGTAGGCAACTCGAAGGGACTGTGATCTTTTATCTGAAGGGACTTGATGATTTTTATTCGTAGGCAACTTTTACTAAGATACCCCCACGTTCAAGGGACTTGACCATAATTCGTAAGGCAACCAAGAGGGGAAACCCTAGGGGTGTAAATGGCGATCGTGTGACGATCGACTTACGTGTGTGAATATTAATTTCAGATATTTATCTTAAAAGTTAGTGGGCTATATCCAATTATTTTTGCATACATTCTTTCCACACCCTAGGTTTACTAACCACGCAATTTATATTTAGCAGAAATTATATAAAAAAAAGCAGGAAATAAAGACCTAGACTATTACATCATGGGGAGGGGGATACATTTGATTTTTAGGGGATTGCAGAAAGTAAAGTGTGGAAATAAAACCCTAATTAGCTATTACAAATCGGGAGCAATTACATAATAAAAGAAAAATGTGGGAAGATAAACATTATTACATTAATTATACAATAATAAGAAAATTAATAAAGAGATTAATTAATTAAAATTTTATTTGAAAAAAATAAGTTTTAGGATTATGTAAAAACATTAGGGTTAGAAAAGAATTGAAATTAAAGTTAATATCATTTAAACCCTAATTATTAAGCTAATTATAAATTAATTACAAAATTAATAAAAATAACCTAAAAACTAAAATTATTTATAAAAAATAATAATTAAAAATAATTAAGTTAATGGAAAAAAGTTTATGATTTTAGTTAAGAATCAAAAGTGATTAGAAGGTTAATTAATTAGTTAATTATAATTAGTTAATTAAAAGAAATTAATTAGAAAAATAAGAAAACAAAGAAAATAAAACAAAGAAAAAAAGCCAAAAAAAGGATGAGGGAAGCCAAGATTCAAACCCATGCCCCAGGCTTCACCAAGCATACTTCCAACCACTGGGATGCGCACCTGCGCGTGTCAATGAAGCAAGAAAATTTGATTATAAAATTAAAAAAAAAAATATTAAAAATGAAAACGCACCAAGGGACCTTCTTCTTCGCTGGTCCGTCCATTTAGGTTTTAACTATGCTTTGTCCGTAGCAAAAGGTTTTAGTGACGGTTTTTCCGTCACTACATGTCTTGCAAATTGAAAACACCATAATACATGAAATAAATTTGTTCCAATAACACAAATCAATCAAAAGAAGTCTTCTAAGTCCAATTAATTCATCAATTTCATGCGAAATTGCATTTAGCCCGGATCCCCAATTTTGAGCTTTTGAACCCTAACAATGGCATCTTATGATTCCTGCATCGAAACTCAAATCCAATTATTCAGAAACCATCTACACAACCAAACAAACAATATTACGCAATCAAAATCAATTAATTATGCATGAATTAGTGAAATCGAAAGAAGAAAAAAAGGCAAGAATATGAATTCGGTTTGCATGATTTTGTGATGTTTTGATGATGGTGATGATTGGTTTATGTTCTGAATGTCTCAAGGAATCTATTGCGACCTTCAAAATCCTTTGAAAACAGCTGGAAGTATGAAACTGATTTGGAGTATTTCTTGAAATTTTTGAGGTTTTGATAGGATTGATAAGCTCAGAAAAATCGTCCTCTTGCACTTGGTTGTGTTGTGTACTTATAGAGGAATAGAATTAGGTTAGAATTTTGGGTTTTTTGTGGATTATGAGATTACTTGAGTGTGAAGGAATGTGATTTCTAAATTTGTCCAAGAATTTGATAAAATCATGCATTTTTTGTTTTTTATGAATTTGATCCTTCTCAATCATCATAATCATCAAATATTTGATCCCAAAATAGATCCAAGACCCAATATTTGATTTTTTATTATTTATATTAATTAAAATTAAATTTAAATGATTTAAATGCAATATAATATAAAATAAATAAATAAAATCAGATATTATGATCCATGGGTCGTGAATGATCTTATAATTGAGTTTGAGTTGAAAGAAAATGGACCCATTTGGAAGAAACTTGAGTTTTGGCCATTTTTGCTTCATACACCTCCTAAAAATTGCCCAACTTCAACAATGCATAACTCTCTCAATTTTTATTCCATGGATGTGTTTTTGGACTTTTTGGAAATCTTAGAGTGTCCTATAACGACTCCTTTTGGTCTCATGTCCATTTGATCTTCCATTTTTAAGTTATGAGCTATGGAAAAGGTTGACTTTTTATTGACTGTTAAAAGGACATGTAATGTCTTGGCTCGTATCTTTCAAATGAAGCATTTTTGGACTTGGCTTGTGAGACACAAAGTTGTATATAATTGAATTTCCTTAAAAATAAGCTCTGGATGGGAAATTTCTGATGAAGCATGTGAAAGTTATGGCTGGTCAAAGTACAATTGACTTTTCCTGTAAAATTCCCAATTTAGTAACTCCTGATTCTTGATGATTCTGCGGTTTCCTTGATGAATCATGATCAACCCTTGATCAAATAATGAATTTCACCTCATAATATTGATGTTGACCAAAAATCTTGAAGTTTGATTGTATGTTGACCACAATTGACTTTATGACCAAGTAAATTGATTTTTGATCATCTGGCTGACCAAACTTGTAGGGAAAGCCTTGAAATTTGACATGAGGATTCTTTGAAGTATGTGGGATGTCATGAAGTCCACTTGAGGCTTTATAAGTCCATTTTTCTTTGAGAAATTCAAAACCCTGGTTTAAAATCCATTGCCTAGGAGGAGGCTTTGTCTAATGAAACCTGAAATCCTTTTGAGCAATTGTGAATCTTATGACTATTAGGAGACCTCTTGAGGCATATTGTCTTGAATTTGTGAGGAAAAATTTTGGGATACAACAAGAACCTACTTCTTTTCAATGGAATTTGTCTTCAACATTGATAATCACATCAATCTTACAAATAACTTGAAAATCTCAACCAAATATTCAAGAACGATGTTATAAGAACACACATCCTTCAATCAATTACAAAACCCTCATTATTGAAATCTGAGTCAAATTGAAGTTGAAGATACAAGAATTTTGTTGCAAGAACTTTGAACTTTCAAAACATAGGAACCTGATTTTTCATAGAATCACAATGTTGATTATGACACTCCCCGTGATTTGTTATATGAGAAATGATGACAAAAAAGTTTTATATGTACTTGAGATTAAGCACTGAAAAAAGGTTGAAAAAAATCAGTTAGATTCAAATCAAGAGCATTTCATGATTTGAATCAAATGAAAAAGTAAAGTGGGATAAAAGAAAAATACAATTTTGACCCATCTTTCAGTTGATTTGGATCAAGAGGAAAGTGTGATTTGAATCAAGTACCCGTGATTCGAATCATGTGTTAAATTTGATTCGAATCAAACTAGCTAAGCCAACTGGAAAAATATGAAAAATTGCATGATTCAAATCATATGTAAAGTGTGATTCCAATCAATTGAGGCAAAGGTGGCCCAAAGTTTCGTGATTCGAATCATGTGTAAAATATGATTTGAATCAAATTGTTTTGAAATTTTTTGGTTTCCAACTGTCCAAAATAATTCGAATTAGTATTTGTGTTTGATTTGAATCAAACACCAAAAATCCATAAATTTTCAAATTTTAATGAGACTTTGAGATTTTTATTTCCACCTAACTTGAATCAATATTATATATGGATCTTATTCCATCGACTGATGCAATTGATTAAAAGCATCATGATCAAGTTTAAACTTAACCAATTGTTTATTCATGCTAAAACGAATAATTTCAAAAAAATGATTCAGAGACGTGCAATCATGAAGGTGACACAATAATCAAAAGTAAATCAAGGATGAAAGCGATAGGACAAGTAAAAAAATAACTGTATTGGGGTGTTCCCCCTGCACGTATTAGGGACATGTAACTACAAAGGTTTAATAGAAGTCTCACCTAAGAGGTCCAACACTTTGTATGAGACACTTATAGTCTCGTCAACTAGATTTAATATAACTTCATATGTGGGACTAAGGGTTCCCATCAAACATATTATCTAAACTATTAGCCTGAGGGACTTAGAGTTTCCTCAGGATCCAATATATGAATCTCACCCAGGAGTAGGCATAACAATGGGGTGGGTCAGAGACGGTTTTTACCTCCCCCAAACCCAAACCAGAATCCACAAAAAGTCTTCATTCCATGCCCCAAACCTAAACTGGGATGGGGAATTAAAACCCAAACCCGTCCCAAACGGGTTTGGGTTGGGTTCAGGTATTGTTGCACCCCAAAATTTGCCCTCACAATACAAGACTTTGTGTGCTAAGAAGGTTCACAAAGTTCACAAGATTCACAACACTTACAAGACCTTTCATGAGGTTCATGAAGTCTACAAGTCACTTCATGAAGGTTCACAAGGTTCACAAGATTCACAATGCTTTCAAAACCTTTCATGAGGTTCATGAAGTCTACAAGTCACTTCATGAAGGTTCACAAGATTCACAATGCTTACAAGACCTTTCATGAGGTTCATGAAGTCTACAAGTCACTTCATGAAGGTTCACAAGGTTCACAAGATTCACAATGCTTTCAAGACCTTTCATGAGGTTCATGAAGTCTACAAGTCACTTCATGAAGGTTCACAAGATTCACAATGCTTACAAGACCTTTCATGAGGTTCATGAAGTCTACAAGTCACTTTATGAGGTTCACAAGGTTCACAAGGTTCACAATACTTCCCATGAGATTCACAAGACATTTTATGATGGTTCACAAGGTTCACAAAGTTCACAATTGGTCAGAAGAGTTGACAAGTCCCTCAGACAATGCACCTCCTAAGCAGTGCATCCAAAACTAGGGTTTTGACTTTAATCAGGCTAAATGGATTTCCAAGACTTCAAGTGAGCTTCATGGCATCTTATATGTGTGTAAGAACCCCCATGACAAGTTTCAAGACTTTTCTCAAAAGTTTGCTCAGTCAGATGATCAGATAAGTCAAAATCAGTCAAAGCAGTTAAAAAGTCAAACTGAGGTCAACTGTGGTCAAACCAAAGTCAAACTTCATGATTTTTTGCCAACATCAAGTATATGAAGTAAAATTCATCATTTGATCAAGGGTTGATCATGATTCATCAAGGAGATTTCAGATCATCAAGAATCAGGAGTTTCTAAATTAGGGTTTCCTTAGTAAAAGTCAACTGAACTTTGACCAGCCATAACTTTCACATACTTCATCACCAAGTCTCCATCCAAATATCATTTTGAAGGAAATTGAATTCTCTACAACTTTGTGTCTCACAAGCCAAGCCCAAAAATGCTTCATTTGGAAGGTATGAGCTAGGACATTATAGGTCCTTTTGAAAGTCAACAAAAAGTCAACAACTTCAAAAGGGCATAACTTGAGATTGGTAAATGATATGGACATGAAACCAGTGGGGTTGTTTAGAGGACTCTTCAAGCTTTCCAAAATGTCCAAGAACACCCTCATAGCATTAAAATTGAAGGATATGTGCCCTTGCAAAGTTGGAAAATTTTGGGTTGGTTTATGATGAAAATGGAGGTCTAAAACCTAATTCTTCCAAATGGGCTGAACTTTTTGTGACCCAAGGTGTTCCATGACATCATGCACGAAATTTATTTAATATTTTCATAATTTTATTTTATTTATTTTATTTATTATGATTTTTTATACTAAAAATCATTTTAAATTCAAATAAAATATAAAATATGAAGATTTAAAATATATTTTGATTCTAGAAAGTCATAAACCTTGATTGAATTAGATTGATATGAAAATTATGATGATTGTCTTAAAATAGCAATGTTATATCAAAAAATATTTGAATTTTAAGACATTATCTTTTTCAATCTTCAATGATCAAAAAGTCCAAAGAATGATCACATATTTTGACCTAATTCTATTCACTATAAGTACATAAACATATCACAAGCATTGGCACGAATTTTCACAGCCTCAAGAGTAAGTTTCACTTTTCAAAATTCAAGCAAAAAACTCAAATTCGGTTTTGACATTCCAAGGCATTTGAAGGTAAACTAAGGACACAGCTATGATCCTTGGACATCATAGAATCGAAACCAATATTCATATGCATCCCAAACACTCCATATCATGCTAACCGAATCACATTTGCTCTTGAATATAAATTTTTCGATTACACTAATCTAATGCATTCTAACGAATTTTGTTTGTATAATTCTGTTTGTGATGTTGTATAGATTGTTTCTGGACAATTGGATCAAAGCTTCATGGCTTGAATCGTAATCCACCATAGTTAGGGTTTTATGGCCGTTTTAGGGTTCTTCGATTCATCAACTATAAATGAATTTTAGAGACATGGTTGAGTTGTATAGACCTTGTAGAATGTAATGCACTAATCAATTTCATAAAATTTTGTTGTTTTGTCAATGTTTGAGTTTCGTAGGTATTGCTGCAATTGGATATTCGCAGGTAAATTCGCAAAGGAAAACGCAGGAAATTTCACAGGAGCCAAGGTTGAAGATGACCCTGCGCGCGTTCTGGAAAATTCAAATTTTATTTTAAATATTTTATGTTTTATTGTTGGTTTATTATCACAACAGGTTGCTTGGCCCAGTGGAAAGATCAGCACACGTATTATGAGAAGGCAAGGGTTCGAATCCTGGCTTCCATCCTTTTTTGCCTATTTTTCCAGCCATTTAGCCAACATAATATATTATCAATTGTTGTTGGTTAGTTGACAGATGCGCTCACCCAGCAGGATTGGTCATGTACTTGTGTGTTTGTTTGAGAGGTCCTGGGGTCGATTCTCCCCCAGGCCTTTTTGCTTCTTGTTATTTTTCTTGATTTTTCAGGACAAAGAACAAAACCAATTCTACTCCCTTTCTTACTGCCTGCGCGTGTGGTGGCTTGGTGGTGGGTTTTGCTGCTGGTAAACATGGTGACCTGGGTTCAAACCCCAGCCAGGTGAGTTCCAACCTTTTTTTTATTATTTGTTTTGATTAATTAGAAATAATTGTATATATATATTATATATCTAAATAATTCCAAAATAAAAACATATGTATATACTATATTTTCTAAATTCTAAAAAATTTTATTTTCTTAATTCAAAATTAGTTTTTTTTTTGTATTTAGATTATAATATATATATATTAAATCAATTTTGTAAATAAAACAAACCCCAATTTTGTAAACCCTAATTTATTTTCTAAACAATTAAAAAAAATTAATTTTATATTATGATTTAAATTTCTAATTTTTGTAAATATGATTATTATGCACATATTTTATTTAATATAAGTAATTTTTTTTGTAAATATAATTATATTCTATTTTTTTATAATAGGTAATTATTTCTATAATTTGTTCATAATCTAAATTTTATATAAATAATTTTTAAAATATATATGTTTAAAAATAATTAAATCTATGCTAATTTAATATTGTAATTATAATTTTTTATATGTTTATAATTAATTTAACTTTTATAAGTTGCATATAATTTTAAATTTTATAATTAAATTGTTCATGATTCCTTATTAACTTCTAATTTTTGTTTATTATCATATTTTGCTTATTATTATTACTAATCCATTTATTTTTTAAATTATGCTTATTATTATTATTTCACTAACCTTATTTATTTTTAATTATTATTACTAACCCCTATTATAATTATTATTGCTTATTTATTTATTATTTATATTTATTTATTTATTTTTTGCTATTTATTTAAATTGCTTTATTATTATGTAAATGCTCCTTGGTGTAATTTTTTGTAATATTTAAATTATTTAATTTTCATGCTATGGTTAGTAAAAATAGGGAGTGTAAACATGTATTATATTTAAAAATTGAATTTAGGTCATTTAAATTATAAGATAAATATAAAATTAAACACTCACACACGTAAGTCGATCTTTGATCGCCATCTCACTTTCTAGGGTTACCTCTCAATGTTGCCTAATCATAAGGTCAAGTGGGGTGTATAAAGCAAAGTCCCTTAAAAGTAAAGTCATCTAGTCCCTTCATAATCAAAGATCAAGTCCCTTAAAAGGTTGTCTTTCAATATGATCTTGTCCCTTTCGAATAATGATGACAGTCCCCCCAAAATGCTTAATACACCCTACAGTTGCCTTCATTAAACAGATGTCCCTTCACATGTCCCTCACATCCAAGGTAGTGACTACCTATTCCTTAATAATAGGGATAGTCTTACCATTTAAAGGATAAAGAACAGAAAGACTTAAACTTTAGGGTAGGTTCCTCATAGTTACTTGCTCACTACTTCAAAAACTTTTCAAACACTTCACAAATTTCAAACAATTTTCAAACACAAGTTTTTTACGCATCCGTACATGGATCATTATCAAACTCTTATGAAAATTTTTTCACATTTTCAAAAAAACAATTCAAAGTGAGCTAAGTAACTAAGAGCCCATGGATAACCATGGATGTAAAGGGTGTTAACACCTTCCCTTTACATAACCTACCCCCCGGACCCAAAAATCTTTTAAAAGGTCTTTCCTGTTCTTTTATGCCTTTCCTTTGGATAAAATAAAAGTCGGTGGCGACTCTTGCTATCCGCAACATAACTAAAGTCAGTTCTCCCACCGTTTTACAGAACTGGCGACTCTGCTGGGGATTTAATATTAAAGAGGGGTACCCTTAGGAATTAGATCACTTAAATTGTTTGCCTTGTTTGCTTTATATTATCTTGTTTGGGTGCTCTTATGTGTGAAAGGTCCTAACCCGGATCTAGTGTACCTTAGGTAAATGGCAATAGACCAAGGAAACTGTACGACGTATATCGATATGGTTGATCTGGTGGCCATAGTTAGTGTGACTTCTTGGTTGGTGCTTATGTTCCTTAAGTCAAGTTGAGGATAATATGAGGCCGCCATATGTTGTCAATGCACTAACTAACTTTTAGAACCCTAGTTTTCCCATCTTGGCCTTTAGAAGGTAGTGAGGTAACCGGCTTTGGTGCAGACTAAAGTTGGTTGACACTCGATACTACGCTCATTGAGATTCTAAACTTGGAGGGTTTTGGTTGGCAAGTAAGTTTCCTTCTGAACAACCACCCTTGTGAAGGATCAATGATATTGAGATCCCTTAGAACCTGGTTACTTTTGTAGGACAGGATGAACCATCTAAACTTCAGGGGAGGGTACTTACCTTTGAACCTCATGCAAGCCTTTAAACCTAGGGCTATGGTGTGACTTGTTTGTGTGTGCCACATGTTTGTGATTGAGCATAACATCATGACATCATCATGCATCATAAGCATAGCATTTTCACTAACCATTTCAAGGACCAAAGGATTTATCTTTGTTCTTTGTTGCAGGTCATGGCTTCTGCTCGTAGAAACACCATCAGGATTAACTTTGTGGGCATACCTGCCAAGCTTAAAGAGTTGGTTTCTCAAGTGTCTGATCATTCCCAGTTCATCAAGAGACATGGTCAGCTGCTGGATCTAGTTACCTCAGGGTTCAATGAAGACATGATGAGTGTTCTGTTTCAGTTCTTTGACCCTAAGCACCACTGCTTTACATTCCCCGACTATCAGCTGGTTCCTACAATGGAAGAGTTCTCTAAACTTCTGGGTATACCTGTTCTTGATCAAAGACCCTTCACAGGCTTGGAGAAAGAGCTTAAACCAGAGGTTATTGCTGCAGCTCTACATCTGAAGAAGTCTGACATTGTTCTAGAAACGAGAAGCGGAGTCAAAGGTGTTCTAGCTAAAGTGTTGATAGAAAAAGCTCAAATGTTCTTGAAGGCTATGAGTCATGATGCTTTTGAGGAGATCCTAGCCTTATTGATTTATGGCTTAGTATTGTTCCCCAATCCAGATCAGTTCATAGATGTTCATGCCATCAACATATTCCTGAGTCACAATCCAGTACCTACATTGCTTGGAGACATCCTGCATTCTCTTCACACCCGTACTACAAGGGCAAGAGGAACTTTGATGTGCTGCGTACCTTTGCTTTCTAGGTGGTTTATTTCTCACCTTCCTCACTCAGTAATGAAGAATGAGCAAGGGTTCAGATGGTCCAAGAGGATCATGTCACTTTCTCACTCAGATATCCATTGGAGCTCCAGATCTATGGAGAATGTCACCATCATTGACCGTTGTGGGGAGTTTCCTAATGTGCCACTTCTAGGTATAAGAGGAGGCATCACCTACAACCCCTCTCTAGCTTTACGACAGTTTGGTTACGCTCGGAGTGATGGTCCACATGACATGTTGATTCAGGCCATTGTGTTTGATTACGACAACGATCTTCAAGGTTACCGTCAGAGATTCATACGAGCATGGGGAAAAGTAAACAGGGTTGACAGCAAGACACTGGAGCCTAAGTACACTATTCCTATGGAAGCTTATCTCAGATGGGTACGATCTCGTGCTCAGACTCTCATGATGCCATATCCTGCCGTCCTACCAGTTACCATGGAACCTGTTGCTGAAGGAGACACAGCTTATACCATCCTTCACCCAGACATGCCTACTGATATGGAAGACTTGCAGAGATCATGGATCCAACTGAAGGAGCAAATGGATACTTTCGAGGCTCATTACAAAGCAAGCCAAGAAAGAGTCCTAGAACTAACAAAGCAACTTCATGAAGAACGGAACCGCAACTCATACCTCAACACAAAGAGGAAACGTCCATGGGAGACTTAAAACCCCATCTTTTGTACTTATTTCATTTCATTTTTTGTAAGCCTAAAAGGCAAAACAAATTTATTACTAATAAAAGTTTACCTTCTTGTTTGTTTAAGCAAATTTAAATCCTGCGGTCCTTGAAAACATTGCATATGCATTCACATATCATTTCATTGCATCACAGGTTTATAATTGCGCACAGGTTTCTCATCTTCTCGCTGTTTATTTCAGCAATGGCTCTTGAACAATCAGTTAAGGATCTCCAGGCACAAAATGCACAGTTCCAAGAGCTGATCTTGAACCCGTCCAAGGGGTAGGATGAATTGAAGGCACTGCTGGCCAAGAAGACTAAGAAGACTAGAAGGTCAGCTGGTTTGATCAACATGGGAAGAAGGTTCAAAGGTCTTGCCAAGACCAAAGAACCAGTTGAAAACTATGAATCTGAGGAATCTGAAAAAGAGGGAGGCAGTCTCCACAACACTATGGGGGACTCTGATTCTGAGGCTAATTACTACCATGATCCTAATGAAGACAAATTCAAGATGCTGGTGGATAGAATGGATGCTATGGAGTTGCAGAAGTCATCTGGGCTGGATTTTGAGGATTTGAGTCTGATATCTGGGGTAGTCATACCCATTGGTTTCAAGGTTCCTACATTTGTTGTTTATGATGGGGTCTCTTGTCCCAAGCTGCATCTAAGGTCTTATGTCAGAAGAATTCAACCTCACACTGCTGATAAGAAATTGTGGATCCATTTTTTTCAAGAGAGCTTATCTGGAGCTCAGCTGGAGTGGTATTATCAGTTGGAGAGTGTCAACATCAGGGACTGGAATGATCTTGCTGAAGCTTTCTATAAGCAGTATCAATACAATGCTGATTTAGCTCCCACTCGCATGCAACTTCAGAGCATGTCTATGGGTGCCAAAGAAAGCTTCAAAGAGTATGCTCAAAAGTGGAGAGATTTAGCTGGAAGAGTTCAACCCCCTTTAACTGACAGGGAATTGGTTGATATGTTCATGTGTACGCTGAATGGTCTGTTTTACAGTCATCTCATTGGAAGCTCATCATCTGGCTTCACTGAGTTGATAATGACAGGAGAGCGAGTAGAAAATGGTATAAAGAATGGTAAGATCCAAGTGGGTACTTCCTCATCAGGTGCTGCAAAGAAGCCTCCCACTGGGAAGAAAGAATCCAATGCTGTTTATGGTCAGCCTGATCGTAACAGAAAGCATCAGTCTGTTAGTGCAGTTCATATTTCAAATCCAACTCCTACAACAACAGAGCAGCCATAGGGCAACCAACAGAGGGCTATAAGACAGTTCACGAAGATCAACATGTCAATGGCTCAGGCATTGCAACACTTGTTGAAGGCTGAACTTATTACTTTGAAAGAGGCTCCTCAGAATCCTAATGTTACCTCTCCCAGGTACAATCCCAATGCACGGTGTGCATATCATTCAAACTGTCAGGGACATGATACTAATAACTGCTGGGTCTTGAAGAACAAAATTCAAGATATGATTGATGCTGGAGAGATTGAGTTTGATCCTCTGGGTACTCTAAATGTGATTACTGCTCCAATGCCAAATCACGAGAAGACTGTCAATGCCATTGAGGAAGATCTGCATATCCATTCAGTTGCGGAGTTGACCACACCATTGTCTGTCATCAGAGAGAAGTTAGTACAAGCTGGGTTCTTTCCGGGTTGTCGTGAAGATTGTGTCTATTGCGAGTATAATCCAGATAAGTGTTGGAGGTTGAAGGACGGAATTCAACGTCTCATGAATAATTACACCATAGTGTTCGAAAGAAGACCACCTTCTGTGGAATGTATGGTAGGTCATATTACGCAAGGTAGGAAGACTGAAGAGGTTGACATGGTTGACAAAGTGCCGGTAAGAATCACTTCAAAGGGACCTATTAAAATCACCCATCAGGGTCCAATCAAGATTACTGCTGAAGGTCCCGTGAAAGTTGTTGCTGAAGCCAGAGTTGCTCCTATGGTCATCACCACTCCAGGTCCTATTCCGTATACGTCTGACAAAGCTGTGCCTTGGCATTATGGATCTGATGTTTATATCCATGGTGTTAAGCAAGAACCCTTAGCTGATGTGCCTGTTGATGTTGACAATATTGTTGGATCTAGTAAGATCACACGTAGTGAAAGAGTCTTCTCCCCACCAATTACTTCCAAGAATGCAGCTACTTCCACCACTGATGCTAGGGGCAAAGGTCCTGTTATTGAACTTGTACCTACTGATGTGCCAGCTGCTGATGATCTTGCTAAGCAGATGGAAGAAGTATTGAAAATCATTCGCAAGAGTGATTATGACATTGTTGATCAGTTGGGGCATACTCCCTCAAAGATTTCTATGTTGTCCTTGTTGTTATGTTCAGAGGCTCATGCCAAAGCCTTGATCAAGTTTCTGAAGACTGCTCATGTACCCAATGCAATTTCTGTTGACCAGTTTGAGAATTGTGTTGCCCACCTGACCTATGATAATGGGTTAGGATTTTCTTATGCTGATTTGACCCCTGCCAAGAGGGATCATAACAGGGCCTTGCATATCTCAATTGAATGCAGGGGCACTACCCTGTCACATGTATTGATAGACAATGGTTCCTCTTTGAATGTGTTGCCCAAGGAAGTCCTGAATAAGCTGAGTCCTGAAGATGTTGTGCTGAAGCCCAGTAGTATAGTGGTGAAGGCTTTTGATGGTTCCAGAAGAGTAGTGCATGGAGAAATTGATCTCCCAATCAAAGTTGGGTCTCAGATTTTTTAATGCTACATTTTATGTGATGGATATTCGTCCTTCATACTCTTGTCTGCTTGGTCGTCCCTGGATCCATGGGGCAGGTGCTGTAACCTCTACATTACATCAGAAGTTGAGATATCCGGTGGAAGGAAAGGTTGTTACTGTCTATGGAGAAGAAGAATACTTTGTCAGCCATGTGAATACCTTCAAGTATCTGGAAATGGAAGGTGAATACATTGAAACTCCGTGTCAGACGTTTGAAGTGGTTCCTTGGATTGTTAATGATTATGTAGCTCCTCCTGTTGCGAAGAAAGTTCCCGTGGTCACCAGAAAACCTCCAACAATGGCAATGGCCTCCCTCAATGATGCCAGAGCTGTGGTGGATGAAGGTGGTTGTACTATTTGGGGTCAGCTTCCTGATATCCCATACAAGTCTGACAAATTTGGTTTAGGTTTCACTGCAGAGTCCCAGAAGGCTGTTCGTCGTGCTCGTGCTGTTCGTATCACCAATCAGGGGGTTATGAAAGATCAGATCAATGCTGTGGGAGACTATGATGAAGACCACAATCTGGATGCTTGGATTTTTCCTACTGTGGGTGCTGGACTCAACAATTGGAAAGCTGAAGATGTTATCCCTATCTCCTTTAGTCAGGAGTAAATACTATTACTGTGTTGTTGCTTTTAAATTTGTAATTTCCTGAACAATTGAACTCTTAAGCCTTGTGCCTTACCCGGGGCACAATGGTGTGTTTGTTACGGGATGTCATTTCATTTGCATACCTCATTCAATAAAATCAGTGGACGTTTCGTTTTCGTAAATATTGTGTTCCTTGTCTTTCTTTTCTTTTATTTTTGTTTTATCAGCTATGTGTTCTTACACACACCCACATCACTAAAATGCAGATCCTCATCCACTCTGGATCCTGTTGATAACAGTTCTACTATTGCCAATTATAATTTCGAGAATCCGATCTATCAAACTGAAGACGGAAATGAGGACGATTGTGAAGTACCTGTAGAGCTTGCTAGGTTGTTACAACAAGAAGAGAAAGCTATACAGCCACATGAAGAGCCAGTCGAAGTTGTGAATCTGGGAACTGAAGAAAACAGGAAAGAGGTCAAGATAGGGGCTGATTTAGAGGATAGTGTCAAGAGCAGGTTGATTCAGATGTTACGTGACTATGTGGAGATCTTTGCTTGGTCTTATGAAGATATGCCAGGGTTGGATACAAACATTGTGGTTCACCGTTTACCAGTAAAAGAAGATTGTCGTCCAAAAAAGCAGAAGGTTCGTCGTATGCGTCCTGAGATGTCAGAAAAGATCAAAGCAGAGGTAATGAAACAGTTTGATGCAGGGTTCTTAGCAGTGACTTCTTATCCTCAGTGGGTTGCAAATGTGGTACCAGTTCCTAAGAAAGATGGTAAGGTACGTATGTGTGTAGACTACAGGGATTTGAACAAGGCCAGCCCCAAAGATGACTTTCCACTTCCTCATATTGATGTTCTGGTAGACAACACTGCTCAGCATAAGGTATTCTCTTTTATGGATGGTTTCTCTGGTTACAATCAAATCAAGATGGCACCTGAAGATATGGAGAAGACAACATTTGTTACACAGTGGGGCACCTTTTGCTATAAGGTGATGCCATTTGGTTTGAAGAATGCAGGGGCAACATATCAGCGTGCTATGGTGGCTTTGTTTCATGATATGATTCATCATGAGATAGAGGTGTATGTGGATGATATGATAGCCAGGTCTCAGAATGAAGAGCAACATCTTGATCATTTGCATAAATTGTTTGAGAGGTTGAAGAAATACAAGTTGAGATTGAATCCAAACAAGTGTACTTTTGGAGTTAGATCTGGTAAACTCCTAGGTTTCATTGTTAGTGGAAAAGGTATTGAAGTGGATCCTGCAAAAGTGAAAGCTATACGAGAGATGCCAGCTCCTCGTACTGAGAAGGAGGTTAGAGGTTTCTTGGGACGATTGAATTACATTGCAAGATTTATTTCCCAATTAACTGCCATCTGTGAGCCAATCTTCAAGTTGTTGAAGAAAGATCAGGTGATGGAATGGAATGATGAGTGCCAGACAGCCTTTAATGAAATCAAGAGATATCTACTGAAACCACCAATTTTGATGCCACCAGTTGATGGAAGACCCTTGATTATGTACTTAACAGTGTTAGACAACTCAATGGGGTGTGTGTTGGGGCAACATGACGAGTCTGGTCGAAAAGAGCAGGCAATATACTACCTTAGCAAAAAGTTTACCGACTGTGAAACAAGATATTCACTGCTCGAGAAAACTTGTTGCGCTTTGGCATGGGCTGCTCGCCGACTAAGACAGTATATGTTGACCCATACTACCTTATTGATTTCGAAGATGGATCCAATCAAGTACATATTTGAGAAACCTGCTCTCTCCGGAAGAATTGCAAGATGGCAAATGATCTTGATAGAATATGACATACAGTATACTACTCAGAAGGCCATTGAAGGGAGTGTTGTAGCTGATCATTTAGCTCATCAAGCAGTGGACGATTATCAGTCAATGAGTTTTGAGTTCCCTGATGAAGACATTATGATCATTACCAAAGAACCTGGACAATATGACGGACCTGAACAAGGATCCCGATGGACTATGGTTTTTGATGGTGCCTCCAATGCACTTGGTAATGGTGTTGGTGTTGTGATTAGTTCCCCTGAAGGTTGTCATACCCCGATTACTGCCAGGCTTTGTTTCTATTGTACCAATAACATGGCTGAATATGAGGCATGTATCCTGGGTATTAAAGCTGCTATTGATATGAAGATTCAGTTTCTTGACGTATATGGAGATTCAGCCCTGGTAGTTAGTCAGATTAAAGGAGATTGGGATACCAAGCATGATAATCTCATTCCTTACAGAGAGCATGTTTTGTCTTTGATCCCACATTTCAAAGAGATTACCTTTGAACATATTCCACGAAGAGAGAATCAGTTGGCAGATGCTTTGGCCACCATGGCATCCATGTTTGAGATCAGCTGGGATGATGAAGCTCCCAAGATTACTATTGATAGATTTGAAAAGCCTGCATATTGCAATGAGATTGGTACTGAAGAAGCAGAAGAAAAGCCTTGGTTCTATGAAGTGAAAAGATATCTTGAAGCTCAGGAGTTCCCTGAAGGGGCATCTGTCAAAGATAGGAAATTTCTGAGAAGGTTCTCTGCCAAGTTCTTTTTGAGTAATGGCATTTTGTACAAGCGCAATCATGATTCAATTTTGCTTCGTTGTGTGGATAAGAAGGAAGCAACAGAGATTATGGAAGACATGCATGATGGGATCTTTTGCACTCATTCTAGTGGTCATACTATGGCAAAGAAAATATTGAGAGCAGGTTACTATTGGTCTACCATGGAAGCTGACTGCTATCAACATTCCAGAACATGTCACAAGTGTCAAATTTATGCTGATAGAGTACATATACCTCCATCACCATTGAATGTGTTGACTGCTCCTTGGCCCTTTGCCATGTGGGGCATTGATATGATTGGTGAAATCAAGCCTACTGCTTCTAATGGGCATCGTTTCATCCTGGTTGCTATTGATTACTTTACTAAGTGGGTGGAGGCAGCTTCATTTGCATCTGTTACCAAGAATGTTGTGGCTCGGTTCATTAAGAATAATCTCATATGTAGGTATGGCATCCCCGAAAGGATTATCACTGACAATGGATCTAATTTGAACAATACTATGATTACTAATCTCTGCACGCAGTTCAAGATTAAGCATCACAACTCTTCTCCGTATCGTCCAAAGATGAATGGGGCAGTTGAAGCTGCTAATAAGAACATTAAGAAGATTGTACAGAAGATGACTGTTACTTATAAGGATTGGCATGAGATGTTACCATTTGCTCTTCATGGTTATCGCACCACAATACGTACTTCAACAGGGGCAACCCCATTCTCCTTAGTCTATGGTATGGAAGCAGTTCTGCCCATTGAAGTTCAGATTCCCTCCTTAAGAATTATGAAGGATGCAGGCTTGGATGAAGATGAGTGGATTCAGACCCGACTTGACCAGATAAATTTGATTGATGAGAAGAGGTTAGCAGCAGTTTGTCATGGCCAGATGTACCAGAAACGAATGATCAAAGCTTTTAACAAGAAGGTTAAGCCAAAGGTATATCAGGCCGGTGACTGGGTAATCAAGCGTATCATATTACCACAGGGTGATCCTAGGGGCAAGTGGACTCCAACATACGAAGGACCATTTGTAGTCAAGACAGTGTTCTCAGGAGGTGCTATGATACTCACTACTATGGATGGTGAAGACTTCCCGCAGCCTGTAAACGCAGACATAGTTAAAAAATACTACGCATAAAAAGAGACCTGCTAGGTTGACAGGCCTAGGCAAAAATAAGGGCATCCCGGCAAACCAAAAGGGTTTGGGCAAAAATTAGGGATATATATGAAAAGATGTACACCCGGCAAGTCGAAAACCTGAAAAGGCGGCTTGGGCAAAAAAGGGGTATCCCGGTGGATTGAAAACCTGAAAGGGCAGTCCAGGCAAAAGTTAGGGATTAAAGCGTATGACTATGTCTCGTTTGGATCACCCATGAAACTGCAACCAGTTGTATTACTTACCCGAGCTCGAACAGATAAAGCTCAATCCAATTATTCCCGTCTCAACAGCAGAAGATGAGATACTTGAAGATAATGGCAATAGTAGAATTGAAACTCAATAGGATTATTTCCCACATAGCTGATTTTCTTTGTTTTGTAAAATTTTATGACAAAATCCTCTTACTAGGGTTTATGTCTCCTTGTATAAACTTACCCGTGTATGGGTCACTTTTTGATATAAATAAATTCCATCTTTTGAATCCAGATTTACTTTTACCCTATTTACATAAACGAAACGTCCATTGGTTGTGTTTGAATGTATGTATGCTTTTGAATATGATTGATGTTTACAAGAAATGCATGTATGCTTAATATGATTGATGTTTACCAGAAATGCATGAAAATGCAGTAATAGTATTTACTAAGGACGAACGAGGGAAGGATTTCAACAAAGCTTCGCCGGTTCACCTTTACAAGACAGTTACAAACCCTCAGTAGGACGAATCCATCCTCATAAAGTCCCATCTCCCCTGGAATTTATATCCATCTCTTTTATTCTCATACGGATATATGGGAATTTACTTTCCAATAAGGGTAAGACGAACGAAGACGGGAGGTTATATCTGCCCTACTATCAAACGAAGACGGGAGGGTATATATACCTTGCTATCCCCAGCATACGGAAGGTTATAATATATTATCAAACAAGACGGGAACGAGTTCCTCATATTCTTCAGCAACGAATCGGGATTTATTTTCCCTGGCCAGCAGTTGTTATACAAAGATATCCAGACGCTTCCGGCAACATCACATCATACATACATCATTTACATCATACCATAACATACATATCCATAGATACATAGTACATTACCTAAGTGCATCATATCATACATGCATACATAATGCATAAATTAATATTATTATACAGAATGCTACCTTGTTTTCAGGTTAATTATCCAGTAAACAGACTTATGTCATCAGGACTGCTTCATCCTCCTGAAAATTCCTAGTACATCAGGACTGCTTTATCCTCCTGAAAGCATATTATCAATCTCTCAAGACTGCTTCATCCTCTTGAAAACATATTACTACATCAGGACTGCTTCATCCTCCTGACAACTTATTATTACCTCAGGATTGCTTTATCCTCCTGACAGCTTCTTATACCTCAGGATTGCTTTATCCTCCTGAAATCATATTATTACCTCAGGATTGCTTTATCCTCCTGACAGCTTCTTATACCTCAGGATTGCTTTATCCTCCTGAAATCATATTATTACATCAGGACTGCTTTATCCTCCTGAAAGCTATCATTATATCTTGGACTGCTTTATCCTCCAAGAAATGTATCTGAAGAACTTTTTCCAAGTGGCATCTTTAAGCCCACTCAGTCATATTCAACTAGTCATCTGTATCACTCTATGCACTGGTGAGTGCAAATTTTTGGGCTTTTGTGTTCAATCCCATTCAACCTTCCAGGTCACGACTGGCATATATACCAATCTAACCCCTCAGGTTTCAGAAAATTGAACAGGGGCAGCTGTTGCACCCCAAAATTTGCCCTCACAATACAAGACTTTGTGTGCTAAGAAGGTTCACAAAGTTCACAAGATTCACAACACTTACAAGACCTTTCATGAGGTTCATGAAGTCTACAAGTCACTTCATGAAGGTTCACAAGGTTCACAAGATTCACAATGCTTTCAAAACCTTTCATGAGGTTCATGAAGTCTACAAGTCACTTCATGAAGGTTCACAAGATTCACAATGCTTACAAGACCTTTCATGAGGTTCATGAAGTCTACAAGTCACTTCATGAAGGTTCACAAGGTTCACAAGATTCACAATGCTTTCAAGACCTTTCATGAGGTTCATGAAGTCTACAAGTCACTTCATGAAGGTTCACAAGATTCACAATGCTTACAAGACCTTTCATGAGGTTCATGAAGTCTACAAGTCACTTTATGAGGTTCACAAGGTTCACAAGGTTCACAATACTTCCCATGAGATTCACAAGACATTTTATGATGGTTCACAAGGTTCACAAAGTTCACAATTGGTCAGAAGAGTTGACAAGTCCCTCAGACAATGCACCTCCTAAGCAGTGCATCCAAAACTAGGGTTTTGACTTTAATCAGGCTAAATGGATTTCCAAGACTTCAAGTGAGCTTCATGGCATCTTATATGTGTGTAAGAACCCCCATGACAAGTTTCAAGACTTTTCTCAAAAGTTTGCTCAGTCAGATGATCAGATAAGTCAAAATCAGTCAAAGCAGTTAAAAAGTCAAACTGAGGTCAACTGTGGTCAAACCAAAGTCAAACTTCATGATTTTTTGCCAACATCAAGTATATGAAGTAAAATTCATCATTTGATCAAGGGTTGATCATGATTCATCAAGGAGATTTCAGATCATCAAGAATCAGGAGTTTCTAAATTAGGGTTTCCTTAGTAAAAGTCAACTGAACTTTGACCAGCCATAACTTTCACATACTTCATCACCAAGTCTCCATCCAAATATCATTTTGAAGGAAATTGAATTCTCTACAACTTTGTGTCTCACAAGCCAAGCCCAAAAATGCTTCATTTGGAAGGTATGAGCTAGGACATTATAGGTCCTTTTGAAAGTCAACAAAAAGTCAACAACTTCAAAAGGGCATAACTTGAGATTGGTAAATGATATGGACATGAAACCAGTGGGGTTGTTTAGAGGACTCTTCAAGCTTTCCAAAATGTCCAAGAACACCCTCATAGCATTAAAATTGAAGGATATGTGCCCTTGCAAAGTTGGAAAATTTTGGGTTGGTTTATGATGAAAATGGAGGTCTAAAACCTAATTCTTCCAAATGGGCTGAACTTTTTGTGACCCAAGGTGTTCCATGACATCATGCACGAAATTTATTTAATATTTTCATAATTTTATTTTATTTATTTTATTTATTATGATTTTTTATACTAAAAATCATTTTAAATTCAAATAAAATATAAAATATGAAGATTTAAAATATATTTTGATTCTAGAAAGTCATAAACCTTGATTGAATTAGATTGATATGAAAATTATGATGATTGTCTTAAAATAGCAATGTTATATCAAAAAATATTTGAATTTTAAGACATTATCTTTTTCAATCTTCAATGATCAAAAAGTCCAAAGAATGATCACATATTTTGACCTAATTCTATTCACTATAAGTACATAAACATATCACAAGCATTGGCACGAATTTTCACAGCCTCAAGAGTAAGTTTCACTTTTCAAAATTCAAGCAAAAAACTCAAATTCGGTTTTGACATTCCAAGGCATTTGAAGGTAAACTAAGGACACAGCTATGATCCTTGGACATCATAGAATCGAAACCAATATTCATATGCATCCCAAACACTCCATATCATGCTAACCGAATCACATTTGCTCTTGAATATAAATTTTTCGATTACACTAATCTAATGCATTCTAACGAATTTTGTTTGTATAATTCTGTTTGTGATGTTGTATAGATTGTTTCTGGACAATTGGATCAAAGCTTCATGGCTTGAATCGTAATCCACCATAGTTAGGGTTTTATGGCCGTTTTAGGGTTCTTCGATTCATCAACTATAAATCAATTTTAGAGACATGGTTGAGTTGTATAGACCTTGTAGAATGTAATGCACTAATCAATTTCATAAAATTTTGTTGTTTTGTCAATGTTTGAGTTTCGTAGGTATTGCTGCAATTGGATATTCGCAGGTAAATTCGCAAAGGAAAACGCAGGAAATTTCACAGGAGCCAAGGTTGAAGATGACCCTGCGCGCGTTCTGGAAAATTCAAATTTTATTTTAAATATTTTATGTTTTATTGTTGGTTTATTATCACAACAGGTTGCTTGGCCCAGTGGAAAGATCAGCACACGTATTATGAGAAGGCAGGGGTTCGAATCCTGGCTTCCATCCTTTTTTGCCTATTTTTCCAGCCATTTAGCCAACATAATATATTATCAATTGTTGTTGGTTAGTTGACAGATGCGCTCACCCAGCAGGATTGGTCATGTACTTGTGTGTTTGTTTGAGAGGTCCTGGGGTCGATTCTCCCCCAGGCCTTTTTGCTTCTTGTTATTTTTCTTGATTTTTCAGGACAAAGAACAAAACCAATTCTACTCCCTTTCTTACTGCCTGCGCGTGTGGTGGCTTGGTGGTGGGTTTTGCTGCTGGTAAACATGGTGACCTGGGTTCAAACCCCAGCCAGGTGAGTTCCAACCTTTTTTTTATTATTTGTTTTGATTAATTAGAAATAATTGTATATATATATATTATATATCTAAATAATTCCAAAATAAAAACATATGTATATACTATATTTTCTAAATTCTAAAAAATTTTATTTTCTTAATTCAAAATTAGTTTTTTTTTGTATTTAGATTATAATATATATATTAAATCAATTTTGTAAATAAAACAAACCCCAATTTTGTAAACCCTAATTTATTTTCTAAACAATTAAAAAAAATTAATTTTATATTATGATTTAAATTTCTAATTTTTGTAAATATGATTATTATGCACATATTTTATTTAATATAAGTAATTTTTTTTGTAAATATAATTATATTCTATTTTTTTATAATAGGTAATTATTTCTATAATTTGTTCATAATCTAAATTTTATATAAATAATTTTTAAAATATATATGTTTAAAAATAATTAAATCTATGCTAATTTAATATTGTAATTATAATTTTTTATATGTTTATAATTAATTTAACTTTTATAAGTTGCATATAATTTTAAATTTTATAATTAAATTGTTCATGATTCCTTATTAACTTCTAATTTTTGTTTATTATCATATTTTGCTTATTATTACTAATCCATTTATTTTTTAAATTATGCTTATTATTATTATTTCACTAACCTTATTTATTTTTAATTATTATTACTAACCCCTATTATAATTATTATTGCTTATTTAGTTATTATTTATATTTATTTATTTATTTATTTATTGCTATTTATTTAAATTGCTTTATTATTATGTAAATGCTCCTTGGTGTAATTTTTTGTAATATTTAAATTATTTAATTTTCATGCTATGGTTAGTAAAAATAGGGAGTGTAAACATGTATTATATTTAAAAATTGAATTTAGGTCATTTAAATTATAAGATAAATATAAAATTAAACACTCACACACGTAAGTCGATCTTTGATCGCCATCTCACTTTCTAGGGTTACCTCTCAATGTTGCCTAATCATAAGGTCAAGTGGGGTGTATAAAGCAAAGTCCCTTAAAAGTAAAGTCATCTAGTCCCTTCATAATCAAAGATCAAGTCCCTTAAAAGGTTGCCTTTCAATATGATCTTGTCCCTTTCGAATAATGATGACAGTCCCCCCAAAATGCTTAATACACCCTACAGTTGCCTTCATTAAACAGATGTCCCTTCACATGTCCCTCACATCCAAGGTAGTGACTACCTATTCCTTAATAATAGGGATAGTCTTACCATTTAAAGGATAAAGAACAGAAAGACTTAAACTTTAGGGTAGGTTCCTCATAGTTACTTGCTCACTACTTCAAAAACTTTTCAAACACTTCACAAATTTCAAACAATTTTCAAACACAAGTTTTTTACGCATCCGTACATGGATCATTATCAAACTCTTATGAAAATTTTTTCACATTTTCAAAAAAACAATTCAAAGTGAGCTAAGTAACTAAGAGCCCATGGATAACCATGGATGTAAAGGGTGCTAACACCTTCCCTTTACATAACCTACCCCCCGGACCCAAAAATCTTTTAAAAGGTCTTTCCTGTTCTTTTATGCCTTTCCTTTGGATAAAATAAAAGTCGATGGCGACTCTTGCTATCCGCAACATAACTAAAGTCAGTTCTCCCACCGTGTTACAGGTATCCCCGCCACCATCTATTTAATAAATCAATTTTTTAATAAAAATATTTATTTTTTTCCAAAATCAAATTACATTACAAATAATAAAATAAAATAATCTCAACAAATTTCATACATACATTTCAAATATTTTATATAATTAATAAAAAATAAAATATAAAAATATGGACCACATATTTAACATTCTAAATTAATAAAACAAAATAATAATGTACATGAAATAAACGGGGCGGGTTCGGGGTGGGTACTAGTGTCCTCATTACCCGACTCATCCATAGATTTTTTTTAATTGGGGAAAACCGACACCCGAACCCAAACCCAGTCAAAGCGAGTTTTCCCCGTCAACTTTGGGGCGGGTTCGGGTGGGTACCCGCAATTATGGGTTTTGTTTCCATATCTACCTAGGAGGCGCGACTGAAGTCTAGCCTAAAAGACTTATTCTAAAGTTTTATTTGAGGGTTTGATAGAAGTCATGTCCGAGATGTCCAACGCCTTACCTGAGGGACTTATAGTCTCATTAGCCATGCATAATATAACTTCGCATGTGGGACTAAAATTTCCTATCGAATGCTATCTAAATTACCCGAGGGACTTAGAGTTTCCTTGGGTGGGATCAAACATACGAGTCTTGCCCAAGAGGTGGGACTGAATTCTAGCCTAAGATAATTAGTATAAAGTCATATTTGAGGGCTTGACATAATGTCGCTCCCTGGATTTCCATCCTGGTACAAACACGAAAGTGGCGCGGAAAAGGTAGAGTCGCCAGCCAGACATTTTTATCCCGAAGGAATGGGAATGGTAATGCTGCACAAACCAGAAGAAAAGAAAAGTAAGGACACAGGTACTGCAAACTAAAGAGACTGGGTTCGAGAGTCGGTTACGACCTGGGAAGGTATTAGTACCCCAGATCGTCCGTCGTACCCGGCGGGATCCACGCTTGCAAAGAAATTGTCTTAAGGGGTAAAAGAATGAAGCTATTGCAAAAGAAAATGAATTGAATCTGGAGAAAAGAAAAGGAAGGGGGGAAATGTATGGAAAATAAAAGAGTGCTCGAACGGGCCCTACCCTGCTGCCTACGTACCTCATCTGGACATGAGGATCAGAGTCGTCGTAGCTCCCCTAACTAGGGGTGGAAGAAATTGCTTGTGTTTTACAAATCAAACTGCTTATGTTAATGCTCAGGTGTTGCAGGATCGAACGACGAGTGCGTAACCGTCTTGCAAAGTGACAAGTAGGAGCAAGTTCTTACGATAAGAGTGAAAGTGATGAGAAAAGAAGTCTCGAAGGAGAGACGCTTATTGTTTGTCCAGTGTTTTTTAGGAGTTTTCTGCTTTGAGGTTTGCATATGTAAGTGTACCTAAGTCTTACTCAATGGGATGTGTACTTCATACATCATCCCGAAACAGAATGCGCAAGAAGCCCACCGATCTACGGGGGAAACCCCCAAATCTAGACCCACAAGTGAAGGCTCAGACACACTGACCTACTAGCATTTATTAAGTGTTTTTGTGGTTTTTTATTAAGAAGTGTTTTTTATCTTTTCTTTGTGAAGTAATCTCATGCTAAGACTTATCCACCATGAGGGATATCCTACACCTCTCCCTGAAACGGAACGCGTGCAAGTATCTCATAGCAAAGTCTCGTGTCACGTGAGAAGACTCGTCATTTATTAAAGTGACTTAAAGTTATGTTTGAAGATGAGAAGAGAGAGCACCAAAAGGATCTTAAAGGTAAAACTTCTAAGGGAAGACTAACCAAGACATAATGTTGTCATGCGAAGGATGGTCCTAAGTTAGTGAGGTTTCAACTATCCTAAAGAAGAGAAGGAAAGAAGAAGAAGGGAGGTAGAGAATCAACTTACTTCTCTTAAAGAAGTTAAGTTATTCTCTAAGGGGAATGAAGAGAAATTGAACAAGTGATGTCCTAAGCACATCTCAAAGAAAAATAAAGAAAGCATAAAATAAGAAGAGAAAGAAGTTGGATATGCGGAAATCTCCTCCATACCTCTTACTTACCATGGCTCCTGAAAGGGTTAGAAGTATTCAAAAATGATGGGGAAGTCAGAACCTAAACATGTCAAGTAAGGGCCTAAGAACAAGATTTAAACATCATTGGAAACGTACAATCTTAAAAAAAATCAATTAGAAAAAAACATGGGGAAGTCGGAAGTGTTATGGAACATGTATGTGAAAGTGTGACTTAATGACCAAATTATTATCAAATAAACCAAGGCAAAACATCCACACAAAATCCAGAGGCCTAACAACATGTTAGAAATCACAAGAAACACCTTAGGAGTTGGCACAAGTACCCTCATATCCTAATAAGTAAACAAAGACCACATAGGAAGCAAATTAAGGCATGTTAAGAAGAAAATTCAAAGAAAACAAAACAAGTCTTAAAAATTCCACCATTAATCACCAAGACTCCTTAATCAAGTATAGACAAAATATAAACACCACATGCCAAAATTCAGAAGCTAACCACATCAAACAATGACACAAAGATAACTTAGGATTTCACTTACTTCCACCTAAACCAACAAGTCAAAATAAATACAAACAAACCCTAAAAATCATGACAAAAAATATATAGCATACCTCAACATGTTATCAAATCATAGAAAAAAGAAGCAGGTTTATACCTTTTATAAAACTCAAGATAGAAAATCACAAAAGCAGAGTGTGCAAGAAGGCATTCAAATAAGATAAAATTAATTGGGAAATTAATTCTGAAATGAAAAAATAAAGAAAAAAAAAGTAAATTAGAGAAAACTTAAAATAAGTTTCATGAATTTTTTTCGTAATTTTTTTAAAGTGTTTTACTATTTTTAATGAATTAAAATGAAACTAGAAATAAAAAGAAAATATAATTTGAATTAATGTCAAAGGAGGTGTAAATAGCAGCTGTGTCACGTTAAAATCAACTTCGGCTCAAAGTGAGGTGGTGCGAATATCATGAAGCCTTAGGCCCATGTGGAAGTCCTCAACTTTTCAAAATAATCAGATTATTTTATTCTTTCATTAAAACAAACATGAACAAAGTTATGTGAACATCTTATCAATTGGACCTATCTCACTTAAGTTGGTAAAATAAAAAATAAATGAAAAAACAAAATATAAAACTGGAACCACTCCTGGCCTGAAACTTTATCATCTTCTTCCTCATGCATGAAAATACAACAACCAAAACCAACAATGATAAAATCACAACACACAACAAGAACATACTAATTTCAATTCAACATAACTTTCTCAATTCTTTACGAAAATACTAAGTGTTAAGACCAAAGTTAAAGTATGAAATGAGAGGAACACATTCGTGCCATTAATTTTCACAAAAAAACACTATACATAGAGAATCAAATGAAACAAGCTCACACCTCACAACTGAAAAACAATATTTAATGCATCTAAAAGCTTCTTAACACTTCATACAAGCTAAATCAAGCATCAACAACATGAAACAAACAAAAATACATCAAATCTGAAGCAACAAAAATTATGACATTCTGTTGTACCCCAAAATTTGCCCTCCCACAATCAAGACAATATCTCTCAAGACTTCTAAATGATCATAAGGTTCTCAAGATTCCCAATTGATCAAGAAGTGTGGAAGTTTCCCCAGACAATGCCTCCTCCTAAGCAAAGTGTCCAAAACTAGGGTTTTAAGTTTCCTCAGGTTAAAATAACTTTTAAGGCTTCAAGTGAGTTTCACAGTATCCCACATGTATTCAAGAATCCCCATGTCAAGTTTCAAGGCTTTCCCAATAAGTTTGACCAGTCAGATGATCAGATATGCAAAAATAAGTCAAAGTAGTTAAAAAGTCAAAATGAGGTCAACTGTGGTCAAATCAAAGTCAAACTTCAAGATTTTTTTGCCAACATCAATTTTATGGGGTAAAATTCATCATTTGATCAAGTTTTGATCATGATTCATCAAGGAAGTTTCAGATCATCAAGAATCAGGAGTTTCTAAATTAGGGTTTTCTAAGGAAAAGTCAACTAAACTTTGACCAGCAATAACTTTCACATGCTTCATCAAAAATTTCCCATCCAAATATCATTTTGTAAGAAATTGAATTCTCTACAACTTTGTGTCTCATAAGCCAAGCCTAAAAATGCTTCATTTGGAAGGTATGAGCTAAAACATTATAGGTCATTTCAAAAGTCAACAAAAAGTCAACATCTTCCAAAGAGCATAATTTGAAGATGGTGAAAGATATGGACATGAGACCAAAGAGGTGTGTTAGAGGACTCTTTAAGCTTTCCAAAATGTCTAAGAACACCTTCATAGCCTTAAAATTGAAGGATTTATTCCTTGTCAAAGTTGGGAAAATTTCAATGGGTGTATTGAACAAAAAGGGCCTAAAATCCAAAAAATGTTAAATGGGCCTATGAATTTGCAATCCAATCTTGATAATGAGATCATGCATGACCCAATGCCCATTTATTCTGATTTTTATAATTTATTTTATATTTATTTGGATTTTATTCATTAAAATTCAATTTAAATATAAATAAAATATGAAAAGCCAAATAAATCACAAAATCTTTTATTGAAGATGATTGGAATTATATTTAGAATGATTGAAAATCAACCAAAGTCAGATTGATCAAAATTGGAAAGGTTTTATAAGATTTTTTGAATATTTAAAATAGAGATTTCTTCATGATCAAGCAATCCAATTTTGCACATGGCCCGTGGTTTTTTCTGACCTAATTTATTCTCTACATATACATGAAGCATTGACAACATTGGGGGACGAATTTTTTTGCAGCCAAGAACACAAAAACAACTTCAAAAATTTCAACAAAAAGTGACATTCGGTTTTGGAGTTGGAGGCAATTTCAGGTCATTTTAAAGGTTGCAATACATTCTCCAATGATCATCGAACCTATTTAAGTCTTTTACATCATTCAAAACACCACCAATCATCTGAACCAAATCGTATTGTCATGCTCATTCTTGTTTTTTCGATTTCATTAATTTGCTCATTCTAATCTGTTTTTGATTGTTTGATGATGTTTGTAATGAAGCAAGGAATGTTTTTGGGTCGTTAGATTGAAGAATTGTGACCCCAATAGCAAAACACCATGGTTAGGGTTTCGACCTCACAATGAGGGTTTCTTGATTTAAATGACTTAAACAATTTCAAATAACGTAAATGAACTGTGAATGATGTGTGGATTGCAGTAATACAATCAATATAACAAAATCTTGCAGATTCTATGACGATTACAAAAACACAGGTTTACCTACAAAGGTATATTCGTAGGAAAATTCATAGAAATTTTTGCAACAAATTTGGCAAGAACAGAGGTTGAAGAAGGTCCCTGCGCGCACTTTCATTATTTTTTAATTTAATTATTATATATTATATAATGTTTGTGGTTTAATGTTCAGACACACCCCATGTGGCTTAGTGGTCAGGTACTTGGCTTGTGACATAAAGGACCCGGGTTCGATCTTTGGCCAAACCATTTTTTTTTGTATTTTTTCCTATTTTACGCAGGTTTCATATATTATTTGTGGATGTCATTCTATAGACACAAGCGCATGCTGGCCTAGATGGTGAAGGCGTCTTTCTTTGAGGTTAGGGACCTGGGTTCGAATCCCAGGTCCTTTATTTTGAGTTTTTTTTTCTTCTGTTTTTTCTTATTTGTTTCTTTTTTAAATTAAATTCTTTCTTTAAGTAATAATAAAAATAACTAACTTAAAATTAAATCATAACTTTCTTTTATAAAAATGACTTTTCACTATTTTTATTTTCTATAAAATATTTAATTTGTTTTTTTCATTAATAATATTCTCTCCAAATTTAATCACTTTGTAAATAAAATAATCACTTAGTTTTATATATATAACTTTTTTTCTAATTAAATTCTTAATTATTTCTTTAATAATAATAGTGTATATAATTAATGTTTTTTTTTATATTTTCATAAATTTATAGTTTTGTACATATTTAAGTTTTAATAATATTTTCATATATTAATTAATAATTGATAATTAATTCAGCTCCTATTTTAAGATTAAATTTTCTCTATAAAAAAAACCTAATTAACCATAATCTTTGCTTGAAAACCCTAATATGTTCTCTAACCCTAATTTCAAAGATATAATTAATTTTTACCTTATTTAAATTCTTTATTTATTTTTATCTTATTTTGATTCTTAAAAAAATATATAGGGTATTATTATCTTTTATAATTTATTTTCTCACCCAATTATTATGTATCTGCCCCAAAGCTTTGTAATAGCGTAGAATATTTTCTGTTTTTATTTAATTATTCGCTTTATTGTGGTTAGTAATAATAGGGAGTGAAAACAAGTAATTGAAAAAATTAATTGAATTTAGATAATTAAATAAATAAGATTAAATATCTGAAAATAAACACTCACACGCGTAAGTCGATCTAAGAGCGTCGTCTGCACTTCCTAGGGCATTCCTCTTGGGTTGCCTTATTTAAAATAAATGGTCAAGTCCCTCGAAAGTGGGGGTGTCTAAAAAGCAATGTCCCTTAACAGAAAAATCATCAAGTCCCTTCTAGTTTAAAAGGTCAAGTCCCTTCTAGTTTAAAAGGTCAAGTCCCTATGAGGTTGCCTACGATATAATGACCTTGTCCCTTCGAATAAATGATGATAGTCCCTACGAATTGATAAAGACACCCCTACCTGTTGTCTTCTATGACCATACGATGACCCTACGCCCGTCCCTAAAACAAATCCAAGGTAATGACTACCTATTCCTTAATAATAGGGACATTCTTACCCTCGAAAGAACATATAAGAACATGAATGACTTGGTCTATGGTAGGTACCTCCTAGTTACTTGCTCATATCTTAAAATTACTTTTTACACCTCACTTTCTTAAACATTTTTCAAAAAATAAGGCTTTGTATACATCCATACGAGGATCATTACAAAATACTTAGAAAAATTTCTAATCACACACTACACTCTTCAAAAACAATATAAGTGAGCTAAGTAACTAAGAGCCCATGGATAACCATGGATATAAAGGGTGCTAACACCTTCCCTTTATATAACCTACCCCCCGAACTCAAGTCTTTTAAAAATAGGTTTTTCCTGTTCTTTTATGTCCTTTCCACTTGGATAAAATAAAAGTCGGTGGCAACTCTTGCTATCCGCAACATTTATAGAAAGTCAGTTCTCCCACCGTGTTACACATTCAAACTTGAGATGAAGCTTCTTCTTGAGATTTAAAGAAAACCAGAGATTAAAATAGCTTCCTTGATTTGTGTTATGGCAAAATAAAGGCTTACAAGCTTGATATAGATGCACAATGAGAGGAAATCTGAAAATGTGTTGTTCTTCAAATTTCACTAAGATGTTTCACTAACAAGATCAAAGGGAAGATGATGATAAGGTGAGTGAAGTGATGTCAAATATGCCTCAAAGCTGTTTGTGAGGTGTGATGGAGTAGAAAACCAGATTTGGATTTCCTTGAAAAAAATGGTGAGAAGTGAGAGACAGTTTTTTTTTCTTTTGTTGGAATGTTTCTAAGTGTGTCCAAAAATGTGTATGTAGGCTGCAAAGTCTATTTTACAAAATCCAAAGGAAAATCCACTAAAAGAACGTGACCATCCCTTGTGCAATGCGAAAAAAATGATGAATGAAGGTGGTGGTGTAACACCCCGATAATAATATAATAATTATTTAAATTAAGTTAATAATATATTTATTGATTTAATTAAATAATTTAATTATTATTATTATTATTATTATTATTATTATTATTTTGGAATAATAATTATTGGGATAATTATTTATTGGAATAATATATAAGTTGGACATGAGAAAAATCCCATTTTTTTTTTGGTAAAAAAGGTTATTTCACGTGAAAAAGGGAAAAGAGGCAGAAAGGGCAAAAAGCCAGAGAACGAAGGTTGAAGGAAGGAAAAGCTTAGAGCTCGGAGGCTGCCGGATTAACTCAGGTAAGGGGGGTTTATCATCGGTTAAAGGGTATTATGTGATAATATGTACTGGGTAGTGATAACCATTGGTTGTATCTCTAATTGGATTGATGCATGATGAGTTTGTGAAATATTGGATGAATGAAATTGAATGATAATTGAAAAGAATTCGTAGGAATTAGAAGGGATAATGTTAGGATTGGTGAAGATGAATAGGATATGATTCGTGTAGATGATATGGACGATTATTTTGTGTAATTTGGACTGTGGAAGGTTGGATCGGATAGGTTTCGTAACAGAGAAAGCCATAGCAGATCTGAGAGTTCTGGTTTCTGGTCATACGCGTATGGCACTAGGCAATACGCGTATGAGCTGGCTGGTACGCGTATGGAGGAGGCCTTACGCGTATGGGTGGAAAAGATGATATTTTGAACGTAAATTGGTCTCTGTTGGTACGCGTAATGGGAGATTGTTACGCGTAGCATACGCGTATGGGATAGGTAATACGCGTATGAGATGAGCGAGGCAATGCGCAATACGCGTATGAGAGTGGGCATTACGCGTATGGACTTGGTCAGGTTTGGGCAATACGCGTATGGACATGGGCAATACGCGTATGGGCAGAATTGTGATTTTTCTGTGCTATTGTTGTGCAGTTTTGTTGTTTAGGCTGAGTGATGCGACTTAGCTGAGATATGATGTGATAGGGATCATTTCCCGTTGTTTTGAGTGGTAAAGGTATTAGTAGAGTGTGCTAATACTGTGTTTGATTATGTGGCATGATAGGATATGCTTTTGTGATTAATTATGTTGATAATGTGTGATGGTATACATGATGATGTGAATGTATACATTTGTGAATAGACTGTATTATGGCTTAGGGTGTGAGCATGTGTCTATTCTTGATTTTGTTGATGTTGCATTGCTAGGTGATTAGCATGCATATTGTGGCCTTCGGGTGGTAGCTAATTCCCATGGTGAGGAATTAGTGAGTAAATCATTTTGATTGTTGTTGATTGTTGCATGCTAGGTGAGTAGCTTGCATAGCATGGCCCATTTGGGGTGGTAGCTAATTCCCATGGTGAGGAATTAGTGAGTGAGTCACTATGTCTCAAATGAGTGGGACTAGTGGGCTTGGTAGCCGTGCCTGGATTTGGACGGTGAGGTTGAACTATATGTTCACAACATAGTCGGTACCGCATGCATAGAGTCTCATTGCATAATGAATGTATGACATATCATATGAATGGATGCATTCCAGTATTATATGTGTGTTGTGTGTTGTGTTGTTGATGTTGAATATGGTTGAGAATCTACTGTTGAGTATGATGTTTGAACGGATATTGATGTTGCTGAAGGCGTAGCCTGATTAGGGTGAATTAATGTGTTAATTACTTGGCATTACATGTTGTTTTATAATGCTTATTATATTGATTGAGGAACTCACCCTTACACCTATTTTTCAGGTAACGAGAAATGAGTTGAGTAGAAGCTAATGCTTGGAGTCTAGGGTAGTTTCTTATGGGTCATGCTCTGATAGATGTAACATCGGGAGGGGATGTTTTAATTAATTTGAGATTGATTGTTGAATGATTTACATGTAGTGTGTTACATGTTTTACATTGATGTTGAATTTTATTCCGCTGCGAATTATGCAAAAGAACCTTATTTTGATTAAATAAATGAGCATGACAGGATGTTTTGATAATTGTTGTGAAATGATTTGTGTGACACCCTTCGGGGCATAATTACTCTGATGAATATATTGTTATTTTAATTATAATAATTTGGGGTATTTAGAAGGGTGTTACATTAGTGGTATCAGAGCATAGTCGGTCGTGTCGAGTCGTAATTATTCTGTTTCCCTTGTACGATATAGGTGTTGTGTAACCCTATCAGTACTTATTGTTTTAGTTGTTGGGTTTCAGAATAGAGATGGCTGGGAGAGGTAGAGATGATGCTGCGATTGCTGAGGCTCTGGGTATGCTAGCTGGAGTACTTGGAGGAAATCCGAATGTTATGGGAATGGGAGCTGCTCGTCAGTTGAGTGAGTTCCAGAAGAACAATCCTCCAATGTTCAAAGGAGCATACGATCCAGATGGTGCTCAGAAGTGGTTGAAGGAGATAGAGAGGATCTTCAGAGTAACTGAGTGTGCTGATAACCAGAAGGTCAGGTTCGGTACACATATGCTGACAGAAGAAGCTGATGATTGGTGGGTTGCTACCCGCACTGAGTTGGAAACTGCTGGAAATGCTGAGATTTCTTGGGCGGTGTTCAGAGAGAGATTTCTGAGGAAGTATTTTCCCGAGGATGTCAGAGGAAAGAAGGAGATAGAGTTCTTGGAATTGAAGCAGGGTAACAGGTCTGTTACGGAGTATGCTGCTAAGTTCACAGAACTGTCGAAGTATTATACTCCCTATGCTGAAGCTGCTGGGGAATTTTCAAAGTGTGTGAAGTTTGAGAACGGGTTGCGTCCCGAGATCAAGCAGGCTATTGGATATCAAAGGATTAGAGTGTTTTCTGATTTGGTTGACTGTTGCAGGATTTTCGAACAGGATTCCAAGGCCAGAGCTGAGAGCTATCAGCAGAGGGTTGATAGGAAAGGTAAGAATCAGATTGATCGTGGAAAACCGTATGCAGCTGGCAAGGGTTTTCAGAGGCAGAGTGGGATGAAAAGGCCTAGTGGGGGAGACTCTAGTGCTCCTGTTAAGTGTTACAGATGTGGTCAGGCTGGACATCGTATCCATGAGTGTACCAGTAGTGAGAAGAAGTGTTTCAAATGTGGGAAAGGTGGTCATTTGGCTGCAGATTGCCGGTTGAAGACTGTGACTTGCTTCAACTGTGGAGAAGTGGGTCATATCAGCCCACAGTGTCCTAAGCCGAAGAAAGAGAATCAGTCAGGAGGCAAGGTTTTTGCTCTATCGGGTTCTGAGACTTCTGCAGATGATCGTTTGATCCGAGGTACGTGTTATATTAATGGCTTTCCTCTTGTAGCTATTATTGACACAGGTGCGACTCATTCTTTTATATCCTTGGATTGTGCTGTAAAACTTAAGTTAGAGATATCTGAGATGCGTGGTAGTATGGTGATTGATACTCCTGCGAAGGGTTCAGTGACTACTACTTCGGTTTGTTTGAAATGTCCTTTGAGTATTTTTGGTAGAGACTTTGGGATAGACCTTGTGTGTCTTCCATTAGTGCAGATTGATGTTATTCTGGGTATGAACTGGTTGGTGTTTAACCGAGTCTATATCAATTGTTTTGATAAGACTGTGATATTTCCTGAGATTGAGGAAGGAAAGAGTTTGTTTCTATCAGCAAGACAAGTAAGTGAGGAAGTGGCAGATGGGGCAGAGTTGTTTATGCTGTTAGCGACCTTGGAGGCTAAAGATAAATTGGTGGTTGGCGATCTAGCTGTAGTGTGTGATTTTCCTGATGTGTTTCCGGAAGAGGTGAATGAATTGCCGCCAGAGCGTGAAGTTGAGTTCTCGATTGACTTGGTACCTGGTACTAGACCGATATCGATGGCTCCTTATCGTATGTCTGCTGTTGAGCTAGCTGAATTGAAGAGTCAGCTGGAAGATCTGTTAGATAAGAAATTTATTCGTCCGAGTGTGTCACCGTGGGGTGCACCAGTGTTGTTGGTTAAGAAAAAAGAAGGTACTATGAGGTTGTGTGTAGATTACAGGCAACTGAATAAAGTGACGATCAAGAATCGGTATCCTTTGCCGAGGATTGATGATTTAATGGATCAGTTGGTTGGTGCGAGGGTGTTCAGCAAAATAGATTTGAGATCGGGATATCATCAGATACGTGTGAAAACTGAGGATATTCAGAAGACTGCCTTCAGAACAAGGTATGGACATTATGAGTATTCTGTAATGCCTTTTGGTGTGACTAATGCACCTGGAGTATTTATGGAGTATATGAATAGGATTTTCCATCCGTACCTAGATCAGTTTGTTGTGGTGTTTATTGATGACATTTTGGTGTATTCGAAATCTGAAGAAGAGCATGCTGAACATTTGAGAGTGGTTTTAGGAGTTCTGCGAGAAAAGAAGTTATTTGCTAAACTGTCTAAGTGTGAATTTTGGTTAGAAGAAGTTAGTTTTCTTGGTCATGTGATTTCCAGAGGTGGTGTTGCTGTTGATCCTTCTAAGATAGAAGCGGTGTCTAAGTGGGAAACTCCTAAGTCTGTTACTGAGATTCGAAGTTTCCTTGGTTTGGCTGGGTATTATAGGAAGTTCATTGAGGGATTTTCTAAGTTGGCGTTACCGTTGACAATGTTGACTAGAAAGGGGCAAGCGTTTGTTTGGGACTCAAAATGTGAAGAAGGTTTCCAAGAGTTAAAGAGAAGGTTAACTACTGCTCCTATCCTGATATTACCGAGTTCGTCGGAACTATTTGAGGTTTATTGTGATGCTTCATTGTTGGGTTTAGGTGGTGTGTTGATGCAGAATAAGCAGGTTATAGCTTATGCTTCGAGACAGCTAAGGGTTCACGAGAGGAATTATCCGACACATGATTTAGAGCTGGCAGCTGTGGTATTTGTTCTGAAGTTATGGAGGCATTATTTGTACGGTTCAAGATTTGAAGTTTTCAGTGACCATAAGAGTTTAAAGTATTTGTTTGATCAGAAAGAGCTGAATATGAGACAGAGGAGATGGTTAGAATTTCTGAAGGATTATGATTTTGGTTTGAATTACCATCCGGGTAAAGCAAATGTAGTAGCTGATGCATTGAGTCGGAAATCATTACATATGTCTATGTTAATGGTTAAGGAATTGGACTTAATTGAGCAGTTTAGAGACTTGAGTTTGGTGTGTGAGAGTACTCACAATAGTGTTAAACTGGGAATGTTGAAGTTAACGAGTGGTATTCTGGACGAGATCAGAGAGGGTCAGAAATCCGATGCACTTTTGGTTGATAAGTTGACTTTAGTGAATCAAGGTCAAGGTGGTGAATTCAGAGTTGATGAGAATGGTATTTTGAAATTTGGTAGTCGGGTGTGTATTCCGGATGTTACAGAACTTAAGAAGAGTATCCTTGAGGAAGGACATCGTAGTGGCTTGAGTATTCATCCTGGAGCTACGAAGATGTACCATGATTTGAAAGGGTTATTTTGGTGGCCGGGAATGAAAAGAGAAATTGCAAGTTTTGTGTATTCTTGTTTGACTTGTCAGAAGTCGAAGATTGAGCATCAGAAGCCGTCTGGACTAATGCAACCGTTGGCTATTCCAGAGTGGAAGTGGGACAGTATCAGTATGGATTTTGTTTCTGGTTTGCCGAGAACAAGTAAGAATTTTGAGGCTATTTGGGTGATTGTGGATAGATTGACGAAGTCGGCTCATTTCATTCCGATCAGAATGGATTATCCGTTAGAGAGGCTAGCTGAGTTGTATATTGAGAAGATTGTAAGTTTGCATGGTATTCCGTCTAGTATTGTTTCGGACAGAGATCCTAGATTTACATCGAAGTTTTGGGAAGGTTTGCAGAAGGCTTTGGGAACTAAGCTGAGATTGAGTTCTGCATATCATCCGCAGACTGATGGTCAGACTGAGAGGACGATTCAGTCACTAGAGGATCTTTTGAGGGCTTGTGTTTTGGAAAATGGAGGTGCTTGGGATTGTTATTTGCCTTTGATTGAGTTTACCTACAACAATAGTTTTCATTCGAGCATTAGTATGGCACCGTTTGAAGCTTTGTATGGTAGGAGATGTCGGACACCTTTATGTTGGTATGAGTCCGGTGAGAGTGTTGTGGTTGGACCGGAGATTGTTCAACAAACTACGGGAAAGATTAAGATGATTCAGGATAAGATGAGAATTGCTCAAAGTCGTCAAAAGAGTTATCATGACAAGAGGAGGAAGTCACTTGAGTTCCAAGAGGGAGATCATGTGTTTCTTCGTGTTACTCCGATAACTGGTGTTGGTCGAGCCTTGAAGTCGAAGAAGTTGACACCTCGATTTATTGGTCCTTATCAGATTTTGGAGAGGATAGGAGAGGTAGCCTATCGTATCGCTTTACCGCCGTCGCTTGCGAATTTGCATGATGTTTTTCATGTGTCTCAGTTGAGGAGATACATTCATGATCCGTCGCATGTTGTCCAAGTAGATGATGTACAGGTGAGAGATAACCTGACTGTTGAAACATCACCTATGAGGATCGAGGATCGGGAGTTGAAGCAGTTGCGGGGTAAAGAGATTGCCTTGGTGAAGGTAGCTTGGGGAGGACCAGCAGGTGGCAATGTGACTTGGGAACTGGAGAGCCAGATGAAGGAGTCTTATCCGGAGTTGTTCGATTGAGGTATGTTTTCGAGGACGAAAACTCTTTTAGTGGGGGGAGAGTTGTAACACCCCGATAATAATATAATAATTATTTAAATTAAGTTAATAATATATTTATTGATTTAATTAAATAATTTAATTATTATTATTATTATTATTATTATTATTATTTTGGAATAATAATTATTGGGATAATTATTTATTGGAATAATATATAAGTTGGACATGAGAAAAATCCCATTTTTTTTTTGGTAAAAAAGGTTATTTCACGTGAAAAAGGGAAAAGAGGCAGAAAGGGCAAAAAGCCAGAGAACGAAGGTTGAAGGAAGGAAAAGCTTAGAGCTCGGAGGCTGCCGGATTAACTCAGGTAAGGGGGGTTTATCATCGGTTAAAGGGTATTATGTGATAATATGTACTGGGTAGTGATAACCATTGGTTGTATCTCTAATTGGATTGATGCATGATGAGTTTGTGAAATATTGGATGAATGAAATTGAATGATAATTGAAAAGAATTCGTAGGAATTAGAAGGGATAATGTTAGGATTGGTGAAGATGAATAGGATATGATTCGTGTAGATGATATGGACGATTATTTTGTGTAATTTGGACTGTGGAAGGTTGGATCGGATAGGTTTCGTAACAGAGAAAGCCATAGCAGATCTGAGAGTTCTGGTTTCTGGTCATACGCGTATGGCACTAGGCAATACGCGTATGAGCTGGCTGGTACGCGTATGGAGGAGGCCTTACGCGTATGGGTGGAAAAGATGATATTTTGAACGTAAATTGGTCTCTGTTGGTACGCGTAATGGGAGATTGTTACGCGTAGCATACGCGTATGGGATAGGTAATACGCGTATGAGATGAGCGAGGCAATGCGCAATACGCGTATGAGAGTGGGCATTACGCGTATGGACTTGGTCAGGTTTGGGCAATACGCATATGGACATGGGCAATACGCGTATGGGCAGAATTGTGATTTTTCTGTGCTATTGTTGTGCAGTTTTGTTGTTTAGGCTGAGTGATGCGACTTAGCTGAGATATGATGTGATAGGGATCATTTCCCGTTGTTTTGAGTGGTAAAGGTATTAGTAGAGTGTGCTAATACTGTGTTTGATTATGTGGCATGATAGGATATGCTTTTGTGATTAATTATGTTGATAATGTGTGATGGTATACATGATGATGTGAATGTATACATTTGTGAATAGACTGTATTATGGCTTAGGGTGTGAGCATGTGTCTATTCTTGATTTTGTTGATGTTGCATTGCTAGGTGATTAGCATGCATATTGTGGCCTTCGGGTGGTAGCTAATTCCCATGGTGAGGAATTAGTGAGTAAATCATTTTGATTGTTGTTGATTGTTGCATGCTAGGTGAGTAGCTTGCATAGCATGGCCCATTTGGGGTGGTAGCTAATTCCCATGGTGAGGAATTAGTGAGTGAGTCACTATGTCTCAAATGAGTGGGACTAGTGGGCTTGGTAGCCGTGCCTGGATTTGGACGGTGAGGTTGAACTATATGTTCACAACATAGTCGGTACCGCATGCATAGAGTCTCATTGCATAATGAATGTATGACATATCATATGAATGGATGCATTCCAGTATTATATGTGTGTTGTGTGTTGTGTTGTTGATGTTGAATATGGTTGAGAATCTACTGTTGAGTATGATGTTTGAACGGATATTGATGTTGCTGAAGGCGTAGCCTGATTAGGGTGAATTAATGTGTTAATTACTTGGCATTACATGTTGTTTTATAATGCTTATTATATTGATTGAGGAACTCACCCTTACACCTATTTTTCAGGTAACGAGAAATGAGTTGAGTAGAAGCTAATGCTTGGAGTCTAGGGTAGTTTCTTATGGGTCATGCTCTGATAGATGTAACATCGGGAGGGGATGTTTTAATTAATTTGAGATTGATTGTTGAATGATTTACATGTAGTGTGTTACATGTTTTACATTGATGTTGAATTTTATTCCGCTGCGAATTATGCAAAAGAACCTTATTTTGATTAAATAAATGAGCATGACAGGATGTTTTGATAATTGTTGTGAAATGATTTGTGTGACACCCTTCGGGGCATAATTACTCTGATGAATATATTGTTATTTTAATTATAATAATTTGGGGTATTTAGAAGGGTGTTACAGGTGGCGCCCGCATGATTCCCCTTTCACCTTTTTCTCTTATGTCCCACATGTCCGTATATGAGTGGAAATTTCTTTTGATTATTTTGCAGCAAACGAGAATGAGAGAGGTGTGTGATAGTGTGCATGGTATTAGGGTGAGGTTGCATGCATGTCATTATAATGTTGGGGTGTTATTTATTGATGCAAAAAGTGATGAGAACTAAGGGTGGTGATTGGTGGAACCTGGCGTGCATGGCATGGCGGGATACTTATTCACGTGACCATCTCTTTCTAATTGCACCAAAAGTGTGACAAAAATGGAATGAAAAGTGATTAAATGAGAGAGAAAACATGTGATATGAGGTAGTGTACTGCCTGACATGTATTGGCTGATGATACCTACATCCTCACATGCCACTTTGCCTTCTTATTCTTCTATTTTTCCACTAATTAAAAGCCAAGCAAAAAAGATTTGTCCTCACCAAAATGGTCACGCTAAATGTCAAGGAGGGCATAAAAAAGTATATGAAAAAAATGTCAAGAGTGTGACACCAAAAATAAAGAAAGAGAACCAATGGTAATTTGACACGTGTCTTAAGAAAAACTTAAAATGCACCCAAACTTCAAAAAAATAGTATCTTAAACTCTATGAAAGTTATGAAAATGTTCTAATACTTTTTGGAAAGGCAAGATCATGATCTAAAACTTTCATGTTCAAGGAAAAATCATTTGAAGCTTTTTTTGCACATGAAATAATGGCTTGAAGATTAGGGCAAATATTTCCAAAAATAGAAACTTCTAAACTTGAAACTTCCAAATCTAGCAACTTTTGCATATCCCAGATTTTTAACATTTGAACTTATCCAAGCTATTTCTTGATAAAAATGACTTCATGAAGTTGATAAACCTGATCAAAACCCTAAAAATCCCTCAGTTGACTTTTGTTCAGCTCAGTTGACTTTCTTGCTTCATCAACAAGTAATTGCTCAAGCACCTGACTTCCTCAGTGAGTTTTTGCCTCAAACTCCTAAACAAGCCTTGTATACCATATGAACACATTTGACCACAATAATTGGTCAAAGTTATGAGAATATGAGGTTCTGATCTAAAACCCTAATTAGGGCTTCCTCTGCATAGGATGACACTACACTGCTGAGTTTCTGATGAAATCTTCCTTCTTCTAGGGCTTTGGGGATGACTTTGATGAGGTAACAAGTAACTAGTAACCAAGAAGATGTCTTTTAAACGACGCCAGGTGACTACTGGCTTGCCACATCGAAGGTGGACTTGGAAACCCCGCCTTTTGAATGACGCCAGACGACTACTGGCTTACCACAACGACGGTGGACTTTTAATGGTATTATAATATCGAGAGATTTACAACCCAAAACAGGATCAAGCAATCTGATATGGGAATAGTATCAAGCGATAATCGTAATATGAGCACAGCTCAAACAAACGAGGAGTAATATCGAGCGATTTATAACTCAGACAAGATCAAGCAATCTGCTAAGGAAATGGTATCGAGCGATCCATAACCAGGAAAAATGAGCACGGCTCAAATAACGAGGAATAACATCAAGCGATTTAAAAACTCGGACAAGATCAAGCAATCTGACATGGAAATGGTATCAAGCAATCCATAACCGGGAACATGAGCATGGATCAAACAACGAGGAGTAACATCATGCGATTTACAACTCGAACAAGATCAAGTGATTTTCTAAGGAAATGGTATCAAGCGATCCATAACCAGGAAAATGAGCACGGCTCAAACAACAAGGAGTAACATCAAGCGATTTAACATGGAAATGGTATCAAGCGATCCATAACCGGGAAAATGAGCACAGCTCAAACAACGAGGAGTAATATCAAGAGATTTACAACTCGAACAAGATCAAACGATCTGCTAAGGAAATGGTATCGAGCGATCCATAACCGGGAAAATAAGCATGACTCAAACAATGAGGAGTAATATCAAGCGATTAATAACTCAGACAATATCAAACGATCTGCTAAGGAAATGGTATCGAGTGATCCATAACTGAGAACCTGAGAATGTGATATCAAGCAATTTACGACTCGAACAAGATCAAACGATCTAACAAGGAAATGGTATCAAGAGATCCATAACCTGGTCCATTGACACGGGACAAAGCGATCAATATAATATTAGTTGATTTGAGAGGAGAGTAACAACTCTGCAGGGGGAAAATACCATTTGTAACTTCATCGGGAATGAGAATGCTCTGACTAACATTCTGCTAAGTAACAAGATCAAGATATTCTGACAATACTTGATTCTGGATAAGGAATATGAACATTGTCTGCATCACTTGTCACATTGGCCAAAAATAAATTGGCGACCTCACTAGGGATATTTCAATGATACTTGCGTCCCCAAACATGAAGCTCTGTGGGGAAATAATGATCTTCCGACTCGGCTGGGGGAATGCTTGGTCAAATAACCTTTGCTAGGGAAATAATTATGACAATTCTAACTCTGTGGGGAATTAGGCATTCAGCTACTTGCTGGGAATAGCCCACTCTGATATAAAGACTCTGCTCGGAGGTGAGAACTGTTCAACTAGCTTTGAAGTTCAGCTAGGGATACCATCCTACTCTGACTCAGCTGGGGAATATTTCCACTTAGACTTTACTGGGGGTGATATAAGAATCAAACCCTTTCTTCTATAGATAAGAATTGTAAAACACTTCTGGCTGGGGAGATCAAACTGCTTGGGGAATGTTGTCTGGTAACATCTTTCTTCCTGTACTGGTTGACCGTTCAAACATCAACTCAAGAGGATTTTACAGAAGACCCGACATCCAACATGCCTCGGTGTTTTCAAACTCTTGTAGGGATTCGTTGAATCTTGAAATAACTGCCTCAGACCTCCTGGTCTACGAAGGAATTTGATTGAGGAAGACTCACGCACAATCTTACATCATTATGAGATATTATGCCCCAGTATCTTGCATCAAGGATAAGCTGAATAATGGCATGCAGAGACTGACCTCATTTGTTCTTGAGAGTGACCTGCCCCAGTATGGGCCTTAAAATGGCTTCCTTTGAAGAAAAATCTAAACTGATTGCTCTTTGAGAGATTTAAATCTCGAAGTAACCCCAAACTAGCTGAACTTTGGGAGATAACGCCGCGTGATTTCCCCAAATTAGCTGCATCTAACCCAACTGGTTAGGATAATCTTTATCTCATAGGAGTTTCTCAGAAAAAGTGCACTTCGACCTGATTGTCTTTCAGAATTTTCAGACTCCTCAACCTGGCACGATTAAACTTCTAGACTGCAATTCCTTATGGGAACTTCTTTAATGTCAAACAAATATATGCAAGCAGAAAATGTTTTATTCTGAGAACGAAAATTCTAATGCAACATACATGCTAAATTTGAAGTTTTTATTTGAAAAGATGTTGTTTGTGAACGAACCACTGTTTAAGATATAACATAAGCTTTTATAAAATAAAACATGCATATGCAATACCAACCAAAGGTCTTTTTGCACAGCTCATAGGACTCAAGAATGCTATCTCGTGATAGTACGCTATCGAATTAACCTATTTTCAATAAGGTATTTTGAGTGTTGTATCGTTGCCTGGTTCACAGTTATAGAAACAAAGGATACAGGCTCAAAATGTATTGGTGCCCACCAATCTTCGTGATGTCCTTCCATTCATATGTTCAACTAGCTTTCACAAGCGCTCACCTTTCCTAAGGGTTTTGAGATGGTTGAGGAACCATTTCTACTGACGATTTAAGCACCACTGAGGTTGTTGGAGTAACAGTCACCCCTATTGTCTTTTGTGTCTGTATCACACGAATTGTTTTTGTTTAAGGATCTTTCTTGTGTAATCCTTTTCCATTTTGTGTAATCCTTTTCCATTTTCACTTTTGCATTCTTTCGCTTATCCCTAAATTTTTCCTGGACTAATTCTTCTGAATCTTTTGAAATTGTAGTCCAGCGGGATGCCCTAATTTATGCCTAAGTCTCTTGTTTGCAAGTTTCGACTTAGCGGGCTTTTTATTTTCTCTTTTTTTTTTTAATAAATTGTGTGACACTGTTTGTCTTGATTTCTTTGTAAGGGTCGTGACTGACTCACTTTCAGTTGATGAGGGATAACCATTGTGGTTTACGGTCTTTGGACCTCTTGATTTGGTACAATAAAAGGTGATGGATCCTCAGATACACTCCTTTGTTAGTCTAAACACAACTAGCTGACACCTACCCTGCCCCGGGTTAAATGTAAGGGTTTTTCCGTACAAAAAGAAACTCCTAATTCAAGGCTCAAAGGGGTTGACGAGGGTTTATCTCCCTTATACCTCTGGTGTTTGGGAATTTGAAACAAAGCTTGTACATCGTCAACAAGGTGTTATTCAAGATCACCCAATTGGAGATTTTTGCGTTTTCATTTCATCATCCTCCATCACATAGTTTAAGAGAAACAGTTGGTATTGCAATGCACATTCACAAAATTATAAGTAAAATACAAATGAATCACTTTAAGAAAACAATGTGCATTTCATTAATCAGCAGTCAAAGCAAACAAAATCAAGCATGCATACAAATGTTTAAGCAAACAAATTAAAAGCTACAGATGAAAATGCAATAAAAAAGCTGAACATTGCCATCATCGAGGAGACTTGACTCCATCTGGACCTGTTAATCTTGAATACTTTTAGTAATCAACAGCTTTTCCCTGATGGAACTTGCAGTCTTCAATCAAATGGCCATATATCCAGAACCATACTTCATTCCCAATTATTTTGACCTTGCACTGGCACGAGACATCTGAAGAAAATAGTGCCATTAAGAAACAAAATTGACGCCTAAGGTTGCTCGCAAAGACCTGACGATATTCTTCCTACGTATCTCCATTGACCCAGTACCGATGAAGAATCAGAGCGACGTAGTTCGTCCAAATAAGGATGAAAATGCAATGAAGAAAGCAACTGACTGCCATTACTGATACTTCTGCCTTTATTGCTTCAATTCTTTTCTGACAGGCTCTGATTAAAAAAACATCAAATCGGGACATGGCCCTCTCCTTCATCTAAATGGAGCGAAATTAACAGCTTTCGAATCAATCAAATTTTGTACTTTGCGGTGAAAAGCTTTACACCCATCAATATGGTGTCCTGGTGCCCCAAAATGGAAATCCCAGTGAGTATTAGCATCCCATCCCTTTGGCAATGGATGAGGAGGTGAGGATAGCTTATGAGTCTTAATCAGTTTCAACTAAAGCAGATGCTGAAGTATATCAGTATAAGACATTGGTAGAGGGTCAAGGACTAAATCTCTCCTCTGCTGACGTTGGCCCTGTTGAGGATTCATTTGTCGTGTCTGACGCTTAGGCTGATTATTCGGGGTCGTAGCCACAGAAGCTATCTGCTGATGGCGTGGATGATATCCTCTACCTTTTCCGCGTTGATGGGATGTTGCCCCAACTTCCCCTTCATTCTTGTTCTGACCACTGACGAAGGGCTTCTTGGTGCCTGAACCTGACACACTTTAGTCTTGAATCTTTCTGAGCTTTAGCAAACTCTCAACTCGCTCACCGACAATCACAATATCAACAAATCCAGTGGATGGACAAGCAGCTAAACAATCCATAAACACACCCTGTAAAGTGCTCATGAATATGTCAGCCATTTCCTTCTCAAGCAGTGGAGGTTGCACTCGGGCGGCCATTTCTCGCCATCTCTGAGCATACTCTTTGAAACTTTCAGACTTCTTCTGAGAAAGACTCTAGAGTTGAACGCGGTTAGGCGCCATATCAAGATTAAACTGGTATTGTTTCACAAAAGCTTCAGCCAAGTCCTTCCAGCTTTTGACAACAGTCCTGCTCAGACCCAGATAGACTATCCTGGAAGTAAAACATCCATAACTTCTCATCATCCGTGTGAGCATAGATCTTCTCAAAGTAGGAATGGATGTGAGCTTTCGGACAAGAGTTGTCGTTGTACTTTTCAAAAGTAGGAGACTTGAATTTGTGAGGAATTTTCACTCCAGGAACTAACCCCAAATCCGCAACATCATAACATAGAGAGTTATGAGATTTAACGGTATCTATATTCTCAGCAAGCTCATCGAAACGATGATTCACAACAGCATTAGGTTGATCCATCTCATTATCAATCAAAGTAAACTGATCTTCTGGTCCATCCATGTAATCAAAATTACGGTCATTGTTTCTGCCTGGAGCTCCATTATGGTTTCTCTGATTACCATATCTAGGAATCTCATTCTTTGGTCCCTCGGCCATCAACCTTAACTGTTCTTGCCTCTGGGTCATCCCCGTCATCAGGGTCATAAATTGCTCCATACGAGTCTTCAATTCTACGAGCTCAGCTTGTACCTCATCTGCCATTCTGGTTCTACTATGTCAACACTGCTGCTTGAAATGAAACAAAGATGAGAAACTACTCGCGTACCTGAAAAACAAAGATGGTATGATATGATATGCAAGATGTTATGTTATGAAAATGCTCAGAAACATAGCCAACGAGAGAGAACGCTCTCAGAAGAAAGCTTGCAAGCAAAATCCGGTATAAAAATCACCCCGTGACCGAGTGTTAGTGCATGAATAGGGAAACCACTGCCTCAGAAATCCAAACACATAACAGGGAAAGGATCACAAGAGCAAAGTCATACAAGGTACTGAAAACCAACACAAATAAGTACAGAAACAAGGGTTCCCTCAGCAAGCCTGAAGGTAACCAGATACACGAAAGAGCTAAGGCCTACAAGCATCAATTCTAGTCTAGAAGTTTTTGCCCCCTAGCTGACCATATGGCATGATAACCTTCAAGTTGATCAGATCTTGAACATTCAATTGCAAAGCCCTGCATTCTTCTGTTTCATGCCCCGGGGAACCTAAGTGAAACTCGCAACGCGCATTTTCATCATATCCCTTTGGAAGATTTCCTACCGGTGGTGTCAAAGTCTGCAACTTGATCAGATCAAACCTCAGCAATTGTCGTAACATGGCAGTGTAGGTTATTGAGATAGGATCAAGAACACGATCAACTTTTCGAATTCTTTGTGGATAAGGCTTGCGTTATGGTTGAGCATTTTGTTGCTGGTGTTGCTTTGAGCGCCTAGAAGGCCACTGCACTTTCTTACCTAGATTTAGACGAGGAACCAAAGAAGATTTTTATTGTATCCTCTTAGAAGACTTAGCCTGAGTGATAACTCCAGAAGAATGAAACTTGACCACCTCTTCAGTGTTCACCTGTGCCATGCCTTGTGGCACTTTCAAATCAATTGTCTTAAAGTTAATTACTCCTTCATTAACTAAGTCTTGCACCTGATGCATGAACGCCCTACAATCATTGACATCATGTCCTTGAGCTCCAGAGTGGAAAACATGGTAGGCATATGGATTACAACCTTGAGGAAGTTCACCAGTAGGAGGAGATAATTCACGACATTCAATCAATCTCATTTTGAGCAGTTGTGGGCACAACGCAGCATAAAACATGGGTATAGGATCAATAAGCATGTCTTACCTCTGTCGAGAACGGGTTGCTGCAACTGGAGGAAATACACCCGAAATCTGATGAAATCCTTCTCTGGGAAACCAAGGTGTAGGAGTCGAGGAAGGTCCTTGATACGAAAAGAAAGTGCTCACTTCTTTGGCCATAACCAGCATAGGACGATTCATCTCATTTGGATAAGGCAAGGAGAGATTAACCTCTGTTATGGGCTCTTCTGGACGACCAAGTGGGGACTGCTGGTGAGGAAGCTCAAACTGTGGAGAAAGTCCATCAGACAACTCTTGGTTCAGTGGAAATCCCAAAGATATGGGAGAAATGAGACCTTCTGGTGAAGAAGCAGACGCCTGATCATTTTCTTTCTTCAACAAGGCATTCATGACCCTTGTCAGTAGCTTCATCTAAATTTTCATCACGTCAAACTCCTCTTTTAGGAACCTCTGCTCCTGTGATAAAGTTTGTACCTCTTCCCTGAATTTCCCCATCTGGGCCTTCATCTCAGCTACCTCCGCCTGAAGTTGTTCAAAATTCATGCCCTGGCAATTCTGACTCAAGTTGTCCATTCTGACAAGAAGTCTGATCAAGATAAGAATTTTCCTTTGAAATCTTGTTGCAATGAAATTTCATGAAACGGAAGAGACATTAGGAACTTGTGGCTATACCTGCAAAACAATAAGGAGGGTGATATGTATGCAATGCAAATGTTTATGCTTTCAATCTCAAGGTCATTCATGCCCCGGTTCCGGTATTTAACAAAGAAATCCATATGGCTTTTGACCCCCTACTTTGAGAAGACCTTTGCATAGAAATCAAATTCAGATAGGTGTAATGGCCCAAATGTCAGTGCACAGAGGAAATAGAGAACTGAATAAGAGCTTCATAACATAGCTCATCCCACAAGGCAAGAATAATAGAATTCCCTGTATGGTGCAAGTATTACAAAAGGGAAAGGAAATATAACAAAACCAAGATTCCTACAACATGTATGTAGGTAATCCAAATACAAAGAAAACAAACTAGAAAACAAGGCTGTTGCTGGAAGACTCAGATCCCTCCTCACTAAATCCTAGCTCATATCTAACCTTCTTAATTCCAGCCTTCAATTTGAGGTCTTCTACCTCCTGGAGTGGCACCTCGAGTGCCTTCTAACTTTGCTCCAACCGCTGAGTCTTTTCTCTCCGGATCTTGTGAGCTTGTTACAGCTCTTCCTTCTTGGAAGTCATCTGCAATTCACAGAACTTTTCCTTTTCTTTGTGTTTCTTCTGATTTTGAGTCCTCTGATCTTGCAAGCAAGTGATAGATTGTTTGGCTTCTCTAAGAGTCTTCTGGGTCTTTTTGAATTCTTCCTCTCTCTTAATATCCATCAGACCTCTCCTTTGAAAGTAAGCTTCTATTTCCGCAAACTCCTTCTCCTTAGCCTCCTGAGCTACCTGCATTTTATGCAGCTTCTCTTCCAAAGTTGTCTTGGAGTGAGCCATCTGATGATACATGCTAGTCATCTCTTGTAGCTGGGATTCCATTTTCTTGTATTCTTCTAAGGGAACAGTGGTCTTAGGCTCGGTCACTAGAGGAACTAGAGGAGAGAATAACAACAATACTGCTCGAGCTCTACTCTTCAGCCGGACCTCATACTCCGGGAAAGTTTGATTGTTACACTTGCCAAAGCTAGCCACTCCTTCTCTTCTGATGTACTTCCAAGCTCCAACGGCTTTTCTCACCAAAGGCATATTGTCCTTCACCGGGACATAGAATGTAGGAGCCAATTTCAAATCTTCTAGGACGTCTCTTAAAGCATACCCTAATTGTCTCCTTAACAAGATTGGGTTGTACTTGATTCCCCCAGTCACTCCCAACAAAGGTACACTGAGGTAACTCCCACAGCTGGTGATAAAACGTGTGCCCTGAAGCCTCTGAGTAATCCATCTGACATCTCTAGCAAACAACTTCTCCAGCTTCTGAGCCCAAACAAGAGTATGGTCACTAAATACCCAAGTACTAGGCAAGTGCCTCATGGACCACATATAGAAAAAAGGAGCGCAACATTAAACTAAACCTCCTCGTTTCTTTTCAGTATTATAGTGCACTGAGTAATACAAATCTCCCAGCAGTGTAGGCACATGTTTTTTTAGCAAGAACAGATGTATGGCATTCATGTCTATGAACTTCTCCAGATCTGCAAACAAATGATGCCATAAATAGAGAGATCCAGAATGGAACACACAGAATCCCACTCGACCTTAAAAGCAAGCTCTTCATCCTTCTTCACTAGAGCCTCCAAGGAGAAACCAAGTATACCCCCTTTAGTAATGGTCAGAGAATTCACCACAGAAGGGCTCAAATAAAGAGCCTTGGCAATTGCTTCAGGTGTAGGTCTAACCATTTCAACATTGAATAGGATATGGTCTTGAATAGGAACTCCCAAGATCAAAGCATACTCCTCCAGCAAAGGACCCAACTGAAAATCGGGAAATGTGAAGCATCAAAGCTGAGGATCATAGTACTGGAGTAGAGTATGAATGACACTTCTCTCATAAGGATCTAACTCTACCACCACATCCAGAATACTCCCATAGGACTTCCTGAACCCCTCTACATGATTGGGCGTGATCATATTCACCATCTTCTTTAACAGGCCGACCTTAGTGTCGAAAAACTTGAAATGAATGTTCTGCTTGCGAGGATCTTCCATCTCCAAACAGTATACTGGAACCGGAAACAATGATATGAACCTGAGAATGAAAACAAAACATGATTAATGATGGAATGATGCAATGTTAATGCAAGGACATACGATCAAATCTGGAACTGTCTGGATACTAAATATCAGAACCAAGTGATCAGAAACCCGAATCCTCTGAATGATAACTCATGGACAAGAATTCAGATAATCCCTGATAAACCTATATAAAGCATCTGATAAACTCAAGAACTCCAAGATCGAAGTAACCGTATCAGAACAAAAGACTGAACTGGTAATGAGGGTATGATGAGGTCAAGGGTTCCTGCAAACCTTTAAACCCCTCCAATTCTCACGGGTGTGCTCCGGGTCAAACATCACGGGCTCTCAAAGCCGAATAGCAATAATATGTTCACCATTTTCGAGAAATGACACATGACCAGATCAGGGAATCAGTTTGGCATTATGTACTACTCAGGGAGGTCTCAGCGTGAGTCCGGGACAAACAAGCATCCCTTATAAATTCCCAGCTTCAAGCGCTGAAATTGAGAAGCAATAGTACATTTAGCCCGTAGGATACATTACTATCGTCATACGACCAGATGCTTTGATTGAGTTCCTATAAGAGAACCAGGCCATCCTATGTGAGTTCCCAGTGGACCCTCAGGTGCAAATGGGTTTGCCACGGAATATGGTCTGCCACTGTCACCACTAGAGAGGGTTGTTTCCACAAAGGTTCTCAATGATCAATCCCCAGATGCACATACCTATAAAGGTCCTATCCCGAAGTGGAGGAAATCCCCACACAAGATATTTCCAAGACGATCGCAGTCTGGGTGTGAAACACATCGCCACTCATCATGCCACATGCGAGTACAACATGTTCATGCTAATCCTAGGGTGCATTCAAGCCGGGTATTTGAATTATCTCACAATAACCCCCCATCCCACCAAAAGAAAACCAGCACAGTCCTGACAGTCCAGTATAATATATGATGCATGAAAATAAATACTGAAAACTGCAAATAAAGATATAAATAAAATGTAAATAAACAACAGTAAACTAAACACACACCAACAAACATCAAACACCCAATGAAACAGAAACAAACAAGCGTTAAAAGAGACTCTCAAAGGGAAACCAGAGATTCTGGGTTCGATCCCCAGCAGAGTCGACAACTGTCACTCCCTGGATTTCCATCCTGGTACAAATGCGGAAGTGGCGCGGAAAAGGTAGATTCGCCAGCCAGGCATTTTTATCCCGAAGGAACGGGAATGGTAATGCTGCACAAATCAGAAGAAAAGAAAAGTAAGGACACAGGTCCTACGAACCAAAGATACTGGGTTCGGGAGTCGGTTATGACCTGGGAAGGTATTAGCACCCCAGATCGTCCGCCGTACCCGACGGGATCCACGCTTGCAAAGAAATTGTCTCAAGGGGTAAAAGAATGAAGTTGCTGCAAAAGAAAAAGAACTGAATCTGGAGAAAAGAAAAGGAAGGGGAAAATGTAGGGAAAATAAAAGAGTGCTCGAACGGGCCCTACCCTGCTGCCTACGTACCTCATTTGGAAATGAGGATCAGAGTCACCGTAGTTCCCCTAACTAGGGGTGGAAGAAATTGCTTGTGTTTTAAAACTTGAACTGCTTATGTCAATGCTCAAGTGTTGCAGGCTCGAACGACGAGTGCGTAACCATCTTGCAAAGTGACAAGTAGGAGCAAGTTCTTACGATAAGAGTGAAAGTGATGAGAAAAGAAGTCCCGAAGGAGAGACGCTTATTGTGTGTCCAGTGTTTTTAGGAGTTTTCTGCTTTGAGGTTTGCATAGGTAAGTGTACCTAAGTCTTACTCAATGGGATGTGTACTTCTTACATCATTCCATAAAGGAATGCACAAGAAGCCCACCTATCTATGGGGGAAACCCCCAAATCTAGACCCACAAGTGAAGGATCAGACACACTGACCTACTGGCATTTATTAAGTGTTTTTGTGTTTTTTTTATTAAGAAGTGTTTTTTAGCTTTTCTTTGTGAAGTAATCTCATGCTAAGACTTATCCACCACGAGGGATATCCTACACCTCGCCCCGAAATGAACGCGTGCAAGTATCTCATAGAAAAGTCTCGTGTCACATGAGAAGACTCGTCATTTATTAAAGTGACTTAAAGTTATGTTTGAAGATGAGAAAAGAGAGAACCAAAGGGATCTTAAAGGTAAAAATTCTAAGGGAAGACTAACCAAGACCTAATTTTGTCATGTGAAGGATGGTCCTAAGTTAGTAAGGTTTAAACTATCCTAAAGAAGAGAAGGAAAAAAGAAGAAGGGAGGTAGAGAATCAACTTACTTCACTTAAAGAGGTTAAGTTGTTCTCTAAGGGGAATGAAGAGAAATTGAACAAGTGATGGCCTAAGCACATCTCAAAGACAAATAAAGAAAGCATAAAATAAAGAAGTTGGAGATGTGGAAATCTCCTCCACACCTCTTACTTACCATGGCTCCTGAAAGGGTTAGAAGTATTCACAAATGATGAAAGAAACTCAAACAAGTATGAGACATGTGAGGGATAAGCTAAAGGTAAAGCAAAACACCAAAGTCAGAACCTAAACATGTCAAGTAAGGGCCTAAGAACAAGATTTAAACATCATTGGAAGCATACAATCTAAAAAAAAGATCAATTAGAAAAAACATGGGGAAGTCGGAAGTGTTATGGAACATGTATGTGAAAGTGTGACTTAATGACTAAATTATTATCAAACAAACCAAGACAAAACATCCACACAAAATCCAGAGGCATAGAAACATGTTAGAAATCACAAGAAACACCTTAGGAGTTGGCAAAAGTACCCTCTTATCCTAATAAGCAAACAAAGACCACATAGGAAGCAAATTAAGGCAAGTTAAGAAGAAAATTCAAAGAAAAAAAAACAAGTCTTAAAAATTCTACCATTAATCACCAAGTCTCCTTAATCAAGTATAGATAAAATATCAAGACCACATGCCAAAATTCAGAAGCTAACCACATCAAACAATGACTCAAAGACAACTTAGGATTTCACTTACTTCCACCTAAAGCAACAAGTCAAAATAAATCCAAACAAGCCCTAAAATTCATGAAAAAAATTCTTTAGCATACCTCAACATGTTATCAAAGTATAGAAAAAAGAAACAAGTTCATACCTATTATAAAACTCAAGATAAAAAATCACAAAGGCAAAGTGTGCAAGAAGGCATTCAAATAAGAGAAAATTAATTGGGAAATTAATTATGAAATGAAAAAATAAAGAAAAAATAATTAAAAAAAAGTAAATTAGAGAAAAATTAAAATAAGTTTCATGAATTTTTTTCGTAATTTTTTTAAAGTGTTTTACTATTCTTAATGAATTAAAATGAAACTAGAAATAAAAAGAAAATATAATTTGAATTAATGTCAAAGGAGGTGTAAATAGCAATTGTGTCACGTTAAAATCAGCTTGGGCTCAGAGTGAGGTGGTGCGAATAGCTTGAAGCCTTAGGCCCATGCGGAAGTCCTCAACTTTTCAAAATAATCAGATCTTTTATTCTTTCATCAAAACAAACATGAACAAAGTTATGTGAACATCTTATCAATTGGACCTCTCTCACTTAAGTTGGTAAAAAAAATGAAAAAACAAAATATAAAACCGGAACCACTCCTGGCCTGACACTTCATCATCTTCTTCCTCATGCATGAAAATACAGCAACCAAAACCAGCAATGATAAAATCACAACACACAACAAGAACATACTAACTTCAATTCAACATAACTTTCTCAATTCTTTACGAAAATACCTAGTGTAAAGACCAAAGTTAAAGTATGAAATGAGAGGAACACAATCATGCCATTAAATTTTATAAAAACACATTATACATAGAGAATCAAACGAAACAAGCTCACACCTCACAACTGAAAAACAAGATTTAATGCATCTAAAAGCTTTTTAACACTTCATACAAGCTAGGTCAAGCATCAACAACATGAAACACACAAAAATACATCAAATCTGAAGCAACAAAAATCATGACATTCAAACCTGAGATAAAGCTTCTTCTTGAGATCTAAAGAAAACCAGAGATTAAAATAGCTTCCTTGATTTGTGTTTTGGCCAAATAAAGGCTTACAAGCTTGATATAGATGCACAATGAGAGGAAATCTGAAAATGTGTTGTTCTTCAAATTTCACTAAGATGCTTCACTAACAAGATCAAAGGGAAGATGATGATGAGGTGAGTGAAGTGATGCCAAATATGCTTTAAAGCTGTTTGTGAGGTGTGATGGAGTAGAAAACCAGATTTGGATTTCTTTGAAAAAAATGGTTAGAAGTGAGAGAGAGTTTTTTTCTTTCTTTTGTTGGAGTGTTTCTAAGTGTGTCCAAAAAAATGTGTGTGTAGGATGTAAAGTCTTTTTTATAAAATCCAAAGGCAAATCCACTAAAAGAACGTGACCATCCCTTGTGCAATGCGAAAAAAATGATGAATGAAGGTGGTGGCGCCCGCGTGATTCCCCTTTCATCTTTTTCTCTTCCGTCCCACGTGTCCGTATGTGAGTGGAAATTTCTTTTGGTTATTTTGCAGCAAATGAGAATGAGAGAGGTGTGTGATAGTGTGCCTGGTATTAGGGTGAGGTTGCATGCGTGTCATTATAATGTTGGGGTGTTATTTATTGATGCAAAAGTGATGAGAACTAAGGGTGGTGATTGGTGGAACCTGGCGTGCATGGCATGGCGAGATACTTATTCACGTGACCCTCTCTTTCTAATTGTACCAAAAGTGTGACAAAAATGGAATGAAAAGTGATTAAATGAGAGAGAAAACATGTGATATGAGGTAGTGTACTACCTGACGTGTATTGGCTGATGATACCTACATCCTCACATGCCACCTTGCCTTCTTATTCTTCTATTTTTCCACTAATTAAAAGCCAAGCAAAAAGGATTTATCCTCACCAAAATGGTCATGCTAAATGTCATGGAGGGCATAAAAAAGTATAGGAAAAAAATGGCAAGAGTGTGACACCAAAAATAAAGAAAGAGAACCAATGGTAATTTGACATGTGTCTTAAGAAAAACTTAAAATGCACCCAAACTTCAAAAAATCGTATCTTGAACTCTAGGAAAGCTATGAAAATGTTATAATACTTTTTGGAAAAGGGAAAATCATGATCTAAAACTTTCATGTTCAAGGAAAATCATTTGAAGCTTTTTTTGCACATGAAATAATGGCTTGAAGATTAGGGCAAATATTTCCAAAAATAGAAACTTCTAAACTTGAAACTTCCAAATCTAGCAACTTTTACATATCCCTGATTTTTGACATTTGAGCTTATCCAAGCTATTCCTTGATAAAAATTACTTCATAAAGATGATAAACCTGATCAAAACCCTAAAAATCCCTCAGTTAACTTTTGTTCAGCTCAGTTGACTTTCTTGCTTCATCAACAAGTAACTGCTCAAGCACCTGACTTCCTCAGTGAAGTTTTGCCTCAAACTCCTAACACAAGCCTTGTATACCATATGAACACCTTTGACCATAAGAATTATTAAAAGTTATGAGAATATGAGGTTCTGATCCAAAACCCTAATTAGGGTTTCCTCTGCATAGGATGATACTACACTGCTGAGTTTCTGATGAAATATTCCTTCTTCTAGGGCTTTGGGATGACTTTGAGCTTGTATAAGATATGATGAAACCTCGTGAGCTTCTTTCAATGTCACTTGGCCCTTGGTTTGACTTTGAAGATCATAAATTTCCAGGTGATTGATCATATGCCCTATGCTAGCACTTATGGATGTTAGGCCTCACTTTCCTATGTCAAATGCTAGAGTATGCCATCTATATGTTATGCCAAAATGACATGAAAAAGAGAGGGAAAATTTTAGGGTGTTACACATAAGTCCTTCCTGAGAGGTCCAACGCCTCTCCTAAGGGACTTATAGCCTCATCGGTCAGACTTAATATAACTTCACTCGTGGTATTAAGAGTTAGCATCAAACAAACTATCAGAACTCTTCGCCTTAAAGACTTAGAGTTTCCTAGGGTGGGATCCAACATACGAACCTCACCCAAGAGCCGCGACTGGAGTATAACCTAAAATTCTTAGTCTAAAATCTTGTTTAAGGACTTGAATAAAGTCTCGCATGAGATATTTAATGTCTATCCTAAGGGACTTAATGCCTAGTCAGTCTGGTTCATCACGTCATATCCACCCAAGAAACTCAGGGCTTCAGGATGCTCAAACGCTCTATGATCTAAACACATTCACCCTTTATTAAAGCCTACGTGCTTTAGAGATTGTGTAGTGTTATATTTGAAAAGTCTAGAAAAGGCAGGATGGTTGTAACCCTCAAAGAATGCGAGAGCCATATGCCACCCCTTAGAGGAATCGCCTTGCCCCAAGTGTCTCCCACTCGGCCAGTTATGGAAAACGTGAGAAACATTTCTTGGGCAGAAATAAGTCAGAGTTAACAGAAGATCCACGTCCTCCTAGGAATTAAAGATTCAACGATTCACCATTGAATAATGGACGAACATCGTTCCCAAGGAAACCCTAGGCCCAGAGGCTCCTACAAATAATACTCCCCTAACCAAAGAAAAGAAGATCATTCACACCATAAACACGACACTTACATACATAACCACTCACATCACGTGAACTGACCCTCTAAAACCCCCATAATCATCGTAACACCACCATACAAGACCTATCGCCACTATAGACAAACCTTAACCACCATAAACTATTATGAATATACTAAGATTTTTTAGTATCCTCTATATTTAAATAAACACCACACACCTTTATATTTTGAATAGTACAATAATCTTACTTATAAATATGTTGTTAAATCACTTTATATTTTGGTTAGATAAGAATCATTTTACTATTAATTTTTAAAACACTTGGATGAAATTTAAATTTCTTTATCATCTCTTTTATCATTATAAATATAATTTATAAAAACAATTAAAAATAAGTGTTCTAGACTGGACCAATGACTAGAGAAGGCCCAATCCACTCCTGCTCTTAGGACGGTCCACTGGCCTAAATGTCAAAGGGACCCACTAGCTCCATGCTCATCAATCGTGGAGAACCTGTCGACCATGTTCGCCTGTGGTCGGTTCTCCCTGCTCCTTCCTGACCTATGCTCAGCAGTAGTCACCCAGATCCGGCCAAAGACAGCTTCTGCTCGGATAAATTTATGCTCGACATATCTCCTGTCCGACCAAGTATGCTCGTCCAACGACTAGTTTCTGACAGTTACCTATTTTTGGGGGATCCGCGATCCAGGCCCAAACTAGGAACCGTTAGCCAAGCGTTGGGGGCTCTCTATATAAACCCTCTCACATAAGAGGGTCAGGTATCGAATACTCACTCCTCCAAACACTTTTACTTATACTTGCATACTCTTTTGTCCGTTCTTACTTTGGCATCAGAGTACCTTGCAGATACACACCCTATTCTCCTCGAAGGCAGAGCAAAAACTTTAAGATCAACGCCAGCGTTCGCAGCCGTTAAAGATTCTGATCGCATTTCCGATCAGTGGCGTCGTATATGGGAAACTAGTGTTGCCCCATTTTTCCCATCTCCAGATCGTGAGAGCAAAAACATCACCATTCAATATCTCTCAATGTCTCACTACAAAGACTCCGTCAATGCTCGAGTCCTTTCCAACATTCTCTTCAAACAGTGAGAAAGCGATAGAACCATCCCCCCTCGGGGAACCTGATCGTTTCCAGGACGGGCGTACCGCTTCCCCATCAACAAAACCGTTCATGCAGACTTAGATCACACCCGTTGATCTCCCTCTGATTCCTATCCCTGGGGGGATGAATCAAACACTCACGAAGTTGGTCAAAATGACCAACAACATCAGCCTCCTCTTCTTGTGCCAGGGTGAAAGGCTAGAAGTTATGAAGGAAGCAAGACGTGCCAGATCCCCCTCTCTAATGAGGAGGCCCCGCTGATCATGCAGCAGGTCACTTGGGCGGAAAAGGGATCACCACCACCCAGAGGCGTCTGGATCCATCAAGAAACGAAATTGTTCGTCTTCTCGATGAAACAAGTCCTCGGTAGCTCGAAAGACTAGGACAACTTTCCAACCAGGAGAATGACTAGCGTCAGAGGGCGCAAGGAATCACTCAGGATCCCCTCGTCCTCGCCGACACCAAGGCGACCACTCTCGCTCTGTTTCCCAAAGTTCTAGCAATGAGGATGAACCCTGGGCCCCCTCACATATGAGATCCTGTTCATTAGACTCCCAAGAGGGCTCGAGAAGTCCCCTCCCTGGGGACCTACGACGAAACGACGGACCCAGACGAGCACATTGAGAACATCGATGCCCTACTTGATTACATGGGCGTCCGAGGAGCAATTACGTGTCGTGTCTTTGCTACGATGCTAAGGAAAAGAGCTATGGCATGGTACAAGAGCCTTTCTCACGAATCCATTATGTCATGGAGGAGCCTCAGGAGAACGTTCTCTTGACATTTCACCGCTTAACGACATCACCCAAAGACTGAAGCCTCCTTGGAAGCAATCATCCAAGGCAAAGAGGAACCCCTGCGCGCCTACATAGAGAGGTTCAACAAAGAAGCCATCCAATTCTCCACCATGGACAATATGAATAGGTACCTTCTTGAGCGAGGACTCCGTCCCGACAGCGACTTCAGGAGGGTTGTGGGCATTGAGACACCCGCCATGCTTAATGCCTTTCTCCTCAAGGCACAAACATACATTCAATATAAGGAGAAAGAGGCAGCCAGTTCTGCCCATGATACTAGGCGTCACAAGGAAGTCAAACCATCTAAGCATGACGACTCCTTAACATCCCGTCAGGGAGGATAAAAATGAAAGGAAGACCACTCTGGTGAATCGCGGGAGCATAAAGGCCCAGTAGGGAGGTTTCACGAATATACTCCCCTCAAAGCAACCAGGGAGAAAATCCTCTCTGAATGTGCTAACTCTGAGTTCCGCCAAGATGGTGTTAGATTCCCTAAACAGCTGACGAATAAGCCAAACACAGACAAGACAAAATATTGTCAGTTTCATAAGTCTCACAGGCATAATACTGAGGATTGCATCACTTGAAGAATGCCATTTAAATCCTCATTCGAGATGGTCATCTGAAACAATTCACTAAGAATAAGGAGACTCCTCGACATGAGGTACAAGAAGCCCGGAAAATTGAGGAAACCGCGCCACCGACAGCGAAATCCAATCTTCAGGTTGCTCTCAGCATCACGCGACCGAAGGACTTTTACATCCTCGAGCCATACATCGGTCCTGCGTACTTCTCCACCTATAGCGTGTGGGAGGGCCCAACAAAGTTACAGTGGGATTAGTAAAGCGACACTTTGATCAACTGATCAACACTAGTTCTAACCAAAGCTCAACTTTTGACCCTCCCTATGGAGGATCTGTTCTTATCTCTTTCTATAAGCAAAACCTCGTCGACGGGGTACCTAACGCGAATATTCCTCTGCTCGTACGTGGGGAGCTCCGTTGACATCATGTATTCCCAACTATTCGCAACCCTATAACTCAAAAAGACACATCTGACACCCTACGTAGGCTCAGATCTCCAAGGATTCAACAAGACTGTCTTCAGACCTTGGGGTTACGTTGATCTGATTGTAACTTTTAGAGCAGGGGAAACCGCCAGGTCCATTAAAGTTCAATTCCTCGTGATCGATTGCCCTTCCCTGTATCAATGCATCCTGGGACGACCTACTCTAGCCGAGATCATTGTCGTACCTTCCACAATGCACTTAAAGATGAAGTATTATACCTCATCGGGACAGGTGGCCACCCTCCATGGGGACATAGAAGTTGCTCGCTGGTGCTACAAAGCTGCATCCAAAGGGCTCAACACTATTGCTGCCAAGTCAAAGCAAGCCAAGGTCGCCCTCCCCTGCAGCTCCGAAGGACCAAAGTCACTCCTTCGAGTATATTACATCAACCTCAATATCACGTTCACCGACGATGAGAAACAAGCACAACTGGTCGCAAAGCTTTCTTCATCTACTCGCCCCGTGCCCGACAGAGACTTCGAGCTAGTTGCATTTGGGGAAGATCCTACAAAAGGGGTAAAGATCGGGGTAAACCTCCCAAACCTCGCAAGGAAGCAGCTAAAAGCGTGCCTTAGGGAGAATTCTGATTTGTTCGCATGGAGCGCTGTTGAGATGTCGGGCTTGGACCCAAAAACGACATGTCATCACCTGGCCATAAATCCCTTAATCTGAGCAATCGCACATCGGAGGAGGAAACAATCCCAAGAAAAGGTAGAGGCTTCCGAGCAGGCCGTGAAAGACCTCATAGAGGCACATTTTGTAACAGAGGCCAGGCATACCACCTGACTCTCAAATGTTGTATTAGTAAAAAAGAGTAATAGAAAATGGAACATCTGCTGAGCAGGCCGTGAAAAACCTCCTAGAGGCACATTTTGTAACAGAGGCTAGATATACCACCTGGCTCTCAAATGTTGTATTAGTAAAAAAAAATTAATGGAAAATGGCGCATGTGCGTTGACTACACTGATCTCAATCGGGCTTGCTCGAAGGATGCTTACCCTTTGCCTAACATTTATAAGTTAGTCAATAATTCTGCAGGTTTTAAATTATTATCGTTCCTCGATGCCTATTCAAGGTACAATCAAATAATCATGGTCGTAACCGACAAGAAGTACACCGCCTTCATGATTGAATCGGGCAATTGTTACTATAATGTAATGTCATTCGGCTTGAAAAACGCGGGCGCTACCTACCAGTGAATGATGAACAAAGTATTTCAAGATGAAATCGAGAATATGCTCGAAGTTTACATGGACGACATGATCGTTAAATCCCACGAGGAAACCAATCATGCTTTCCACTTAAAGAAAAATTTTGATTTAAGCACACAAGTGCAAAATGCGATTCAACCCTGAAAAGTACACGTTTGGAGTATGAGCAGGCAAATTCCTCAGTTTTTATCTAAACGAAAGAGGAATAGAGGCTAATCCCGACAAATGTCGGGCTTTCGCTGAAACGCCCACGCCAAAATCCAAAAAATCCATCCAATCTCTAAACGGGGTTCTCACATCGTTATCACACTTTGTGGCAAAATCTACCCAGCATGCACCACCCCTCTTCAAGCTCCTCCGCAAAAAGGCCGCTTTCGAATGGATGGAATAGTGCGAGCAAGCCCTGAAACACCTCAAAAAGGATCTTCCGAACCCTCGGTCCTCTCCCAACCAGAACCAGGGGAAACCTAACTTCTATATCTGGACATCGCTAACGAAGTCGTAAGCGCCACCCTCGTACGGGAAACACTCGAGGGACAAAAACCAATCTATTTTACGAGCAAAGCCCTACAGGGGCCCAAGCTTAGGTATAAACATATTGAAATTTTTTCCCTAGCGCTCTTCCATGCAACAAGGAGACTTAGGCACTACTTCCTGGTGCATACGATCATCGTACGTACAGACCAACCCATCAGGCATCTCCTCGGTCGGCCCGACATGGTCGGAAGAATGCTCAAATGGTCTTTGGAGCTATCAGAATTTGACATTCGATATGAAGGCAGAACAACCCTCAAAGTGCAAGCCTTGGATGATTTTGTGGCCGAAATGACCACCCTGGAAAACCAGATCTGCGCGTCCAGAAAATGGGTCATTTTCGTAGATGGAGCATCGATCTCAATGGGAAGTGGAGTAGGGATTATTCTAGAAAACAATGAGGGAATCCTAATAGAAGTATCCCTCACACTATATTTTCCCACTTCCAACAATCAAGCATAGTAAGAGGCTTTCCTCATAGGTCTAAGACTCGCCGACGACCTTGGAGCCGAGGATATAACCATCTGTACGGACTCTCAACTTGTGGCCTTGAAAGTCAAAGGCGAATACCAAGTCAAAAACGACAATTTGTCATAATACTTGACCCTGGTTAAGGGAAAGATTTCAAAGTTCACATCTGTTGAAGTCAAACATGTTCCTCGTGAACACAACATGCGAGCAGATGTGCTATCAAAACTCGCAAGCATGAAAAAGAAAGGCGGGAACAAATCTGTCATTCAAGAAATACTTCCTCGCCCTAACATTGAAAAAATATCCTCGACGATAGACATAAATGTCATTGGCGATGCCAACTGCTCTATGATCCCGGTCTACAAATACTTAACCAGTGATGAGTTACTCGAGGACCAAAAGGAAGCCAATATAGTCAAGCGACGAGCCTGTTCGTACGTATTGGTCGAAGGAAAACTCTATCGGCGGGGATTCTGCATTCCCCTCCTCAAGTGTGTCGAGGAAGAATTTATTCCACATATCCTACACGAAATCTATGAAGGCATCAACTCCTAACATTTGGGCGGAATATCTCTAACAAGGAAAGCTCTCTGAGAAGGATATTACTGGTCAACAATGCATAATGACGCCAAAGAAAACGTGAAAAAATGCGATAAATGCCAACGACACGGGGACATGCACTTGGCACCTCCAAGCGAGCTTAAGACAATGTCCTCCCCATGGCCATTCGCATGGTAGGGTTTGGATATGCTTGGTCCTTTTGTCATCGGTTCGAACCAGAATAACTATTTGATCATCGGAGTAAACTACTTCACAAAATGGATAGAAGTTGAGCCTCTAGCCAGATCACAACCTACATATTATGTTTCTTCAAACGTAACATCCTCACTCATTTCGGAGTACCACAGGCCATCGTTACTGACAATGGCACCCAATTCACAGATAAGAACTTCCGGGAATTCGTCGCCAACGTTGGGGCTAAACAACAATTCGCTTCTGTCGAGCACCCGCAAACTAACGGGCAGGCCGAAGCAGCAAATAGGGTCATCCTTAGGGGACTCAAGCGAAGACTGGATAAGATAAAAAACAATGGGTCGAGGAATTACACACCGTTTTGTGGGCATATCGAACTACACCCCATTCCACAATCGGGGAAACCCCTTTGCGATTAGCATACGGAACATATGTTATTATTCCTATAGAAATCCATGTACCATCTAGACGGACAGAAACTCCAATGGATGAGTATACAAATTCAAAAACATCGCGCGAGGAGCTCGACTTGGTTAAGGAAGTTCGATCAGGGGAAGCCCCACGCGAGGCATTACTTAAACAAAAAATTGCCATCAGACATGACTCTAAAGTCATAAAACGGGCGTTCGAAGTCGGCAGCCTCGTCCTCAAGAGAAACCACAAGGACTGTAGAGAGGGAAAGCTAGCCGCAAACTGGGAAGGTCTATACCGTGTCTGAGCAAAAACGGAGAACGAGGTCTATTACTTAAAAAATCTAAATGGGGAAGAACTTGCTCGTCCTTGGAACCCTGGAAAACTTCAACAATACTACAGTTAAGGCGTCCGTCGGCATGCTCGGATAGAAATGACGAAGCATTAATACCGACCTAACATGCATACCTAGGTACAAGTATTGCATACCAAACTTATCTTTCAATGCGATCCCCCTCAAGAACGAGGAAGGTCACGATCACACGATTGAATCCTCAACCGAGTCCGTCTTCGCCTTCGTACCACGACCAGGTAGAACACCCAACATGCGATGGGACGTTCACGCCGCGGAGCACGAGTCATCATCATGATTCAAGCACCATTTCCCAACCAAATATACTTTTTCATTCTGCCTGGTTCCCCAAACCGCCAGACATACATAAACCAAACATAGTTTCCAAAACATACAAATAAAATCCAAGTCCCCCACGGAAACACAAAAAGAACATCACACACATTTATTAAGCATTGAGACAGTCGAGCAACGTAAAAACACTTAGCAAAAATTGTAAACAAAGTGTGCCCTCCAACGGACACACAGGCACACACAACAAGAAAATGAAGAAACGACCATCATGGTCGTAAAACATAATGACATTAAAATATGTGGCCATGAGGACCGACTTGTTCTCATGTTACATAAAAGGGGGGAACAACCCCCCATCTCAAATAAAAGCCATGGTGCGCAGGCCGACAAGCGAAATTCAAAACACATCAAAATCTTCAAGGATCAGCAATGGCAGCAGGTTGAGTGTCAGCGGGGACCCCTTGATCACCATCGACCATGGTTGCATCGTCTTGCTCTGACTGTTTGAAGAAATCAGGGATAAAGATTACCCCGTCCTTGGCTTTGTACAGAAAATTTATGCCCTCCTCGTTCAATGTCACCCCGGGGCTAACAATCTTTAATTGGTCCACCGCATTCTTAAACGCCACGCCCGCCATTTTATCAAGGTCCTCCTCCCCTTACTCGATTCTTGAAATCAGTTCATCCCGGGTCTTTAGGGACTTCAGCTCCTCAGGTTCATCCTCAGTAGGAGCTATTGCGGCCTTAAGACGAACGATCTCCTCTTTAGCCGATTTCCTTTTAGCGGCCGAAGACTCTTTCAGCTCTTTAATATTCTTGGAAGCTTTTTTCAAAGATTCTGAGGAAGCCTTGGCCATATCCTCAGGAACGGACAATTGAGCCTTCAACCGCTGTATCTCTTTTTCCTGAGTGGTAGTACCTTCAGCATACATGGAAGCCATTGTCAGGACCTGCGTCACCGAGCTCGCATCCTGAGCCAACCATGATCGTCTATCTGGTCGACTCAGCTCTTCCAATTTAAGCCTCTCCTCCCTGTGAACTTAGAGAGAGGTCTCCTCGAAGAAGCCTGACCCCAAAAATCAGGTGGGGATCTCAAATGAAGGCTTTGGGGAGGAACTTGTCAGATGTATGACCTCTTCAGGTCTTGACCTATTCCTCATCCTAGAATTAGTTCCCGGTGAGCCATGAGGAGCCGAGGAAGAGTTGTCTGAGACCGTGCCTACGGACGTCTGCCGATCAATGATGCGATTCTGGTTCAACTTCTTAGCTCCCCGTCTCTTGGCAACATTGGCCATCAACTTGTCTTGTACGTCAACTATTGAATCTGAGAAAGACAAGATAGAAGACAAATAAAGTTAGAGTATAAAAGACAAACAAGCATAAAAATTAATACGGACAAACAAATATAAAAGCTACCGAGGTAAGCAGTGACATCCTCGTCTGACTCATAAAAAAGAAGTTTCGACACTTCTATAAATATAGGGGTCACTTTAGCACCCTCATCCTTGTCGAGGATCGCATGACCATGTTCGTCCACGTGGGCGGTCATAGTGATCCGTGAAACATAGTTCATAAGAACGTCATAACTGGTCTGATCCTCCTCGCTCAGCTTGGACGAGATAGATAGGAACCCATCTGCCCCACGCAAAAAGTGGTCACACGACCAAGAGAAATGAAACCTCAACATCAGACAGGGAACCTCCTTCCCCTCCTCGTCTAACAAAACATTTCCTTCATCGTCCATATCCACTCCCCATAACTTACAAGAGTTCTGAGCACGTTCAGAGATTGGCTCGACCGGGTAATATCGGTCCTTGAAATCTCTGATCGACTAAGAGTACGCCTTAAAAATATTCTTCCTCTGCTTGAGGGATACCCAACCATATCTCCCTTGTACAACCTGTCTTTGGAGGTGGAAGATGTGGAAAAAAAATAGAGGAAGCGTCGCCCCAATCTTCAAATACCCATAGGTCATCTCCAAGGCTCGTATGAAGGCAAAGGAGTTCGGATGCAACTGGGAAGGGGGGAGCTCTAAATGTACGAACACAAATTATTGAAAATCTGAGAAATGAAGTCTGAACTTGAGCTCCTTGAATAATATGTCGTACATAGGGAATCTATTGGGCCCGTACGACCAACAAATACGGTTATTCACACCAGGATACCTCACAAACCAGTCTTCGAGTTCCCCGACCATAGGATTTGGGCCTTCTAGGGGCTTGGAATATATAGACTGGATGTTCATCGGTTCCTCGGCAACCCATTCTTCAATGGGGGTGTCTCGTTCCTCCTCATCATACTCTTTGGGATTGGCAGAATCAACTCCAGTTGAGGTAATCTCCTTTGAATCACTGGAAGATGAGGAACTTCTCCCCGACGATGTTTCCTCAGAATGAGTGAGCGACGATTCAAAGTCGCTGGAGAGGTCCTTGACATCCATCTGAATAGGGACCTCGTTTGACATGGTTACACCTGAAAAGCAGCGAAAGTAAATGTGAATTCGATGTTTTAAATCAAATCCACCCTTTCCCCGTTGATCAAGTGAAAGGGCGCGCTAAGGAACGATGACGATATCCTTGATCCAAGCCTTTATTCAAAAACAGGTCACGGTCGTAGTAACGAACAGGTATCCGCACGGGGAAGGAAGAACACTAACATCAATTCACATAACCTAGCAGATGCGACCACACAAAAACCCAGAACTCCGGTTGGAGTTCAACCGGAGCCGCCGCGCGGAACCACAAAGGACGACGATAATAAACCCTAAGCACCGCAACGACGACGACGAAAAGCACTATAACCACCGTACAAAAGCGGAGACGCCGCATCAAAAGCCTAATTGTTCAAACAATGGGTCCTATTGACCCTAAATTTCAGTCTAACCACATGTATCTACACCATTAACATAAATCAAAAGCTTAAGCAAGTAAGAAATGGCAAAACTTACAAGTTTTAGAAGAGTTTCTACGTGCTCGGTTGATCTTCCTCGCAAGGTACGACGAAAAACGGTGGTTATTGGCGGAGTTCGAGGACTTGATTTCGTTGAGCAGCAAAACGAAGAGCGAAAAGTATGAAACTGAAGCTCAATGCCCTATTTATAGCCTCCACTAGCACGTGTGCGGGCACGTGGGACATATAACCTATAAACGACACACTCATTACCTAGGGACGGTCATAGAATAACCATCATTACACATTAAATATGCACGCTTCCCCAGACACATACATGACATAATCTCTCAGCACAACTGTTGAGGTCCTCGTCTGACGATCGTACTTTAGCGACCAGATGTACACGGGTTCAGTTAAACCGAGCCAGGAAATTTAAAAAATATTGCAAGTCTCAACTTCACCCCGCATCTGGACGACCATACTTAAGTAATCACTTATACGACCAGAAGCAAAGACTTGGGGACTCCTGTTATGGACTGGACCAATGACTAAAGAAGGCCCAATCCACTCCTGCTCATAGGACGACCCATTATCCCAAATGTCAAAGGGATCCACTAGCTCTATGCTCCCCAGTCGAGGAGAATCAGTCGACCATGTTCGCCCGTGGTCGGTTCTCCCTGCTCCTTCCTGACCTCTGCTCGGCAGCAGCAAAAGTCACCCAGATCCGACCAAAGACAGCTTCTGCTCGGATAACTCTATGCTCGATACATCTCCTGTCCGACATGTATGCTCGTCCAACAACTAGTTTCTGGCAGTTACCTATTTTCGGGGGATCCGCGATCCAGACCCAAAATAGGAACCGTTAGCCAAGTGTTGGGGGCTCTCTATATAAACCATCTCACATGAGAGGGTGATATATCGAATATTCACTCCCCAAACACTTTTACTTGTACTTGCATACTCTTCTATTTGTTCTTACTTTGGCATTGGAGTACATTGCAGGTACACCCCTCTATTCTCCTCGAAGGTCGAGCAAAGACTTCAAGATCCATGTCAGCGTCCGCAGCCGTTGAAGATTCTGATCACAGTTTCGATCAATAAGTATTATAATTTTGTTTTTAAAGTTCAATTTGAAATTTTTTTTATTGAAAATAATCTATATAAACTCCACATTTTTTCTTAATTTTTTTAATCATAATAATTTGTTAAAATATCAATCATATATACCTTAAGATATGGATTGTGATATAATTAATGAATCTCAAATAAACCAAAATAAAATGAGATGAAGCTATTTTTATATTAGTCCAATCTTATTTTAACCAAAATCTAGAACAAGTTGGACATGTACACAACAAGTTGATTTTTGTTGTTTAGTAGAAAAAGAAAAAGAAATAAAATTGTGTTTTGAAAAAAAGTGAAAATAAAGGGGTGAAAATGTAAAATGAGAAAAGTCATAGGAACAACACAAACAAGTATTAGTTGGTGTTGATGATTTTTACAATCAAGCCACAACAGCTTCAACAACAAGAGACAGGTAGTTGAAGAAACGAACCCTAACATAAGAGAGAGAAAGTTTACAGCTTTGCTTTGATTTCAAGCCCCTTTTACAATTTGCATTTAGGGATCTCGAATCTTCAATCTACAAAGGCGAGTTTTTCTCTTCTTTATTCAATTTTTCTAGGTTCTTTCTTTTTGTTTCGGTGTTTTCTTAATTTTGTATTTTTCTTAGTTTGTGAAACGAATCTATCACTTTTTTTATCTTCAATTTCATCAATTAGCTGGAAATTGCTGTTCTATTGACACCTTAGAGTCGCACATTGCATCATTTTTGGAATCTGTTGAGAGTAATTTTCCCCTTTTTGTTGACCTTTTTGAAATCCGAATTTCCTTAACGTGTGTGTTATTGCATATTTTGGGTAGATTGTACTTGAAAGGCATCAGATTAAAGTTTCTATCTTGGGGTTTTTCTCATCTGGGTTCTGGGAAATTAAAACAAATTAGTAATTAGATGCAACTTTTTATTTGATTTTTTTTTCTCAGTTGATTGGAGTTTTTTCCCTCAGGTAGTAGTTTTCTTGCCTCCGAGCTTCGGATTTTTCTTTATGCTGTTTGTTTTTTAAATTCTTGTTCTTGGGTTTTCTGTTACATTGGTAAGATAAGATGCTAATTTGTTTGCAATATAGCAGTGGTTTTATGATGTTTTCTCTTAAAAACATTGATGCTTCTTATGTGTGAGGATACCGAATGTTCTTGGTACTATTTCATATTAGATTTGCATTCTTGCAATGGAAATAGATAGACTGATTGACACGTGATGCTTCCAAACTGTTCATAGGAGATTCTCTCTACCAAGTATCTAGTTTTACTCATTTAAGATTTTTGAGATTACTGTGATGTTTTATTGTTTCCAAAACTATGTTTTGAAGAACATCGGAAAATGGTCACATCAACTCTTTTGATTGTTAGTGCAGAGAACTTGCATATACATCAAATTTGAATTGTTTCTAACATTTAATGACATATTTGTAGCCTTGTAAAATATCTGTACCCAGTTTTCAAATAACATAAGTTTTATGGTTATATTTTGTAATGAAGAACAAGAACATAGGCCCATCAGGTCATCCTTGTTGCTTATTGGATGGCATGCTTTATTCATTTGAAGATCCTTCAAAATTATTTATTGCATCTATTCTTTATTTTATCTTTTAGCTTATAATGCATCTATTACATGGTCATAGTGTTTGGTGATTCATATAATGTTATTTGATTTCACAGATATTGTTCTCGCTTCTATGGCAAATTCAAAGAGCTCATCAGGTGTAAGAAATTTTGTGTATCCTGGAAAGCAAGCTCATGCTTTGCTTCCTCCCAAAAGCCCATTTCCTAGTATTTCTCAAGCATATGCTGATTATGTCTCAAATCCTACCGCTGGTTCAAGACCTGTTAATAAGCCAAGAGAAGGAAACACACACCACCAACGTACTTCATCTGAGAGTCATCTTATTGAGGAGCAGCCATCATGGCTCGATGATCTCCTAAATGAGCCTGATACACCTGTCAGAAAGGGTGGTCATAGGCGGTCATCAAGTGATTCTTTTGCATATATCGACACTCTTAATGCGCCAAACATCAGTTATGGGGATCATGATGAGTATAAATATAAGAATTTCTTATCTATTCCGGCTTGGTCACCTCCAGATTTTGATCGTAACAAAGATGCTCGTCATGTTCCCATGTATTCAGAAATGAATGCAGCAAAACAGAAAAATAGATCATGGGACTCTTTTTCAAATATGAGTGGCGCTCCATCTGGCAAAGACAGTGTAGCTTTTCAGAGATCAGGATCACCAACCCCATGTACACTGTATGAAGCAGATCGGATCCTACCAACTGCAAATGAAAATTATGATTCAGTAGAATCTGGCTTACAAGACATTAGATCATCTTTTGAAAGAAAGGACGGTTTACATGCAAAGTCATCTGCTTCTGAAACAGATACAAAACGTGCTAAACAGTATGTACCCTTTGGTTTGTAGCTATTATGATATTTGTTTAATTTTACCATTTTTATGACATGGAGGCAGTATGTTTCAGTGAATGAATAATTTGATTGTCTGCTTCTATTTCATATTGCAATAGCATGAAGTTGTGTCATGTGCTCTCTTTGGCCTTTTTGAAGTTTTCAGATACATGGTGTATAACAAATTCAATATTATACTTAGAAAAGGAAAAAATAATTAGTGATTGTGTATGCCACAGAAGAATCTCTGCTTTACTAAAACTCTTACACTATTTCCTGTGTAGAAAAAGATATACATGTTTCTCTAATTCTAGATAATGAAATTAATGTTTTTTCTTGACCATTTTTATGCTACTTGATTTTACAGTAAATTTATATAAACCAATAGATTCATATATGGAATGGGAAAAAAATCTAAAGTACTATTATTGCAGGCAATTTGCTCAACGATCACGGGTTCGTAAACTTCAGTACATAGCCGAGCTGGAAAGGAATGTACAGTCTTTACAGGTAAGTTTCAGCATAAAGCAATATTATGCTGCAGAGTGATATTCTTAAAAATGCATGCGTATGTATATATATAATATTCACAGGTTGAAGATTCTGTTTAATTCTTTTTATGTCAATACATAGGCAGAAGGGTCTGAGGTATCGGCTGAGCTTGAGTTTCTTAACCAGCAGAATCTTATCCTGAGTATGGAGAATAAAGCACTCAAACAGCGTTTAGAAAGTTTAGCACAGGAGCAGCTTATCAAATACTGTAAGTTTCTATCGTATAAGAATTGTCCATTTATGTTTTTAAGTAATGGAAGTCCGTTTCATAGTTGAAGGATTCTTGGCGAATATATTTTTTGTTTAAGAGCAGTAAGTTAGTGATTAACAGTACATGATTGACTTAATCATGTCTTAACAACATTAGAACATGTTTATAGCTAAATTATGATCCATTGTTAGTATTAATTTTCCGCACATAATTATATGTTCACAATTCCTTTTAAGAGTTTTAATTTTTAGGTAAATTATGATCCATTGTTAGTGTTAATTTTTCACACATGATTGATTATATGTTGACAATTCCTTTAAAAAGTTTTAATTTTTAGGTAAAATGGATGCTGCAGTCAAACTTGTTATACTAATGAGTAGTTTCATCAGACACTAAAAACTAACAATTTGATATTCAGTGGAGCAGGAAGTACTGGAAAGAGAGATTGGAAGATTACGTGCCATGTATCAGCAGCATCTGCAGCAGTCGCAGCAGCCTCAACAACCACCATCTGGTAGTCATAGACGCACAAACAGCAGAGACCTTGACTCTCAGTTTGCTAACCTTACTCTGAAGCACAAGGACACCAATTCAGGGCATGACCCTTCAAACGGAGCACTCAGAATTTAAATGTTGCCATCCCTGTGATAGAACTTATTTCCTTCCAACATGCGGGATTGTGCAGAGATTTCCAGGATATGCGCCCTCTCTCTGCCCGCGTTGCCGATATTTCAGCGTTCGTTTATGTCGTTATTATGTTCTCTATGTACTTAAACTATTACCATTTATTTAATGTTGCACCTGGTGGTCATTGCTGAAATCTTAATTCTAATTTCTGTCACCTGACCGGCCGGAGGTGGTAACAATGGTTTGGAAGCTTTCACTCCTACTGAGTCTCCTTCAGTCCAGTGATTATGTAACTTAATACCTCCTCTTGTGAATCTCCGTTGTGTTGGAAGTTGGCCCAGTGCAAAGAGCAGATATCTTGGGGCTATTTGAATGTGCATTATTATTTGTATGGATATCCTTTAGCTAATGTTTGTAATGTGATTTTAATGGAGTTCATCTTTTCTGAACACAACTTGTCTGTTTGCAGTGAGAAGATTAGATTGACTTTGGACATTGTTGTTGTCTCTTATTATTTCCTAAAATATAAGTTCAGCTTTCACTTGTAGACCAAGGCTAGGAAGCTTTCGAGTGTTATTGACTTCAATTTTAGAGTATTATGCTATCTAATTTTATTCTTTTATGTTTCTCAAGCAAGATAATTAAATCTTGATTTTTTTATTGTTTATAAATCTGATATCCTCTACGTGCAATGGGGGAAGGATTACAATATGTGATTAAACTCTTTAAGAGATTAAATTATTCGGGGGAGGATTACAATATGTGATTAAACTCTTTAAGAGATTAAATTATTTAGAGATTTAACACATCTGCGTGTTTAGGTTGAGTTTGAATCCCAAACTTTTAGTTAAGTTGGAAGAAATCCTTATCATCTCATTTAAATCTTTTTGGTAAAATTTTTGTTTAAGAAGATTAGATTAGGGAATTTTTTAATGAACCCTATAGTTTTTTTAGCACACTTTGTGAAAATACAATAATATTCTCAGATTTTGGAGACTCATCTTTGGACGTATCTCAACTCAATACATTTTTGAATTAGGTCTAAATCAATGCAAAAAAAAAAAAAATTACAAAAAGATGCATTTTCGTGTATATTATGGAGATGAATCATTGTTTGTTTAAAATTGATGATTAGAAATTTTTGATTATTTTATACTTTTGAGTTTTTGTATAAATTTGTAGAAATTGATGATTAGATTATGAAACAGATATTTCATATATGTTTAATAGTTTATACATAATGAGAAACATGTTTGATAGGTAATTTTATTGATCAATGTATTATTTTTGTTGTTTTGGGGGACTGCATTTTCGTCATTGACGATAATGAAAGTTTCAGAAAAACTCCGGAGATGCATCTCTGAAATTTTCCGTTTTGACTCCTAGAAATCAGAGATCCATCTTCGGAGTTTTCGGTGCATTTTGTGTGTGGCAATTTTTGTCTATACTCATTGTGTAATGCTTGTGTGGTTTACTTACAGTCATTATGGCTGATAGACAAGACCGACTGAGACAAGTCGGGATTACATAACATACATTTGTTCGTAGGGAAAATAATCAACCATCGCAGACTCATGTTACCTCTAGCCCGGTTGATGCAGAGATGTCGGTTTTTGAGGCTTATGTATCTCCGCCTTCTTCTTCCCGTATAAGACATGCGTCACTTACTTATACATCCCTACCTCCATCTTCCCGTTGACGACGTGTTTCACCTATTCAGGCATCCGAGACAACAAAGGTACCAGAGTCACCGAATGTATCTCAGACACTAGAGGTAAATGAGGCATCTCATGCACAAGAGGCATGAGAGGTACATGAGGCATCCCAGGTCCAAGAGGCAGCAGAGGCACCGTAGGGGTTTGAAGGAGGCTCATCATACTTGTCACTATTGCCTCTTTACCTGGACCATACTGACCAGACATGTCTGGAACGAAAAGGTGAAATTTAGTTGAATCATACTTTTTAAATTATGTTTGCTATAATATTAAGAAAAAAATTGACGATGATTTATTTTTCTGCAAGACCGTGATCTGCTAAAATTCATTAACCATGGGTGAAAGATTAATGGCATGCAACAACCTAATGAGAAATGGTTTCAAAATGTTTTGCAGTTATCTGGGACGAGAGACTTGTGCAATACCGATTATGTTACGGTTAACCACAATATGCTTAATGCGTTTGTAGAAAGATGACACACAAAGACATTATCATTTCATGTATTACATGGTGAGATATCTATCACATTGGACAATGTCTTGTGTCTGCTGCATCTTTTGATTAGGAAGAAATTGTTAGGCCATGGGAAGATTAACAGAGATGATGCACTGAAGTAGATGGTAGACTCAAAGTCAATAGAAGTCCTCGATCAAATTCCATAGTAGAAGGATTAGATATTGACTCTTTACGAAAAAGAGCGAGGGTTACTGACAATCGGCCTACTGGAATAGGTTTGAAGATATGGCAATAAGATGTTTATAGCATACCGAGCCTAATAGGCTTTCTGCTTCAATAACTTTACTCTCACTTCATTCTAGAAGAAATGCTAGTGAGTCACAGACGAAGAGTTTGAATTATCTCTAAAGGCCTTATATAAAGGCTAGTGGGACGACCCTCATAGAATGAGATTCAGACGGAAAAACCAAAATCCTATGTTACTAATTCAGGGATTTGTTCATAATTCCTCTGTAAAGCATGACATTAAGTAAGAAAATCATTTTCTAATAAGTTGATACTCTTCCCAACAAACTGTAAGAACTCATATGAGTTGTAGTCGGACGTTAATCAGTAAACAGTGTGATGTTAGCAATTCATATCAACCATGATTGAATCAATACGCGATGTAGATGTGATTCAATATCAGACACTATGTGCAGGAAAGAAACCAATTACAATAACTTTTTAATTAAAAAAATGAGATGGGAACTTATTAGAGTGTAGCCAAGCCTAAACTTAAGTGAGTAAATGGATGCAAAGACTATAAAGCCACAGAGTCCCCCCTGGTCTAGAGTAGGTAGATTAAGAAGAAGGTACGAAAGAAGAAGATAAATGGTATCTGGTTCACGAAATGAAACTGACAATCTTAAATTTTCTAACTTATGATATAATCAAGTAATACACCAACTCCAAGCTTTAAAGAAGAAATACCTGGCTTCAAGGGCTTTAGCTTTAAGGAAAGAAAGATATCAAGTTTATGCTGAATTTAGAGTGGGTGTGCCTTGGTCTTCTGTGAGTTCCAGAGACTTAGATCAAGGTAGTTCAATTCTACAAAGATAATTCCATTAAGTTTTGCTGTGAAATAAACTATTGCCAACCTCTGCAGAATATATTAAGTGTATCGCGAGTAAAGTAAGGCGATCAAGCGCACCCAGAAAGATTAAGTTTTGAAACGTTAAATATTTAGGTACAATAGAGAAACGAATTTGTCCGGTTTCACATAAAGAAGGCTATGGGAAAGATCCCAGATATGGCTTGCTCCTGGCAGAAAAAATTCCTCCTCCCCCAGACCTGGCATAAGAGAAGGGATGATAAAGCTTATGTGTCAAAGGAGATTTATTGTCGGGGATCCTCTTCTCTATGATATCAGGTCTACTGCTTACTATTTATACGACTTGGCTCCCCAGATCCGGGTAGGGATATGTGAGAGAAACTGCTTCTAATGAGGGGCATTTATTCTTCTCTGATGCGAGGGAGGAATGCTTATTACGCTTTGAAGAATCCATGCCTTTCATTGAAGTATGAACCATATAATAGTAGTCAGTGCAATAGGAGAAATACGTCTCAAATACAATCACCAATTTCACTCAAAGATAGTCTTGTTTGGCCTAAGGTAAAATACGTAAATTGCACAAAGATTAACATGATATAACCTTTGATCCGACCTCAACACAAAAATAGCCCTGATATGCACAACATTATATCCCAGATTGTTAAGAATGAACAAAATAGGCTTACGTTTTACTAAGCCCCTCGGTCCACTTACCTAGTACCAGTTCCATCACAATCGCATCCCCTTGTTATCGCCATTCCAAGTGCATTATTTTTCGCACTCAGAGAATCCTGACACTAAGACCCGTCCCAAACCGTTGGTTATCACCTATCCACCATCGAAGGGACCCATCACTATAAGCATCCTCTAACCTAACACGATAAATCATGTTGTGCCTTGGAATTACGACATCGAAGCTACTACCGAACAAGGGTAAAAGAGACTGATCTAGGTGACATAAATTGGAGGAATGACCCGTTCTTGAAGATGTTATACTCTAGAAGAGTTTAAACTAATAAGGAATAAACAAAAGGAATATTTGGGGGATATTTAATCTATCAAGCAACAGAGGAAGAAATAAATAAGCGAATTCTTAAGGATCATTAAGAACAATGAATTTGGTGTGGTTGAACAACTCAATAAGATGCCAAATTATCTTAGGTCTTCTGATAGCATCAGAAGCTCACATGAATGCCTTACTCAAAATCCTCAATGAACTCCATGTCACCTCCAATAATTCCACTATAAATCCGGGGACAACAAAAAGGTTATCACTTTTAGAGAAAATGCTTCTTTACTTATCTGACTTCAGTCTAAATGTATGGAAACCTAGGTGCATCGTATATATAGTAAGATACGCAGACCCCAAGGAACTACCTTTCTTCGAAGTGCGAGATGTTTACTTTTCATATTCTCGTAGATAAAGAACGAGAGTCAGCTTTCTTAAATATGGTATTCCTCAGTAAGAAGATGGGGAATATAGTAGTGCCCAATTCTTCACTTTGAACCCCTCCATTGAATTTCCTAAGGCATATTTGGGGAGGAGCATATTTCAATTTCTTAAAATTAATTCCTGCTACAGTCACTACAACTGCTTATGAATGTAGTTCCCAAATTGCAAAGTTAAAGAGGAATTCATTTCATTTAAATTATGATGGTCATTCCCCTGTAGAAAAGAGGGAAATATAATATTTATTTTGCTTGCAATAAAGTTAGCGTCCTGATATCTCTCGTGTCATTGAAATGAGTCTAAATCTAGATTAGATCATTCCCTAAGAGACTATTCCTTCTATCTTACTTCTTCTACCCAATCAACATGAAAAGGAATTGAAGGGTGCAATACTTATATCTTTCTGCCACTTCGTCTTGTACTTGTCCTTTTGGCACAACCTCTCTCTTCACACCTTGAACCAGGACTAAAACCTATCCCTTGTATGAATAAATCCTACTTAACATCTAAAGAAACATAGTTGCATTTCTATAAGGAGAAAGGTTTAAGCTTGTTTGATAGAATAAGGGACATGTATATTTAATTGTAGGTACTTTAGAGTTTGGAGTTTTGAAGCATATTTGTTAGAGTCAGGAGCGGAGATACTCGACTAATAAGGAGAGAAACGAAGTAGAGTGTTGTTGATAAAACAAGGTATGAAGTAGTTCGACATTATAAAAGGAGAGAGGTTGGTTGGCTTCCCATCGATATGTGATACCCTAATTATAACATGCTTCCTTTTTCTGGGTATGCCTCCGGCTTCGTCCTCAGGTTTAATCCCTAAATGAAAATAATGGGAATGCAAAAAGGCTAAAGTCTAATTATATGTTATTCAAGTAGCAATGTTTGGTCTTCTGTGAGTGAAAGAACCTGAAGCAATTGGATGATCTTACCCTAGCTCAAGAAACTTATATCCTCGCTTTTGTTCAATTATAAATAAATAACAAGCAAGTTTGAGGGAGATTCCTATGAAATATAACAGATCAATCATACATAGCATAGTCAAAGTGAACCCACTTAAAATCTTTACTAAACTATAATTGGCCATCGTATTAGCAAATAAACATAATCCTAAAGATTCACAACACAATTATGCTAGGGATGTCGATGAATGGGGTTGAGAATGTGTTCCATCCCCGAATCTATTCTTCATCACCAATATTTGTTATGGGTGAATTTTGTTCAACTATGAAGCAATTAATTGGTCAAATTTTTGGAGCAGAGAATTTAGCCTATTAAATTTTAAATATTCTACTCCATTGGAAACATTTCCCACCAAATTTTGAATGTGTTCTCCATGTTATGGGATGGAGATGCTTAACGCTTACTATATATACAAACCTTGGGATAAGATAACTTCTATGAAAGAATATCTAACAACTAAATTTAACTTCTATGAAAGAAATAAAACATAACATGATTGCCTATATTTTAATGAGATTGCATATATTTCAAAAACCAAAATCAACTATAATTACTATTATGTATGATATATAACCCAAAAATATATATATTTGAAATAAGTTAGTTAGATTTTTCGAATACCAATCCAGTAACTAAATTAAAATTAAATTAATCACATCAAAAGCCAGCTAGGCTAAATGAACCCCACCTAAAACAGATATAGAAAATGTTGGAAATCCCCCAAAATCTATGGAGAATTTCAATCAATATTGATGAACAAGATTATTGTTATTTTGGACTGGCCTAGCACGTGTCCGATGCCAAATTGAGGCCTAATCTAGAGTTCAACTGGGCATAGGCCCATTAAGGAATCAACGAGTAGATGATCGTTGCTGGAAAAGAGCCGTTAGCATATAACCGTTGGGGATATCCCCTTCACGCGCCATAACGCCTCCCACACATCAACTATGCTCCAGATTCATAGGAGGCAGTTATGCTTCTTAGTCAAGGCTACGCGCCCGCTTTATACGGGCATGTGCCCTAATAAAAACCCTCCATCTTTGGAGGGTCAAGTATGTTATTCTCACCCTCTTTTTCTTGCGCTTTGGTTTGTTTCACACTGAAACTTACTTGAGCGTCAGAGTACCATGCAGGTACCCTACCCCTTCACCTACCAACATCATCACAATCTCTACTGAAGTCCACGAAGACCTGTCCGGATTCTTTCTGTACAGTGGCGCCGTCTATGGGAAAACAACAGCTCCCCCATCTTTCGTGACCAAGATTCTTTCTTTCTTTCACCGCAAGATCAAAGCTCATCTTTTCGTCTTCATGGCTACCCAGATGAACGAGATTGTGAAAGACACCTCCACCATCGTCATCAGCGACGGTGACAACACCGACAACCATGGAACGTCCCAACTAATCGCCGGTCACAGCGAAAGACACCCTTCTTCCCCTGCTTCAAACAATCGCCCATCATTCACGTGGATCATGTGTTTGAACCGATTCTCATCCCATCTGATGCAGATGTTGGCACTCAGGCTCTCATCACTGACCTGAACAGGGCAAACTCACCTTCTTTCAGCAGAGTGAATGCATACAAGTTCTCGAGCGTAACCATCATTCCCCCTCACCATCTAGGAGAAGATGTCGCAGAGGTTCTCCCCGTCGTTCTCGATCTCCTCCACGAGGTCGTAAAGGGAAAGATCCCAGGCACCTTTCTCCTCCTAAAGATCAAGATCCTCCTAAAGGTTCACGCCTGAAAGAGCTAGAAAATGCACTCGATCTCCTCCCTGTAAGACCAGGAACTCACCTGAAGACCAGAATCACAACAAGAAGTCCTGATACGACGAAGACCATCATCGACAGAGCAAATCCCCATATCCTGAGTCCGGTAGCAGCAACGACGATGACCATCGTGGACCACTCAGTCGCGAGATCATGGAAACCCGCATCCCATGCGGGCTCGAGAAACCTCCTCCATTGGCCACCTATGACGGGACCACCGACCCCGATGATCACATCTAAAATCTCGAAGCCATGATCCATTATCACAACATGAAGGGCACGATTAAATGCAGGTTGTTTCCTATCACCTTGCATAAAGGCGCGATGTTGTGGTAGAAACATCTCCCTGCAGGGTCTATCACATCATGGAAGATCTTGAAAAACCAATTCACTAGGCAATTCACATCATCTAGACATCATCCAAAGTCCGAAGCCACCCTTTAGGGGATTATACAAGGAAAGGAAAAGCCCCTAAGGGACTACATCGACCGATTCAACAAAGAAGTTGTCGAAGTGCCTACTACTGACGGTATGAAGCGGTATATTTTAGAGAAGGGACTATGCCCCAACAACGAGTTCCGAAGAGCTGTAGGGATCGAACCTCCCCAGTCCCTCGCAGAGCTGCTCCACAAGGCCCAAGCATACATCTAATACGAAGAGAAGGAAGCCGCATATAAAACAAGAGATTCAAGAAACCAGGAGAACACGAAAACTCATAGGCAGAAGAACAACGACAAGGACCCTCGGCGTGAAAAACAAAGAGATGATCTTCCACGAGAGAGCGGAGGACCGGCAGGTCAATTCTCAGAATACACCCTTCTCACTGCTCCTCGTGAAAAGATTCTCAATGAGTGCATTAATACCGAGTTCAAGCAGGGAGGTGTTTGTTTCCCCAAACCAACTGCTTCCAAGGCCAATACTGACAATAACAAATATTGTCGATTCCATCGCAGTCACGGGCATACCATAAAAGACTGCATCCACCTCAAAGACGCCATTGAGATCCTCATCAAAGAAGGACACCTCAAGAAGTACATCAAAGACAGAGCTCCTCGACAAGAAGAGACAAAAAGGGTCGACGAAGTCACCGAGGATGCCTCCCCCATGCAAGTCGCCCTATTTGTCACCATGCCCGGAGATTTCTTCATTCCTCGGCACCTCTTAAACACGGAATACTTTGCATCGCATAGTCCTTGGGAGTGCTTCCCATCGGCCATGCTCATTTCAGGTACAGGTTACAACGAGATGACTGTTGGGTTCGTCAGGCGAAGCCTCGAGCATCTGGTCGATTCATCACCAATTCAACTTTCATCTATTGAGAGAGTCAAGGGGAAATCCCAGCCAATCACTTTCTACAAGTAGGAACTCCTCAAAGGGTCTCCAAACTCTTATATCCCTTTGCTGATCCACGCAAAGATGGCAAAGACAGATGTGCACAAAATACTCGTCGACCAAGTAAGCTCAATCGACATCATGTATACTTCGCTCTTTCGAGCGTTGCAGCTTGACCAGAAAAATCTATCCCCATATATGGGTTATGATTTACAGGGATTCAATGGAGCCACCGCCAAGCCTTGGGGATACATCAAGCTAAATGTCACATTCGGGGAAGGAGATTCCTCCAAGAAGATAAAGACACACTTCCTGGTAATCGACTACCTATCACTCTATCAGTGCATTCTAGGGAGGCTAACACTGGCGAAACTTATCTTCGTCTCTTCAATGGTCCGCCTCAAAATGAAGTATTACACAGAGAAGGGACACACCCTCCACGAGGACATCGAAGCAACGTGAAGATTCATTGAAGCAGCAACCAGAGGCCAGGCCGTGATAGAGACCGCACCAAAGAGCAGTAAGCGCGCAAGAGATAAAGAACCTTCAATTGACGACGTTCAGCCCAAGAAAAAGCCGACACCTCGGATCAACACGATCAACCTTGATCCTCTCATTCCTATAGATGACAGGGAAGACGCCTCCGCAGATAAAACAGTCGTGTTGCGCCCTTTTCCCGCGAGAGAATTCAAAGTTGTAACTTTCAAAGACAACCCCGGTAGAGGAGTCCGTTCCGGAGCAGGACTTCCTGACGAAGTCAAGGAACAACTGAAGAAATGTCTGTGCAACAACACTGACCTCTTCGCCTGGAGCGCTGCTGATATGCCAGGCATTTCCCCAGAGATTGCATGCCATGGGCTCGCAATCAACCAAACAGCCTACACAGTTACCCATCGCATGAGCAAGCAATCTGAAGAGAAAACTTTATCTGCTGAAAAACTAGTCAAGGACCTTATAGATGCCAAATTTGTAACTAAGGCCAGCTATATGACATGGCTCTCGAAAATTGTACTCGTGAAAAAATCCAATGGGAAATGGCGCCTATGTATTGACTACACCGATCTTAATCGGGCTTGCCAGAAAGACTCTTACCCTCTGCCCAACATAGACAAGTTGGTAGATAATTTTGCAGGTTTTAAATTGTTATCCTTCATGCGCATATTCTGGGTATAACCAAATACCCATGGCCGACAAGGATAAAAGGCACACCGTGTTCATGACCCCGATGATAAATTATTACTACAACATAATGCCCTTCGGGTTAAAAAACGCAGGAGCCACATACCAATACATCATGAACAGCGTCTTCCAATCACAAATTGGGGACATGCTAGAAGTTTACATGGACGACATGGTCGTCAAGTCCGCCCAAGAGTCCGACCACACGTCTCATCTCCAGAGTGTGTTCGACCAAGCTAGGAAATGTAGGATGCGTGTCAACCCTGACAAGTGCACCTTCGGTGTAAGGGCGGGAAAGTTCCTCGATTTCTATCTTATAGAAAAAGGAATCAAGGCCAACCCCGACAAATGTCGCGCCTTCTCGGAATTTCCTACACCTAACTCAAAAAAATCGATCCAATCCTTAAATGATATGTTTGTTTCCTTATCTCGATTCATAGCAAAATTTTCCCAGCACGCTTTGCCCTTCTTCAAGTTGCTCCGCAAGGAGGTTGCGTTCGAATGGACAAAAGGATACAAAAAGGCCCTGCAGCATCTCAAGCAAACCCTGTCAGAACCCCCAGTTCAGTCTAGACCGGTGACGGGGGAAATCCTTTACCTATATCTGGCTGTCAATACCGAAGCCATCAGCGCAACTCTGATAAGAGAGGATACCGATGGCCAAAAACCCGTATACTTCACAAATAAAGCGTTACAAGGGCCAGAACTCAGGTATCATCAAATCGAGAAAGTCGCCCTCGCGCTCGTGAACGCAGCCAAGAAACTATGACATTACTTCCTGGCAGATACGATGGTCGTAAGAACCGATTAACCTATCAAATAACTTTTGGCTCGACCGGATATGGTCGACAGAATGCTAAAATGGTCCTTGGAGTTATCTGAATTTGACATACATTACGAGGGAAAGAAAGCTCTAAAAGCTCAAGCCCTGGCCGACTTCGTTGCCGAGATGAACCCAACAGAAACCACGTCGGAAAACACCATAAGTGGATCATCTACGCCGATGGAACATCCGGTCCTTCTGGGAGTGGAGCGGGGATCATCCTTGAAAACGAAGAAGGACTTGTGGTCGAGGTATCACTAGTTCTCTCTTTTCCAACACCTAACAACTAGGCTGAGTATGAAGTCTTCCTGACAGGAATCCGCCTCGCAGGGGACATGGGCGCCCGAGAGGTCAGGATCTTCACCGACTCGCAGCTGGTGGCATCTCAAATAAAAGGAGAATATCAAAAAAAGAACGACAATCTAGTCAAATACTTGGCTCTAGTGCAGCAAATGCTCGCGCAATTTAAATCCTGGGATGTCATACATATCCCGTGCGAACGTAACTCACGAGCATACATACTGTCAAAATTAGCAAGTACGTGAAAGAAGGGCGGAAACAAATCCATCATCCAAGAAATGCTTCATCGTCCTAGCATCGAAAATATTGGCATACCGTCGATATCAACATCGTAGGTAACAACGGTTGTTGGATGACTCATGTATTCTAGTATTTAACAACCAGGAAGCTACCCGAGAACAAGAAGGAAGCCAGTGCCACTAAATATCGTTCTTCCTCCTACGTCCTTGTGGACGACAAGATGTACCGCCAATGATTTTCCATCCCACTCCTAAGGTGCGTTGAGGAGGAAAACGTATTCGACATCCTGCACGAAATACACGAGGGAATTAATGCTCAGCATCTGGGTGGCAGGTCTTTGGCCCAAAAAGCATTGCGAGCTGGTTATTACTGGCCGACCATGTAGAATGACGCCAGAGAACACGGAAAAAGGTGCGAGAAGTGCCAACACCACGGGGATATGCACATTGCGACCCCCGACATTCTGAAAACAATGTCGTCACCCTGACCATTCACGCAGTGGGGCATGGACATCCTCAAACCTTTCACGACAGGTTCTATCCAAAATAAATATCTGATCATGGTCGTTGACTACTTTACTAAATGGATAGATGTCGAGGCCCTGGCCAGAATCACCGCGTGTCGCTCCCGGGATTTTCATCCTAGTACAAACGCGAAAGTGGCGCGGAAAGGTTAGAGTCGCCAGCCAGACATTTTTATCCCAAAGGAATGGGAAAGGTAATGTTGCACAAACCTGAGGAAGAAGGAAAAGGACGAGGCCTTACGAACCAAAGATCTGAGTTCGGGAGTCGGTTACGAACTGGGAAGGTATTAGCACCCCAGATCGTCCGTCGTACCCGACGGGATCCACGCTTGCTTGTTTTGCTTCAAAGGGTGAGAAAATAAGATGCTGCTGAATAAAACCGCTAACTGGAACAAAAGGAATGGAAATGAGAAATGAGAAAGGAACTGGAAAAGAGAATGAAAAGAAAGACTGGGGAAAATGTAGGGAAAATAAAGAATGTGCTCGAACGGGCCCTACCCCGCTGCCTACGTACCTCATCGGGATAATGAGGATCAAAGTCGACGTAGTTCGCCTAACCTAGGCGGGAACTATTTGTTTATGTTTTTTACAGCTGGAACTGCGTATGTCTATGCTCAGGTGTTGCGGGCTCGTCTGGTACGAGCGCGTTTACCGTCTTGCAAATGAGACAAGTAGTCGCGAGTTCGCGTTGTGAGTGAATGAGATGAGAAGAGAAGTTCCCGCAGGATAGTCGGTTATTGTTTGTTTTTTGGCTTTTATGAGTTTTGTATGAATTTGGCACAAGGAAGTGAATTCAAACTCTTTTCCATGGAGTGTACACTTGATTCTACATTCCAAGATGGAATAATAGAACAAGCATACCCAGCAAGGAGAATTTATCCAAGACTGGTTTCCTAGGATTAGGGTTTAAGTTCGCTAGCTTGTTGAACTTTATTAAGTGTTTTTGTTGCTTTTGTGAAGAAGTATTTTTTTTAAGCTTTCTTTGTGAACAATTCCTTGATGAGACTTGTGCATCATGATAAACAAGCTTACACCACTCCAAGATGGAATGAATGCAAGTGTTTCATGGAATAAGGCTATACACAAGGAATCATTTCATTTATTTGTTAAGTGTTTTTGGATTTTTGTTTGAAGATAAGAAGAGAAGGACTCAAGTTGAAAAAAGGGAAAATCTAAGGGACTAAGACTCAATCCTAATTTTGTTATGTATTTACAAGAGAGGTCCTATGGTTAATGAGGTTTTCTAACCCTAATGGAAATAAAACTATTAGAATTCAACTTACTTCTTAATGAAGTTAAGTTGATTCTAAGAACCAATGGGGAATCCTATTAAAGTTGTAACAATTAAAATAAAGCAAAACAAATGAACTTGAATTATAAGAAATAAAATTCTAAAAAATGCCCTAAAGGCATAAATAATAAATAGTCTTATTTATTTATTCTATTTTTATGGAAATTGATTTTATACCAAGTTCTAAATCTAGGTCAAACTTAATATTCATCCTAAAACAAATTAAACTAAACCTAAGTCTAATGTTAGATTCTATGACTAAAATTAATCTAGACTATTGTTATTATTTTTATTGTATTGAACTATATTTTTCTTAATGGCCTAACTCTAATGGAATTTATGCATAACTAAGCTTAAAACTAATATTCTAAAAAAATACTAAAACTCCTAGAAAAATTATAAAAATTAAATTGTATGATCCTAACACTATCTAAAATAGTATACTAAGAGGGATTCTAAAAGTACTTATTTTTTTTTATGCCTAACAATTAATTATTTTCAGCTAGGGATTAACTATTATTTCTTAAGGATTTTATTACCAAAACCTAAGATAAAAATTCCTAAAAATTCTATAAAAAATATTCTAAGAACTATTAAGGGTCTTTTAATTATAGAAAAAAGAGTGGGCTAAAAAAGTTAATGGAAGTCATTTAAATAAAATAAACAAAATTCAGCACAATTAAGAAGAAATTCAATAAAGCTAAATAAATAGAAAAATTCATAATTAATTCAAAAATAAACAAATTCCAGAAAATAAAAATGTCATAAATTTCTAAAATCAATTAATAGCCCACTGGAATTTTTATAGAATTTCCTAATGATTTTTACTATTTTTTGAGGATTTATTTCTAAACTATGCCTAAATAGAATTAAAATCTAAAAGAGGTGAGAATGGGGGTATTTTTAGTGGTTTTTTATTTGTTTTCCGCATATGGGCCTGAAACAGGGAGTGCAAAAAGAAAATAGAATGAGGCCCACACGCAGGAAATTGGGAGAGGGTGCAGGTAGCGTTTTTTTTTAGTTGTTTTTGGAATTGGGCCTAAAAGTGGGGTGTGAGTATCATTATTATTATTATTTTATTTTTTTAAATCTTGACTTAAGGAACCTAAACTATAGAATTAATATTATTTCCTAAAATCTTAATTTAAATTAATGAATTAAGCTAATCTTGTTATGAAAATATTTTCTGAAAAAATCTTAATTTAAGAATTGAATTAAACTATAGTTTTAATATATCAATTTAATATTCTAAACTTAAACTAATCTTATGATTAAATCAATTTCCTATTTTAATTTAAGAAAAAAAAAGAATTAAAATAACCTCATAATATGTTTTTTTTTTTTAAATCTTAATTTATAAGAAATAAACTTCTCTTAAATATAATATTCTCCTAAAAGGTTTTAAATTAAGGAAATAATAACCTAATTCCTATTATGTTTTTTTAAAGATTTTTAAATTGAGAAATAATAAACTAATCCTATTATGCTTTTCTAAAGATTTTTAAATTGAGAAATAATAAACTAATCCTATTATGCTTTTTTTCCTAAAAAAATTTGAATTACACTATAATTTAAAAAAGAAATATCTTAAATCTACTTTATGATTAAAATTCCTAAAATCTTAAAAACATGAATTAAACTTAGTTTTAATAAAAAGAGTTAACTAATAATCTTTTTATAATACTTCTCCAAAAATTTGAATTAAAAAATACTAAGCTAATATTTTCTAAAGAAAAAAAACCTAATCAAGAAAATAGAATTAAACTAATATTTTTCTAACAATTCTAATTTAAGAAAGAAGAAAAAGTACTAAACTTGAACTTAATATTTTTTCTAAAAAAACTTAATTTAAAAAACAGAATTAAGCTATTATAATTTTAGAAAAAACTTAAATTACACTATTAATTTTTCTCTAATCTTAAATTAAACTAAAAAAAAGAATGAATTAAACTTAACTTACTGTAATATTTTTCCTAAAAATCTAAACCTATGATTATCAATATAAAATTCTAATTTAAGACCTTAAACTATAATTATGATTATTAATATAAAATTCTAAAAACAAACTTAATTTAAGAGATGAATTAAATAACAGTAACCTTGATAATACTTTAATGACTTGAATTAAACTGTGATTAATTAAAATACTCAGTTAAAATTCTAATTAAACTATGATTAACTAAAATATTGAATTAAAATCCTAATTGAACTATGATATAAACATTGAGGGAAGAAAACCCTAGACCCTCTTTTATCACCCAGCCGCACCCTCATCTTCTTCACCCATCCACCGCCGCCGTCACCTTCGTCCCTTCCTCGTCCCTCTTCCTCTCCGTCTCGCATCCAAACCTCCATAACTATGCTCCTAACCAAATAAACGAAACCAAAAAAAAACCCTCTCAAACTGAACAAACGGACTCCATTTTCCCCTTCGAATCCGCCGTCAACTCGACGTGCTTCTTCCTTTTCCGTTTTCCGATTAGACACCTCCATCATCTATCTTCTTCTTCTTCGTTTCACCGAAGCCGCTCTCATAATCCTTCCTATCCTAATTCCTACTTCTTCAAACCAAAAAAACGAAAACCCTTCAAGTCCTAAAAACTTCATCTCGAACCCTAACACCTTGGAGCATCAACAACATAACGGCGAGAAAATAATGAATACGAACGAAGCTCGTACCTGGAGACGATTGAAGCCAATGGACGATAAGAGCTCTGTTTGATGAATCTCGATAGGAGCTTTGTGTAATGCTTCATGTAAGTTTAACTTGGCCCTGTTCTGCGCATTCTTGATGCGATGCTTTTCTTGTCTTTAAATCTCTGGATGATAACTGCTTAGAATTCTTGACAATTTTGACGACTTGATTCAATTGCAGGTTGCCGGAAATGTCCGTGTCGTTACGGACAATGAAGGTTTGATGGAGGATTGGAAATTGAGGTCACAGATTGAAACTGATGAGAGGATTTGCTCTAGGTAAGAACATTCCATCAGAACCAATTTCCCTCATCCTTGGCATAACTCTGATCCATACCTGTTTCTCTGAATCCGTAGGCTCATAAAGATGATGAGTTGATGAAGATCGGAAGAGAAGAACGGAGAAGGAGAAGAAAACTGGAGAGTGTGGTTGAGAACAATGAGAGGGATCCAGGAAATTTTTTTTAGAGAATGGTGGAAGAAACTGAAGATACCATGGAACCTCTGATTTATAGCAATCGGTCTTCTAGATCCTTCTGGAGTTTTATGGTGAGTTCTAGAATTTTCTAGTAGCTAGTTTGTTATTGTTCTGTTATAGAATTAGTTATAAGTTAGTTAAGGTGATTTTCGATTATTGTTTCTGATATATTAAACTGAGCTTTTGTGATAAGTTTTGCAACCGATGGCTTCGACTCACCTCTTTTCCTTTGAATGTTCACAAATTATGTTGGCCTTTCCTTCTCGACATCTGTAATAAAATCTTTATTATCACCTTTGTAACTGTTCTTTTCTGGTTCGTTGGAATTTACGCAGGTTGTGATTGAGCTAGACTACCAGACTTGCTCCAATGCGTATGCCAAACAATCACAACTTTCAAAACAGGCCGACCTTCTATTTTCCAGCATTGAACTTGAGGACAGGCCTTCCTTTAAGGTCAACAGAATCATCGCATTCGTTGTTCTGTCCATCATCAGCATATGACGCCACTGGAAGTATCCGCCGCATTATTACTTGCCGCCGGTGACAGTGAGATGAGATCGAGGCAAAGTCACAACCAATGCCCGAGGAATACATGAAACTGGTTCGGAGTACTTACATCATGTTGAAGCTCATTCAGGTACAGTTTTTTTTCTTTTTTTTTCGATCCATCTCTTTCTATCTTCGAGCCCGAATGTATGTACTGTCACTGATGCATCTCTGTCTTCTTCTTGCCACAAATACAAATGATTGCAATGGTTTTGGTATGCGGGTTTTGGCAGATTGATGATGAGGCTAAAGATAGGTGAAAGTTCTGAAAATGTGGGGCTGATGATGCGTGAATGAGACTCGGAAGATCGAATCAATTTTTACCAAGTTCTTTTTTTTGTTAGGCCATAGGAAAATGTAATTGATTTTTCCAGTTTATTATCAGTCTGGACTTTTGTAACTGACTCACTCATTTCTATGTAAATGGATTTCTTTTTTTTTTGAATTTGTTAACTTCCTGCCATTTGGATGCTCTACTGAATTCATGCTAGAGATCATGAAAGAGAAAAAAAAAACAAATGCTGGCTTTGGGATGAGAATAAATGCTGTCTCTTCAAGGTCTTGATGCTTTGTTAAACAAATCCTTCAAAAATCTTTTGAAGTTTGGAGTCATGCTATTGAGATATTTAAATGAATCTTTAACAATGTGTCTAATGAAATAATAAACCAAATTTTGTAAAATGGTGAATAGCCTATAACTAAGCTCAAACGATATAACACCAAGAAACCATGAGTCTACTGTACGGTTGACAAGTTCTAGAGCCATGTACAATGGGATGCCTTTTATAGATCACGCAACAACTGTGGTTATAGCCATTGCATGAGCAAACCCACAATCACAAAGCTTGACAATAGATCCGGAATCAGTGTGATTATTCTGAGGCTTCATGTCACAAAGGATAATCCCGTGCGAATTCTATGCCAACATAAAACTCTTGTACATTCGAAAGGATCAAACAATTAAATAGTATTTTCAAGCTTAAATTTCTTTAATATCTCCACTTCTTGCCTCAAATTATAAATGTCCCTTTTTCCATTTTTACCATGCTTCAATATGAACTCCCTTACAGCATTTTGAATTCGAACTTGAAAGATGCCTTCCAAATAAACTAACAATCGTGCATTCTCCTTCAATCCGAATCGAACATAATCCACTTAGGGACTTTGGTGCCATGCTAAAACCCACATAATCTCAAATTACTATTCCATAAACAAAGAAAATGCTCAAACCAATCTCTGATGCAATGGACCCCCCGTTGATGGAGTTTCCTTCAAATCAAAATCATGAACAAGGACTCCAAATTTTCCTTGAGATATTCAATGATGAAGAACAACTTGATACATCAAGAAGAGTCAATACTCTCACCCAAAGCCAATCTGACTGAACACCTCAATAATAAGCTAGATGCACCAGTGAATATTCTCCATAAGTTCACACCATAATAGATACAAACAAGGCACGAAACCCTAATCTCCACGGGCCTTAATCACATGCCTTATAAAATCCATATATACATTATTATGATGTTAGTAAACTGATGAGAAATGCAGATGAATGCGAAATGATACGCCAGTAGAAGGAATAAATATGAGGGCAAATTTTGAGGTATTACAGCTGCCCCTATTCAATCATCTACAGACTTGAACAGATAATTGCAACAGCTTTTAGACGTTCAAGGTATGGAGTGATTGAATACTCAAATAAAACCTGAAAATTTGCACACTGAGGGTAATGGAAATGCCATCTGCCCATTTATATATATCTTTTTTGTTTTTGACCTCTGAATAGGTAGCGAAAATAAAACCAGGTGGAAATATGCTGGGAAGAATGCCATCCTCGAATGACCACTCACACGGGATCCTCGGATCCAGTACTAAAACCCTCCTCGAATAGAAACACAATGGTATACCGGCCGCATGCGATAACCATCAACAACAAAGACTGACCTCGGACAGACTTTGCAAAAGAGACAAACTGACCTCGATCAATAAGCTCAAAAAGTGAACTACTATCCTCGAATAATAGCCACAACAACAAGACCAACCTCGGAAGGACTTGAAGAAAAGAATGCCATTCTCGAATGACAATCCAAAAGATCCTCGGATCTAACACGAAACCATCCTCGAATGGAGACGCGAAGGTATACCAGCCTCGACTGATAACCACACACAAAGCTGACCTCAGACAGACTTTGCAAAAGAGACAAACTGACCTCAATCAATAAGCTCAAACAGTGAACTACTATCCTCGAATAATAGCCACAACAACAAGACCAACCTCGGAAGGACTTGAAGAAAAGAATGCCATCCTCGAATGACAATCCAAAAGATCCTCGGATCTAACACGAAACCATCCTCGAATGGAGACGCAAAGGTATACCAGCCTCGACTGATAACCAAACACAAAGCTGACCTCAGACAGACTTTGCAAAAGAGACAAACTGACCTCGATCAATAAGCTCAAAAAGTGAACTACTATCCTCGAATAATAGCCACAACAACAAGACCAACCTCGGAAGGACTTGGTGGAAAAGAAGTGTCATCCTCGAATGACAATCCAAAAGATCCTCGGATCTAACACGAAACCATCCTCGAATGGAGACGCGAAGGTATACCAGCCTCGACTGATAACCACACACAAAGCTGACCTCAGACAGACTTTGCAAAAGAGACAAACTGACCTCAATCAATAAGCTCAAACAGTGAACTACTATCCTCGAATAATAGCCACAACAACAAGACCAACCTCGGAAGGACTTGAAGAAAAGAATGCCATTCTCGAATGACAATCCAAAAGATCCTCGGATCTAACACGAAACCATCCTCGAATGGAGACGCAAAGGTATACCAGCCTTGACTGATAACCACACACAAAGCTGACCTCGGACAGACTTTGCAAAAGAGACAAACTGACCTCGATCAATAAGCTCAAAAAGTGAACTACTATCCTCGAATAATAGCCACAACAACAAGACCAACCTCGGAAGGACTTGGTGGAAAAGAAGTGTCATCCTCGAATGACAATCCAAAAGATCCTCGGATCTAACACGAAACCATCCTCGAATGGAGACGCAAAGGTATACCGGCCGCAGGCGGTAACCAAACACAAAGAAAATAGGACAAGATGGAACGGGATCGTTGTACATAAACGAGAGCCCAAGCAAATATGACCGTTATACAAAATGGGAACCTGCGACGCGACTGTTGTACTAAACAAGACGCGGAATAAGCGACGAACATTGACTTGAAAAGACAAGGATGTCTGAAAAATGATATTGGTATCCTCTCTGCGGAGTACTTCAGGTTGACAAGATATTATAAGTCGTACGTAATATACCTCAAAACTGGCCCATGTTGGTATGCATATGTTTGGATTTATGGCGTAATGCTCCATGATGATGGAAATGCTACGCTTTGGAGGATGCAAATGCGATGATGATGCAAATGACAATGCAAAGGAGATCTCCTGATAAGGAGACTGCAGGTATCCCAGATAACTTGGCTGGGGAGAAACGATGATCACTGCATTGATCTGGTTTGTCCTGATGAGGGGGAAACAACTCTGCGGGGAAAATTGTTAATAATTCACTGGCTCTGAATAGCCGCCACTGCCAAAAATAAATTGGACTTTGAGATTGGAGCGCCAAGACCCTGTTGGAGATGGACCCTTCTTGAACTCTGGTGGGGAACCAAAGGCATGATACTGCTGGGGAGGCAAAACACTCCTTATACTGCTGAGAATTGCCCCTGTCTGAAGGGAAACTTCTGCTTGGGGATGATACCCACTCTCTGCTACCTTATTGAGAGATTTCAACTTTCACCTCTACTGGGGATGATGGAGGATGTCAATGATAAAGCTTCCCGCTGAAGATAAGAGCTCAAGTTGCCACTTGCTGGGGATAAGAGATAAATCCTCTCATGTTGGGAATGAGAGATGTTAGGCGTCTCATGCTGGTGATGAGAGACGATAATACCCTTCTTCTCAAGAAATAACCTCCCATGAGACTTGCTAAGGAATCTTGATCGATGAAGTCCGCAGATGAAACAACTCTTGCAGTACTGTGCCGACACTGGCCTTGCCCCTAGCCCCGGGTTGATAGGTTGTCAACTAATCATGAGTGAACAATGGTTCTTTGAAATTTTCAACTCGCCTCAGATTAAGGTCTGTCAGAAGTAAATGTCTCAAGAGGATTTTACAGAAAACATGGCATATGAAATGCCTTAGTGTCTTCAAACTCTTGGAGAGATTCGTTGGATCTCGAAATAACTGCCCCAGACTTCATGGTCTGTGCAAGAATTTTCCTCTCGAGGATTCATGAAAAACCTCATATCACTGTGAGATATTCTGCTCCATTATTTTGAACTCTGGATAGGTGCCTCTGATTAACCGTCTTCAGGAGAAAGTACTTCCCATGCTCTTGGGATGGCCTGCCCCAGTACGAGCCTCGAAGTGATTACCTCTGACGGACTGTGCTTTGAAGAAAACACCTATGCCAATCGTTCTTTGAGAGATTGGATCTCGAAGTGATTGCCCCAGTTTGGCTGAAATTTGAATAATGCCTCCGCCTGATGGCTCTTTGAGAGATTTGTATCTCGAAGAGATTGCCCCAGCTTGGCTGAACTTTGAAGAGATTGCTCGCCATGATTTCACCAGATTAGTTGGCTCTTACCACGACTGTCGGGAAAGTCCCTACTCAATGGAGTCTTCTTGAAAAGTGCACCTCGATAGATTGTCCTTTGGAAGTTTTAGACTTCTCAACTTGGCAAGATTAAGCTTCTGGACTGAAGTTCCATATGTAAACTTTTATGATGCCAAACAAATGTATGTAAGCAGAAAATGTTTGTCTTAAGAATGAAAAATCTAATGCAACACACATGTTAATTTTGAAGTTTTACTATAAAAAGATGTCACAAACCTTTGTGAGCGAATCACTGGTTAAGATACGACATTGATTTTTGATGAATGAAAGCATGCACATGCAACACCAACAAAGAACTTTTAGCACAACTCATAGGAGTCAGGAACGCGATCTCGTGGTAGTACGCTCTCAAAAATAACCTTGTTTCAGTTAGGACTTTTGAGGGTTGTATCGTGGCCTGGTTCACGGTTATAGAAACAAAGGATATAGGCTCAAAATCTATTTGTGCCCACCCATCTTCGTTATGTTCTCCATTCCTATGTTCAGCTAGCTTTCACAAGCGCTCACCTCTCAAAAAGGGTTTTGTGATGGTTGAGGAACCAATTACGCTAACCGTTTAAGCACCAATTAGGTTGTCATTTGGAGTCAGTCACCCCTTTTATCATTGGTGTCTGTGCCACACGACTTTGTTCTTGTTTTAAGGATCTTTCTTGTGAAATCCTTTTCGTCTTTCGCTTTTGCATTATTTTTCTTATCCCTAACTTTTGCCTGGACTGATTCTTGTGAATCTTTGATTGTGAAGTCCAGCGGGATGCCCTAATTTTTGCCTAAGTCGCTTGTTTTCAAGTTTCGACTTAGCGGGCTTTCTCATTCATTTTTTTTTCAATTCTTTTTTTTTGAACAAATCGTGTGACACTGTTTGTCTTGAATGCTTTGCGAGGGTCGTGACTGTCTCACTTCTTGGTTGTTGAGGAATAACCATTGCGGTCTCCGGTCATTGGACCTCTTGATTGGGATAACCATTGTGGTTTCTGGTCATTAGACCTCTTGATTTGGTACAACGAAAGGTAATGGATCCTCAAATTTGCACTCCTTTTTGAAATTTGAATGCTCGGTCAAACTAACTGACGCCTACCCTACCCCTGGGTTAAATGCAAGGGTTTTTTCATGCGAAAAAAAAATCCTACTTCAAGGCTCAAATGGGTTGGCGAGGGTCTATCTCCCTTATATCTCCGGTGTTTAGGATTTGAAACAATGCTTGTACATCATCAACATGGTCTTTCCCAAAAGCACACAATTAGAGATTTTTGCGTTTTCATTTCGTCATCCTCCTTAATAGAGTTTAAGCATAATAGTTGGTATTGCAATGCACATACACAAAATCATGAGTGAATACGAATGGATTACTTCAAGAGAAACATGTGCATTTTATTATGGTTATCATTCAAAAACAAATAAGTTTCATGCATGCATACAAATGTTTAAACAAACAATATAAACTACAAATGAAAATGCAGTAAAGAAGCTGAACATTGCCGTCATTGAGGAGACTTGACTCCGTCAGGACTTATTGCTTTTGAAAATGCCTTTGCAAATTGGGAGACCCATTTGATGAGGAGACTTCAATATGTGAGCAGACTTTCTGGCATGATGACCTTTGAGTCAATCAAATTCGGGACCTTGTCTTCATCTTTACCTCTGAAAGACTTGCAATCTTCAATTAAAAGGCCAGGTGCCCCAGAATGGTAATTATACTTGGAATTGAAACCCCACAGGAAGCTTTGTCGGAGGTGATCCTGACGCGATTAGCTCAACCACTCCGAATTTGCCTAAATGAGGAAACTTGTTGCACGTACGACATCAGAATATGATCAAACTTCTTCTCAAGTTGTTTTGGCCTTTACCCGTATTCTCCGCCCCTAGGATTCTCTTGGGAAGCTCAGGTTGGATGCTGACAAACAACATATGGAAGGAAGAGGTTGATAAAGTTAATAGATAAGGTTGCTCGGAAAGATCTTGCACGATCTCCTGCCTACGTATCTCCATTGACCAATGGAGAATCAGAGCAACGTAGTTCCCCTCAATAGGGATGAAAATAGCTTTATTCAGAATTTCATAACCAAGCTCATCTGAGTCTTCATTTGGTTGACTTCCTCTTTCAACAGTTTCTGGTTCTGAAATAAGGTTTACACCTCTGTCCTGAATGGCTTCAGCTGGGTCTTCCTTTAGGTTACCACCGCCCGGAGTTGCTTCAAATATATACTTTGATGACTGTGATTCAAGTTGTCCATTCTGATGAGAAGTCAAGTCAGGAAAAGAATCTGTCTCTGAACACCTGTCAAGAATGCAAGGATGTATGCAAATGCCATGTTCAATTATTTCTGAGGAATCTATCTGCTTTGATTCAAGTTTTGATACAGAAAAAATCCAACAACATGATTCAGATATGTGATCCTCGGAAATAACTGAACATGTGTGCAGAAATGCTATGATGTCATGTATGCAACAGGCGCGTGATCAATGGTGTGATGTTGGTGTTGAGCAGTGAACCAACTTTTTGTATAGAACCCCAATAACGGCACCATCTCTGTATAGAACCCCATAACTGAGAACCCAATAACTGTAGAACTGGATCACATAATAGAATAGTCACTGATGGTGTTGAAGTTGAACAACGAGCCAAGTATCTGTGGAGAGTCACAATATCAAGGTCATAATGGTAATCACAGTAACAATTTCTCTGAATAGAAATCCCAGATCTCAGAATCAAAGAACCATAGAACACTGAACAATACTGGCAAAGTGGGTATGTTGAAGTTTAGGGTTCCTGCAAACCTGTAAACCCCTCCCAATCTCACGGGTGTGCTACTCGGGTCAACATCACGGACTCTCAAATCCGTATAGCAATAATACGTTCACCATTTCCGAGAAATGGCTCATGACCAAATCAGGGAATCGGTTTGGCATTATGTACTAATCAGGGAGGCCTCAGATGAGTCCAAGGAAACAAGCATCCCTCATTGGTCCCCAGCTTCAAGCACTGAATCGAGAAACAATAGTACATTCATCCCGAAGGGTACAATACTACCGTCATACGAACAGTTTGCCTTGACTGGATTCCTATGAGAGAACCAGGCCATCCTATGTGAGTTCCCAGTGGACCCTCGGATGCGAGTGGGTTTGCCAACAAATGTGGTCTGCCACTGTCATCACTAGAGAGGGTTGTTTCCACTAAGGTTCTCAATGATCGGTCCCCAACTGCACATAACCATCAAGGTTGTATCCCGAAGTGGGGAAGAACCCCCACACAAGATAGTTCCAAGACGGTCGCAACCTGGGTGTGGAACACATCGCCACTCATCATGTAACCATGCGAGTACAACATGTCCACGCTAATCCTATAGTGCACTCAAGCCGGGTAGTTGGCTTATCTCACAGTAACTCCCATCCCACAGAAAAAATGAAAACCAACATAGCCAGACAGTCCAGTATAATATGATGCATGGAAAATAAATACTGAAAGCGGTAAATAAATGCGGTAAAGTAAAGCTGTAAAGAACTATAAATAAAAACAGTAAAGCTAAACTAAAGCACTCAACATCAAACAGATAAACACCCAAAGAAACAAAGCCAACATGCGCTAGGATTGACTCTACAAGGGAAACAGGAAGAATCAGGTTAATCCCCAGCAGAGTCGCCAGCTGTCGCTCCCGGGATTTTCATCCTAGTACAAACGCGAAAGTGGCGCGGAAAGGTTAGAGTCGCCAGCCAGACATTTTTATCCCAAAGGAATGGGAAAGGTAATGTTGCACAAACCTGAGGAAGAAGGAAAAGGACGAGGCCTTACGAACCAAAGATCTGAGTTCGGGAGTCGGTTACGAACTGGGAAGGTATTAGCACCCCAGATCGTCCGTCGTACCCGACGGGATCCACGCTTGCTTGTTTTGCTTCAAAGGGTGAGAAAATAAGATGCTGCTGAATAAAACCGCTAACTGGAACAAAAGGAATGGAAATGAGAAATGAGAAAGGAACTGGAAAAGAGAATGAAAAGAAAGACTGGGGAAAATGTAGGGAAAATAAAGAATGTGCTCGAACGGGCCCTACCCCGCTGCCTACGTACCTCATCGGGATAATGAGGATCAAAGTCGACGTAGTTCGCCTAACCTAGGCGGGAACTATTTGTTTATGTTTTTTACAGCTGGAACTGCGTATGTCTATGCTCAGGTGTTGCGGGCTCGTCTGGTACGAGCGCGTTTACCGTCTTGCAAATGAGACAAGTAGTCGTGAGTTCGCGTTGTGAGTGAATGAGATGAGAAGAGAAGTTCCCGCAGGATAGTCGGTTATTGTTTGTTTTTTGGCTTTTATGAGTTTTGTATGAATTTGGCACAAGGAAGTGAATTCAAACTCTTTTCCATGGAGTGTACACTTGATTCTACATTCCAAGATGGAATAATAGAACAAGCATACCCAGCAAGGAGAATTTATCCAAGACTGGTTTCCTAGGATTAGGGTTTAAGTTCGCTAGCTTGTTGAACTTTATTAAGTGTTTTTGTTGCTTTTGTGAAGAAGTATTTTTTTTAAGCTTTCTTTGTGAACAATTCCTTGATGAGACTTGTGCATCATGATAAACAAGCTTACACCACTCCAAGATGGAATGAATGCAAGTGTTTCATGGAATAAGGCTATACACAAGGAATCATTTCATTTATTTGTTAAGTGTTTTTGGATTTTTGTTTGAAGATAAGAAGAGAAGGACTCAAGTTGCAAAAAGGGAAAATCTAAGGGACTAAGACTCAATCCTAATTTTGTTATGTATTTACAAGAGAGGTCCTATGGTTAATGAGGTTTTCTAACCCTAATGGAAATAAAACTATTAGAATTCAACTTACTTCTTAATGAAGTTAAGTTGATTCTAAGAACCAATGGGGAATCCTATTAAAGTTGTAACAATTAAAATAAAGCAAAACAAATGAACTTGAATTATAAGAAATAAAATTCTAAAAAATGCCCTAAAGGCATAAATAATAAATAGTCTTATTTATTTATTCTATTTTTATGGAAATTGATTTTATACCAAGTTCTAAATCTAGGTCAAACTTAATATTTATCCTAAAACAAATTAAACTAAACCTAAGTCTAATGTTAGATTCTATGACTAAAATTAATCTAGACTATTGTTATTATTTTTATTGTATTGAACTATATTTTTCTTAATGGCCTAACTCTAATGGAATTTATGCATAACTAAGCTTAAAACTAATATTCTAAAAAAATACTAAAACTCCTAGAAAAATTATAAAAATTAAATTGTATGATCCTAACACTATCTAAAATAGTATACTAAGAGGGATTCTAAAAGTACTTATTTTTTTTTATGCCTAACAATTAATTATTTTCAGCTAGGGATTAACTATTATTTCTTAAGGATTTTATTACCAAAACCTAAGATAAAAATTCCTAAAAATTCTATAAAAAATATTCTAAGAACTATTAAGGGTCTTTTAATTATAGAAAAAAGAGTGGGCTAAAAAAGTTAATGGAAGTCATTTAAATAAAATAAACAAAATTCAGCACAATTAAGAAGAAATTCAATAAAGCTAAATAAATAGAAAAATTCATAATTAATTCAAAAATAAACAAATTCCAGAAAATAAAAATGTCATAAATTTCTAAAATCAATTAATAGCCCACTGGAATTTTTATAGAATTTCCTAATGATTTTTACTATTTTTTGAGGATTTATTTCTAAACTATGCCTAAATAGAATTAAAATCTAAAAGAGGTGAGAATGGGGGTATTTTTAGTGGTTTTTTATTTGTTTTCCGCATATGGGCCTGAAACAGGGAGTGCAAAAAGAAAATAGAATGAGGCCCACACGCAGGAAATTGGGAGAGGGTGCAGGTAGCGTTTTTTTTTAGTTGTTTTTGGAATTGGGCCTAAAAGTGGGGTGTGAGTATCATTATTATTATTATTTTATTTTTTTAAATCTTGACTTAAGGAACCTAAACTATAGAATTAATATTATTTCCTAAAATCTTAATTTAAATTAATGAATTAAGCTAATCTTGTTATGAAAATATTTTCTGAAAAAATCTTAATTTAAGAATTGAATTAAACTATAGTTTTAATATATCAATTTAATATTCTAAACTTAAACTAATCTTATGATTAAATCAATTTCCTATTTTAATTTAAGAAAAAAAAAAGAATTAAAATAACCTCATAATATGTTTTTTTTTTTTAAATCTTAATTTATAAGAAATAAACTTCTCTTAAATATAATATTCTCCTAAAAGGTTTTAAATTAAGGAAATAATAACCTAATTCCTATTATGTTTTTTTAAAGATTTTTAAATTGAGAAATAATAAACTAATCCTATTATGCTTTTCTAAAGATTTTTAAATTGAGAAATAATAAACTAATCCTATTATGCTTTTTTTCCTAAAAAAATTTGAATTACACTATAATTTAAAAAAGAAATATCTTAAATCTACTTTATGATTAAAATTCCTAAAATCTTAAAAACATGAATTAAACTTAGTTTTAATAAAAAGAGTTAACTAATAATCTTTTTATAATACTTCTCCAAAAATTTGAATTAAAAAATACTAAGCTAATATTTTCTAAAGAAAAAAAACCTAATCAAGAAAATAGAATTAAACTAATATTTTTCTAACAATTCTAATTTAAGAAAGAAGAAAAAGTACTAAACTTGAACTTAATATTTTTTCTAAAAAAACTTAATTTAAAAAACAGAATTAAGCTATTATAATTTTAGAAAAAACTTAAATTACACTATTAATTTTTCTCTAATCTTAAATTAAACTAAAAAAAAGAATGAATTAAACTTAACTTACTGTAATATTTTTCCTAAAAATCTAAACCTATGATTATCAATATAAAATTCTAATTTAAGACCTTAAACTATAATTATGATTATTAATATAAAATTCTAAAAACAAACTTAATTTAAGAGATGAATTAAATAACAGTAACCTTGATAATACTTTAATGACTTGAATTAAACTGTGATTAATTAAAATACTCAGTTAAAATTCTAATTAAACTATGATTAACTAAAATATTGAATTAAAATCCTAATTGAACTATGATATAAACATTGAGGGAAGAAAACCCTAGACCCTCTTTTATCACCCAGCCGCACCCTCATCTTCTTCACCCATCCACCGCCGCCGTCACCTTCGTCCCTTCCTCGTCCCTCTTCCTCTCCGTCTCGCATCCAAACCTCCATAACTATGCTCCTAACCAAATAAACGAAACCAAAAAAAAACCCTCTCAAACTGAACAAACGGACTCCATTTTCCCCTTCGAATTCGCCGTCAACTCGACGTGCTTCTTCCTTTTCCGTTTTCCGATTAGACACCTCCATCATCTATCTTCTTCTTCTTCGTTTCACCGAAGCCGCTCTCATAATCCTTCCTATCCTAATTCCTACTTCTTCAAACCAAAAAAACGAAAACCCTTCAAGGCCTAAAAACTTCATCTCGAACCCTAACACCTTGGAGCATCAACAACATAACGGCGAGAAAATAATGAATACGAACGAAGCTCGTACCTGGAGACGATTGAAGCCAATGGACGATAAGAGCTCTGTTTGATGAATCTCGATAGGAGCTTTGTGTAATGCTTCATGTAAGTTTAACTTGGCCCTGTTCTGCGCATTCTTGATGCGATGCTTTTCTTGTCTTTAAATCTCTGGATGATAACTGCTTAGAATTCTTGACAATTTTGACGACTTGATTCAATTGCAGGTTGCCGGAAATGTCCGTGTCGTTACGGACAATGAAGGTTTGATGGAGGATTGGAAATTGAGGTCACAGATTGAAACTGATGAGAGGATTTGCTCTAGGTAAGAACATTCCATCAGAACCAATTTCCCTCATCCTTGGCATAACTCTGATCCATACCTGTTTCTCTGAATCCGTAGGCTCATAAAGATGATGAGTTGATGAAGATCGGAAGAGAAGAACGGAGAAGGAGAAGAAAACTGGAGAGTGTGGTTGAGAACAATGAGAGGGATCCAGGAAATTTTTTTTAGAGAATGGTGGAAGAAACTGAAGATACCATGGAACCTCTGATTTATAGCAATCGGTCTTCTAGATCCTTCTGGAGTTTTATGGTGAGTTCTAGAATTTTCTAGTAGCTAGTTTGTTATTGTTCTGTTATAGAATTAGTTATAAGTTAGTTAAGGTGATTTTCGATTATTGTTTCTGATATATTAAACTGAGCTTTTGTGATAAGTTTTGCAACCGATGGCTTCGACTCACCTCTTTTCCTTTGAATGTTCACAAATTATGTTGGCCTTTCCTTCTCGACATCTGTAATAAAATCTTTATTATCACCTTTGTAACTGTTCTTTTCTGGTTCGTTGGAATTTACGCAGGTTGTGATTGAGCTAGACTACCAGACTTGCTCCAATGCGTATGCCAAACAATCACAACTTTCAAAACAGGCCGACCTTCTATTTTCCAGCATTGAACTTGAGGACAGGCCTTCCTTTAAGGTCAACAGAATCATCGCATTCGTTGTTCTGTCCATCATCAGCATATGACGCCACTGGAAGTATCCGCCGCATTATTACTTGCCGCCGGTGACAGTGAGATGAGATCGAGGCAAAGTCACAACCAATGCCCGAGGAATACATGAAACTGGTTCGGAGTACTTACATCATGTTGAAGCTCATTCAGGTACAGTTTTTTTTCTTTTTTTTTCGATCCATCTCTTTCTATCTTCGAGCCCGAATGTATGTACTGTCACTGATGCATCTCTGTCTTCTTCTTGCCACAAATACAAATGATTGCAATGGTTTTGGTATGCGGGTTTTGGCAGATTGATGATGAGGCTAAAGATAGGTGAAAGTTCTGAAAATGTGGGGCTGATGATGCGTGAATGAGACTCGGAAGATCGAATCAATTTTTACCAAGTTCTTTTTTTTGTTAGGCCATAGGAAAATGTAATTGATTTTTCCAGTTTATTATCAGTCTGGACTTTTGTAACTGACTCACTCATTTCTATGTAAATGGATTTCTTTTTTTTTTGAATTTGTTAACTTCCTGCCATTTGGATGCTCTACTGAATTCATGCTAGAGATCATGAAAGAGAAAAAAAAAAACAAATGCTGGCTTTGGGATGAGAATAAATGTTGTCTCTTCAAGGTCTTGATGCTTTGTTAAACAAATCCTTCAAAAATATTTTGAAGTTTGGAGTCATGCTATTGAGATATTTAAATGAATCTTTAACAATGTGTCTAATGAAATAATAAACCAAATTTTGTAAAATGGTGAATAGCCTATAACTAAGCTCAAACGATATAACACCAAGAAACCATGAGTCTACTGTACGGTTGACAAGTTCTAGAGCCATGTACAATGGGATGCCTTTTATAGATCACGCAACAACTGTGGTTATAGCCATTGCATGAGCAAACCCACAATCACAAAGCTTGACAATAGATCCGGAATCAGTGTGATTATTCTGAGGCTTCATGTCACAAAGGATAATCCCGTGCGAATTCTATGCCAACATAAAACTCTTGTACATTCGAAAGGATCAAACAATTAAATAGTATTTTCAAGCTTAAATTTCTTTAATATCTCCACTTCTTGCCTCAAATTATAAATGTCCCTTTTTCCATTTTTACCATGCTTCAATATGAACTCCCTTACAGCATTTTGAATTCGAACTTGAAAGATGCCTTCCAAATAAACTAACAATCGTGCATTCTCCTTCAATCCGAATCGAACATAATCCACTTAGGGACTTTGGTGCCATGCTAAAACCCACATAATCTCAAATTACTATTCCATAAACAAAGAAAATGCTCAAACCAATCTCTGATGCAATGGACCCCCCGTTGATGGAGTTTCCTTCAAATCAAAATCATGAACAAGGACTCCAAATTTTCCTTGAGATATTCAATGATGAAGAACAACTTGATACATCAAGAAGAGTCAATACTCTCACCCAAAGCCAATCTGACTGAACACCTCAATAATAAGCTAGATGCACCAGTGAATATTCTCCATAAGTTCACACCATAATAGATACAAACAAGGCACGAAACCCTAATCTCCACGGGCCTTAATCACATGCCTTATAAAATCCATATATACATTATTATGATGTTAGTAAACTGATGAGAAATGCAGATGAATGCGAAATGATACGCCAGTAGAAGGAATAAATATGAGGGCAAATTTTGAGGTATTACACCGCGCTCAACATCCTACAATTTTATAAACGAAACCTCTTGGCCAGATTCAGGGTATCACAATCCCTTATAACGAACAACGACACCCAATTCACGGATAGAAACTTTCAAGACTTTGTCGCCAAGACAGAAACTAAACAACACTTCACATCCGTCAAGCACCCCGAGACAAATGGGAAGGCAGATGCCGCAAACAGAGTCATCCTACGGGGCCTTAGACGAAGATTAAGCGAGGTAAAGAATAGGTGGGTCGAGGAACTCCACAGCGTACTGTGGGCCTACCGGACCACCCCATATTCGACTACTGGGGAGACCCCGTTCTGGATGACATACAGAACAGAGGCGGTCATCCCCGTGGAAATCAGAGAACCTTCTCGTCGCACAAAGTTCCCTTTGGAAAAAGAACTCAACGAAGAGGCCTTAAGAGAGAAACTCAACTTGGTTAAGGAGGTTCGTTCAGGGGCAGCTCTCCGCGAAGAGTCCCTAAAATAAAAAATCTCGTTACGATACGACAACATGATCTTCAAGAGAGAATTCCAGGTGGGAAACCTTGTCCTACGCATAAACCAGAAAGATTCGTGCGAGGGCAAGATCGCAGCTAACTGGGAAGGTCCATATCGCATTAAATAAAAAACGGGTACAAGGGCATACTACCTCGAAGAATTGAATGGAGAATCATTTGCTCGACCATGGAACACTGAAAAGCTTAAACAATATTACAGCTAAATATCCAGCCAAAGTGCGAAATAGTTGTCGGCCAATAAACCCCATAAGTAGGGGTAGAAGTGCCCGACCACATGGATGTATCATGATATAAATACAACCCTCAACAAAAACGTGTGTGACCATTTTCCCATCATTCGGGAAACTAAATCGCCCAACGGGGATACCTTAATGAGCTTCGTTATTGTCATACCAGCGTGGCAGAACCCCAGCTCGTGATGCGAACGGTCTAAGTCTTCGGGAACAGGGACATGATCGTGTTCCCAAACCCCTCTAGCGAGAATAGATCTCGCTCCTCGACCAGTTCCATACACTGACAAGTTTAAAAGTATCACGTCGAGCATTCACCTAGTTCTCTAAACTTACAACTATGAAAGCATACATACAATTTAAGTAATAATGAACAAAATATAAAATAACATTAAATTAACAGAAATAACATCGACCATACGGTTGGCATTGTCATAACATACAAAGAAAAAGGATTAATCCCCAAACAAAAAATATATCAAAAGGCGGCACGCAGGCCGAAGTCAATAAGCGGCCCGCAAGCCAGATAACTATTCTTCAGGAGGGACCACCACCCTGTTCTCCACGCAGTGTAAGGGACCGGTACCTTCGACGACGAACTCCCCCTTTTATAATGTCTGAAGCTCGCATGGAGATCGCAAAATCCAAGTAATTATTGCCTAAGGCTAGCCCCCAGGTGTCATAAATGGATTAAGGTGTTTTCCTACACGTGTCATTAAAACCTTAAGCGTTTTGTCTTCCCAAAAAGAGAATATTTTTGAAACCTGTTAAAATTCCTCTGGCGGACAGGTGCCCTACATAAAAAGTGAAGGAATTATCCATCATAATGTTTGCACGAAAGCCATGTCGACCACGACCTCAACACCTTAAGTTACTATCCCCGCTCGGACACAATGACTTGGGGGGCTCCTGTTCTGGACTGGCCTAGCACGTTCCCTACGCCAAATTGAGGCCCAATCCAGAGTTCAACTAGGCATAGGCCCATTAAAGAATCAGCGAGGAAATGACCGTTGTTGGAAAAAAGCCGTTAGCATATAGCCGTTGTGGATATCCCTTTCACATGCCATAACGCCTCCCACACGTCAACTATGCTCCAGATTCATAGGAGGCAATTATGCTTCTTAGTCAAGGCTATGCGCCCTGTCACACCCCAAATTTTACCCCTAATTGCTCGCATCATACATTCATCGCATTTAGCAGGGAATTTCCAGTTTTTTTTTTGTTGCTTTCAAATCATTTTCAAGCTATTCATTAGTTTAATTTTAATTTCTATTTCTCATTTCTAACCTTTTAATCCATTTTCGTGTTTTTGATTTTAACTTCAATTTTAATTTCTATCTCTATTTTATTCTCAAGGTTTTGTTAAAAAAAAGATGTAATTTTATTTCCAATTTTAAAGTTTTTTTAAATGTAATTTTATTTATATTTTCAATTTTCAAAGTTCTTATTTCTTAATGTAATTTAATTTTTAACTTTTATTTTTTTAATTCACCCCTTTTTTAGTTTAGCCTCCATTTCTAATTTAATTGTAATCTCTAATTGTTTATTTCTTTTAATCCATTTTTTTTAAGTTTCTATTTCTAATTTAACTTCAATTTCTAATTTTATTTTTAGTTTAAGATTTCATTTCTAATTTAATTCCAATTTCCATATTTTTTATTTATTTTAAATTTTAAATTCAAGTTTTTTTTTATTTTTTCATTTTTTTTCCAATTTCCATTCCAATTCATCCCAAGTTCAAATTTCATTCCAAATTTAATTCATCACATTGTTACAAGTTGCATTTATACAATAGAATTTCTTAAAAAAATAATAGTCTTATATACATAGCCATATTCTATATCCATGTTACAATTACAAAGAAAAATGGTACAAAAACCCAGCACAAAAATACAAAAATTCAGCAGCACAAATTCAGCCCCTCAACAGCTCCATGCAGCCACCAACAACCTGCTATAGCCTCCCACTACTGCTGCAAAATTCAGGCTTTGTCTCCCTTCCTCCAAGCCTTCACCTACAAGCAACAAGGACAACAAAATCAGCCACAAATCTGCCATAAAAATACCACAAGTCAGCATCAAAAATAGCCCATATAACACTCCACAAACAGCTCTCAGACCAAAAAAAATCAGCCCTTATAACAGCCCACAAACAGCCACATAAGTCACAACTGTTACATTAGAAGTTCAGCACTCAAAACATCACAAAACAGCCCCAAAAGTCCCTGTTACATCCATTACAAAACCACAAAAACTCAGCCTCAAAAAAACAACTCAAAACAGCCCCAAACACACTACAAATTCAGCCATACAAAACACAAAAAATCCAGCACCATCACCTTCAAATCCCTATGCCCACCAAACTCACTTTAACCACCTTACAAAACCATCACTGTTAAACCGTCTTCGAACCCAGCAACCTCAGCCAAATCACAAACCGTTTCACAGCCTAAGACAAACTCAATCGTGAATCCATCATACCACCACCTCTCAACCTTTCGGAAACCCAGCCGCCGCCACAATCACCCTAACCGATTTCTCTCCAACCTGACTTTCCATAAGCATTTCAAAAATCTGCAGAAACACTTCACAAAACCGCTCAAACAAAATCGTAACCAGACCCTCTCACCCCTTCCGCTTCTTCAATCCTCCATCAACCGACCAAACTTGGGACATCCTCGCCGACACACAAAAAACAGTTTCCTGTCAAAACCAGACTTCAACCAACCGCATACATTTTCCGTCATCGCCGCTGCAACACGATCCGCTTCAAGCTTCCTTCCTCAACCAACAACAATATCACCATCAACCACCTCCTCCATTTACCTTCAAAAACAACAAGAAGAGATTATGAGAAAAAAAATTCAAAAAAAGGAAATAGGAACCGTAAAATCATTTGAATCAAATCGTCAAATACACGAACCATCTTCTCAACGCACAAAACCAAAACACTCATCTCCTTCACCGAACCACCCAATCTTTAACACTCCTCAGCAACAAACCAAACGCCCAAACCGAAACTGTACAAAGCCAAACCCATCCAAAATCGCTCACCTTCGCAGCCTCTGCCTCGCCTCTGTTTCCATCTCCAATCATCACCGATCTGAACCCCCTACTGCAACCGCCGCCTTTCACAAAACAAAACCACCGCCCAAACCCAACTCGCACCACCCTCACCAGACCAAAATACCCCCAAATCCGCCGGAAAACGCACGGGCCACCACCGAAATCTCTATTAATTTGTGAACGCGCCGAACCGAGTGAGATTCGTGAACCATTGCCGAGTTGAGAGAGAGAGCATCGCTGAGCGAATCTGAGACGGACCAAACCGAGAGCGAGACGGAGAGGGTGAGGAGAAGCGGCCGTCGCGATTTGACATTTGGGGGTGGGTTTGTGAGCTCTGTTGGTTTAATTTTGAAAAGATGATGCTGAAGCTTTTATGGAATTAGCGTTTTTCTTCTTTTTATTTTTAAATTTATTTTCATTTGTTACATATGTTTCTATTTTTAAAATGCTATGCTAAAACCCTGATTTTATTTTGTTTTTTTAAAAAAAAGATGTATGTGGCTGGTTCATGATGATGCGGGCTTGGCCCAAATTGTTTTTTATATTCACACGCCAATAACAGCGGCAACACCCCTCTTCCGTTTACTTACATTTCCAGATTTTTTTATTATTATTTATTTTATTGTCATTTTTTATTTTATTTATTTATTTAAGAAAATTTCTAAAAAAAAAGCATATATATTTTAAGAAAAATCTCTAAAAGGGCGTGTTTGTGATTTCTTGTTTTTTTATTATTATTTTTCATTTTTGGGGCCTATGATAAGAATAGATGGTTTATTGATATTTGACTTTGTCAATTTTGTATAAACCAATTTGAGGCCATTTTTTTTCTATTTCTTTATCATTTATCGATTTCTCGACTTATGTTTTTATTTCTTGGGGCCGATGATATGACAAAAAGTCACGATAAATCGTTTCCGATTAATCGTGACCAATATGAGGCCATTTCATTCATTTATTTTTATTCTATTTATTTTATTCCATTTAATTTATTCTATTTCAATTTATTTCACTTTATTTATTTATTTATTTATTTATTTATTATTATTATTTATTTATTTCTCGCACTCTTAGACCATATTAACTTCATTTCCAAAATAATAAAATTCCTTGGTCCAACGCCAAGTGAACTTCACATACACTTCACTCACACACGTAAGTCGGTCGTTTACGATCGCCATCTGCACATTCCTTACACTTCACAGCTTTTCAACTTAAGCAAATTGATGCACCACGCTTGTTTTCCACCCCCGCATTCTCGATCCATATATCGAGTCATAGCCCGGTTACTAAGCCCTTTTACTTTGCATTTTCTATTTACTTTATCCAATTTATTTTTGCAAGTTGCAACCTATGCTTTAGACTTAGGAGCTTGCACCCTCATTTATTTATTTTCTTTATTTTTCGCATTTCAATCCAAAAGGGAAAGAACTCCTGCAGTTGACTCAATGTCATAGGAAGTTTAGCCATCCCTAGTTACCTTTTTGACCGTAGCAATTAGGCCCCTTTCTTTTTCTTTGACCTTAGCAATTAGGCCCCTCATCCTTAGGTCCTTAGCCATTAGGTCCTTAGTATTTTATTTTACAACTTTTTGTGACTTTCTTAAAGTCACGTGAGTGTTTGCCATAACACTTACCTTCCCCCGCGAACCTTGAGCGTAACCAAGTGTTCGTTAATCCTTAGGAGAACTACGAGTGCTCTGATTCTATACCCGATACGTAGGCATCGATGCGATGTTGTGCGAGCACCATTAGAAATAAAAACCTTAGGTTCCCTTAGTTTTAGCAAGCAATAAACAACAATAATGCAAATATTAACAAGAGGTTCCCGTAGGATACTGCGGATGCTTAGGATGCTAACACCTTCCCTAGGTATAACCAACCCCCGAACCTAGTTTCTCCTCATTTAGGGTTTTTACGATCTTTTTCCCTTTTCCCTTTGGATTAAATTAAAGTCGGTGGTGAACATAAATGTTTTGCGATTCAAGCTCACTTAATAGCTTGGTATCCGATTCTCACTGCAACAGAAAATGGCGACTTCACTGGGGACATCTATTTTTGAGGGTTAAGCCCACCTTGTATATTTGTATATTTGTTGTTGTATTGCTTGTTATTATTTGGGATTTTTGTTGGGGTGTTCCATGTGTGGTGAGATAAGTTCTAACCCGGACTTGAGTGCAAATAAGTTAGGACGGTGGTATATTCAAGAAGGCTTGTAGGGAGTTGAGTCCCGACCAAGTTGACTTGAGACACCACCACTCAGCGGAGGCCTCCTCGGATGTAGTTTTGTTGATCGAGTTCAGTCGTGAAAACATTACTATATTCGACCTGAGAGCCATTAATGTTGAGGACCTTAGAACATTTACCCCCACTTGGCCTTTTTAGGGATGTAGTGCGATGACTATGAGGGTGCAAATCCGAAATAGTTGATACGCGATACTACACTCGGATGAGACTCTCTTGAGAATATTATTGATTACCAAGTTGAGTTGGGAAGTCGGTAATATCCTAAAGATGGGACAATGATTTTGGGAACTTCTAGAACCCGTTGTACAGGTACAAATAAACTCATAGTACATACCTTTTGGGAGGGTTGAACCTTTGACCTCATGCAAGCTTTGAACCTAAGCCTTGTTTGTGTTTGTTGCATTCACGCATCATGAAGCATCATTTTTACCAATTTATACAAGGAACTCAGAAACTCTATCTTTGCAAATATCGTAGGTATCATCATGGACTTTGGAAGAAGAAAAACTGTCAAGTACATTTTGAATTTAATGAAATCATGTCCTTTGATTATTATGTTTTCCTTGGTATTTGCAAATTGTTTCTTAAGTTCCTTGAATAAAATTCATTTTCGCATTGCACTCATACATTTGGCATTTCATTTGCATTTTTCATAAAACTCATTCCCGTCATCTGCTCTCCAGCTTTCACACTGAGGCTCTCACGCAAATACTACACTCGAGCTCAAGCCAGAAAGAGGATGGCTGAAAGAGACCTAGAGATGGACAGAGTTAACGAGGAGCTTACTGATATTCGTGGAAATATGGGTCAGATGATGGAAATGTTGCAGGTTATTCGAGCGAAGATGGATACCCAACAGACTGTAGTGTCAGAAATTGTCACTGCAACGACTGAGCCTCCGTCATCAGTCACTACCGCTGTAACCTGGCCTCCTTTTGGGCTTCCTCATGGTTTCGTTCCTCCTCCTCGTGGTTTTGCTTCTCAAAGTTTTATTCCTTCTTCCCAAGGACTTGCTACTCAGGGTTTCTTCCCTCCTTCTCAAGGTTTTGCTTCTCAAAGTTTCATTCCCTCTTCTCAAGGACTGGCTACTCAGGGATTCATCCCTCCTTCTCAAGGTTTTGCTTCTCAAAGTTTTATTCCTTCTTCCCAAGGATTTGCTGCTCATGGTTTCTTCCCTCCGTCCCAAGGCTTAGCTTCTCAAAGTTTCGCACCTCCCTCTCAGGGTATGGCATTTCCTTTCCAAGGTTTTGTGCCTTCTCCTCAAGGATTTGCTGCTCAACAAACTGTTCCTGTGACTAATGAAGAGAACCATGCAGTTGCTAATTTTACACAAGACATTGTGCACACCCGTGCCCAACCGTACTTTAATGACCATCAGGGGTATGAAGCACCAGATATGTCTGAAAATGGAGATGAGAAACATGTGAAGATGCAAGAGAATTTTGAAACCCTTGAAAAAAGGTTAAGAGCGATTGAAGGTGACCAGATCTTTGGTGCTGCTGCTAGGGAGATGTGTCTGGTGTCTGGATTGGTAATACCTCCAAAGTTCAAGATACCCACTTTTGATATGTATGAGGGTGCAACTTGTCCTAAGAACCATCTCTTGATGTACTATCGAAGAATGGCTGCGCAGGTGGACAATGATAAATTAATGATCCATTGCTTCCAGGACAGTCTGAAGGGAATCTCCTCCAAATGGTATCTAACGCTAGACCAGTCAAAGATTCGCAGTTTCCAAGACTTGGCAGATGCTTTCATCCAGCAATACAAGTACAATATGGACCTTACTCCCGATAGGAGGCAATTGCTAAGCATGTCCCAGAAAGAGTCTGAATCCTTTAAAGAGTATGCTCAGAGGTGGAGAGGGACCGCTTCTCAAGTAGAGCCCCCATTGACTGAAAAAGAATTAGCTGACTGATTTGTTGACACTGTGCGACCAGAATTCTATGAGAGAATGGTGGGGAGCATAACTGCTAGTTTTTCTGATCTAGTGGCTGTGGGAATCAAGGTAGAACTCGGTTTGAAAAGTGGAAAGATGAGTGGTGCATCTGGAAGTTCCAGCAATGGTAGTGGAAATATTGGCAAGAAATTTACCAGTAATTTCCACAAGAAGAAAGAGGGTGAGACGAACGCCATAATGACAAGTCAAAGAAGAAATCCGCTTTGGCAGAGACCTCCAGCTATGGCTCAACGGCAATATGCTCATCAACAAAAGTATGCCCAACATCCTTATGTAGCGGCGGTTCAACCGTCATTTAATCCACAAGTCCAGATGTATCGGCCAACTCAAGCAGTACCGATGTATCAGCAGGCGGCTCCAGTGATTCCACCCTATCAGCCAATGCTCAACAATCCAGGCTATCAACAAGCGCCTAATGCTTCAGCCTACCAGCAGAGGACTCCAGCTCCTCATCCAAATCCCAACTTTCAGAATAGAAGACCAGGAGGAAGGCCTCCTAATCCTCGAATCCCTATAACTTATACTGAGTTATATCCTTCACTGCTGAAGAAAGGTTTGGTTACTCCTAGGCCTTTGGGTCCTCCACCAAATCCGCTCCCACCAAATTACAACTCAAATGCTCACTGTTTATTCCATGAAGGTGCCCCAGGGCACGATTTGGAGGGTTGTTATGCTTTAAAGTACATAGTGAAAGATTTGATGGAGAAGAACATTCTGTCATTTGGGAATACTGGTCCGAATGTCAAAGATGATCCTTTACCCAAGCATGGGTCCATAAATGCCATTGTTGATGAGTCTGACGAAGGTTTGGTTTTCAACGCCACAGAGATCAAGACCCCACTTAGAGACTTCCATGCGAAGTTAGTAGAAGTGGGTATGTTGAAGAACTGCCATAAGAATTGTGAAGCTTGTGCAAATAACCCAAAGGGATGTGATTTGGTCTTAAAAGATGTTCAAAATTTGATTAATCTGGGTGTTTTACAAGTAAGCAGTCGTGTGAAGAAGAATGAAGTGGCAATGTTTGAACCCATTAAAGGGAAGGGTATCCCATCTTTTGCATCGCTGAAGAGTACCATTTCCACCATTGAAGACAGAAGCTATGAAGGTTGGGGTGATGTCATCGAAGTCAAGCAGAAGCTAGATCGTTGCGGGTTGGGTTACAAACCAACTCATGTGAAGGAATGAGCGTCAACCTCCATTAAAGGACGTCCGAAGACCATTCAAGAGGTGTTTTCCAGTGCTGGTTATCAGGTCAATGCAATTGATGGAGTTTCTGAAGATGAAGATGTGAATCATTTGGTGTATCAGTGTGAAGAAGCCTTGGACAATTGGGAGGCAGTTGAGATCCCAGAGTTTTTTCCATTGTCAAAGTAATTTATTGTTTTTAAATGTTTTCAAAGTTCCCTAGCTCTGCCCAAGGCTATGGGAGTATTTTGTAGGGCCCCTTCTCATTTTTAAAGTTATTATCAATGAAGGCATTTTGTTAAACTCTTATTTTGATCATTTACAGTTTTTCTCTCTTTTCACTTTTAAAAGAAGATGGCAATCTTTCAAAACCAATAAAAAAGCTTTTTCTCTTGCATTTCTCTATTTTCCACTTTTAATAAAAGCAAATCATTATCATATGCAGAATAAACAAAAACCCTGTTGAATCCAATGACTCTACATTCTCTCCTAACTTTGATTCGCCCATCTACCAAGCGGAAGATGAAAGTGAGGAAGATTGTGACATTCCCAAAGAACTGGCAAGATTGGTTGAGTATGAGCACACAGAGCTCCAGCCACATAAAGAGCAGGTAGAGACCATCAATCTTGGCACTGATGAAGACAAGAAGGAAGTCAAGATTGGTACAACACTTGGGGCAGACATCAGAGAAAGATTGGTCAAGCTTCTCAGAGAGTATGTAGATGTGTTTGCATGGTCGTATCAAGATATGCCCGGGTTAGACACAGACATAGTGGTCCACAAGTTACCTCTTCGACCAGAGTGTCCTCCTGTAAAGCAAAAGCTTCGAAGAACAAGACCAGACATGGCTCTGAAGATTCGAGAAGAGGTCAAAAGGCAGTTTGATGCGGGATTCCTTGCAGTTGCGAAGTACCCTGAGTGGGTAGCTAATATTGTGCCAGTCCCTAAAAAGGATGGCAAAGTCAGGATGTGTGTGGACTATAGGGATTTGAACAAAGCCAGTCCGAAGGACGATTTCCCTCTTCCGCATATTGATACTTTGGTTGACAACACTGCTAAATTTGCTGTTTTCTCCTTCATGGATGGGTTTTCAGGATACAACCAGATCAAGATGGATCCTGACGATATGGAAAAAACTACATTCATCACACCATGGGGCACTTATTGTTACAAGGTCATGCCATTCGGTCTCAGAAATGCAGGAGCCACCTATCAGAGGGCAATGGTCACCCTTTTCCATGATATGATGCATAAAGAGATAGAAGTTTATGTGGATGATATGATTGCCAAATCACAGAGTGAGGAGGATCATTTGAATCATCTCTTGAAGTTATTTGAGCGTCTCAGAAAGTTCCAACTGTGTCTGAATCCAGCTAAGTGTACTTTTGGTGTCCGATCAGGAAAGTTACTTGGATTTATTGTTAGTCAACAAGGTATTGAAGTAGATCCAGATAAGGTCAGAGCAATTCAAGAGATGCCAGCTCCGAAAACAGAAAAGCAAGTCAGAGGCTTCCTCGGAAGATTGAACTACATCTCCAGATTCATTTCCAACATGACTGCTACATGTGAGCCTTTATTCAAGTTACTCCGGAAGAATCAAGCAATTGAGTGGAGTCCTGATTGTCGACTGGCATTTGAGAAGATTAAGGGTTATCTACAGGAACCCCCAATCTTGATCCCACCTACTCCAGGAAAGCCTCTCTTCATGTACCTAACTGTGCTCGAGGGATCTATGGGTTGCGTATTGGGCCAACAAGACGAAACTGGTCGTAAGGAACACGCCATTTATTACTTAAGCAAGAAGTTCACAGACTGTGAGAGCAGATATTCACTTTTAGAGAAAACTTGCTGTGCTTTGGCATGGGCGGCCAGACGTCTCAGGCAGTACATGATTTGTCACACTACTTTGTTGATCTCGAAAATGGATCCAATAAAGTACATTTTTGAGAAGCCTGCCTTGACAGGAAGACTCGCCCGTTGGCACATGTTGTTATCCGAATACGATATCCAATATGTAACCCAGAAGTCTATTAAGGGCAGTGTTTTATCTGAATACCTTGCTGATCATCCTGTCGAAGACTATGAACCTTTGAAATTCGATTTCCCAGACGAAGACATTATGTTGATAAAGGACTGCGAAGTTCCAGGTCCAGACGAGGGTCCCGAGCCAGGGTCCCGTTGGAAGATGATGTTTGATGGTTCCTCTAACTACATGGGGCATGGTGTAGGAGTTGTTTTGATGAATCCCGATGGTGGTTATACTCCCTTCACGGCTAGATTGTGTTTTGACTGTACAAACAACATTGCTGAGTATGAAGCGTGTATTTTAGGTATCGAAGCTGCAATCGATACTAGAATCAAAATCCTTGATGTATATGGAGACTCAGCTTTGGTCATCTACCAAGTTAAAGGTGAATGGGAGACCCGTGACGAGAAGTTGATCCCATACCGTGCCCATATTGTGGAATTGATCAAATACTTTGACGAAGTCACTTTTCATCATGTTCCGAGGGCAGAGAATCAAATTGCAGATGCCTTGGCTATGTTGGCTTCTATGTTTCAAGTCAGATTTCTTAATGAAGCTCCATTCATTACAATCGAGCGAAGAACTGCACCAGCCTACTGTCTACTGGTCGAAGAAGAAACCGATGAGAAACCGTGGTTCTACGACATCAAGAACTACTTGCAGAATCAGGAGTACCCAGCAGATGCAACAGCTCTAGACAAGAAGACTTTAAGAAGATTGGCGTCCAAGTTTTTCCTCAGCAACAATGTGCTTTACAAGAGAAATCATGATATGGTTCTGCTCAGATGTGTGGACAAACGCGAAGCAGACTTATTGATCAGGGAAATCCATGAAGGATCATTTGGAACACATGCCAATGGACATGCCATGTCCAGGAAGATTTTGAGAGCTGGATACTTCTGGTTGACCATGGAATCAGATTGTTTCAAGTATGCCAGGAAGTGTCATAAATGCCAGATTTATGCCGACAAGGTGCACGTACCTCCAACGCTTTTGAATGTTCTGTCATCGCCTTGGCCTTTCTCAATGTGGGGCATTGACATGATAGGGGCAATTGAGCCTAAAGCTTCTAACGGTCATCGGTTTATCTTGGTCGCAATTGATTACTTCACCAAATGGGTAGAAGCAGCTTCCTACGCCAATGTGACAAAGCAAGTGGTTGCCCGTTTCATCAAGAACCAAATTATCTGCCGTTATGGAATCCCAAGCCGAATCATCACAGATAATGGGACCAATTTGAACAACAAAACGATGAAAGATCTGTGTGAGACATTCAAGATTGAACATCATAACTCTTCTCCGTATCGTCCGAAGATGAATGGAGCTGTTGAAGCTGCAAACAAGAACATCAAAAAGATTCTGCAGAAGATGGTAAAAACTTACAAAGATTGGCACGAGATATTACCATATGCTTTACACGGATACAGAACATCAGTTCGCACTTCGACAGGGGCAACCCCTTTCTCTCTGGTGTATGGGATGGATGCAGTTCTCCCTATTGAAGTAGAGATACCATCTTTGAGAATCTTGATGGAAACCAAACTGGAGGAAGCTGAGTGGGTCCAGAACAGGTTTGACCAACTGAACCTCATTGACGAGAAGAGAATGACCGCCATGTGTCATGGCCAGTTGTACCAAAAGCGCATCAAGAGAGCATTTGACAAGAAAGTTCGTCTCCGAGAATTCAAAGAAGGAGATCTTGTACTCAAGAAAATCTTGCCAGTCCACAAAGACATGCGTGGAAAATGGAGTCCTAACTATGAAGGCCCATATGTTGTGAAGATGGCATTCTCCGGAGGTTCCTTAATCCTTACAACTATGGATGGTGAACAGCTGAAACACCCGGTGAATTCTGATGCAGTCAAAAAATATTATGCCTAAATAAAACCCGATAGGTCGAAAACCAGAAATGGCGACCTATGCAAAAATGGGTATCCCGGTGGATCAAAACCTATGAAGGAGATCCAGGCAAAAGTTAGGGATAAAAATGAAAAAATAAGAGCTCGCTAAGTTGAAAACCCGAAAGGGCGGCTTAGGCAAAAAAGAGCGTCCCGGTGGATTGAAAACCTGAAAGGGCGGTCCAGGCAAAAGTTAGGGACAAAGGCATTTGACTGTGTCAGATGGTGTTTACCATTACTGAAGAATCATACTGGAAGATCGATCCAATTGCTCTCGTCGGAAGCAAGGTGTCGGGCAGTCTTAGTTATTAGGGATTGTAGTGGTCGTTGGATTCAATGTAGACCCTTCCCCATTGCCATTTTCAAACTGTAATTTTCCATGGAGTTCTTGCTATTGGCAAGCTACCATTCTTGAATAAAATACAAACTTTGCCTATGATTTTTGTTGATCAGCTTCTCATTTTCTTTTGTTATGCAAAATGCCATCACTTGATTACAATTTAACTCTGAAAATGACAAGTTTTTTTAGAAAATGTTTTTTGAAAGCATACTGAAAAACTTTTAAGTTTGTTTGACTTTGGAAAATTAAAAAAAGAACCTTCTGTCTCCCCAAGAAGTCCTGGTTTGCAACAACACTTTTATACTATTATTGCAGAAATCCCCATAGAAGTTCAAAACTGATAACACTCTTGGATGGATCTTTGGACCGAGCATGATTTCCAAGTTCGAAGACATCTCCCCAGTGTTTTTCATGTTGCTCATCTGAGTATTAGTGTTGAGAGCCTACTCCTCTTTGAGTCTTGTCAAAACTCTTCGTCTCTTTAGAGTCAACATTTGCATATCATGATCATTCGCATCATGCTCAATCATGCGCATTTGACATTAGCATTTGTCTTTCCCCAGTTGTCGTCTGTCTAACTCCAAGTCCAGATATCATTAGTGTTCAATTTGAGAATTTATTGTTGTTGGTACCCGAAGTTTGGTTTACCAATGTTTTTGTCCCCAGTAATTGCTGGTGTCCCCCGTGGAATTCTGATTGTGGTTGGTATTTGTCTTTATGACCACCAATGTCTCCTTGAAGTCCAATTGTCATTGGCACAAATCTTTTAAGCAGGTCGTGAAACAGGTTGCTTGAATCCAAGTCCATTTGATTTTGGCACATGCTTGTACCCTTTCTCCTGATGGTTCCTGAAGGAATTTCCAGAGGTTGGATGTTTTATCTTATTTGAAAACTCCAACATATTTTGTTGTTACTTTTTCGTGTTAGCCGGTCGCTTAGAGCCGTTGATCTATCTTTGGGTGATCTGCATTCTATCCCCAATGCTAGCTGGTCGCATAGAGCCGCTACTAAATCACTGTGATTTTCCTTCCTTATCCTCGGTGTCGGCAGTTACATTTGAACCTGCTAATTTACCATTTTAAATACTTTGACTACTTTGTCTTTATCATTCTTAGTGTCAACCGGTTTTTTAACTTGTTGCGCATTCACTTTGAGTGTACCTTGGTTTTCTTTTGTAGTGTCAATAGGTTTCGGACCTATTGTGCTTCCACTTCGAGTATTTTTGTTGTTATTCATGGTGTCAGTTGGTCGCATCGAGCCGCTGCGCATTCACCTTGAATAAGCTTGTTGTCATTCTCAGTGACAGTTTGGTCGCATTGAGCCGCTGTGCATTCACTTTGAATGTTTATTTTTGTTGATTATTCTTGGTGTCAGTTGGTCGCATCGAGACGCTGCGCATTCACCTTGAATAAGCCTTTTGTTATTCTTAGTGTCAGTTGGTCGCATCAAGCCGCTGCGCATTCACTTTGAATTTTGTGTCATTTCTATTCTTAGTGTCAGTTGGTCGCATCGAGCCGCTGCGCATTCACTTTGAATTTTGTGTCATTTCTATTCTTAGTGTCAGTTGGTCGCATCGAGCCGCTGCGCATTCACTTTGATTTTTGTGTCATTTTGTTATTCTTAGTGTCAGTTGGTCGCATCGAGCCGCTGTGCATTCACTTTGAATGTTTATTTTTGTTGTATTCTTAGTGTCAGTTGGTCGCATCGAGCCGTTGCGCATTCACTTTGAATTTTGTGTCATTCTTATTTCCAGTATCAGTTGGTCGCATCGAGCCACTGCGTATTCGTTTTGAATATTTTTGTTGTTATTCATGGTGTCAGTTGGTCGCATCGAGCCGCTGCGCATTCACCTTGAATTTTGCGTCATTCCTATTTCCCGTGACAGTTGGTCGCATCGAGCCGCTGCACATTCCCTTTGAATGTTTATTTTGTTGAATTCTTAGTGTCAGTTGGTCGCCTTGAGCCGCTGCGCATTCACTTCGAATATTTTTGTTGATTTCAGTTGGTCGCATCGAGCCGCTGCGCATTCACTTTGAATATGTTGCCTTTTACTTCTCAAAGTCATTTGGTCGCATAGAGCCATTGGTCAACCATTTCGATTTATTTCCTTGTCTTATTTGTATTCTTAGTGTCAGTTGGTCGCATCGAGCCGCTGCGCATTCACTATGAACATGTTTATCTTGTTGTTATTCTTAGTGTCAGTTGGTCGCATAGAGCCGCTGCGCATTCACTTCGAATATTATGTTTATCATTTCCGGTGACAGTTGGTCGCATAGAGCCGCTGCACATTCTCTTTGAATGTTTATTTTGTTGTATTCTTGGTGTCAGTTGGTCGCATCGAGCCGCTGCGCATTCACTTTGAATATGTTGTTGCTTTTCACTTCTCAAAATCATTTGGTCAACCATTTCAATTTATTTTCTTGTCTTATTTGTATTCTTAGTGTCAGTTGGTCGCATCGAGCCACTGTGCAGTCACTTTGAATTTTGTTTTATTTTGTCTGTCAACAGTTACACTTGAACCTGTTGATTTATCACTTTGAATATGTCCCATTTTCGTTTATTTATCCCCAGTGTCTGTCGTCCCCAGTGTTTGTCATCCCCAGTGAGTCTTGGCTTGTGGTCGTCTTTTTTTATCTCATTCTGATCATTCATACCATAATCATCATTTCATTGCATAAGAGTTGCAAAGTTAGATAGGTTTGTAGTCCAGCATAACATTGCATTTAGGGGCAAAATTTCCGGTTATTTCTATATTTAAATATCTTTCACCCTGATCGCCTGAGTGTCTTTCGTCACTCATGCCGTCTGGTAAAGTTATTTAAATAGGGACAACTGTCACACCCCAAATTTTACCCCTAACTGCTCGCATCATACATTCATCGCATTTAGCAGGGAATTTCCAGATTTTTTTTTTGTTGCTTTCAAATCATTTTCAAGCTATTCATTAGTTTAATTTTAATTTCTATTTCTCATTTCTAACCTTTTAATCCATTTTCGTGTTTTTGATTTTAACTTCAATTTTAATTTCTATCTCTATTTTATTCTCAAGGTTTTGTTAAAAAAAAGATGTAATTTTATTTCCAATTTTAAAGTTTTTTTAAATGTAATTTTATTTATATTTTCAATTTTCAAAGTTCTTATTTCTTAATGTAATTTAATTTTTAACTTTTATTTTTTTAATTCACCCCTTTTTTAGTTTAGCCTCCATTTCTAATTTAATTGTAATCTCTAATTGTTTATTTCTTTTAATCCATTTTTTTTAAGTTTCTATTTCTAATTTAACTTCAATTTCTAATTTTATTTTTAGTTTAAGATTTAATTTCTAATTTAATTCCAATTTCCATATTTTTTATTTATTTTAATTTATTTTAAATTTTAAATTCAAGTTTTTTTTTTTCTTTTCATTTTTTTCCAATTTCCATTCCAATTCATCCCAAGTTCAAATTTCATTCCAAATTTAATTCATCACATTGTTACAAGTTGCATTTATACAATAGAATTTCTTAAAAAAATAATAGTCTTATATACATAGCCATATTCTATATCCATGTTACAATTACAAAGAAAAATGGTACAAAAACCCAGCACAAAAATACAAAAATTCAGCAGCACAAATTCAGCCCCTCAACAGCTCCATGCAGCCACCAACAACCTGCTATAGCCTCCCACTACTGCTGCAAAATTCAGGCTTTGTCTCCCTTCCTCCAACCCTTCACCTACAAGCAACAAGGACAACAAAATCAGCCACAAATCTGCCATAAAAATACCACAAGTCAGCATCAAAAACAACCCATATAACACTCCACAAACAGCTCTCAGACCAAAAAAAATCAGCCCTTATAACAGCCCACAAACAGCCACATAAGTCACAACTGTTACATTAGAAGTTCAGCACTCAAAACATCACAAAACAGCCCCAAAAGTCCCTGTTACATCCATTACAAAACCACAAAAACTCAGCCTCAAAAAAACAACTCAAAACAGCCCCAAACACACTACAAATTCAGCCATACAAAACACAAAAAATCCAGCACCATCACCTTCAAATCCCTATGCCCACCAAACTCACTTTAACCACCTTACAAAACCATCACTGTTAAACCGTCTTCGAACCCAGCAACCTCAGCCAAATCACAAACCGTTTCACAGCCTAAGACAAACTCAATCGTGAATCCATCATACCACCACCTCTCAACCTTTCGGAAACCCAGCCGCCGCCACAATCACCCTAACCGATTTCTCTCCAACCTGACTTTCCATAAGCATTTCAAAAATCTGCAGAAACACTTCACAAAACCGCTCAAACAAAATCGTAACCAGACCCTCTCACCCCTTCCGCTTCTTCAATCCTCCATCAACCGACCAAACTTGGGACATCCTCGCCGACACACAAAAAACAGTTTCCTGTCAAAACCAGACTTCAACCAACCGCATACATTTTCCGTCATCGCCGCTGCAACACGATCCGCTTCAAGCTTCCTTCCTCAACCAACAACAATATCACCATCAACCACCTCCTCCATTTACCTTCAAAAACAACAAGAAGAGATTATGAGAAAAAAAATTCAAAAAAAGGAAATAGGAACCGTAAAATCATTTGAATCAAATCGTCAAATACACGAACCATCTTCTCAACGCACAAAACCAAAACACTCATCTCCTTCACCGAACCACCCAATCTTTAACACTCCTCAGCAACAAACCAAACGCCCAAACCGAAACTGTACAAAGCCAAACCCATCCAAAATCGCTCACCTTCGCAGCCTCTGCCTCGCCTCTGTTTCCATCTCCAATCATCACCGATCTGAACCCCCTACTGCAACCGCCGCCTTTCACAAAACAAAACCACCACCCAAACCCAACTCGCACCACCCTCACCAGACCAAAATACCCCCAAATCCGCCGGAAAACGCACGGGCCACCACCGAAATCTCTATTAATTTGTGAACGCGCCGAACCGAGTGAGATTCGTGAACCATTGCCGAGTTGAGAGAGAGAGCATCGCTGAGCGAATCTGAGACAGACCAAACCGAGAGCGAGACAGAGAGGGTGAGGAGAAGCGGCCGTCGCGATTTGACATTTGGGGGTGGGTTTGTGAGCTCTGTTGGTTTAATTTTGAAAAGATGATGCTGAAGCGTTTATGGAATTAGCGTTTTTCTTCTTTTTATTTTTAAATTTATTTTCATTTGTTACATATGTTTCTATTTTTAAAATGCTATGCTAAAACCCTGATTTTATTTTGTTTTTTTAAAAAAAAAGATGTATGTGGCTGGTTCATGATGATGCGGGCTTGGCCCAAATTGTTTTTTATATTCACACGCCAATAACAGCAGCAGCACCCCTCTTCTGTTTACTTCCATTTCCAGATTTTTTTATTATTATTTATTTTATTGTCATTTTTTATTTTATTTATTTATTTAAGAAAATTTCTAAAAAAAAAGCATATATATTTTAAGAAAAATCTCTAAAAGGGCGTGTTTGTGATTTCTTGTTTTTTTATTATTATTTTTCATTTTTGGGGCCTATGATAAGAATAGATGGTTTATTGATATTTGACTTTGTCAATTTTGTATAAACCAATTTGAGGCCATTTTTTTTCTATTTCTTTATCATTTATCGATTTCTCGACTTATGTTTTTATTTCTTGGGGCCGATGATATGACAAAAAGTCACGATAAATCGTTTCCGATTAATCGTGACCAATATGAGGCCATTTCATTCATTTATTTTTATTCTATTTATTTTATTCCATTTAATTTATTCTATTTCAATTTATTTCACTTTATTTATTTATTTATTTATTTATTTATTTTTTATTTATTATTATTTATTTATTTCTCGCACTCTTAGACCATATTAACTTCATTTCCAAAATAATAAAATTCCTTGGTCCAACGCCAAGTGAACTTCACATACACTTCACTCACACACGTAAGTCGGTCGTTTACGATCGCCATCTGCACATTCCTTACACTTCACAGCTTTTCAACTTAAGCAAATTGATGCACCACGCTTGTTTTCCACCCCCGCATTCTCGATCCATATATCGAGTCATAGCCCGGTTACTAAGCCCTTTTACTTTGCATTTTCTATTTACTTTATCCAATTTATTTTTGCAAGTTGCAACCTATGCTTTAGACTTAGGAGCTTGCACCCTCATTTATTTATTTTCTTTATTTTTCGCATTTCAATCCAAAAGGGAAAGAACTCCTGCAGTTGACTCAATGTCATAGGAAGTTTAGCCATCCCTAGTTACCTTTTTGACCTTAGCAATTAGGCCCCTTTCTTTTTCTTTGACCTTAGCAATTAGGCCCCTCATCCTTAGGTCCTTAGCCATTAGGTCCTTAGTATTTTATTTTACAACTTTTTGTGACTTTCTTAAAGTCACGTGAGTGTTTGCCATAACACTTACCTTCCCCCGCGAACCTTGAGCGTAACCAAGTGTTCGTTAATCCTTAGGAGAACTACGAGTGCTCTGATTCTATACTCGATACGTAGGCATCGATGCGATGTTGTGCGAGCACCATTAGAAATAAAAACCTTAGGTTCCCTTAGTTTTAGCAAGAAATAAACAACAATAATGCAAATATTAACAAGAGGTTCCCGTAGGATACTGCGGATGCTTAGGATGCTAACACCTTCCCTAGGTATAACCAACCCCCGAACCTAGTTTCTCCTCATTTAGGGTTTTTACGATCTTTTTCCCTTTTCCCTTTGGATTAAATTAAAGTCGGTGGTGAACATAAATGTTTTGCGATTCAAGCTCACTTAATAGCTTGGTATCCGATTCTCACTGCAACACGCCCACTTTATACGGACATGTGCCCTTATAAAAATCCTCAATCTTTGAAGGGTCAGGTATGCTATTCTCACCCTCTTTTTCTTGCGCTTTGGTTTGTCTCACATTGAAACTTGCTTGAGCATCGGAGTACCTTGCAGGTATCCTACCCCTTCTGCTATCAACTTCATCATAATCTTTGTTGAAGGCCACAAAGACTTGTCCGGATTCTTTCTGTACAGTTGTGCAGTGGTAAAAAAAATTGAGAAAAGAAAGAAATTAGGTTTCTAACGATAATTTGGAGAAAGATGTAACTACCCACAAACTGTGAGATTTTCCTTTTCTTATTCACTCTGTAACTGTAGAAATCAGTGAATTACAACGTGTTGTTCTTTTTTCTACAAAATAAGAGTTACTCTCTATTTATATATTTAGGTTAACTTGTACTCCAAGCTAAAATTCTAAAAACTATAACAGTCCAAAATTCCTATTTTAGCTAACACTACTAAAAATATGCCTAAGTCGAAATCTATGGGAAGCAGCTGCTTCGAAACCTCAACAAACTAACATCCTTAAACTAAATTCGACACATCCTTGTTTCCGTCGAGCTACACTTCTTCGACACAAGGAATCACAAATTCAACACACCACCTAATTTATTGTATCTAAGCTATCTACATTCATCATAGCTATTAGTCTTCTGAATACTTCGACCTACATTCCCTTCATCATGATATCTATAATTTGATTCTCAGTCCTACAGTGTTCCAAGTTCATCTTCCCTTATGCTACCCGCTCTCAAAGATAATGGAACCTCATTTCTATGTGCTTGCTTCTGCCATGTGTTATCAGATTCTTCGCCAGATTGATAGCTGACATGCTTTCGATCTTCATGGTAATTGCTCCATGACTCTTCACTGTAATCTCTTTGACCATATTCACTATCCATGTTGCTTGACATGCAAAAAGAGAAGAAACTATGTAATCTACTTCGCACGATGATAATGCCATTACTGGCTACTTTCTCAAACTCCAAGCAACTGGTGCACCACCAACTGTGGATTTTCGATTCTCATCATCACTACGCCAACTTGAGTCAGTGTACCCTGCTATCTTGCATTATTTTCCTTCATCAGTTGCAGGAAACAAAATGCCAAAGTCGAGAGTTCTTTTCAGATACCTTAATATCCTCTTCGCCGCTGCTAGGTGTGATACCTTTGCCTTCTGCATTAATTTACTCACCATACCTACATTGTATTCTAAGTCAGGTTTGTGTGACAAAGGCATTGAAGTGACCCAATAAGTCTTCTATATTGGGTAGAATCGACATCATCTTCATCTGAATATTTCGATAGTTGCAATCTAGGCTCAAATGGAATCGAAGTTGGGTTGCAATCTTGCATCTACAATCTCTTGAGTATTTTTTCTATCATATCTTCTTTGATGAATTATCAAACCTCTACCACTATTGTAGAATTCGATGCCAAGGAAATATGAGAGATTTCCCAAGTCTGACATTTCAAACTCCTCACTTAGGCCATGTTTGAAATCATCGATCTCTTTCTTGCAACATCCAGTTATCAACAGATCATTGACATAGAGACATAGTATAAGCAAATCACCATTACTTCTTCTTACATATACTACATGCTCAGTTGTGCACTTCACAAATTCCTTCTCCCTTATAAAGCCATCTATCTTCTTATTCCAAGCTCTTGGAGCTTACTTAAGTCCATACAAGGATTTATGCAACATGTACACTTTTATTTCTTCGCCTTATTTCACAAACCCAACTGGTTGTGCAACGTAAACTTCTTCATCTAAGGACCCATTCAGGAATGCATATTTCACATCCATCTGACATGTGTGCCAATTGTTCATGTTTGCTAGACCAACAACCAACCTGATTCTTTCGATCCTAGCAACAGGTGCAAAAAATTCATTGAAATTAATTCCTTCTTTATGAATAAATCCTTTTGCCACAAGCTTCTCCTTGTGCCAAGTTACTTCTCCTTGAGGGTTCAACTTCACCTTGTATACCCACTTCACATCAATTGCCTTCTTTCCTTGAGGAAATTCGATAAGTGACCAATTTTTGTTGACTTCGATGGAGTTTATCTCCTCATTCATTGCTTTCACCCACTTCAGATATTTCAATGCCTCAGTTGCATTGACCGATTCAACATCTGCATAGAAAGCATAGTTTACCAGCTCACCTTCTTCATGGACCACATTATTTGGTAATTACATATTCTTGCAACCTTGCAAGTATGTGTCTTGTTCGTTGAGATTTGCTTGGACCCGTTTCACCTATGACTTCTTCTTGTCGAACATCTCTTTCAAATTCACCAACTGGTTTTTCACATAAGATTCTAACTGAATATTTCTTGATATTTACAGTTCAATCCCACTCTTTAAGCTCATATATGATCACGTGTCTGCTAATCACAACCTGCTTGTTCACTGGGTCGAACAACTTGTAACCTCCAGTCGATTGATATCCTATCAGAATCATTTGACTCGACTTTTCATCAAGTTTTCTTCTCAACTGATATGGCATATGTCTATGTGTTATAGATCCAAACACTTTTAGATGACTCAGGCTAGGCTTGTCACCGGACCAACATTCTTTTGGCGTAATTCCTTCTCGCTTCTTCATCGAACATCTATTCAAAATATATGTTGTAGTCGACACAACTTCTCCCCATAATTCTTTGGGTGGATGCTTGCCTTTTAACATACTTTTCACCATGTTCATGATGGTTATATTCTTCCTTTCTGTAATACCATTATGCTATGGAGTGTAGGGCGGAACCACCTCATGTACAATTCCTTCTTTTTCACATAATTTATCGAAGTCTTTCGAGACATATTCTCCACCACCACAAGTCCTCAAAATCTTTAGCTTTCGACCACTTTGTCTTTCGACCACAAATTTAAATTTGACAAATACCTCGATCACTTCACTTTTCTTCTTGATCAGGTAAGTCCATAATTTTTGACTAAAATCATCTATGAATGTGACAAAGTATTTGTTACCTCTAATCGAATCCACTTGGATAAGACTACATACATCAAAGTATATGACTTTAAGAATTACCTTCAACTTGCTTCCAGCATCATTGCTGAAGTTATTCTTGTGCTGCTTCTCCTAAACACATTCTTCACACACTTCGCTTGGGATGTCGATTTTTAGAAATCCTAAAACCATATTTATTCTTTTAAAATCTAGGATGTCTTTGAAATCGAGATGGCCAAGTCTATAATGCCACATCCATTCATCTCTACTAGTTGCAGTTGCAAGGCACTTATGCTCCATCCCATTAAACCTAGTCTTGAAGGTTCTATTTTGAGACATTGGAGCCTTTAAGATCAACCTACCACCTACGTTGAGAACTTTCATCATATTATCTTTGGTCAACACCTTATCGTTCTTTTCAACCAACTGTCCTATACTGAGCAAATTGCTCTTCGTACTTGGTACATATAACACATTTGAAATTACTAACCTCTTGCCATCTTTCCTCATAATCATAACATCTCCAATACCTTCAGCTGCTCGAGTATTGTCATTTAAAAATTTCTTCAAATTCTTCATTGAGGGCTTCATGTTGACAAACCAATCTTTCCTACCAGTCATATGTGATGAGCATCCTGAGTCAAAGTACGATTGATCTTTGAATCTCTCTTCATCTCTTGTTATAACCATCGACAACATCTTTCTTCTTCATGTTTCACTAACTTTGCATCAGTTTCTTGATTTTTCTGCTTTTCAGGACAATCACTAAAATAATGACCATACTTCTGACAAATTAACACTGAATGTGACTCTTGTCAGGTTTTCGACCACCACCTCTTCCTCTACTTACAACACCACCTCGTTGGTTGCCTTCTCTGATTCGATCAACTTCCTTCCTGCTGATTTCGATCAGTCGAATTGTCGTAGCCTCCTCTACCTTTGTTGCCATTCCAACTTCCTTTTCCCTTCTTTTCTTTTGCTGATTACGCCTTTTCTGTAGCTCTTTCAGCCATTATTTGTTCATGAGATTCAAGCGTCTCTTGAAGCTTATCCTTTGTCAATACTGACAAATCTTTCGACTCTTCTATGACTACTACCACATGGTCGAACTTTGGAGCCAACAATCTCAAAATCTTTGAGACAAATACTTTTATCGTCAATGCTTCTCCACGTACTTTGATTTGATTCACACGTTTCGTAACTCTTGTGAAGAAATCTGTCATGCTTTCACTTTCTTCCACCTGGAGCAATTCATAGGTTCTCTTGTGAATTTGTAACCTCACCTCTTTCACCTTATCTGCACCTCCAACGAATTCTTCAGAATTTCCCATGCTTCTTTCGGCGATTCAACATCATTAACCTTTTCAAAATTATCTGGATCAACACATTGATGGATTATAAAGAAAACTTTATAATCTTTCTTCTTCAATTCTTTGTGTGCAACCTTTTCTTGATTCGTTGCGCATTTTACATGCGTTGTTACTCATTCCTTCACAAGATCCCAAAGGTCTTGATGACAAAAAACAACCTTTATCTGCTTGCACCAATTCTCATAATTATCTTTCTTGAGAATCAGAAGGTTTGCTGGAAAATATCTGTTTGGATGATTCATCACTATCACAATTTCTTCTCTCAAATCGTTCATACCAGAGTTCACACACTGCATATTGGCAGTTGCATATTGATATTGATGTTGTTGTGTGATTTGGAATAATATGTATTTTTATTTTGTCTTGTTTGGGAAAATGTTGATTTGGTTAATATTTGATGGAAAGAAGAATCACATATCATATTTATAAGCTTTTGGGGAAGGTTCTATTTGCTATGATTAAATAATTAACAAAAAAATGAGCTTAGATAAGAATGATACTATATATTAAGAAAAAAAATCATAAAATTAAAAAAAACATAATTGAAGTAACAAAATCAGAACCAAATATTACTCTTAAGATTTAACAAACCCTAGCGCCATAGCCAGCACCGCCACAGCCACCGCCACTGCCAGCACGTTCAGCCACCGTCTCCCATCTCCCGTCTCAGGTTCTTCCCCTATTCTATCTGGTTTTTGCTTCAGTTCTTCGTTTCACTTTCACTTTAAATTGAAATTATCTATGATAATCACTATTACCAGACATGAATTTGAGTTTCTTCGCTTACATCACTAAGCACCGAGTGATTCATCACAAGTTTTGAATGTTCCTTTCTTCAATTCGTTTATGGTTAAGTAAGCAGTTGTTTGTTGATGCGATTTTTAACAGTGTTGTGAAAAGTGAGATGGGGACCAAGGCAAAGAAAGCTATGAAGAAGAATTTGAAAAGGGTTAACGCTAAAATTAAGCCATCTGAGAGTGCTGATTTTTTGGTACATCGAAGTTCATAGCACTTTTGCTCTTAATTTTTTTTGAACTTGTTTATTTGTTCATTGTTGTTTCTGTTTAGTTGCTTATTTTATTTTATCTGATTTGGGTTTTTAGCCATTGGCGGGTGGTCCGGGCCGTAAACTTCCTGAACTTAAACCTCTGGAGAATACTTCACCTGTTTTGTACATTGGGAGAATTCCACATGGGTTCTATGAAAAGGAGATGGAAGGTGCTTACAGTTTTAGATTTTTGTTTATGATTATTGCTTTCTCATATGATATGATTGTTATTTAGATAGAAGATGACTGTGTTTATGAATTTGTCTTTTGCAGCTTATTTTGCACAATTTGGAACCATCAAGAGATTGAGAATAGCCAGAAATAAGAAGGTCAAGTTTCAAAACTTGTTTTTCACCACGCTTATCAACTACCAATATGATGATGATTTGTGATTTGCTATGTTTTACTGTATCAAATCACTCTGTTCAATAAGCTCTAAAATTTTGATGATAATTTTTCTAGTGTTTCATTCTAATGTACAATTACCTTTTAATTTAAATTTTTGATGCACGTTGCAAAATCGTCAGATTTATTCTAGAGTATTGCGATTCTTGCGCTTTTAACATCATTTTCCTTGAAGATAAAAAGCATTTGTGTACCAGGATTTCCATCCTTTTTATTTTGGTTGGTTCCTTACCTTTTGAATGATTTTTGACACACATGTCTGTTATTTATTTTAAAAGAAAGCGTGATTTCAACATCATTTTGTTAGTTAATTACCCTCTATCTTTGGTATATACTGCCCCTTGTTGATATACTCTTTTTTTTCTTGTTTAACAGACCGGAAAATCCAGACATTTTGGGTTCATAGAATTTGAATCTCCCGAGGTAACTGTTCCATCTGTATGATTATTGTGGCTTTGATTTTTGATTATAATCTTTGTTGTAAACTCTTGTTTGTGCTAACATTTCTATTTCTATGTTCTATAGGTAGCAAAAATTGTTGCAGATACTATGCACAATTATTTGCTTTTCGAACACCTTCTTCAGGTTTATGTGGTACCTTCAGAAAATGTCCATCCAAGATTGTAAGTTACTATTTTAAAGTTGTTACTTTTTCTTTCTTTTCTTGTGTTTAAAGATAGTTTAATATTAGATAATAAGAAATTCTTATGGAGAATCAACGATTCCTGGGTAGTTTACTAGAATCATATGATAGGAAAAGAAGTAAATAAGCCTGCCTATCCTCCTAGATATCTCAGACAAACATGACTGATAATGGTTCCATAGTGCGATGACACTATCAAAGTCGCAGCTGTTTGTGGGCTTTTTAGGTTGGTTACCCCCTTCATCCATGATGCTTTTTCTGATCTCTTCTCCCAAAATAAATTAGAGACTTATGAAATAGACGATATACCATACTCAAATAGTAGGTACTAGGTAGTAGGTAGGACAACTATCATATTCCCACAATGTTCAGGAAGGAAATGTCTAGTATTGTCTTTAACCTAACCCACACGTTTGAGGTTGAGCCAAGTTCTAGAGCATTATCCGGTCTTCTTGCGTTAAGCGATGCAAGACACTAAGATGTAAGCACACATATCTGGTCCTTCAGCTTAGGTTTGATAGAAATCATAAACGATAATTGAGAAAATATTAGAGAAATTCCAATATACCGGTATCTATTTGTGTTACGGGTTTGCTGACTGAAAACCAAAGCAACTATTTATTTATAGATTAGGGGAACAGTGATTAGTTTTGATCACATTTGAATCTGTATAATTCTGTCAATAAATGAAATCTCACCACTTAAAGAGTCCCTTAAGCAATCAACCACAGTCAGTTTAGTTATGCAAAGAAGACCCAAGAGCTTAGAATGGTATACTGTACAGAATACAATTAATTTACCAACACAACAGGAATTGTTAAACAATACAAACGTGTGAAGAAATAATGTGTAGAAATAAATTTTGATCAATGGCATATTACATGTCATGCCTGATGTTAATTAATTTGTTCAATAACATCAAGAAGGTTAAATGAAAAGGTGATGTTTTTCTTTGTAGATGGAAAGGATTCAATTACCGATACAAGCCCTTGGACTCCCTACAAATTGAACGAGAGAGACATGACAAGGTATCAGTTGTGACAAGGAAATATATCTTCTGTTTTTTTATTAGTCTTGTGCTTTATAAAAAAAGAAAGTGTATTCATAGTTTTGACATTTCAGGAAAGGACATTGGAAGAACATAAAAAGTTGGTTGATAGGGTTATGAAACGTGACAAAAAGCGCCGTAAAAGGATAGAGGCTGCTGGCATTGATTATGAATGTCCCGAGATTGTAAGCTTTTTGCCTTATTTATTACATGTTTTGACTGTCCATCCATGTCTTGAATTATCTCATTTTATGTCAAATTTCTGTTGCAGGTGGGTAACCTCCATCCTGCTCCAAAGAAGATTAAGTTCGAAGACTGAGTAGGTAACATGTTTCCTCTTTAAAAGTTCGACCATTCACCCCGACGAAGATAGTGGATCCTCTCAGTTTACATTTTGCATCAATTGCTCTAATTTGATTTTAAGTAGTAAACTCTTTTTAGTTTTATTAGTGTATGTGGAGAGTATCGTATCAAACTATCAAACATAATATGGTCAAATAGAGTTTTAATTGGAGGATCCATTTTCCTTCTGCATAAGTTGTAATTGATGAAGTTTCAAAGTGATAATTTCCATGAAGTTTCAAAGCCAAAATATGATTGTCTATTGTTTTATAAGTCTTCAAAATTTCTCTCACGAAGGTTCATGACACATTTTACTCTTGAGCATCAGAAGAGAAAAATTATTGCAGGTAATGAATTTTCAGCTAAGAAGATATCTCTCTCCCTCCCTCCGCGACGGTCTTTTTCGAAGATTGTCGTGGTGGAGCGCTTTCACGTTTAAGGTAGAATGGGATTTCTTCTTCTCTCTCTCCCACTCTCCCTCCCTCCCTCTGCGACGGTCTTTTTCGAAGATTGTCGTGGTGGAGCGCCTTCACGTTTAAGGTAGAAGGGGATTTCTTTTTACTGAACAATAGAGAGACAATTTGTGTGGCTGTTTTTTTTTCTGGGTTTTAGCGTTTTGTTTTTTCTAATTTTATTTGTTTTTTTTTTCTTTTATTGTTTTATTATTATAAGAAGTTGTTGTTGTTGACGTGGGCCTTTAGCCTATTTTATTTTTCTTTAAACACACCAGATCCGGTGCTTCATCCTCCCCTTTGTTTTTTTTTTTTTAATTTTAAATTTGTTCATATTTACTTTAGGAGTCTTTATTGCTTTTAATTTTATCTTATTATCTACATTTTATTTTTGTTAGGACCGATGATATAACAAAAGGTCACGATTTGTTCGATTTCATTAAATCGGTAAAATGCGATCAATATGAGGCCAATGTAGTTTAGTTTATTTTATTAGTAATTTTATTTTCGATTCATGGTCGATGAACATCTAGATCTTGAGATTCGTCGCAAGCCGACTTGAAATCTCGATAAAATGACGAGATCATTTTATTTCCCTTTTGGAAATTCGACTTAGTTTAGTTTATTTTTATTTCTCGTTACGACAACACTTCAGAGTCCCCGTGGTCGCACAACCATGATTCTACCTATCACATACATAGAATTAGGTTGATCATACCCAATACTACATAATATGATATTAAGAATCATGCCGACAAGACATACTTAGAAAGCATGAAAGATTTACTTATGATGTTTCAACACTAGGTCGAGGATACGACCTGTTCTGATACCAACTGTAACGCCTCGTATAATAAATACCTAGAATATCATTGTACAAGAGTTTTATTGGTACTGACACCATCATAAATGCCTAATAGCATAATTCACTTTCTTGACCAATTCTAAAATTCTATACAATTATGGTACAAGACATGGAAAATCATACTAAAAATAAAAATACTAAGATCAAATACAATATCTATTATTGTACAAGGATAAATACACAACGAAAAATAAATCTACGATTCTCTTGAAACATCCTGAGTATAACTCCACTTGTAAACCAAACCTGCAATTAAAATCTGAAAAGCAACAAAAAATAATGGAGCGAGATAACATCTTAGTGAGTTCCCTATCTTAGAGTTCTCTCGGCTCTAAATGTTCAATTCTAATCACTACTCAGGTCTTTGGTCACTTCTTTACAAAGAAGTCAAAACAAGATGGAAAATATCCATACAACACTCTCAACACTTCACGTGGGACTCAGTGGAATACCTACCTCAAGTGTTATCTGCAAGGTTTCTCGTGGGACTCAGTGTAATACCCACCTCAATCCACTACCTAGTCTTTACGAATGCTTCCCGTGAGACTCAAAGTAACCCACCTCAAGACTTACTTAAGACTTCCCGTGTAACCTAGTATTGTACTCACCTTAAGCCTTTACAGATGCTTCCCGTGGAACTCATAATAACCCACCCCAAGACTTACTCAAGACTTTACGGAGGATCTAGTAACATACACACCTCAAGTCTTTACGGATGCTTCCCGTGGGACTCAGAATAACCCACCCCAAGACTTACTCAAGACTTTACGAAGGTCCTAGTGTAATACACACCTCAAGCCTTTATGGATGCTTCCGTGGGACTTAAAGTAACCCACCTCAAGACTTACTCAAGACTTTACAGAGGACCTAGTGTATTACGCACCAACGGTTTCGCATCAACCTAGGGCAGTCCTAAACATCTCGCAAGTTATACCATCTAACAATTTCTAGTTACATTACTATGCTATTGGTTTATGGTAAGGTTTCCTCACAAAACTTTAAATTGCATGTTTTATGGTTCACAAATTACAAAAATCGGTATTTTTGATCGGCATAAAATAAATAAATATTTTTCACTTCAAAAGTAATATTTTCCTCAACCATTGGATAGTACGTTGTCATAACTTTCCAATGATATAAACTTGTCTCAATCAGATACCCGAGTAAAAAGTTATGAATTTTAGAAGAAGGAACAAAAATAATATTTTTCTCAAACTTATAGTGTTAACCGGTTAACGCATATGGTTAACCGGTTAACCAATATAAATTTCCACTTTCAGTAGCGTATCAGGGTCCCGTTAACCAGTTAACGCATTTGGTTAACCGGTTAACAGACAGTCAGTAGCACAAAATCCTGCGTTTTTAACATTCAAAACTCCTCCAAACTCCAACTAAAACACACCAAACCTCAAAATGGTTTTAGACAGATATTACCACACCTATTACCAGCATACACATGCATTTAATCGATATTTCAACCGTTCAAACTCTCGATTCTACGATTTCTAGGATTATACCCTAATCTCAAGAAAACTATAACTTCTAGAACTAAAAGTTTCTAACTAGAACCCACCTCTAACCATGAAGAGGAGTTTGATGAAGATGAAGATTGATGAAGAAATGATGATGATTCTTGATCTTGAGCTTCTAGGGTTTCCTCCTTCTCTTTCTCTTCTCTTTCTCTTCTTTCCTTCTTTACCAACTTTATTCTTCTTCTCTTTATAAAAAATGCAATAATATAAATACTGATATAACTTTAGTTGGTAACAACCGGTCTAAATTGAGAGTATCCAAAAATGTCTTTGAGTCAATTATTTAATAAAATCTCTGAGTCAGATATTACTAATTAATTAATTTAAGTTCGTCGGTTGCTCTAATTATTTTAATTGAAAACTCTCAGAGCACACCGAAACCCTATTAATCTTAATTAATATTATCCAGAGCATATAATAAAATACGGGGTATTACATACGATAGCCAAAATATGGTCTTTGTTAAGGTAGTGAATATGAATCTGAAAAAATGAGAACAATCAATAAAAACAACATGCAACAAACGAGATAATGGGAAATATCCAACAATAGATGGAAGAAGAATACCTTATACAAGATTCACAATTAATGGTGAAGAAGAAAATAAAAAATGGGTTCTAGGATTTCGCTATGAAGGAAACGACGCTATTGTCAATAAGTGAAATTTAATTCGCTTATATATGGGTAAACAATTTCGCAAAGGTTAACAATAAGAACCGTAATGATAAGTATTTATTTATTATAAATATATTACAACGGTTAACCAGAAGAACCATAGTGATATCCCTTTTAGTTATGAAATTTAAAATAAATAAAAAAGAAAAGGTGCACCTTAACGTTAAAGGAATAAAATATTTTATGGCGCTGAGGTTCGAACCGATGAAAGTTTGATTGTATCACAACAATTGATTATGTAACTGCTGTTATATACAAATAATTTTTAATCAAAAAACAAAATAAATATGGTAGCGTCTTAGTAAATATATGTCACCACGGTGTAGGGAAAAACCATGGTAACCATGGCGTTGTTGAAAGTGCGTTTGTGGTAGTGGTTGGATTGATTATGAAAATGTATTGGTTATAAAAACAAAAAATATTGGTCTCCATTATGGTAGATTTTCTGCCATATTAGAAGAATATACCAATGTGAGTTGGATATCGGGTGTTGAATATCATAAGTCTGCATTTGAATGATATTCACACTAGCTGAGGTGTAATTTCTTAGAACAGGAATAAATAAATGGGGATCACTTTCTCAACCATAGAATCAGAGTTCGAGACTTTTGTTTCCGTTAGTGAAGAAGTTGAATGGTTGAAGGACCTTCTGCTGGAAGTTCCCTTGGCTAAAGACAATGTTTCAAAGGTGTTGAAACATTGCGGTAGTCAAACCACTTTAATTAAAGCATACAAAAAGTAAATAGAAGAAAGTCTCGACAAGTATGACATAGACATTCTTTCGTGAGAAAATTGATTAAGGATGTAATTATTCGTATATATACGATCAACCTATAATTTTCTTAATCTATTTACTAAGCTACTGGCAAGAGACTTAGTAAAAACAACTTCGAGAGGCATGAGGTTGAAACTCTTTGAGTAAGAGTTCCAACAACAATGACAACCCAATCTTACGTAGTAGAACATTAACCTCAAGATTCAATGGGTAATAACAAGTTATTGATTTGGATGTTTGTCGAACAGTTCGTGATAATGTAGACCTTTAGAATGACGGTTAAGTTTTTATTTAAAATCTTAATGAGATTTAATATCGAGGGTATGTGTATTGTGGAAAAAGATACAATATGAACTTCACCTATGTGAATTTCGAGGTCGTGTCGTCTCAAAGTGAGAGTTGAAGTTTCTCTCATGAAAAATTCATGAAAGCAGGAAAAGCACATGGCCATAAATAGTGTTAGATGAAAGATGTAGGCAAAAAACCATTAAAGAGTGTATGTAAGGTAATGACGATATAATTACAGGGGATAACAGTTCAAAGCATTGTTACCTAACATTCCAATTAGACTTTGTGTTATTCTTACTAAGGTTAAGTTCAAATCGAAAGATACTTAACTGTATTAACATTCTTTGTTTCTCTTTTTTGGAATTGGTTTTGTCATTATTAGAACAAGTGGAGATTATTGTAAATTATTAAGAATTAATAATCTTGAGTGTGTTCCAAAATGACAAGAAAATATGCAAGTTAAGATTAATTTTGAATTCGAATAGAAGCAACACTTCGTGAGGTGTTGTTGCATAATGAACATAGGCAATTCTTGGAAATATTGCAACTTTTGGTTAAAAGGTGTTGTTTAATCAAGGGTCGCAACCTTGTGAAACAACACATACATGGCATATAAATAACTTATTCCAGAATTCAGAAAAACATAAAAAAATCGAATATCCTCTTGTACAAAATTCAAAATACTCTTCGCTACATAATCGAGTTTTCGCCAGTCTTGCGCGAATTCGATATAAGGCTTAATTATCCTGAGTATTCTTGCGTTCCGAGTCTAAGCCATACAAGAGAGTGCTTGAAATACTTTTAAGAAAATCGATTTTATTCACGATTCTAGCCTCGATCTATTCGATTTATATTAATTTTCTAACAAACGAGGCATCCAATTTGAAGTTATTCGGTGATAAGGTTCACTCTGAGGAATCTTGGATAAAAATTCTCAAATGTATAAACTACAGAGAAATCAAGCATCCCATATTCTCCTCAAGTGGAGTAGTTTCAAGAATGAACTTCACACAATCTTGGAGAATGCGGTTTGGTTATTGAAGGATGGTCAAAAATAGATTTATGAAGGGATAGTTGGTGTGGGCATCCTCTCATTAATATATTTAATATCCTTGAGCATGATGATGTGCTAATTGACTGCAAAGTGGTTAAGATAATTCAAAACCATATATAACATATACCAAATTAGTCGAGGTTCCAATATTCTTCTTTGGGAGAGATGGTGTTTAGAGTTTATATGCATCTATAAGCCAAATAAGACAACTTGGTGTGGGCAAATTCTACATCAGGGGACATGTCCTTGAAGCATGTATACAATTTCAAAGATAAGGACTATATCATTATTAACCGGGTCAAATTTATATGATGCATTAACATTCAATTTTCAATTCCTTTCTAGCTTGAAGAATTATACAAAACAAAATGCAAAATGATGAGAACCTGATTATCAGAGGCTACAATATCCCTTCTCAATGTAGTTTATGCTTAAAAAACATCGAGACATCTTTCAATATATGCTTTGAATGTCATTTTGCAGTTCAATTACAATTATGGCTTTTTGATACTATTGGAATAAACCTCAAGTGCGTCAAATTCAGGAAATTTGGCAGGTTTGCAATAGAACATGGAACCCATAGTGTAAAATGGTGGTCAAAACACCCTTTATCAACCTTGTTCACACGATTTGGTTTGCAAGAAACCAACATAGTTACTTCAACAAGAAAATTCATTAGAAAACTGCAACAAACCAGATCATATCTCGAGTCTCTGTCTTAGGCAACCTTAGCCAAGAAAACACCACCTTCTTTAATGCATGACTTCTTCATTCACAAGAACTCTAAAGTGGATATGCATCCCCTTAAAGTTTCCCATATAAAGGAAATATAGTAACCTCCAATGGTCAATTGGACTAAATGCATTAATGGGCCCCAACTCGAAAAATTGACCAACTGAGGCTAAAAATCCGTAAGATTAATACTTCGATGCATTAATGAGGCCTCAAAATTAATACTTCATCAGCTTGTAGAGGGATTTTTAGGGCCAATGAAGCCTATTTCTTATACGATTTTGTAGAGATAATTGACAAGTCTTACCCAATGAAATTAAATGAAGCCATGAGAGTAATATAGTTAGATAAAAAAAATAATTATCACAACCTTTGACTAGAGACACACTCCACTTTGATATTTTTATTCTTTAATTTTTAAAATCTCATACTTTGAATGCTTAAGAATAGGTGTCACAATTGTTTGATTTTGATTAAAAGTTTTAATTTCATCGTAACACACATTTATCTAGAAGGAAATTGATATACATACTGTAAGACTTTTTGTCTTGGGCTATAAGTATAATATTTCTTGCTTAAGGACATTCCTAATTTTATATATTTTTAACACTAATGAGGTATTGGCATAGTCCCCTTTCTTTTGTATTTTTTTTATTCTTTTTAATGAAATTTATTGATTTAATTTTTTATTATTGAATTGGTACAAATTAGAATACAATTATTTTAGTTTATCTTTTATTCATACCATCAAATAAACTCTTAGAATGTCACGTAATTATAATGATTAAATTTAATATTCGATCTTCTCTCAAATATAATCAATTAAAAAAAATTAAATGATCTTAAATATAAATAAAAGGCATACATAATTATTATATTCAATATTATTATTTTAAATATACTATTTTTAAAAAATATTTTTATACTTATAACTATTTACAAAGAAAAAAAAGTGTAAAATTAAACACATTTAAATATTTTTATAGTATAAGAACTAAACGCATTTAAATATTTTTTAAAGGATAATTTTTTTTATAAATTCCCTTTTATATATATATATATATATATATATATATATATATATATATATATATATATATATATATATATATATATATATATATATATATATATATATATATATATATATATATATATATATATATATATATATATATATATATATATCACTTAAAAGATTATTATAATTTGATTAGGAGTATATGTCATGAGAGTCTATTACCGAAATTTGGGGCTTTACAGATTTGTTAAAAATTATAAAATAAAAACTTATTTTAGTCTTTAATTTTTTAAATAATAGTCCTTAAAAATATTAAAATTAGATAAAGAAATTGGAGTAACCTTCCAAAATTACTTGATTATTAAATATTGGTCAAATACAAACTAACATAATATTTGTAGAAGTTTCCTATTATTACTTGACATATATTGATTATTTTAAGTACAACCTCCGTCATTAAATACAATTTTTTAGACCAAATCTCGGAAATTAAAAAATTTAATTAAAATATTAATTTTATGGATTATTTATATAATTTTATAAATTTATAAATTTATTTTATAAAATTTGTATAATTTTATAAATTTGTTTTGTTGATTATTTGTTCATGAATAATTCTACGAGAAAATTAAACCGAATTGAAACAAATTATATAAAAAATTCATTCGAATTGAATTAAATAATTTCAATTTACTCATAATCAAAACGATCTAAATTTTTTGATTTGGTATACCATTTATAAATTTTAAACAATTATATTTTTTTTCAAATCTAATAATTTATTAAAGAACCGAACCATTAAACTATTTTTTTTAAAATAAAAAATTTATAATTTTTTTTTAAAATTTTTTTATTTTTAATTTTGATTTGGTTTAGTTTTAATTTAATTCAATTTGATTCTACTTTTAGTTGGATTTTACAACTATTTTGTGCTATATGATTCGGTTAGATTCTTTTATTTTTATTCCAATCCAGTTGGCAAAGTGTCTGTATTTTTTACCAAGGCAATTTAAATATGTAGCTTTAATATAAAATATAAATTTAAAAAAACTAGTAGTAGAAGAAGAAAGCGCAGCCACAGCAGTGTTTTTTTCACTTCAAACTTGAACTCGCTTCTCTTCTCTGCATCATTCATCACCATGGCCGCCACACTAACTCCAATTCAAATCTTCAAATTCTCCCATTCTCCATTTCCACTTCAACAAACTTCAACCACTCTCTGTTTCCCACCTTCCATCTCAACATCCACCTCCCGCCGCAACAAACTCGTCCTCTCCGCCGCTACTTCCGGTGACACAACCGTTTCCCCCAACGGTCTTCCTCCTTCCCCTTCTCGATCAAAGCAAGTCTTCTACTCTATTTTTTCTTCATATTACCGCGTTATTGAATCAGTGTTCTGATTTATTAATTATAACGCACGATGAATGAATTGTAATGCAGAGTTCGGCGACACACGATTTCGGTATTCGTAGGTGATGAGAGTGGAATGATTAACCGAATTGCTGGAGTTTTCGCGAGAAGAGGATTCAACATTGAGTCACTTGCTGTTGGTCTTAATCAAGATAGGGCTCTTTTCTCCATTGTTGTTTCTGGAACTGATAACGTTCTTCGCCAAGTTGTTGAGCAGCTTCAGAAGCTTGTCAATGTTTTGAAGGTTTCACTTTCACCTTTTGCATGCGATTATAATATTATTTGTAGGATGAATAGTAATCTCAGGGTTTATGCTTGTTTTGTGATATTTGAACTAGGTAGAAGATCTTTCCAATGAACCTCAGGTAGAACGTGAATTGATGCTCTTAAAAGTGCATACAGATCCCCAAAACCGTGTTGAGGTACCTGCTTTCTTATTTCTGGGTGCTGCGTCTATATCTTGTTCTTGTTTGCTGGGATTTGGACATGTGTATTATTTCATTGTTTGCTTCTCGTTATTTTTTTTTTTTTTTTTTTCACTTTTGCTGGGAATTCACAGATTAAGTGGTTAGTGGACACCTTCCGAGCTAAGATTGTGGACATCTCGGAAGATTCCGTGACGGCTGAGGTAACTTCTGGTCATATTTGGATGTGTTTTATTCAGTCATTAGTTATCTTATCATGTTTTAGTGGGTCTTTTCAATCCATATGCATTATGCAACCTGTAAAACTAATTTTAACTGAACGGTATGCTCTGTATGCATTTCATGTAACGGCTTCCATGATCAACAGCTATAATATTCACCAACCTCTTTTGCATGTCTTTTTGCCAAAACATATTTGGTTTTATTGATTTCTCTATTAGTTTATGACAGTAAGTTGTGCATTGATATAAAAAGTTGTGATTGTTTTCTCTTTTAGATCCTAATATCTGTATAATGTTCTCATTTTTGAGCCTAACTATGCTTGTGTCCTTTTAATAGCACATTTAATTTAGGTATATTATATAGGAATAGGATCCAAATTCATTATGTTACCATCATCAAAGTTCTGGATTGTAGCTGCCGGGTCTTTACTTTTGTGGTTATGATTGTTCATTGGCCGTGGGCTTCCCAATCAATTCAGTGACATTTGGAAAAGGGGAAATAATTTATTATTTATTTTTTATAAATAGAGAAACTTATCATTGTTGTTTGTTTGTTAAGGTAATTACTCATATTGGAGGAATAAATTGCATTACTACAATGTGGTACAATGCCTTGTTGTTTGTTTTATTAAGATACTAAGGTAGGAGTATGACTGTATTGTTGCTGGACTGGCTGTTATTACAATATTCTTTTGTTGATTTCTTGTATATGAATATGAATATGAATATGATTTTGTTGTTAAATTACACTGGCAATAAAAAATGTGCTGATATGAGTGGGATATTTTCAACCATATTTACTCATGTGTTTAGTTTCATATTTTCCTTTCTAAAAGTTATCTTGACATCATCATTACCATTTGCAATCCGGTGGTACAATAACTTGGTAATTTCAGGTGAGTCATTCTGTGGTGTATGTTACAGGTTACTGGAGACCCGGGGAAGATGGTTGCAGTTCAAAGAAGTTTTAGCAAGTTTGGAATAAAAGAAATTGCTAGAACTGGAAAGGTTCGAAAGCTCAATTGAGTACCTAAGAAAATTTCATAATTCTTTTTTATGTTGTCCACTTTCTCATTCATTGTACTGTTATTTGTAAGACTTCAAATTTTACTAAACCGTTATAATCTGATGAATTAACTATTCTTAGATTGCATTAAGAAGGGAAAAGATGGGTGCATCTGCTCCATTTTGGCGGTATTCAGCTGCTTCATATCCAGATCTTGAAGGAAAAACAGCTATTAATGCCCTTGTTGGAAAGAAAAGCGTGAATCCTGTTGGCAAAACTGATATGCCTGTGGGGGTATGATCTTACTTTTTCACCTATATTTTGAAACACTTCAAATTTGAAACGCATTTTACTTAAAAAAATAAATAAATCCTATTAAAAATGTTAGGTTTTAAAATCCCGAACAAGCTTATTTCTGTAAACTGAAATTATACTAGGCGGGTTTTGAACAATAGTTTCAGCGCTTAGATAGACCTCACGTTGCCATTGTCAGGCCGTGGTAGAAATTCAGTGATATATTCTAGGTCACTCGAGCAACAAAGTATATTCTTGTTGAATTTTTATTGTCTTTGCTCATCAACTATTCTAATTTTTTAGTGTGATAAGACTTCTATGACCAACTAGAAGACAAACAATTTTTTAAACTATTTCACAGAATGATGCTAACAGTGACTTGAATGCATTTCATTATCAATATGCTCAATATTTTCTGTTTTATTGGGTCCCTAGCAGATAGTATATTCTGATCTAGTCTCTAACCTTATTGTTTATTTTGAAATGTTTGCTTGTGTGAAGGGAGATGTTTATCCTATAGAGCCTTCAGACAATTTTACACTCAATCAAGTACTTGATGCTCAATGGGGTTTTCTCCATGATGAAGATGTAAGTGGTTTGAAGTCTTATATTGTTCTTAAATGTCCCCTTTTTATGTTTTCTTGTAATGCATTGTAATCCTTATTTGCAGGTTCTTGCTAGTGTTCTTTTACTTGATGCTCCCTTTTAAGAGTTTGGAGTTCTTTTATTAACTACAAATGACATTTCTATTTGATTTTTTGGTCATGTATTTGAAATTATTTGTTAAGTTGTATAGTTAGTAGTACTATTATTTACCATGACAGGAGTCTTGTGCACTATGCTTGTAGTTGGTCATTTTGAGGTGAAGTTTGCAGTTTCAGAACACATTATTTCTTGCCATTATAAATACATAAAATAAGATTAATCAGCTAACAACGGGTTGAATATGTCTCGTGTGGGTATCAAGGTTCCATATATTTGTATTCTTATGAGAGGATAAGATAAAAATTGTGTCTGATGCTCTTCTAAGAGATTTAGATATGCTAGCTTATTCATTCATTTCTTTTCCCTTCCTGATTGAACTTTTCATAGCTTAGGAAAGTTATTCTTTTAGGTGTCTGTTTGGGTTAGCATTTGAAAATTGGTTAAAAGTCAGTTTGGCTCAAAGTCAATTATTACTCATATGGAGGAGGGTTCATGCGTGTTTGGGTCATCACTTTTACTCAGACAGATGAGGGTTTGCAAATGGTCAATTTTAGGTGAAGTTTGCAGTTTCAGAACACATTATTTCTAGCCATTAAAAATACATAAAATAAGATTAATCAGCTAACAACGGGTTGAATATGTCTCATGTGGGTATCAAGGTTCCATATACTTGTATTCTTATGAGAGGATAAGAAAAAAATTGTGTCTGATGCTCTTCTTAGAGATTTAGATATGCTAGCTTATTCATTCTGTTTCTTTTCCCTTCCTGATTGAACTTTTCATAGCTTAGGAAAGTTATTCTTTTAGGTGTCTGTTTGGGTTAACATTTGAAAATTGGTTAAAAGTCAGTTTGGCTCAAAGTCAGTTTTGTGAAATTGTGTCATGTGAAGTTATTTTGGATGTTCTCACTGCATGCTATAAATAAAGTGTGTTCAACATAGTTTTAAGTATTTTTGGTAATAAGTTAAAAGTCTTTGACTGCTGAAGCGTGTATTTCACTTACAAGGTTTTGCTTTGTGCAATTTCTACTTATTGTTAGAGAAGCGCTACAATTTATGATTCTTTGTGATTATTTTCTTTTATATACTCAAGTTGAGTTAACATGGTTTTGCTTTACTGAAAGTCACATATTAAAAGAACCGGGACCAATTTGTGTGAATATTTTATGAAATTGACTTCACAAATCTTTTCACCAGACACTTGTAAAGTTTTAATGCTAATTAGAAAAGTTTTATGCTTGTCAAGAGCTAAAAAAATAGCTGGTGCTCGCACATAAGCATATAATTTTCATTGATTTGCATGAAATTTTCTAATTGTTGTGATAATGCCTTCAGAATAGCGGAATTCGATCACACACTTTATCCATGCTTGTGAACGATGCTCCCGGAGTTCTGAACATTGTTACAGGGGTCTTTGCTAGAAGGGGTTATAACATTCAGGTTTGCTTCTTGACTGCTGTTTTTCACTATGATGTTTGTGTAAAAAATTATAAACACAAGTGTCACCATTTCAATTTCTCCAATCTTTCGGTTGCTTGAATGTGTCTCTATTATATTCAGAGTTTAGCTGTAGGACACTCGGAAATTGAAGGAATTTCTCGGCTTACAACTGTGGTTCCTGGTACAGATGAGTCAATCAGCAAGTTGGTGCAGCAACTCTACAAGTTAGTGGATCTGCATAAGGTTCAATATCTCTACCAAAATAAATGCATCATGCCCAAGAAATAAACTGTTTGCTTTTAATTTTGCAAAAAAAAAAAACTGTTTGCTTTTAGTTCTTACGCATTCTAGTATTACTGCTTGCAGAGCTCTCTAGCATTTTAAGTGCCGATCTGCACCATTGTCACGGTAGGCACATAAATGAACATATGGAAATTATCCCGAACACAAATGAATCAATAAGAAAAGTCTACAAATATGAACCAACTAAGCTTTTTCAAGGAGATTTATGGGGAAACAGGATGACGAATGACTGATCCCTGTTCTGTCATTGCCTGGGATGCAATCCTATTATAAAGTCAGTAGTTAGTTCTTAGTGACAGTGAGGATTCATTTAGGTGAATTGGGTTTAGAATTTGAGTGTGGAATGACTAATCCCTGTAATCTCCATTTATTGTGATTTTTCTCTTTGTTGACACCCATGGACATAGGTCTATAGTATACTCTCTAGATCACACCACATTAAATTATTTGTTTTTTCTCTGTTTATCCACCTGACCACAACAGGACATTTGTGTTGGAAGCCTCTTTTAGGATTTGGCGACCCTCAGTAACAAAATTGACGAGGCGTGACTCACAGTTTCAATATTTGAGCGGTCTTTCTAATAAGTGAAGTTTAAAACACATATTGCCTCCTCTTATTAATGATACTGACTGGTTTTTTAGTGCGCTGACCTTCATGGTTAATCTTATTCAGGAACACCAACTCAAGAAGCTATAAAATATCTTCTTGACGAATACCTTTTTGTCTTGCATTTGTACTTTATCATTGAGAACTTCATTCACGCATATAGTGCAATAACATTTGACCTTTTTTAGTTTAAAAAAAATCTGGCCATTTTATACTTCTGTATCTAAACTAATACTTTTCCAGGTCCAAGATATAACCCACTTGCCTTTTGCTGAGAGAGAATTGATGCTAATAAAGATTGCTGTAAATGCTGCCGCACGACGTGATGTTCTTGATATTGCCAGCATTTTCAGGGCTAGAGCTGTTGATGTATCCGATCATACTATAACCCTTGAGGTAAAGTCAATCTTGCTTTTTCAACAATGTGATACACACACGCACACATGCACACACGCGAGCTCGCGCACACATACTGTCCTCTGTTTATTGAATAGGATTGTCCAAGTCTTGGCTATGTTTCTAGTCGATGTGGGATCTAAAAATATCCCCTCGCGCCTAAGACTCAACATGGACACATGGCCCAGTAACAGATTTATGATAGACTTTTGGAGCATGGACAAATGCAGGCGGAATAGCAAAGATCTTGACCGAATAACATATCTAGGATAGGCTTTGATACCTTTTTAATTAGGACTTTAGGCCTAACTCAAGCCCAAAAACTAGTTCAATGGGTGAAGATTGCCCTAGTCTTATAAGGGCTAATTTTGCTATATCTCTAGTTGATGTGGAATCTCGACAGTCCTCACTCAAATCTAGAGCGTGGACAAATAGAGGTAGCCCAATAACAACACCCTCTTAGCTAATTATCCAGCACTCTTACATGTTAAAAGTCCATTTATGCCCATTGTCTGCAGCATTCCCCACCTGTTTTCTTAATCTTGGTGATAAGCCGTCAGCAATAGAATTGTTAATTTTCTCATCTCAACCGATATACTTATAGGTTTAAGTAGGTACTCATCTGACAGGTGTACTGTACCCCATCTTTGTAATTTCATTATATTATCCTTCTTTAAGATGAATATTAATAAAAAATTGGGGCAATAAGATGATGTTTTTCTTTGGAAAAGCTTATACTGAAGTAAATAACTAATGCCACAACATTTGCAAATTTCTTGACTGAAGTTTTATTTTATTTATTTATTTATTTATTATTTTTTAACTTAATATGGTTAGGATATTCTTGTTAGTTGTTTGAATCAAAGCATTTCATACTTCTGCCATAAATATAGATGAAATTATAAGTACTGACTTTGGATCCACGGATCCATTAATATTTTTACATTGTTTTTGGAACTAAGTAATATGCTCTATGTCAGCTTACTGGAGATCTGGACAAGATGGTTGCATTGCAAAGATTGTTAGAACCATATGGCATTTGTGAGGTCTGTTTTATTAATCTTTCTCACATATCTGATAGATATTTTGTTGCGACCGTTTACACTATTTCCATGTCCCGAACAACAAAAATTATTCCATATATTTTCAGTGTCACACTGGATGCAAATACTTACTTTTTGTATCTGTTAGTTCTGTCTAAGATTGTTTGCTTAGGATATGTTTGGATGGAGGGTTTTGGTAAGAAAAAGAAAGGGAGAACTAGGGCCATTTACTTTGAGAGCCATTTTTTATTACCAAACGGTCATCTCTTTTCTCAAGTGTTTATAGGTAACAGTAAAATTAATGTGAAAACAATGTGTAATTAAAGCTGCATCAGGATACACTTTGAATTAAATTAAGAATTAATACACTTCATGTTTACTGTAGAAGAATGTTGTCCATAAAGTTGTGCTTCACCATCCATGCTATATTGTGTTTGATTTCCTGTATATGCCTTCATCCTGGAGGTTCAGGTTTTAATACCCTTGAGAACAAATGCGACATGACTTATTAAAATTGTGACCCTTTAATTGACAAAAGAAAAGACATTTTGTGTTTGCACCAACTATTACATTAAACAATCCTTAGCGAGTCTAAACAACCAAACCCGTAATGGATTGGATCAATAGTTTGGTGCTGCGCCTGCCAGAGTAGCACCTGTGAAACATTGCTCTTAACTTTCTATCCTGTCCTTCAATGGTGTTTCTTTGTTTCAGGTGGCACGCACTGGGCGTATAGCACTGGCCCGCGAGTCGGGTGTGGACTCCAGGTACCTGCGTGGATATGCATTTCCTTTGTAATTAAGTAGTTCTTCTGGACAGTGGAGGGTTCCGTTTTTCGGCTTGTAGAGTTTTATTATGCTGTGCTCGCTAGTATTTTGGCCTTCTATAACTATAATGTTGAATTTTAGTGATTTGCAAATGACTATAGTATCTACTACTCTGTAGCTATAGACTCTTTAATACAGTTTTAGGCTTCGAATGCCATCTAGACTCTTTAATACAGTTTTAGGCTTCGAATGCCATCTAGATATATCTCTTTCATGAAAAAAAACTTCATTTCCCTTGCCTTTTGGTTTTCTTAAATTGGTTTTTTTCTGTAAGAATTGCGGTTACATGTTGTGTTCATCCAACTGAGTAAATGGCTCATAATGCGTATGATAATTTGATTACTCAACAAGTTAAATGAATCTGAGTTCCCATTAAATTAATAATATTATTATTATTATTATTATTATTATTATTATTATTATTATTATTATTATTATTATTATTATTATTATTATTATTATTATTATTATTATTATTATTATTATTATTATTATTATTATTATTATTATTATTATTATTATTATTATTATTATTATTATTATTATTATTATTATTATTATTATTATTATTATTATTATTATTATTATTATTATTATTATTATTATTATTATTATTATTATTATTATTATTATTATTATTATTATTATTATTATTATTATTATTATTATTATTATTATTATTATTATTATTATTATTATTATTATTATTATTATTATTATTATTATTATTATTATTATTATTATTATTATTATTATTATTATTATTATTATTATTATTATTATTATTATTATTATTATTATTATTATTATTATTATTATTATTATTATTATTATTATTATTATTATTATTATTATTATTATTATTATTATTATTATTATTATTATTATTATTATTATTATTATTATTATTATTATTATTATTATTATTATTATTATTATTATTATTATTATTATTATTATTATTATTATTATTATTATTATTATTATTATTATTATTATTATTATTATTATTATTATTATTATTATTATTATTATTATTATTATTATTATTATTATTATTATTATTATTATTATTATTATTATTATTATTATTATTATTATTATTATTATTATTATTATTATTATTATTATTATTAATAATTGAATAATTATATAACAAATGTATGATATTTTTAAATGATTTATAACAAATAAATATATAATATATTTGAAATATATATACATACCAACATTTCAAATAATTATGTAAAAAATGTATATATATATATATATATATATATATATATATATATATATATATATATATATATATATATATATATATATATATATATATATATATATATATATATATATATATATATATATATATATATATATGTATATATATATATAAGCATTTAAAATGCATATAAGACATTTAAAATTGTATTTAAAAAATAAGTATATATTTAAAATATTTTTTAATTATCATTTAAAATATTATAATATATATTATAGTTATATATTAAAATGCAAATAATTGAAATAATATAAATTTGTATAACAATAATTAATTATATAGTATATGTAATTTGATGCAACTTTATTTTGTTAGAACAAATGCTAAATCTAGTGGTAAAATTGATCTGATCTGATCAGGAGGAACTTTCTAGTGATGAACAACTATGGTGGTGAATTGGGGGGATGTACCTGCAATGTACTCTGATGCTAAAGTGAGAAAAAGTTTACGGAGTGCAAGTACATAATAGTTCTGAGTAGAATAGAATAGAATATTTGACTCTCTAGTGAAAGAGGATATTTATAGTATGCCCCCAACGCTGGGCCAAGATTCTTCTGATGGACTGGATTATCTAGGCCCAAGGAAGAACTGCCAAGGATTACGTAGGAGCAGATAAGACCTAATGTGTGGTCTTGCCTTTGGTTCAACTATCCTGTAATACTAGGAGAAAATTACAGAGCGGTTGACTGAATGAGGCACATGGGGGAGACGTTTTTCCCATGTCCCTATGTGTTAGGCCAAGGGCCTGCGTCTGATGGACTGGGCCTCTGTCCGACATGTGTTGCGTTGGCCCATTCAGGAACAAATGTCTTTGGACTAGGTCACGGGCCTGTGTCTGACGAATTGGGCTTATGCTAGACGTGGACTGCGTCGGCCCAGTCCAGAACATGAGCCTCCAAGTCGCAACTCCCGTGTGGAGTGATGACTTAAGGTTAAGTATGGTCGGACATACAGGTTGCTGGTAATAAGATTGATGAATGTCGGGGACGTTTGTCCATGTCTCTTGGCGTTCGTTTCAGGTGGTGCTGGCAAGGCCTTCGTTGGTTTCGACTTGTCCAGGAGGATTACCTGTTCGAAGCTAGTCGTGTACGATGCACTTTGTGTTTCTGTGATGACGAGAACGCGCGTGCCCGGGTGGATTGACGGCCTTTGGAGTTCCCAAGGGTGATGTGTCTGGAATTTTGTTCCTCATCATTATGGCCTTTAATGTGTCGCTTTGTTTTACGTGTAACGGTGCATTAAATGCATATGACTACCTAGGGGAATCTAGGGAGCCTAGGTAATGATGGCTAGGCACGCCTTCTCGTACAAGTCTTATAAAAGGGTTGGAAGTGAGGGTTTCTTCTCATTCCTCCTTTTCATTTCTCAAATCTCCTCAGAAGTTGACCGGACGCTCTTAGGTTCTCACCAGAAAACTCATCGCCGTCGTTACTGCAATCGTCACATCTCCGCCGACGAATTATGTCAAGTAAGTTCCTTCCTATTCTGGTAATTCGTAGGTTTAATTGCATTTTTTCCTGGTAGTGTCATCCACTGTTAAGGTTGTGGAGGCCACTTCTCGGTAAATTCATATGAATTTGCCGGCGAAAATTCCCTAAACATCGTTAAGGACAACCCTCCTTGGGTGTAGATTAAGGGAATTCCCATGAATGTCCCGAGCCTACTTTGAATTTTGGATGGATATTTCGGGCACCTTTTGAATTTAGGATGAATGCTTCAGGCATCCTTTTAATTTAGGATTAATATGTCGGGCGTCCTTTGAATTTAGGTTGAGCGCGTCGGGCGACTACTTTCCTGACTCTGATCCTCGCCCTTTCACTTGAAGTGTGGTGGAAGGGAGGATTTGATGAGACGTCGAAGTCACCAATTTTCTCTGTTTTTCAGGTAACGTGGATCTGCACAGAAGAGTCGAGGATGTCAATGTGGATGACATCGATATAAAGGTGGACGAGAAGGAAGTGGACGACCAGGAATGTGAGATGGGAAGAAGTTGGTTCGCTGCTCCCAGGGCGCCTGATTTATCTTGGGTCATGGAGGAACCGCTGGAAACGGGTTCATGCTTCATGCAACATCACCGTAACGCCCATACGGTCGTCGAAGACTTGGCTCCGGGGGGCCCTTAGAACTGGGAGTGATATCTCTCTCTCTCTCCGAGCAGCGGATTTGCTCGATTTTTCAGGAACCCACTTCCCTATGTAAGAATTCACTTTTAGAAAGGCGGGGCTCCGCCTTCCGTTCACTAGTTTCCAGACGCCCGTCTTCAGATGGCTCGACTTGGCCCCCTCCCAACTGCACCCCAATGCCATCGTGTCCGTTCGGGCGTTCGAACTGGTGTGACAGTACCTTAAAGTCGGTTGCATGTTTCCTCTTTTCTTCTGTATTTTCCATCTGCAGCGATCAACCGTGAACGGGCGGCACAATTGGGTCTCGTTTAAGCAGCCGGGGAGGTTATTTAAAATTTATGTTGACTCAGTCAGATATTTCAAGGACAGATGGTACACGGTAAAACCTCTTACTGTGCGGGCCTTGCACAATATTTATGTAGAGCAACGAGATGCCCGAGGCGAATAGTGTCTTATCTTGACCATCCCTCTTGAGTGACAGCGGGCTCACTTCAATCGTGGCACGAATCAGTTTTTTGTGAATCCAGAAAATCAGGGGCCCGAGGATAGGGCGGCCTACAAGAAATTGGTCGCTTACGTCCAGATTTTTACCCCTTCCCTCTGCGTGGATCGGTTGGAACTCGGCTAATAAACACATAGGCAGTGCTCGGGTGTAGGACGATCGAGGAGTCCCTCTGTCTTTTAGGTAGTTTTATGTTCGTCGTTCTTTTGTCATCGACCACTTTATTCGATAACTAACTTGTGTTCTTGTTTTTGCAACTGCCATACCTAGTCTCAAAGACTGTGTCCTGAAGTTGTCGAACAAATGCACGGACAAAGCTTCGAAGAGGTCGGCTAAGGGTCTTGTCCTCCAAGTCGTTGCGGACGATGTGGCCGGTGGTTCGGGGATTCCTACACCTCTCAATCCTTCTCCTGTTGTGGTGACGTCTGTCAGCCCACCCTCTGAGCAAGGGACTCCACCTGCTAAACGCCATTGTGGTGAAGGTTCGCCGGTTGGTACCGCTGTGGACGAGTGTCATACCCTAATTTTTTACCCTAAGATTTTTCGCATCTCATCTGCATCTTGCATACAAACAAGATCACACACTGGGTCATCTATCCTTTTTGGTTGCAAGTTTATACCTCACAGGGGATCATCGTGCTTTTACTTGCCTTTATTTGTTTATATTTACTATCTTATAACCAAAATACTAAAAATATGTTGCAATTCTCTTCTTCTCTCTGTGTGTTCAGGTATTGCAGGTTTTCAAAGACAAGGCAGTGTTCTCAGATCTAATGTGATTGTTCAGTTATAATTCGCTTCAGATGGAAGTTTGACCTAATCTTGATCAAACTATCAAAGGATCGCTTCAACTGCAAGATGTTTATGTCAGTGGTTTATTTCTCAGATGATGCGTATTCAAATTTCAAGTTGTGTTGTGTGTGAAAGTCATCAGTTTATCAAACAGTGGTTCATGTGAAGTTTTGGTTCAAAAATTCAGACTTATCATGATCATATATTCAGTTGTGTGCATCTGCGGATTTATTTTCCCAGAGAATGATTCAAACAAATTCAAAGTAATTCAGAGTTTATTTGATCAGAGATTCAGTGGAATAGTGCAAGATGGTTCATGATTGTGTGCGTGTTGGTGGTAGCTGATTCATTTCATAAAAATAAATTCATACTCATTTTCTTATCCATTTTTATTATCCATATCCATTCATATTTTGATAACCTTCTTTTTATCATCCGATTTATCTCAGTTATTCTTTCCATTCTATCCACTTTTAATTCATTTAGAAAATCCATTTATATCCATATTTCCTAAATAAACTTTCTTTTTCATATTCACATTTTTTTCAAAATACATATTAATATTTCCAATTATCCATTCTTAAATCCATTTTTATTTTAGCCCATTCATTAACAAATATATATATATATATATATATATATATATATATATATATATATATATATATATATATATATATATATATATATATATTCATTTGTTACAAATTTACTACCTAAACCATTCTTCAAAAAGACACTCACAAGCCATCACTAAACTGTACTTTATAAGCCACTTTTATTACAACATGTCCACACAAGCTAATATCACACGTGAGCATCACACTTCTCCAGCTGCTTCCATTTTTCAGCCATAACAAAAAGCCTCATCACGTGATATTCTTTCACAGCTAAAAAACGGATTCAGCTTACACATAACAAGCCAGTCGTACAAGCCAAACATCACATACACATTCAGCATCAACAACACACATATCTTGTAAACAAAACACAAGGAAAGTTGAACAAAACGCAAGAAGAAAAGACTCAGTAGCATCATGCGTTTAGTGTTCTTCAAAACGCATAAGAGAATGCAATTAAACTCAGAATATTGCAGCATACACACACGCAAGAATCGTGACACTGAAACGCACTCGGAAACGGAACAAAACGACACATCATTTCAGCACTTTATCCTCGCCATTCTTCTATAAATAGGACTCGAATTTCACTTCAATCCCAAGCTTTGAAAGTCCACAAAATCCCTAGAAAAAAATAGTCAAGCTTCAATTCACAAATTATCCAAGTTCAATCTTCAATTCAGAAACTACAAACCTCAAAGCTTCAAAGCTTCAACGATAAACTCTTCAATTCCTCCATTTCACCTTCAAATTTCTTCCTACAAATCTTCATAAAACCTTCTTCAAATCAACTGGTCATTTCAATTTCTTCGATCTTCATTGTAAATCTTCAACAATCCTTAAATCTTCAACAATCCGAAAACCGCAACGGTCCTCTAACAACAACCACAATTTTTCAGATAGAGGTAGAGGTTCGGCCGGTGATGATTTTAAAGGAAGAGAAGGAGCGAAAACTTGTGATTTGGGCCTAGTGCCATTTGATCATGGATCCAGATACTAGTACCACCTCCTTTTTCAAGCGCTATTCCCCCCTCTTTTATTTATTTATTATTATTCCATTTTCTTTATTGTTTTTTTAGATTTCTTTTATTAATTTTATTTCTTGATTTTAATTCTCTGGTTATATGGATCATAAATGTTAGATCCATATTTTTCTTCATCTTTTATTTTTCTTTTGGTCGATGAGATCTCCGATTCGACGATTATTGATTTTCGAAGATGTTTAATCTCCATTATTTCAAATCTATGGATGAATGATCATTTGGATCATTTTCCATACTTTGGAATCGTGATAGGTTGCCTTTGAATAATCGATGTGAAATTTCGATTAAGATTAGACCGTTACCATTTTTTTCTTTTAGTGTAACATGTTTTCGGAGGATGATACATTATATCATCTCTCTAACATGTATTAGCACAAATATAGTTCACCTTAATTTGTGTTGGTCGGCCTCATTTGTAGGGTAATTACTTCGTAAATTACTCGACGATTGCTTAAAATACACCAAAATATGCCCCTACTTCGGAATAAAAATCCAATTGGATACAACGCAAGTGCAGGAAGAAAAAGGCAATTCAGAAATTGAAGTGAACACAATATTTTAATAAAAAAAATAGCAAGGCAAAATTTCCATAAAAAAACTCATCAGCAAAATAAAAACAACAAAATACTAAAAATAGAAAAATGGTAACAGGGTTTGGCCCTTTCTCTTCGATCCTTCTCTCAACTACAATTACAAGAGGAAAAATTGGGATAACAAATTTCCTTCAACCTGAACAAAGGCCAATCGAAATTCAGCATGGGAGAACCGAACCAAGTCATAACAAAAAATAAACAGAAAATAACAAAAAATAACAAAAAAAATCAGTAACATAATTGAAAAGAAGAAACTCTTCATCAATCAAAAGGCTCTCTCTCGACTCAGAACTCTGGGATCTCTAACAGAAGCACTCTTGTTCACCTCCTCAAAACCTTCTTCATCATCTCTGATCCCTGGGATCAATCTTCATCACCCTTAGAACTTCATCGTCAACATTCGACTTCAATTTTCTTCAACTTTCAATCAACTTGTAACAACATTCAAGAACCTCACCAATCTCTGCAATCGGAACTCACAACATCAAAAGCACACAATTCATCGCAAGATTTCACAACGACAAATCGTGACATTGCGACTCAGAATCGTAAGAAATTAAAAAGGAAATCAGAAGAAGAAGAAGAAGAACACAATAACTTCAGAAACAACTAACAGAAATCTACCACAACATGAATTCAAAGAAATCTGCAAAAAGCCACGTTCAATTAGTAGCAGAGTGAGTTTAATTCTCGGCGAAGACTCAAACGCGAATTCAACAAACAACGAAAATCAATCAGAAGAGATTGCAGAATAACAGAAGAAGATAAAGAGGAGAAGCGAATCAAAATATCCTACCTGAAGTACTCGTATCGTCGCCGCCTTCACCTTATAGGTAATATTTTTTCTCATTGATGCGATTTCATTTAAGCTTCGATCTAATGGAGGTTGCTTTCGTTCTGTTTGTTTTTATAATTTGTAATTTAGATCGGGAATAGGAAGAACTAGGATTGAATCTAGGTTAGGCATGATGAGATGATTCTTGAAGCGATACTATTAGAAGCGGATGGTGTATAACGACATTTTATTAAGGATGATAACGAAAGCGGACTGTGCTTGGAGAGCCGGCGATCATGGACGGTGGCGGCTTCTGGTTTGTTGAAGGAGAGGGGTTCAGAAGAGGAACGTTTTTTATTTGAGAAGATAAGAGGTGAGTATGTAATTATGTTAAAAGAGATAATTATTAGTGGTGGTGTCCACTCCGGCGGTAACACTCGTCACCGTCCGGTAGGTTCTTTGTAAGATCCCATGCACATAGTTGTATCCTCTTACCACGCACCACCTTTTCCTTGACCGTTGGATGAGCATACTAATTCAGATCTAGGTTTGTGTGGCCTAGATTGAGTCAACAGAGGTGAATAAAGACCACTGTGCACCATCAGCCTCCTAGAATACTTCGATAATTGAAACATTGTAAAACTCGAGTAGTTATTTTTTTTTGTTTTTCCAGGAATTTCAAATTCCTAGTTTTAATTGTTTTGTTTAATTTGTGTTGTTTTGTTTTTTGCATTGAATACCAGAGGCACTGATGGTAGCATTGTTGGTAGGGTTCGAGATTTTGAAGGAGGTGGTAGGGGGAAGGGTACAGCCGCCCCAGATGCTGAGTCTGCACATATACGGGCTTGATGAGTGGTCCCAACCGGTTCACACCAGAAGCGATTGACCGAGCAGCAGAGTCATTTTCATGCACCTCACGCCATTAAGCGACATGTTGGAGAGTCTTCAGAGCAGGTCACACCCGAGGTAATTTGTACCAAAGAAAATATAACATAATTTACTCGAGACTTGCTGAAATAAAATATACTTGATCACGAAAAATCGAAAATAAAGGTCATTTGTACCAAAGAAAATTAAAATAAAGCTCCATTAGGAAACTAAAAGAAATGCAGCACACATCATACGTGTCTAAGATAACAAATGTATTACGCACATGGAAGGATCTGGGTAGGAAGGTACTTCCCTTCAAACAATCTGTTCTACAAGATTCAGAGTTTTCTTTTTCCAACACAAAAACAACCTATATAATAACTTATTATAAACGGATAACATTTGTCATAAAGTCCAATGTAAGGATTCCATTGGCAACACATAACAAACACTGACAAAGGAAATCATCATTTTTTTTCTTTACTCTTCTGCGGCACTGGCAGCACTAAGATCCACAGAGAGGTCGAGAACCTGTTCAAGTTCATTCACCACGTTAAGAATTCCAAAATCAGGAAATTAACCAATTAATCACAAAACTATCAAGAGAATATGATATGAATATTCTGTAGATCTCAGATGCCTAACCGCAGGGTCAGACCAGTCCATTCATGGTTTCCCTGTAAATCTCATTGGGAGATTTAGAATCTTCGTTTTGTTATTAATTTTGTACATAAGGGTATGATTGAATTAAAAAACAATGAAGATGATTTTATTCACAAAATACATACAACAGCAAAAGTGAAGAATCGAATTTTCAGCCATAGAGCTGTTGTTCCAGGAATAGAAAGATGAGGATGAAATCCAAAATTTTCAATGCAACTTGGAGTAAACTTTGTGAAGGCAACCAAAAGATAATGATACGATAGATTAAAATTTAAAACCACTAAAGTCTTAGCTAATGGAGCAAATGACAATAGTAAAATCAAGCACAGAAAACATCTAGTCACAAGGACAGAAAAATTACCTTGCCGGTTATCAATGTATACATGTTGAGGACATCCAGTACAGTTGACTCAAAGTGTGTGGTAGCATCATAACTCTGTTAAAAAGAATTAATATTATAGGAGACTTATTGATACTATGTGTAATTATATATTATAGTTGACTTATTGATAGTATGCATAAGTATATGAGTAAGATAAAGTAAACTCACGCTCGATATGAAGCAGTTGTCTAGAGTGGGTTCATTGACTGGTTCAAATCTATCGTACATGTCAAAAAAAATCTCGTCAACAGGTCCTAAAAGGTCAATTCCGGGTTTAAGTTCAATAGCAGGCTGATCTGTCTCTGCCTCAGTTGATACAAATGCAATATATTTTCCCTTAGGGCAAACATTGTGAGAATACGAGCAACAGAATAAGTACCTGCCCGGGAAAACAAAATAAAACGATTAGTGTAACAAGAAAAATGCAATCTAGGATTTTTTAGATATCAGGCTCAAAATATTACTAATTTTTTCAATTTCAAATATGAAATTATAAGGAGGATGATAGCAAACATCCAATTGGCCTACCCTAACTAAAAATAACCTTTTATAGTATTGTTTACTAGGTTTATCAAGCAACAACTTCATTAACATTACATTTGTAATTTCACAAATAATAAGAATTTAATATTGCAATGCTGAGCTAATGGCCCCATTTATAATAGCAACTTGAACATATACAAGAGAAGGATTACTAAGGCTTAATGCATTTGGTCTTCCATCTTTCGAGAAAGGATAGCAGCTGTGGGGTTGCTTAGCGTATAACCAGACTGCTAGCTAGATGAATCCTACCAGTGATCTGCTGAGTCCAAGATGATTGAGAATTTGGTTAACATTGACCGATTGTCTGAGAGTTGTGCGAGTCTGTGCAGACAACAATACAAATATTTCAATAGTTTAAGCTAGGGGTTTCAGGACAACGAATGATGGCAAATGAACAGCACCGGGGTTGGACAGGGGATGGGGAGATAATGAAGTTTGTGGTCTATGAAACTTGCCAAAAGCTAGTTATTGCATGTGACATTGACAGTGCCTGAGGTTGATAAACTTGGGGATGGTGCACACATTAATAATCCCTGGAGGAACATTTCTTAATGTTGGTATTTGACACGAGAACAATTATGGTGGTAACTAGAAAATATCCAACACCCTCAGATGAGAAAACATGCTTAACGGCTTAGGTGGAAAGAAGCTCTAAACAACCATGGGTTGGACAAGGATCCAATGAGCAGCATTGGTGCAGTGCAGACAGGACGAAAAGAATCAAAAGAGAGGACAGTGGGAGAGAAATTCTAGGAACTTAGTAGTGCAACATTGACAGGAAATGATACCGCCGTAACGTAACAGTGTGTTGAGGTTAGGATTTAAATGTGAGACAAAACTATGATTAATGTGATATGAAATGAATAATTTAATATTGAGGCATAATACGACTTACTAACCTAAGGATCCTATTTTATACTAATTAATATTTTACACCAACTTGAATACTAGGCAGTATGACTGTATAACTAGTAATACAAGCTCAACTGAGTTAACGAGAACTTTTAAGCTCGTAAGGTTTCTAAACATAATAAGAATCAAAATATTTTAACATTGTTCTTAGTATTTTAGTTTTTGAAATCGAATCAACCACAATCATATCAGTTATCTTTCACATTCCAAAATGATCAATTGCAATATATCATTCAAAAACTGAGTATTTAATTCTATGGCTTTGTTGAATATGTTAAATATGGACCAGGATTGTGTGCCTTTAAGGCAGGAAAGGCACGGTGCCTTTCCATCAATCGTGTTCGTCGGATCAATCGGATGCACCAAATAATCCCACAAGTCAAATTCCTTTTTAAATAGAAAACATATTCATATTAACACTTTTACCCGTCCTAAAGCATATCACACAAACCCATCGCAACCTCCCCGCCTATGCTCCTGCCGCCGACTGGCCTCCCTCTATACTGCAGTAGTAGCTCCTCCGCATCGCAAACCGTCGTCTCCACCTACCTGCTACCAACTTAAGTAGCATTCTTTTTCCTCTGTTTGACTGGAATGTTTTCTTTTAACAAAACTAATGATCTATATGTTGTTGTTTATTACTAGTGTAGTAGAAACAACATCAAACCTTCTCAGGTCTCGTAAAAAAACAACTTAACAGGGTATTAAATAAAAACAATTTCAGATGCAACTAAAGAAAGGGATTTGGAAGTGTAAAACAGTTACAGATCCACCAGTGAGGAAAGCTCGGGCATTGGCAACGATAAGGGGTGCTGGGTCATGACGATACAGCAAGAGAGAGTGAACAGTTGCTTTTTATTTTGGGTTCAATTTGATACTTATGATTTTAATTAAAATTGACATGTGACATTATGCGATGCATCAGATTGATCACACAAATGAGCTTAGAGGAAAGGCACGTGCATTTCCCGCCTTAAAGGCACACAATCCTTACCCGTTAAATATCTAGTATATCTAAGTTCTGTAGACATTCTTCACAATGTTTTGGATGTTACTATACGATCATAAGAGAACTTTAAAGAATTTTCATGTACACCTGTCTCCTAAGCAAAAAAAATCACCTCACCCTTTAAGTAGTTAGCTTAAATTAATTTTTTCAAGGAATTAAAAAGATAATTGTATTTTTTTAAATACCCCTCATGGGAGCTCTTCCATGGATATGAAAATATTTATTGAAAAATAAAATTCAAATTAATAAAATAATATTTTAGGAATGATGGAATTAAATATAATAGAATTAGTTAAGTTTGGCTTAGATTTGAGACCACAAAACATGACTTTTTTGTTGCTTTTATTCAAGACCTGAGGGAGTCTCTCAGTTGTTATGGGTCAGACTCAAAGTTCTCAGAAGTATGGACATTACCATACCTAAGAAATCCCAAGTCATTGGAAGAACTTACAATTGAATGTCAAATTACTTTTTTTGATAGTCCTAATAGCAGGATATACCTTGTCGATCTACTGCACATCCTACTGCAATAGATTCTATTAATCTAACCCAAAATATACTTTTTGTTATACTAGTTGATAACTTACATGTCTGACTTTCGACCCAACTGCTTCTGTGGGAGAATAACTTGCACCGATTGGGAGTCATTGGTGCTAGGGATCGGATGGCTCATGATGGCTATTGCCCTTGCAACCTTACCAACCTTCCTCACCTGTTGAAATGGATGAAATTTTGTTTAAAACAATGGGGCGATCTTCCAGCAAGAATCATTTCAGAGACTAAAATCAATTCAACATTTAGCACTGATTTCATTTTTTTCTATCTTTAGTCAGGACAAACTTCCTTCAGAAAGAAAGTTCATAGTATGTTATTAGCATAGACTTTAGGAGAAAAGAAATTTTCAGTCTCACTATAACCTGAACTGCACCATGTAGTCAATAGGAATTGATTTTTATTACCTTGCCGGGCAAATATGATGGATCACAAACAACTTTCTTGCATTTGGCAGTTTCCCCTTCAGATGTGACACCAGTAACCTTTCCTTCAGCATCAAATTCTACCTGGAATTCAAGCAAAATAATAAGCAATTTCTAAAGAAAGAGTTTATACCGACAGATAGTTCAAATACAGATCAAAATAACAATTATAAAGGGTCGGATATTCCGTTTGAAAGCAATTGACAAAATAAATGACACACTCAACGAGTTTAAGAGGCTATGTGTATTGGGACAGGATTCATTTAACAGCACTGTAAATCAAAACCAAATAACCGAATGAATCATTTTTCCCATAAAACCTAGTACAATGCAGTGTTATCAAATTGCCCCGCCATGGCTGCTATGGCGAATTTACATAGCGGTTTTTGGGCTCTCCGCAATGGTAAATATTGGCCTCTATTGCGGGTTTTTCCGCCATAGTCCGCAATAACGGTGCCGCAAAGCGGCCGATATGGCGGAATTTTGCCCTCCGCCATGGACCGCCATCCGCCATGGACAATACTGGTACAATGCACATGAATTTTCACATGATTCAATATTGTTTCCCGATCAATAAAAGTATCTTCCAACAAGCATTGACTAATTCAAAGAAACTACAATATCAACAATTTTATTAGATTTATATTCAGGATAATTTCATTCAAGATCTAGATAATAACTATAGTCCAATGGATCAATCCAAAAAACTAGTGAAAATTGTAACTGTGCAGGTGAGCCAAGTCACAGTTAGTGTAAATTAAATGAGAGCATGAGAGAGAGAGAGTATGTATCCATAGCAGTGTATAATTGTATGTCTACCTTGCATTCAGGTTTATTCAACATATAGGTACCACCATAAACAGCACTAAGCCTTGCAAATGCCTGAACCAACAAAAGACAGAATTAAAAAACCAAGAGCGAAACAAGTCCAACACATTACATTCTCAACAGGAGATAGAGCAGACAGGTAAATATAGATGTAGACAGGGATACCTGGGGGAGCTCTCCTAAACCATACAAAGGGTATATGTAGGGTGATCCTCCTTGAAATCGCGCAAGAGACTCTGCATATAACTACAAGTAGGAAATATAAGCCCGTGACCAAGGACACAAATAGTAATCCAAATGGAATAGATGAAGGACACAAATAGTAATCCAAATGGAATAGATGAAGCTTTCAATTAAGAAGAATCCATAAGAAAGAATAGCAAGTTCATAATAATCCAGCACACTCACTTTCATTCTCTTCACAGTGTCCAGAGCTGGCTCACTCAAGTAGCGATCATCTCTATGAAGCGCCAGAGCATGACCAATGAAATCCATAGTGTTATCATCAAGGCCATATTTTCTGCCATGGATCAACAAGAAAGGCAAAGGGATCTTAGAATATTCTTCCTAACCAACCACAAAATGTTATACTTTCCTTCTTAGCATAGGAATATAGGGATGTGGAGACCTAGTCTACCAATACATATCACAATATATAAATATAAATGCAAACTTAAAGCAAATCACCGCACACTTTTAGAATTTGAATTCATGAATATGTATTTAATCTGTATATAAAACTGAAAGAAGACATGTCCATACACTTGCATTTCACTATCGACTCTATGACTAAAAAATTAAAGATGACGCCATATTAAGTCAAAAGACATGGTAGTTAGTTCAAAACAATTTCCAACTGATTATGCAGAGTACTAAGACAATACAAAGGTCAGATAGACATACGCTATCAGTTGCTTAGTAGTCGTTCTTGTCAAGTCCATCGCATCATGAGTTTTAGGATCACTCTCATTATAATCTTGAACATAAATGAAAAACTTGCGTGCACGTCGTTTTTCAAATATCCCCATAAGTGGGGACTTCAATGCCTCCATGTCATTAGAAGGTACCTTGTGAACCTATAAAAGAGGAATTTCCCAGCAGCAAAGCAATCAATACATCATAGACATCCAATGCAATCAATGTGAAAGAAAATAAAACACAAACATACCTTTGCTTTGTTAAAGACAAAACTTCCATCCACAGCTTTAAAATAGAGATACTTAGTAACATCAGTATGAATGAGAACCCTCACTAACATGCCATTAGCCATAATGAACTAGCCATCCAAAAAAAAATTCATTAAAAAAAATAAAAAATTACAGAAATCAGAATATTGACAATCATAATATGTTATAAAACAAGTGTGCATCTATTTTGTGCAGGTCATGAATCAATCATTCGAAGGTTTTAAAAATCAGCTTGTGACTGCAAAAAACGGTATTGGCAAGTGCCGATACCGATACCGTTATTCACTGTTTTTATGTCAAGGAACAAATTGTGGTTAATTCACACCGCAACGACCACAATCAGACACAAGAACGGACCGCGACCGATATAAAGAATTAAATAACAAGTAAACGGAAAATGAATAACAAACCTTAGGGTTCATATCGATATTATAGTCTTTGCTAGAGCCCAAATGTGGAGGAGGCTTATCATCTCCTCTGAATTTCTTCCAAAGCTGAATCATCAAAAATCAAAAGTATAAATCAAATCAAATAAAATCATAATTCATTTTATAGTCACGAAAATCGGATAAGAAGATTTATATTAAAAAAAAAAAGAACCTGAATAAGATTGAGCGAGGTGGATTCTCCTCCGTAATAGTCATTTCTATCCATGTGAAGAACCTAGACACGAACGAATCAAAGAAAATTCATCGATCGATTGGATCTATCAGTGAATCGATAACAGAAAATGAAATGGTGCGTGAAGTGTTGTTACCTTGAGGCCATCGACGGAGAGAAGACCACTGAGAATGCATTCCTTGAGACCAGTTCCCAAAACGATGACGTCGTACTCTTCATCCATTTTCTTGGATCTCGGATCGGAATGAAAAGGGGGTTTAGGGTTTCGTGATTTTGATTAAAATGAAAATCAGAAAAAGACAGAAGAAGAAAAATGGATCTTGATTTGATTGTCAAACAGTCTAACGCCTTCAGAGATTGCTTCTATTCGGTGGTGATGATGATGGAATGTAATTTAACGACACTTGTGGAACCTTTTCTTATTTTTTTTATTTCTTTTATTTTTCTTTTATTTCTATTCTCTCTTATTTTTAAGGTATTTTTTTCAGGCATCTTTTGAATATGAGCCTTTGGATATCAATACATTTCAATTTTATTCTAACTTTAATTATGACCCGCGTTAAAAAATCAAAAGGTAGTAAAAAAGTTGGTGTTGAAAATTTATTTTTCAATAAGTGAATAGACAACTTTTGAAAACAATATTTTTTTATTTAATTTCCAAACATATAATTTTAGTGTTTGTATTAACATTTTTTCTATTATAACTTCTATTTCTTTACATTAATAAAATAAATTTGTTAAATAAATATAATTTAGTTTTTTTCTTTGTCAAGTAATTTTGTGGTTAAAATTAATCATTTAAAGAATAATAAATGAACTCTCGCATCGAATGTTCATATACAACTATCGATTAAATTGACTTAAAGGAATAATATAATTTAGTGGTTAGTTACAAGAAAATATGATGTGTTATTGTATGCCTAAAGCACCTAAACTATAAGATAAGTAAGTTTATCCTAGTGAGTTTTATGGTTCAATTGGATCGGAAGTTTCTAAAAAGCTTAAGGGTCTATCGGTGTAGGTAAATATCTAATGCGTTCTCCGATCAGGGAAGTCATTTTTAGAGGAGAAACTATGCGTTTTTTAGATATGTTTACTCTCTGACTAGACCCTCTAAGAGGTCCTAATGGTTTGGACGTGAGTAGACTGAAAAAAGACATACATCCTTTGAAGAACGTCGTTTCACGAAATATACGACTCGTGTTTCTTTAACTTCTTTAAATTTTGTGGGTGACATATTTACAAAGATTAATACAGTCAATTATATTTCGCCTAAAAGATGGTTAACTACTTCTCATTTTGTTTTAGGATTATTCTTATTCGTATGTCATTTATGACACACAAAAAGAGCCGGTGCACCTATAGTGTGTGATTTGGAAAAGGAATTAGACTGAAATGCACTTTCGGTCCCCGTAGTTTGAAGTTTTTAAAATTTAGTCTCCCATTTTAAAATCAACTTTTTGGTCCCTAAACTTTACTTCCCTTGTGATTTCTATGGTCTTTCTCCATTTGGTAATCTCATTAATAACATGGCATATGCACATTACCACCACGTCATATTTAATGAATATTTTAATTCACGTTATTTAATTTAGTTTTAAAAACAATTTTAATTCAAATAATGATTTTAATAAAACAAATTAAAATGGTTTTTTTAATACAAACCCAAAAACACATGAATGTGAACCCTACTTTCCCAGTCGTCTTCGTCTGAAATCAAGCACGAAAAACACAGATTTACAACATTTCTTTTTAATCTTCAAAAAAACCAATCAACTTCCATAAAATTAAAATGTATCAGAAATCAGTTACCAATAGTAGCTACGGAAAATCGTTCTTTGAGGTACGAATGTCATTGTGGTATTGATGCTCCATTGATGACGGCATTGACTGATACAAACCCGAGACATCGTTTATGTGATTGCGGGATGTATAAGGTACGATTTTTTTACGCTTATTTTGATATTCTTCTCTTTTAACAATGTCACCATTGATGTTTATTCCTTCTACTCCATTGATGTCTTCAGCTACAATGTTATTAGAAGTGTGGCCACTTAGTTTGGTTAGATGAAGAAATGAACCCGAGAGCAGAGGAAGTTATTTTCTCATTAATGCAAAATTTGAATGATGAGAAGCAAAAGGTTAAATATGCTAGCATGAAATATGAAGAAATGAAGATGAAATTATTGAAGAAGCATTTGAAGTTCAATTGGATGATTACCACATTTGTGTTAATTATATTAGTTGATTCAACAACAATGAAAAAGGTTATTAGTTGAATTGATGTTGTTTGTTTACGTTCTATTTTTTTAACATTTATGGTTTAATTTGAAAGATTCAATATGTTTAGGCTCTATATTGTAATTGTTCTACGTTGAGAGATCCAACATTGTGTAATTTGACTTGATCATGGAATGAAATTACATTTGGTCCACAACTGATATTTGATATTTGATATCATACTATGGTTGAAATTTGATACCATTTGGCATTTGACAATTAATATTTGATACCATTTGACATTTGACAGTTGATATTTGATACCATTTGACAATTGAAAGTTGATACCATTTCACATTAGATATTGATACCATTACATAACAAAACCATTTCATGCTTGATATTGATACCATAACATAACCAGTTGATAATTGACTAACATAAAATAGTTGTGAGTTCATATAAAATAATTGACTAACATAACCAGTATATAACATTGTGAGTTCCTATAAATCATCCGAAATGGCTAATTGAAATGAACAAACATGTTCACGATGTAGTATGTCAATCGAGATCATATAGAATAATTGACAAACAATCAATTGATACCATTATAAAACATAAATGGTTATGTCAGATGGTTCATAAAACGTTTTTATTAACATAAACATGTCATACCATAACATAACATAAAACAACTGATACCATTTGATGGTTTATAATAGATCAAGATGTGGTTCATACCATTTGATTAACATAAAATAATTGGTTCATACATACCATATTACATCAAAATATCATGGTTCATAAAAGACCATTGGGCATTGCAAAATAGACCAAATTTTATTACAAAATAGAGTAGTTAAGACCACTAGGCATGGTTTAGAAAAAGACCAAACATCATTACAGATTAAACAACACTGCATCTTGACAAAATATACTACTTAATGCATTTAATCTTGAGTAGCTTGGGGTGTTTGAAATCCCTGTCCAATTTCAGACTGGTTTTCGCTTGTTTTTTCTTTCCTTTTCCACCCTTATTGGTCTTTGCATTCTTTGCCTTGTTTCCTCCCTTTGGTACTGCTCCATAAATTGTTCTTTTACCCTTACAATTTCTCTTGTTACAGACAATTTCTCCACATTTCTTACAAGTAATTGTTGCAAGTCTCCTTGAAAGCACATGAGGATTCATTGGTTTGTCACCTGTCTTGTTTCTCAAAAAATTTGGACGACCAATTACTTGTCTCATAATAGGAGGACAAATTGGAACATGGTCAACCATTGGCCACAATTGTGGTCCATTAGTTGGAAATACAATATTTGAATAAGTCTTCTCAGATGTTGTTTTCCTAAAATGATCAAAGACCTAACCAATGTTGTAATTCATATAATCCAATAAATAATCAAAGAATACGAATTTTGAATTATACCTATAATACTCAACCACATAATTTTCAAGTTGTTTTTTATGTTCCATATACATATGATGAGATGATAGCAAGGTATCCCAAATAAATCCCAGTTTTTACATGAACATGTTTCATTTTTAAGATTGACACAGTAGGTATCAATCTCACTGGTCACGCCAAATATTGAAAGATTATCATCACCATGCCATGTTAGATTCCATCCATATGCATGTTTTTTATTCTTTTCAATGACCAGCTGAATCCTAGGACAAATACCTCCATCATACCCTTGCAACAACTCATTTTGTTTTGTATCCTATTTAATATATAATGTTTGATCCCTTTCAATAAAGTGATATTATGTTTGTTTCTATGCTCCAATATTTCCATGTTAAAAGCTTCACACATGTCATTTACTTGCATATCACATTTTGTATATGTCTTGAAGTGTGATATAATCCAAAGTTGTGCACCTTCGTTTAAATATTTCATTTGCTGCATTGCTCTTTTGTATAATGGTATTATAGTTGCCCTAATTGCTGCCCGAATGGCCTTTAACTCCAAACCAAGGTATTTCTTCTTCCAATTACCATATAGATGTTTTCCACAGAGTCTCTGCTCTACATGGGCATTAATACCTTGAATTGCAGGAACCAACCATTGTCACATGTAAGACAACAAATAAATACATGAAAAAATATGCATGACATAAGAAATTATATAAAGACATAATAAATTATATAAAATAATATATCTTATGTCAGTTAGAAATAAAATCATACGCCTTTTGGTCAAGTTCATCTCCTCGGGATCTTCACCATCTTCATTATATTCACTATATTAACTTTCAACAAATCCTTATCATTCACTAGCTTGTTCGTTATTAACTTCAACATCTGGCTCACTAACTTCAGCTTATTCATTAGTAACTTCAGCATTAGGATCACTGACTTCAGTATTAGGCTCATTCACTCAACTTGTTCATCATTGAAATCAACATTAGGTTCATTTAAATAAACAGCAGGCTCATTCAATTTAACATTAGACTCACTAAAACCAGTACATTGGATGTCATCATCATCATCAATGTATTTATCTAATTCACTTGGATCCACAATCATAAGGGTCAAATACTTTGTGCTCCGCATATACATCTATCACCTCGTGTCCTAAAACATCTTTGGCAAATTACAACACATTCTTACCGTTATTCAATTGCCCAAGACCACATGAAAAGCTGAATATACGGTTCCAATACCACATACACTTTATGTCTACATAACCCTCACTTTAATCAATATTTCCACATCCATGTATGACGTGAAATCCATATCCCACTGCCAATTCATCTTAGTTACCTCTCTATCAACATACCGCTTAACAGGTTCAGGAACTAATCTTTCCTTGTAGTGTATTCTTAACCCACCCTTATTAGTCTGACTTAGCCTGAGAATTAATCAAATAAATATTGAATAAGTTAACATTCACTAGGACCACAACCAAACATTAAATAAACAATGTTGGACCACAACATTTGAATAATATAAGTAAACAAGAAAATAACCATGGGACAATAAGTTCGCATGAAAAGGACAATGAACCACAATTAAAACATACAATAGACAACACAAAACAAGTTTCTAGAGTAAGGCCTAATTAAAAATGAATTTAATTATTAATTCTGTCATAAAGACCCTTATGTTCATTCCCCAATTTTCCCCGGAAGGACATGCACTTCTAAAATATCTTCTATTTTAGGTCGATATTGAAGTTAGTTATATACATATGACCAACAATGAGAATGCTTGAAAGATTGTCGCAATTTGTGCATTCAAGTCTATGAGGATTAAATAAGTTCCACTTCATTTCAATGTTTCACCCTTACATCATGTGGAACATTCTATAATACACAATACCACATAAAAATAGCAGCCATTGCACATAATTATGCTACCTCAATTCAAATAAGCCTCACCATACAACCATATTTTCCTTGAACTTTTAATATAATTAATTCCCCATTTGAATTTGAGTCCCTCTAACTAACTGAGTTAACTAATAACTATATGAGTCAGGACTCAACTCATTGAGTTAAGTCCAACTAACTCCATACCTATGTCAATGCCTCATTCCAAACCAAATTCCAAGCCACATTTGCTCCCAAACCTTGACTCTATTTAAGCAAAACCCTCTTATTGATGAAAGGGGGCCGAATCATTTTCCTAAATTTCTCACTTTTCACTCTTTATTCTCTCACTTTTGTTGAGTTTTTCTTGATTTCACCCTCACTTTTCAACTTCATCTTCTTCCCTAACCACACCAAAGCTCCACCATTAACAAGTTTAACAAGCTTTTCATTGGGGCTTGTTAAACTTTGAGATCAACCTCCATTAAACCATCTTCTCATCACCAGATTTTGCAACAATAGTAAAATTATTTACTAATTTAAGCTTTGGGAACTCTTTCTTGAAGAATTATTATGCAAATTCGGAATCGGTCGATTATCGCATTATTCTTCATTTTTCTTGCAGAAGAGTCATTGAATCGTTGGTTTTCTTTGCTATCTCCATTACATTCTGTTTACAACAAGCACAAAGGCAAATCTCCAACTTGTAGGTTGGTAACTCTCACATTATTTATCATTTCGATCAATTTTCCACTTTCACAATGTAGTCCGAAATGCTTATTTTGCTACTTGAATGTGAACTTGCATGATGGATTCCATTAGTTCTTGATTACTCTTTATTAATGTGAATTTTGCATCTGCGGCTCTACCTCGTTACATTGTGATTGCATGCAATAAGTGATTCTGGCAAGTGATTATTTTCATAATTTGTTTGTTGTTGCATGTGTAATCAATTGTTGCATATGGTCTAAATGGTTACACCCCTACCTGCGCACCTGGGACTGCTTTTATTCATGGTGTAATCGGCTACACCAATTTGTGTAACTGGTTACACCTGTTACCTTTTGTGTTTTTCTTACTATTTTGGGTCATATTCGCTTATCTCCCTTAGGTTTTCCATCATAGGCCTATATTGATGTTTATGCCTCTGTTTTAGGCCAATACATCCTTACATTGATTAGTGCTTAGTTAATTGCATGTGTTGTGCTTGTTTCTATTTCAACTTTGTGACATTTTAAAAGCACTTTTTGTGAGTACATCTTGCTTATGTGAAAATGTTTAGAAATGTATGCTAATTTGACATTTCTTGATGTTTTTCCCTTCAATTCAATACATTAAATTTACTCTTCCTTGGGTAAATTCAATCTTGTTTGACTTTGTTTCATCCATGCTTTAATAATATTTTAATCTCATTAAAAGATTGTTGGTATTTTCCTTCTTTTTGATTAGTTGATCAAACTTTGCTTTGATTAATTAATTACTTGGAGACTTGCACTTTCCCCTTAATCTTTCACTCAAGAGATTTTTGGCCACCTAGTTTTGCAATCTTTTCAAGTTAGACTTCGAGATATCGTAAGACTGGAGCATCGTACAAAACACAACATCGAATGGCGTCTTCTCAAGACTTGTCAACTACATTTCAAGTTGTACGCCACAAGCCTTAAGCGATAGGGGAGGAGTGGGCTCGAGAAATCATACCCCATTCTAATTACCTAATGTATACGATGAATGGCCCAGTGTCTGGAGTAGTCACCCATATCCATAAACTTTAGTACAAATTGGACGACAGTTGATAAAATCTCAATCGCACAACACTACAGTGATCAATGTCAATAAGACTTATCTCAAGGTTCTTCGTCAATCATGCTCATTGTGCAGTACAAGTCTCTAGTGGGCTGAAGAAATCCTACTCCATTATGATTACTTTGGTGAGGGACAAAAGACCCAATTCCTAGAGTAGTCGCCTCTACTATTTGACTTTGGCACATCCCGCAGTCAATTCATCACTCTCTTCGTTTGACCAAGCAATCTTTGTGCCTCTCCTCTTACTTTTCTTCAACTTTTTCTTTGCCATTTGGAGTTCATACTCTGTCAATATTGTCTTTTGCCTTTTAGAGTTCATAATCAGGCGATTCTTCGTCTTTTCCTTCGCCCTTTAGAGTCCCATGCTCCAGTGATCCCTTCTTGTCCTTTGGAGTTCATGCTCTGGCGATTTTTCAACCTTTTTTTTTGTCCTTTAGAGTTCATACTTTGGCAATATTTTCTTTCGCCCTTTAGAGTTCATACTCTATCATTTCTTCAACCTTTTTTTGCTTTTTGGAGTCCATGCTCTGGCAATCTTTTCCTTCGTCATTTGGAGTTCATACTTTGGCGATTCTTCAACTTTTTCCTTTTCCCTTTGGGGTTCATACTCTAGCAAACTTTCCTCTTATCATTCTCCTGCCCTTTTGAGTTCATGCCCTGACAGCTTCTCTCTTATCCTCCTTTTGCCCTTTGTAGTTCATACTTTGGCAACCTATCATTTGTTTCTTCTGCACTTTTGAGTTCATACTCCGGCAGCTTCTCCTTTTTTTTTCTTAGTTCCATGAACTACGGAACTCTGATTTCCTCATTGCACTATGAGGATACGTAGGCACAAAATTGTGAGATCTTGGCGAGCACCCTTCCTTCATTTTCACCATTTTCATTGCACTATGAGGATACGTAGGAACAATGACCCCAATCCTCCGCAAGCACTCTATCTATTTCCCTTTCTGTCCCTCCTTCGCGAGTAGCCTTTAGATAGAACACTCATCCAAGCAAAGAACAAGCAAAATAGTTCTTGTCGAGTACGACAGATGCGAGGGATGTTAATACCTTTCTCTCGCATAACCGACTCCCTTGCTCGTTTCTCTTTCCCCTGAGTTTTATCGATATTTTCCCTTTTCTTTTGGAATAATTAAAATTCGGCGACAAATCTATTATACCATCGAACGTGCGATGCGCTTGAATATACTTCCGTTAGTTTTAGAGATTAATTTTGGAAAATCATAAAACCGTAACAAAGTTAATATAAAAAGTAACTCTAACAAAAACTTAAAATTTTTAAGTCTTGGAAAACAAACTTGAGTTTATGTGATTTTAATCTAGAAAATTATTAAATTTGCTTTTTGTTCCTATAAAAAGATTTTACACTACTTAGTTGTTTCAAATAACTTTAGTGATTTTTAATTAATTTTTAGATGAGCATATATACTTTGCTTTGAAACGGGATCAAATTTATGTCTCAGTTTTGCTGTTGGATCTGAATTGTTGCTTTGAAGATTACTATGATACTCTACACAATATTCATTCTTTGTATGAACTCTTTATTCTGAATTGGCAGCAAGTGAGTTTTGTTCGCAAATAAAAACAAAGGACAAGAAATACCTTACTTTGAATTGGGAACAAGTTTATGTGCCAAACTTTGGCGTTTGATGAAGGATTAGTATATCTATGGCATTGAAGATTAGAATAATTTTCATCTTTTTCTAATGTTATGTTATAAAGTAGAAATTAGTGTACAGATAATAAGAATGACAAAGTGTTTTATGTGTTTTATCACATGGTTCTATTATACTCATTCAACCATACTTAATTATTTATGTCAATATTATGTTTATGAATGATTTGAAGTCAATATTATGTTTATGAATGATTTGGAGACAAAAATAATTCCTGAATACACTTTACTTACTCTATCTAGTTTCAGAAAGATTAGTTTTAAAGATAATTTATAGAAGATACGTTTTCTCAATAATTCATTATTAAATTTGTTAATTTAATTTGGCATAATATAATATTTTCAAATTAAACAAAACTTAAAGTGATTAATATTAATATAAAAAGTTAAATTCAAATTAATGCACATAAATATTGTTGAAACAATTAATTTGAAACTCAAAAAAAGAAAAGAAATCAAGAAAACAATCCATATATATGTTGTGATCTAGAGATATTTTATATATTTTTTAAAATTGTAGAAATGATATATAGTTGGAATAAAAATTTTAAATGTATTAAAAATGATTCAACCCATTAAATCAAACCGAATAACTGTTCAAATCAAAATATGAAAATTAGTTTAGGCTTGCGGTTTTGATTGGATTGTGTGTTTAGACTCGAATCTAACCAGCCTCGACTGATTGTTCTATCATATCTTATAGCAATATATCTATTTAGAACGTTAGGTCCTATTAATGATTCTCTAAAATAGTTTACATTTGTATTAAGGATTTTGACCTAAATTGCAATTATGCATTAGCATCATATTATCATATTAGATTGAGATTGACCAAACACTTAAGGTTCATTGGATCATATAAATAGTTAGTTCTACTAACGTCAGTCCATTGGGACAAATGCCTAAGAAATAGAACTAAACATGGAGGTGGATTTTCCTATAGGTACACTTGATCACAATTGACACGGTCCTGAAGACTGTTAGATAATACTCTACAAGATTTTCCGACATACGTATCATGAGACAATAACGACTAGTAGGAAGTTCAATAACTTCACAAACTCTATAACATCACTATAAAAGTCATGCTACAAATAAGTCAATAGTATATATTATTTCAAACTTAAACTCTGCACTTACAATCGTCACTAACTTGATTTTTTAGAGTGGTTGCATATACACCCCGTTGTCAGAAGAATCTATATGACCGCTATTAGAGTTTGGTTTTTTAGAGTGCTTGCATATACACCCCGTTGTCAGAAGAATCTATATGACCGCTATTAGAGTTTGTAAGATCCACCATTATATGTGAAAAAGATGTCAATCGTCTTTGAAAACATTGATTTTGATAAAAACAAAATGTTATCTTGGAAGAGATATCAAAGAAGAAAAAAAGATAAAAATGAGGTTTCAAGTTTGCCAATTCATGAAGTTCGAGAGAAGTGATCATCATTGAGTACCAATAACAATTGATTTTTGAACATTCACCAGGTGTTCATTAATCACTTCATTTAATCATTCTCTAAGAGTCCAAAGCATGTAAGCATGTTTACTTTCATGAAACGCCTTTAAAAATGCAAGAAAAATGATTTTGACTTGGATACAATCTATCGGATAAACCATGCAATCGATTATATGTGATTTTTTTAACCAATCCAATAGATTGGATGAACCCCTACAACCAATTAAACATGCATTTTTTCAAGCAAACCTTTTCTTGCGTCATAGGCATTGCTTAGAGGGTTTGGTTATTCAAAATTAGCATTGCCATCAAGTTTAGGTAGTAAAGCAATGTTATTACTCTCTTTTTGTATCACCATTGAGTAATTTTTATTAATTGAAGGTAGAAGTTCTATAAAAAAACTTAGTCTTGATAATAGAAAAATTATCATTTAAACCTGTTAAAAAAATTAAATAAAATTAAACTTGTGCATCAATACATGACATCTTTTGGATTTAGATATGCACATTAAGATCCTTATAGGAAAAGGAAGCCGAACTTTTGCTCTTAATTCAGTAATAGTTTTTTTTTTAAACACTAGCATTTATGCGAAATGCTCCATTCTTCTAAGATTTAATATCAAATTTGAAATTTGGGCAATTCTTTAAAAAAAAAAATTGTTTCAAAAAATAATAATTTAATCGATTTTAATACTAAAATTTACATTATTTATTGAAACATCATAATTAATCTGTAGTTAGCAGCTGAGTTAAGTGTACTAAAATTCAATAAATAAAAAAATATTGTATTGATATTTTGCAGTGACGATTATTTTAATTTTTTATGAGATGGAGAGTATTGTTTGAGAAATGATATTTAAACATTAGAAACTAATATTCCAAAGGATGTCTCTTTTTAATTTTAAGGTATAATAACGTAGTTTTGAAACTTGTGAAGCAGTATGAAATCAAAAAGTAAGAGAAAGATAAAAGACATTGCTAAATATGATGTTTAAAATTGGCACTATTTGACTATTTTTTAGATTAATTATATAAATAATCTATAACAGAGAAGAGGAATAAAGTTATTGAATGACAGAAAAGAAAGAAGAGAAAGAAGAAAAGAAGACTTTAAAACAAACAGAGTAATAAAATAAAAAATAAAAAAAAAAGAGAAAAGGGGGAGAAAAGAAGAAAGAAGAGAAAAGAGAGAAAAGAAAGTCGAAGAAGAACAAAAGAAGAACAAAGAAGTAAAAACCAACTTGAGAAGAGGGAATTGCAGGCAGCTGACACTAAGAAACGAAGCAGACAGAGGCGGCAGTGCTGAGAAATGCAGAAGATGAAGCCAGCAATGGGAAGAAGAGAGAAGAAAACTCTGAAAAATGAAGCGAAAGCATGAGAAGAACATTGAATCCTCTATTTTGTGTTGAGTTAGGGCAAATTGGAAAATTTTCACAAAACTCCTCCAAAATTTATTTATTTTATGGGTAAATTTGGGTTTTTGCATTCAAAACAGTTCAAACCCGCTCGGACCAAGAAGCACTCCGCTCCCACTACCCGCTAAAGATCAAATAGCGGCCGCTATCTCAAACTGAGACACAAACAGCTCCTTCATAGCGGGGGGGTCATTGCTCCTGGCCGCTATCCCGGGATAGCGCCGCTATCAATAACTCTGGCTTAAGGTTAAAAGCAACCAAACTGGAAGTCAATCTAAACAGAGCTGTATAACTTTGTCTTTCATACCTCCAGTGTTTCCTATTAGTATCTCTTTTTCTCATTTCATTTTTCACTCTCTCTTCTCCAATTTTTATCATTTTAACTTATGCACGAACAAGCCTCAGAAAAGATAAACTATCTCATCATTGAGTACCTTGACAAAGAATGTATCTAATCACTCTGGTTGCAGGATAATTGCAAGTTTGATTAAGGTTGTGTAGTTTCTGGATGCATATAAAACTCTAAAACTTGCAGCTAATGAAGAGGGTTCATATGAAAGGAAGTCTAACACCTTGATTTGCATGATGTTGAGTACTTTATATAAATAGATTAAATCTGTAAACTAGTCAATTTAACCCCTGAAATTAACAAAACTTCAAAACCATATCTGAAATTGAAAAATCCTTTGATACATTATTCTTTCCAAAACAACTGTAGACACTAAATATACTGACCTAAAAGAACTAATGTGATCAAGGATTCTCAATTTGATGAATGATTTTAAAGTTTCATTAATTTTAGGCACTAAATTGCCATGCCAACAATTGGTAATTCACTAAAAACTATTGTAGTCATCAACATTTTTAGTAACAAAATAGTCGTTTAAAATAGACAAACTCAGCCAAAAAAATGAAAATCTCAGTGTATTCTAGACTAGACTAACAACTTATTTCTTTCCTAGATTGCAATGTGGTTAATGTTAATGATACACAATGCCTTCATTAATAAATCACAAGAAACATGCACCAATTAGTGGAAGCAAAAAGGAAACAAATTAACACAGAATAGAAGTAATCAGTGCACTAATACTAGTTAATAATCCTAATTGAATGGTAACTCACAAAAACAATGAAGTCAATGAACAAAAGGAAAAGGGTTCAAAATTCAAACCATGTATAAGAAGCCCCTATATGTCAGTGATGCACAAGGGAAAGGCTGCATATGAGTACAATAGCATAGACAGCACAATCCATGAAGACAGCATCCGCCACAGTCTTCAGCACCATCCCAATTTCCAATGTTTTGGCAAGCTGTGCGTATTGATCAGAAGAATCGGCACTGTTCTGTCTTCTCCTCAACCTTTCATCGGAGCCTCTTTGTTTCCCGTAGATAATTTTCGCAACAACAAACGAAGAATTTGTGAGCAGAACCAAATAAAGTGGTCTAAAGCTAATAACAGTCTTGATCAAAGAGAATCCTAGATAAGATGCAACCACCAATAATGCAACTATAATCGAACAACAAAGACGCGTAAACCTCGAGGAATCAATGGCATTAGTCAAGTCGCTAGGGTTTATGAAATTGAAACTTGTAGGATGAAATTCCCCGTCACGTGTTTGTTGCCGGGAAATTTCATTAGATGAATCTTGATATGCTAGTGGTTGAGGTTGAGGTTGAGGTTGAGATTGAGATTGTGGTTCTCGTAGAAGTTCAGGTTCAATTTCAGAATTGGGGAAAGTTAAAATCTCACTTTCACTGTGAAGTTTTTCAGGCAAAGTAAGGGTTTCGGTGACGGTTCTTTCTGTATCAACGGGATTCGGGTAATCCTCTTCCTCGCCGTTGGCGTGAGGTAGATCTGAAGAAAAGTAATTGTAAAATCAAAATTGAATTCTAGGGTTTGGAAATTGATGATTGCAGAAGCAATAAGAAAATAGAAAATTGAAATGAAAGAGAAGAGTAAGGTACCGGGAGGAGGGAGGGCTTGGATCCGACCCTGGATGAAGGCGAGACGATCGGATCCTTGCTGGAGGATTCTTCTTCTTCTCCGGGCATCTCTCGTGTTGTTTGCTTCTGTCATTTTTTTCTTCCTCTTTACTTCACCTTAGGACTCGGTGTTAACTCGAATCATTCCTTAAACTTTTATTTTGGAGTTAACTCAATCAACCCTGTTGCTAGAAAAAAGAGAACTTTGATTTTAGTTCATTCATTTTTTATAAGTATTGTTTAAAGTTGTATAAATATGTTTTAATGTTTTTAGTGAAATTAAATTGAATTTTTTATATTTTAATAACATGTTTAGCGCGCGTGTTCGGTTATGTGATTTGAAGTATGTAGGTTGATTTATGTTTACACAAGATTTTCATCAAATTTTATTATACCCTTTCATTAAAATTATTAAACACTAGCAATATACTTGGGGTCCCGGGGTGAACTTATTTAAATACATATTAGATTGCAATATTATAGTATATACTAATAATTACCATAAAAAAAATATCTATGTAATAAAAATATATGATTAGTGCAACATCAATATGTATTGCACTAAAAAAATTATGTATCAAAACAACAAATATAGTTGTTAGTCACTTCAAATAATTTTCAATATATGAATTGTTTCAAAGTTATAAATACAAAAATGTATAATTAGTGCAACATCAACATGAACTTCACTCAAAAAAAATCATGTAGCAAAACAACACGAGTTTTCATATTGACATGGACAATTCGACCTGAAAATAAAATATTGTATGTAATATAGCAAAAAAGTAAAAATTAAATAATCTAGTAAATGTTCTAGTTAATGTATAAATTGCAAAATATACCTATTAAATGTTGTGGAAAACCTCCTTGAATACAACATTAGTGGTAGTTACTTTTGCAAATGTTGTCTTTCTCATGAATCAAAACCTAAAGACCTTCTTTAGACATAACTCGAGACATTGCAACATATAGTTGACCATGACTAAAAACATCCTTTGGTAGATGTAAACCCACATTGTCTAAAGATTGTCTTTGAGATTTATTAATTGTCATGGAAAAATAAACAATAATGGGGAATTGTCTTTTAACCAACTTAAATAGCCATGGTGATTGTGACGGAGACAAAGACATTCTAGGAATATAAATGGTGTTACCTAAATTCTTCCCAAAAATAATCTTAGCTTCAATGACATGATTAGCAAACCTTGTAACAGTTAGTCATGTTCCATTGCATAAGCCTTTAGAATGATCCAAGTTCTGAATCAACATAATAGTTGCACCAACCTTCAACTTGATTGATGATTAGGAAAACCATAAGTTTTAAGAGCATTTAGAAATTCAGGAGTAAGGTGCTCAAAAGCATCAAAGTCTGTAGATGCAACTCTATCAATTGAATCACTACTAAAGAATTCTTTCTCTTCTCCTATAAACATAAAACCACAAGGAAATGACAAACAAAATTAATGCAAACTATAGGGTATAACATAGTAATTTGATAAAAATATATATTAATAAAGTTTTATAGTACCTGGAAGAAGATGAGTGATGTATTGATTAATCTCATCGATCACCTCAATTGTTGAAGCCAATATAGCTCGACCTTGCAGATAATTGGGATCCTGGTAGTTATGAATGAGATCGGGATATGTACTTTGAACAATAGCCTTAATAGGATTTGTAAAATTAAAAATTAGATAATCGTCAGGAATTGAAAGATCAACATAACCATCATTTGGCTCAGACATGGTACCATCTCTAATTTTCAATATCCACTCTGAAAAAAGGCGGACCTCTTTTTGGTTAGAAGTGTTTGTTTTACTTTGCAAACACATATTTTTTATAAGCTTGAGGACTCTGCACTCATCCCAAATGTAAGAAGCATTGATTGAGGCATGTATAATATCAAATCTATTATCTCTTGGGACAACAAGCAAAATTTGTCTAAAGTCACCGCCAAAAACTACAACTTTGCCTCCAAAATATTTATCCTTTGCACGAGGAACTTCACTCATGATGTCTTTCAAAGAGTTATCAAGAGCCTCAAAGCAAAACTTGTTTGCCATTGAAGCCTCATCCCATATAATCAGATCTGTCAATTTTAAAAACTCAGCAAAATCATTTTTTTTGTCAATGTTGCAAATGGAAGATTCCAAGGTAGGGATAAGAATCTTAAACCTTAAGTGAGCAGTTCTACCACCTGGTAACAACAAACTTGCTATACCACTCGAGGCAACTGGCAAGATGATTTTACCTTTTGCATGTAGTGAAGTTGCCAAGGTGTTCCACATAAATTTTTTACATGTTCCACCATGGTCATATAAAAAAAATACTCAACCATTTTGTCTTTCTACAACTTTAATGATTTCAACATAAATGTCTTTTTGTTCTCCTACAGAAACCAAAGTTGTGACAAAGAATTTAGTAATGATTTGTCTCACACCATTGTATATAACAACATAATAAATAAGACCTCAAATAAAAAATTTAATGGAAGATTTACCTGTAAGTGATGAGTATAAATCATTAAAAATTATGCTTTGAGCAATTGGATCATACTACCTCTCTTTATAAACCAATCGATTACCAACAAAAGAAAGTACAAAATCATCTAGATATGACATTGGCTTGAAGTCTTTCAAACTTTTGTTGTTCTTTTGAAACTGAGTTACTATTGCAATAAGGATGAGTTGTTTTATTTCCTCATCAGTAAGTGTTAATCCTATAATAGAAAAAGGAAATAGTTTTAAAGTAAATAACAAAATTCATAATACATTTAGCTACAAAAAAAAAGTATCATAAATAATGCACCTGGATTTCCGGTGAAAACACGTTTCTCATAAAGAATACCATCAGATAGGTATTTCCATGTATTACTCCAAACATGCTTTGGTCTATTCATTGATGAGGATAACAACATAGTAACAAATAACTTCCTTACAAAAACATCAGACCCCTAAACATACACCTCTTTAATAGCCTCAACAAATTCCCTATCATCTTGTAGAAACCTCATAACAAAGCATGCATATCTAAAAGTCTTATGTTGGAAACCTTCAATTTTCTTTATGTCGTCGTAACTTCTAGGTCCCTTCTTGACATTCAACTTCATTATTAAATAATAAAGCTCACTTGTGCTTTGAGGAACCCAAATAAGACGACCAATAATATATCATTTATTCTTGGGCCTCCAAGTTCTGCTCTACTTATGATAAAAAAAATTAGTAACAAAGTCACTATATGTCAACAACTTAGCTTTATCATAGATCTTGTTTGACTCAAACCATGTTATGAACATATATTCGGTCACACTTGGTTTAAGTAAAACATTTCCAATTTGCTCAAAGTCTTTGTAGTAAACAGAATTCTCTCATTCCACGTGAAAAAACAATCTTTCTACAATTGGTTTCCTACCATGCATGGAATATGAAAAAATCCCCCAACATGCCTCACTTGGAGAAATGTAACGACAATCAAGGTATTGCTTGATTTCATCCAAATTCTTTTTCACTTCAGTTGGATTATCATCAGAAGAATGAATAACATCAAAAATTCTATCAGAACCTTTGTTGATATATTTGAATAAATACTCGATAGAAGTACTCTGCACCACTCCATGTTGATGTGTGCTTCATACTTAAACAATAAACTTGGATTGTGGGGAACTACATGACCACTATGAAGGATGATTCCATTTTTCTCAATAATGTGTCCATTGTATCTTTTCCTCTAAACCGGATAGCCATTTTGATCAACCAATGTTGTTGTTTGAAATTTCTTTGGGTAATACTTAGAGCACTTTCTACATCTCATGCAAGGGAATTTTGATTTACCAAACCGCAAGGACCATGAACCATGTGAGTTTTAACCAAGTTGTACAGCTTTGGATCCTTCAAAGGATCTGGAACTTTAACACTTATTATCCTGTCAATATCTTCGGGTCCTGGATACTTATTAGAAGGATGCATGAATAGCAAAATATGTACATGCAGCAACCCTCTCCTTTGGAACTCAATGGTGTACGTATTTACAGAAGTGTATGAAAATAATAAGTTATTCTAAGTAAAAGCAGTCAAATTGTAAAGTTAGCATGAGGTATTAGAACCTACATGAAACGACCTTGCCTAAGACACCTTTCTTTGTCAAATCTTATAGAAGTTGGTCAAATTTAATTTTGAATATCCTTGATATGACATCGGGACGGTCTTGCGGCTTAAGATGAAGTAGTCTCAGTAATATTTGAATTTCAGACCAATTAGGATTGCATGTGAAAGTTATAAACAGGTCGGGGAACCTTACCTTGCTACAAATATCCATACCTCCGTCCACCTACATAGGTAGAAGGCAAAACCACTCGATTTCTCGTGGATGCTCCAGATGCTTCACTTTGATCACCCTATTCGTTTAGACTTTTGTACTTAAAAACCCTTAGCTTTGGTTGATTTTCACGAATCCACTACAATCTTTCCGACTCTAGCATGGTGTAGCCATCAACCAAGAACTGTTGAAACAGTCTTCTGGATGATAATAAAGTATTTTCCCCTCCAGATATGCTTTGAATTCGAAATACCAACCACTCTTTTATTGTAAGTTTATTTCTCTTGTTATCTTGGAAGATGGGTAAGTCTCTATTGGCAATGTTTGGCCTATAACCATCTTCTCCATAGGGAAAAAATAAAGGATACTAGTAAGCCATGTAGGCTGCATGAAGCTCATTAATTCTCTGTAATTTCCCTCCCCTAGTTCGCATGATTATATCCTTCTGCTCTGTCGTGTCAAGATCACCAACGACTAAAGAAGCAACTTAAAAAACAATTGGTTGATTGTATATTTGACCATCAATTTATCTATCAAAGATGAGTTTCAACTTCAAATCTTGTGTGTTAGAATTAAACAACCATTGTTTGGCCATTTGAAAACTCTTGGCATGCAGGTTATGTTCATAGAGCATAGCTGGCAACTGTTGTATAATGACTGAATCAATGTGTTTTGTGCTCCTATAAAATCGAAAGAAAGTAAATATAATGAGTTAGAGAAATATATTGGTTGATTGATATATTTTTTAAAGATGGTACATGAAGCATTAATAAAAAATATAAAGTTGGTATACCTTAAACCCTACATTCAATTTTGGACTTCGTTTTCCGTATCAAAAATATAAAGTTGTGCAAATCTTGGTGGGTGACCTTCTAGAGGTAACAAACTTCTGATATGATGACAAGATTGTCTTTGAATCCGTAATGTAGGCGGTCCACCTCCGTTGGTAAATATGTTATCCAACTTTGCACCAGGTGAAGTGAAATCAAACATCATGTTATAAATGTGAATCCGTTGTTGAAATTTCCTGCTAACTACACAATCATCATCGAATAGGAGACGCGAAAGTAATTTGGGCGGTTGTTTGAGTAATGGGATTTCAACCTTTCCATTTCCACAACATAATGAAAACATTGGATTAGTGGAATGATGACTTTTTCCCATTATCTCTTGATACCACATCATGGATTTACAATAACGACATTCGATCGTAGGATCCTCAATGTCGTGGTATTATACAAATAAACACATAGTGTTATATAAAGATCTGAATTATAAAAAAGAAAGTCAAAAGAATTAATAGAACAAACCATGAGAAGTGGTATGAGAACTTTCACTAATTATAAAAGGTGGTTCAAAGTCGTCATTCTCGAAAAAGGAATCATCCTCAGATTCATTGAATACATGATATCCATTGTAAATTCAGTAAGTTTCATGTTCCTCAAGTTGTCCAATCCAATAATTAAACTCTCGATTCCGAGTTGTCACGTGTATTTTATCACCCTAAAACCAAAACATCATGTTAAAAGTATCTAAGTAAACAAAACACAAACTTTATAGGATATGAATACCTTTGAATCTTTTATGACCAATTCAGCATGTTGAAGTCCGCTTTTTTCCTTGAAAATCCAAATATCTACAACACAGATATGCATTTTCCGGACCTGGTTTCCATGGACCAAATCTTCGATAAAAATTGGTGGCCTTGACATAGTTGCTCAAACAACTGTCCAAACATAAGCAACATTAAAATATTGTGTATTTAGTCAGCACAAGAGCTTGGAATATGAACTTGAAAAGATTCTAAAGACGGAGCATTGTATTGAAAACTTGTAAGATTGTAAAGCTTGAATTTTTTTAACATGAACTTGGAACATACAGACCAAACAACATGAAGATGAAAGCAATAAGCATACAAAGAAATTAAACAAAACATCTTGTAAAAACCTTGCAAAAATGAAACATAAGCATACAGATACATAAAATGAAACATCATATAAACAACTTGCAAAGATTCAAAACAACTTGGAAAGATGAAACATAAGCATTCAGAGACATAAAATGAAACATCGTGTAAATAACTTGCAAAAATTCGAAACAACTTGCGAAGATGAAACATAATAAATACATAGACATAAAATGAAAAATCATGTAAATAACTTGGTGAGATTCGAAAATATGACATACAAACAACCAACAGCAGGACAACACAATTTACACAAAAATAGCGAAATGAAAGTGACCTGCTTTGATGGTGAAATGAGATAAAGGTTCGTTGAGTAACACCTGTGTTGATGGAGAAATGAATCTATGAGAGAAGCTGAAGACGAGAGTAGCGATAACAAAGGAAGTGTGGGTGTAGATGTATGATAGTGCAACTCAATTTTGCAAATATGGGTGTTTCAGTATTGTTTAATGAGCATATAAGTTATAACGTGTTATTTTGGTAAAGGAAATTGGGGGGATTTTTTTTTGGAATATGGGTTATTCAATCAGAATATGACAAATGGCATTGATGTATGGGTTGAAAGACATATAATTTTATGGGATTATCTATTTACCAAAAGATCAAATATTGTGTGTAAATGAAATAAGTGGTAAGGGCAAATGAGTGAGTTTGATAAACAAACTTTTGAAAGGTAGATAGTTGACTACCAAAAGGACATTTTGGTAACTAACAAATGTAAAAAATAATCCACTCTAAAACCTCTCCTAAATTTCCATTTGTCGTTCATCCTTTGGCTACCATCAAAATATTACTTTTTCCCTTTTTTACCAACAAAATCAACATTACACACCTCAAACATTTGAAATTAAAATCACACAAATCAATATCAAATTGTTTTCCCTATTTTTCATATATTTCTTTCTCTTGCAGATAAAATTTTCTTTCTCACTCACTTGTTTTCTCTTTTCTCCTATTTCTTTCTCATCAAAACCTAGCGTCGCGACCCTCTTTCTCCATCTTGTCTTCGATTACCACTGATTCAAATTGGGGAAACCAAATTCATATTCATATGTCTCATCTAACGACCTTTCTAATAAACCTATTGGATTTTTGTTTTAAGTGATTTCGTCGTCGACTACCGTTTCTCCTTTTCCTTCTCTAATCATCACCATTTAGAACGGGTAAATACATATCCAAATGATTTCCATGATTTTCATTTTTTGGGGGTTGATGGTTTTTCATTGTTTTTGATGGATTGATTTTATTTTGAATATTTTCTTAGTATATCATTGTTAACCCAATATTTTCATTGGGTGTGATGCAAATATTCTTCTTCTATTAGAAAAAAATCATTTCAAGGTTTTTGCAGATATTCTTCTTCTGTTTTATTAGTTTCTAATGATTTCATGCCGTATGAGTTACAGATCTTTGTATGTCTATTTTAAAAGTTTTAATTTTATAGTTTGGTTATGTAGAAAAATACTTATTTGGAGCAATTGTTACTAGATATACATAGTATAAATTTTTGGATTGGATGTCAATGGGAACTCTCAATGGAGATATGAGTCAGGTAATAATTGCTTAAATATCAGTAAATGTTTTTTTTATAACAATAGCTATTGTAGCAACCAGTAATTGCATCCAATAAAAACTGGTAATAATTGATTTCTTTGTTTATCTCGATGGTGTTTGAATCTGCAAGCATTTCTCGACGTGTGCGATAGTTAATTGTGAGAAACCAAAATCTGGGTCAAAGTATCAATATGCAGAGTTCAAATCAATAACATGGTTGATGGCATTACATTGTTTCATGCCTCAAGTCTTTTGGTTATTGATTAATAACATGTGTTGCTCTAGGTCTATGGTTGTCTCAAATTCAATTTGGTATTTAATGTAAGCTTGGATAAGATTGTGGATGGTTTTTGGTATCATTGGAGATCTAGAAGACCAGTAGAAGTGTGTTTTGTCCAAGCTAGAGATCCCGTTCTTGAGCCTAGATTGCGGTTTCTTTAGATTTCAGCAGTTCCCGGTTGTAGACATTCTTTCGCCTTTGACCGACTTATGTATCTATTGTCAGGTTTCTGATTTGAGTGATCCATAACAAGAGCATTAGGTGGTTTTTAGTGGTTTTTGTCGAGGCGGTAAGCAACAAATCAACTTATTCTAGATTCAATTTTATCATGGTTGATCTTCGCAGTCATTTGACTTTCTGCAACAGTTGTCTGGGGAATGTCAGCAGCAAACATTTTTTAGTTTATAGTGCTTCAGTTGATTTTGTGATTTTTCTTATTGAAATGCAGCGATGGTTTGCATCTCACTAATGGAGGAAGTCAACTTGTCTTTTAGGAAGTTATCAGAAAGTCGAGCGATATAGGTTTGAGTGTAAAATTTGTGTTAATTAATCAACATCTTATATCTTAGATTGATCTTAATGACCTAATGAAGGCATTTTTATAGTTTCATTTTGGTATTTCTTTTGCTGCTAAGAATTATCTAAAAGAGTCATCTATGGAATACAATATATTCATCAAGTGGTATATGATTTTTCTTTCTGAAAGTATTCAATATTCCATTTTGTATTGTTTGGTAATGGTCGTGAGTTATTCGGTATGATAATTTCTTTTTCTACTTGAAGAACATTTGATTTGCTAAGTGTAAATGAGATAGATTAAAGTGATATTTAATACGAGTTTGGGCGATATATGACTCTATTGACAGGTCGGAGTAAGGTCTAGAAGATTATCTGCTTGATGTTCACAATTTCTGACAAAATTCAATTCCACTTTTATGTGCAAATTGATCTTTGAAATGTTAACAGTGGGGTGGGAGATTGGACTTGGGGTGTTGTCTCCCTGTTAGTGCTTAAATTGCATTTCATGGTCCTATAGATGGCCTTGGATGGTTCAATTGTCTGAGAATTTGTGAAGGTGTTCTTAGCTGGTATGGTGAGCCTTGCAGTCCGATTGTAGAGTGTGCAACGTTGCTGATAGCTTAGTTTTCGTGTTTGCATAAGTAGAGTTGGAACTTTAAGTATTGTGGGAAAGTCCCATATTGGTTAGAAATATGGAGACTTAGGTATTTATAACTGAGAAAATCCACCCACCTATCACCTTAAGGTTTTGGGTGAGTATGTGGTCTCTCTCTCTCTCACTCACACACACACACACACACACACACAAAGGTTTGTTGCTCTTAAAGAAAACCCACAAATTGATCTCAACAACAATAAAATAATGAAATAAGTTGACATAATGGTTAGAAAAAAATTGTTAGAAGTTGTTTAAGTAAATTACATGTATTGTACATTTATTGTTGATTAATTTTATCAATAACGTTATAAATTACTTAAGAATTGTATATTTTATTATCATTAGAACAAACCGAGCTCCTGCTAAGGAACGAAAGTTCGAGGAATACCGAGTTTGATTTCTGGTGGGAACAATATTTGGCCAGTGCCATGACCTCTCGGCACAAACTTTGAACTACTAGGGCCCATTTCCCATAGGAACCAGAGGGTGAAAAAAAATAATAAGTTACATAATTATGATATGACATTGTAAGAATCATTTATAGTATTGTATGAAACTAAATATGGGCTTTATTAAGTTTTTCCATTGACAAGAGTGTTTTAAAACCCATCTTGGATTTTTATTGATTTTTACCATTGAAGAGAGTGTTTTAAAACCCATATTGGACTGAGAATCGGAGGACACGATGGTTCAGTAGGCCATATGATTGTAATTGCAATTGATCAGATAAAACTTGATGTGAGCTGACCGACTCATCGATCAAACAAGTGAATTCATTAGTTTCATGAACCAACAAGCTAATCTTTTTATGTTTGTAGTTCTAACACGTCATTTTGAATGGGGAATAAAAATATCTCAAAATTAAAATTTAATTTTGAAACTTACTTTACTTTATACTAGGTGTTATATTTTGATTTCCAAAAATATTTGAAACTCGTCGTATTTTAAAATATTTGAATTGATTAGCTCACCGATTTCATCTCCCTTGAAGAAATCAAAGACGAAATTCACCATCTCCTATCTTATAGAGACAATCAAAAGATTGTGAAATTCGAGTATAGTTCATCGTCGATTGACAATAAATGAAAGATTGAGTTCAACAAATTTGAGCTCAAGACTCAAGCAGATGTTAGGACTATGTGGAATACATATTTCCGTTTCGAAACAAAAGTTTTGTTCGAGTTACAAGCGACACTACAAAGATCGATCAAATATATTACAAAGATGTGCAAGTGCCCACCGAGATATTGAAATGTAATATTGAATTTTATATTGAAATGATTAGTGTAATGCTCATTTTATGTTATGAATGTCAATTTTATTTTGAAAAATTACTTTTCTGTTAAATTTGATACCGGTATGCCTCCGGAGATGTAATTGCAGAATTTTTTTCGAGATTAGGGCTGACAAAGAACCGAACCAACCCGAAAATAGTTCGAAATTCAATTCGACAATTAAATCGTTGAACCAGGTTCATGAACCAAATGAGTCGAATATGAGCTAAAAACTAAGTTCGTTAACTAAATGAGCCGAACTTGAACTATACGACTCGTTAGCTTCATGAGTCAACTCGATTATATATAAGATGAATTATATTGTGTTTAGGAGTAAGTTTAAATATTTACTCTAAATCTTAAACCTGATTTTTTTTAATCTAACGATTTTAATTGATAATTTATATTTTCAAGAGAACAAATTATTTATAAAAAGAAATTATACAAATAAAATCAACATTGTATAAATTTCAATCTTATAAATTTTATTTTAAAAATATTAATGTAAAATGTCAAATATATATATATATATATATATATATATATATATATATATATATATATATATATATATATATATATGTAAAATAGAGTTAAAAAAAATTACTTTTAAGTATGTGAAATAAACGATTTGAACCTAACAAAATAAACATAGTAAATTGAATCGAGATATTCGTAAATTTCTAAAAAGTCAAGTTTGAGCTGGAAAAAATTAGCGAGAAACTCAAACTCGAACTCAGCAAATTCTTAACGAATCGAGTTTGAGTTGAAAAAAAAGTTCATGAAAAACCCGAACTCGAACTTAGTCAATTCTTAACGAGTCGAACTGAGCCGAGTCATTTCCAACACTACCGAACTCCGAAATAAATTAACAAAAAAAAAGCGTAACTCAAAATAAATTATTGATTATTTTTCAACTCAAAATAAATTATTGATTATTTTTCAATAACATTTTCGTTATTGTCACATCATTTGTATTTTACAATATAAGATATTTCCTTATGTTTTTACTATAGGCAACTCTTATAGTAATTAAAATATGGATTCCATGCGTGACAAGTAAAGACCTAGGTAGTTACATTCTAATCGAATCGAAGTGAAGTGAATGTGTTAGGTTGAAAGAGGAGTTACACTACACAACACACGAAGCAAAATAAAAATAAAAATGGCGGCGTGTTCATCTTCATCACCGGCGACAGAGGAAGAGATAACACTGAAAGTTAAATGGACCGGAAAGGAATACACCGTTCGAGTATGCGCCGACGACACTGTCGGAGAACTCAAGCGTCGTATCTGCGAAGTAACTAACGTTTTACCCATTCGTCAGAAGCTTTTATACCCTAAACTCGCTTCTAAACTCAACGATGATTCTCTCTTACTCTCTCAACTTTCTATCGATCTCAATAAGTCGTCTCTCAAATTCACCATGATCGGGTTCGCTTTCTCTCTTTCTTAGGGTTTCTTTGTTTCTCTATTTATTTATTTAATCGCTCATTTTTGTTATAACAGTACTACTGAAGAGGATTTAATAGTTGATCCTGTGGATTCCCCTGAGATTCTTGATGATTTTGAACTTGCTCAAGAAGAAGCTATTGATACCAAAGATATGCAAGTTAACAAGCAGAAATTGACCAGACGCATTAATCATTTCAAAGTACGACTACTATCTCAATTTCATTTCTTTTATTTCTTCTGCATTTTCATTGAGCAGGGTTTTAAAGAACGGTAGCAAAACGGCTGCGACAATTGTCATTATGATGTTTTGACTTCAATTGTAGCTATTTCTAAAGTTAGTTGTAAGATTGTTTATATAGTGTTTCGAAATTAAAGCCTTACTATATTATATGATTATGATAATGTAGGTTGAGATTCAAAACCCTTGTCGCCAAGGAAAGAAACTTCTTGTTCTGGATATTGATTACACCCTTTTTGATCATCGATCTACCGCCGAAAACCCTCTTCAACTCATGAGACCTTGTATTGCATTCTCCACTTGATAGTTTTTTCATTCATTTATTTGTTTAATTACACCCTCTATTTCGTATATTTGGTGGTGTAAGGACTTTATCATTGACTGTTTATAAATTTTTATATGTCAATGCAAAGAAGTAAGAACATAAATATATTCTAAGGGTGTGGTTGGAAAACTTAGGTTAATTATATCTTGAATTTCTAAAATATTATTGTTTTGAAACAAAAATAAAATGTCAACACTACCAAATATTTGGAATGGAAGGAATGTTATTTACCGTGTTTGCAATTTTGGAATGCAATGTTTTTTTTCTTCATTGCAGACCTTCATGAGTTTCTAACAGCAGTTTATGCTGAGTATGACATTATGATATGGTCTGCGACAAGGTACATTCATTTATTCCCTCGTATAATTTTTTTTGTTCATTTTGGAGATTATACAACACTTGTGTTGATTCCCCCCTGCAACTGGGGGCACACACATTATGTTCCCTATAATGGAATGAAGTATGCACGTTTCATCCGATGCTTTGTTTTTTGGCTTGCAGTATGAAATGGATTACCCTCAAGATGAGCCAACTTGGAGTTCTGGACAATCCTAACTACAAAATCACAGCTTGTCTTGACCACTTGGCAATGATCACTGTCCAGACAGCTTCTCGTGGGGTCTTTGATTGCAAACCACTTGGTTTGATCTGGGCTCAGTTCCCCGAGGTATGTTCAATGCCATATATCTTCATTATGCAAAGTAGATAATAGAATTGGGTTTAGTATGTTTGTTCTATCATAGTCATCGTAGTCATACTTTTCCATATACGGCTGACTGCAAAATTTACATTTTTATCTTGGGAGAAATAGGACAACTGGAATAAACCTAAAAGATGTTTAATGTTTGTTAGTGGGATTATACAGTATATAACCCTAGGTGGACTATGGAGCATGTTGATATAAGTTGCAAACTGTAACTATCTGACATACCAAATTGTAATCAATATCTGGTTTATTGTTAGAATTTTTGTTTTGCAATAATCAGCCATGATCTGCTTATCTTGATGGTGGTTTCTTGTTTTGTTTCAGTTCTACAGTGCTTCTAATACTATTATGTTTGACGACCTCCGAAGAAATTTTGTGATGAACCCGCAGAATGGTTTGACAATTAAACCATTCAGGAAGGCTCATGCAAACCGAGACAGTGATCAGGAGCTTGTGAAACTTACCCAGTACTTACTAGCCATTGCAGAGCTTGATGATTTGAGTCACCTTGATCATAATAAATGGGAATCATTCTCGGAGGACACTGGTAAAAGGCGTAGGCACAAATGAGTGATAAATAGAAAACAATAACAGGAGTTTGGTAAGCAAGATGAAGCTTCTAACCTTATATACAAAGCTTGGATTAAAGCGGGGTTTTGGGGTTGTTTCCTTATTATAATGTTGCTAAAGAAATGTTAAAATGGACTCATAAACTGAGAAAATTGGTGACAAGTGATAACTATAACTAGCAGCCGAAGTGATTAATTTATTCTATTTCTGGACAATGCGTGATATGCTAGCTATTGAATTGCCTTATAAGAAAGGTTGTTTGTGGCTATATCTTTTGTTTCACTTCATATTTTGCCTAAAAAAAGTAATATGCAAGTTTAATATTTTCTATATGGTTTTTGGCCTTGTTCATGTATTGTATTTTGAGATTTGGAATTTATTTCTTTGCATTAAATGTTTGCAATGTTTGTAATCACGATAACACTGATTTTGTTGAAAACTTCAAACTATTTTATAGCTAAAAAAAAACACAAATACCGGGCCTTTCCATTACCAAGAAAAAAAAAAGAAATAAAAGAAAAAACACAAATGAAAATGTATATTTTAAGTTTGGTAAATAATATGAGATATCTATAGAGTACATAGGACAGAAAAGGTAATATTATTTAGTCTGAAAATTAAAGTAATTATTCTTCAAACAAGTACTAATTTGTAATGTGACAAATACGCAATAATACTCTTCTCAAATTGTGACCATAAACTTCAAAAAGCATATTTGACATCACCTCCTTTTCTTATCGATGATTCTCTTGGAAATGAGTAAGATGTATTATTTAATTTGGTTAGGGCTGTTATTCTACTCGTTTATCTGGGTTTTAGGCTTTTTTATCTGTATAAATAATAGTTTCATCTGTCTCATATATGGTTTTTATGAATGGCTATCCTTCTGATATCCTTAAAGCTCAAACAGGTTTGACCCCTCTCCTCTTTGTCCTGATTATGGAATATCTTCATAGAGTTCTCCAAAGCCTTGGTTTAAATCCTAACTTTATTTTGTAGATGACATCCTAATTTTCTTAAGAGGTGACTTAGGATCTATGCAATTAATGATGTCTTACTTGATCAAACATTCTCCGATTCCTAATTATCTTTGTTAGCCAATACTTTTTTCACATAATTGACGTGGGTTGCGCCCAACTGATCAGTGTATTTAATACACTTTTTTTTCCCGCTAAAACTTGTGCATAACTTCTCACATTATTTTAATTTTTAATAGATTTTTGAAAGTTAAGTTAAGTTTTATTTATTTTCTAAATAAATACTTATTTTCTTAATAAGAAGTTTTTTTTTACACTTTCTCATTGTGCAAGTTATAATTTAAGCTACAAGAATCACATTGGCACGTTCTAATATGTGTTGGAAATGTGAGAGGATAAACTACAAGTTTTATGTTGAAGTCACAAGCAAATTAAGAGTGCAGAAGAATAACATAATTCGTTTTCAATTTCAAATTTGTATTTTTTTCGGGTTTGTTGCTATTAGGATGAATTTCCTTACTCAATTTAAAAAAAAAACAGTAGTTTTAAGATTTATTATTCAACATTCACGAATTAAGAAATAGGGATAACGAATTTTAAGAGAGCTAATTCCCAAAGAGTCGATTTGTTGTATTCATATTCCACTTTGAGGTGTTTATAAATTTCAGTTTAATTTTGATTTCTATTCGATTCTTCCTATAAAATTTGTTTGCTTAATTTTATTTCTTTCGTTTGCTTAATTTGACGGTTGCTTCTGGTATAAAGTTGATTAAATTATATTGTTTACATGAACCTTAATTATTATCTGACCTGATCAGGAGGAACCTTCCAGTGATGAACAACTACGGTGGTAAACTGGGGGAGGGGGTGTCTGTAAGATACTCTGATGTCAAAGTGAGAAAGAGCCATGAAGTGCAAGTACAGAAAGTAGTAAAGAAGTATAATATCTGACCCTTTAGTGAAAAATGGTATTTATAATATGTCCCAAGCGTCGGGCCAAGATTCTTCTCATGGGTTGGATCAGCTAGGTCCAAGGAAGAACTGTCAATGATTACGTAAGAGCAAATAAGACCTAGCATGTGATCTTGCCCTTGGTCCAACTGCCTCTTGATATAAGGAGATAATAACAGACAGTTGAGGAAATGGAGCACATGGGGAAGACGCTCTTCCCACGTTCCTAAGTATTGGGCCATGGGTCGTGCCCGATGGACCAAGTTTCTGCCCGACATACACTGCGCTGGCCCAATCCAGAACAATTATAATCATGTTAGCGTGGATTTTTTTTCGTTATCGTGTTTGATTAAGTTGTGGTTGCTTAAATCAGTTTGCTTAATTCATAAATTAGAAAAATACATCATATAATACCAATTGCATTTGTCAACGGGTATTGTAATCAAATGAGATCGAATCCGTCGGGGGAATTGGAATTATAAGAATCGATGATAAGTCGAAAATTGATACAATATATTGACTTATTTATCAATTTTGTTTTTACCTTAATCATCTTCGATTTAAGTCCTGAAACTAAAACCCCCTTCTTTCATTTGGTTGGTAAAATCATTTTGAGAGTCCTCGCGATACGACTCGAGTGTCTCTTACGTTAAACTATGTTTTATTTACTCGTTTTTGACCCGTGTGCGACAACATATCACCTACTTAACAAATATTTCAGATTGTGACCTCCTTACACCTTAAATTTTCCCGAAATGCACAGTCCGGTCTAAGGCTCTTCTAAAAATTAAAGCAATTCAAGCTTTCATTTAAGCCTCCAACAAGTACTGCCACCTTGGTGAAATAGTTAATATACCTTCACATGGTTTCCTTCTTATCCTGCATGACCTCGCTAAGTACAACCACGATGGTTGGTTGTATCCTCTTGGTGATTAAATTGGTAGTGAAATCTTCGCAAATATAAGACAAAGTATATATGCTTTTGTGTGAAAAAGGTTTATACTAAAATGAAGTTGATTCAGCTAATGTTAGTCCAAAGAGGTTACACTTCACGTCTTCGTCGACTTAGTAATAGTCCAATCGGTCATCTACATGATCAACACACTCATCTAGATTTTTAGTTCCATTATAACTCTAGGGATTAAGAGGTTTCTCAAGTGACTTTGGGATTCTTATATCCAAGACGTGGGCGGACAATCAATTCTTCTTTCGCGATTGGGAGTGAGCAGTTTCTTCATGATTTTCCCTCATCTTAAGATGGTGGACTTCAAGATGAATGCGGTTACCTCTTTTTCCTTTAGGATAAGAGGAAGAAGTACGATGTCTGTGTTATTGGCGACTATGATATTTATGAACATCTTATCGATCCTTCACCGGCTTAAGAATGTTCGTTTTATGCAAAGGTGCATGTTGCATAATGTTTTTCTTCAAACTCGCATTGTGTAAACTTTATTCAATTTGAGTTAGCCTCTCTGCCAAGGCTTACAGATTTTGTTGTTGAACAATTTGATAGATATTGTTCACTAGTTTATTGGCTCCTTGTAACCCATTATTAGCCTGCAATAGGTGGAAGCCGGAAAGCATTTCCTGTTTGGTCAATGTAGGTGGAAACATAAGTCTGAACGAAGGTTTGTCTAAGTATAATTGATCTATTATAGGTTAAACATAAATTTGTAGCGGAAAAACAAGATGTATAGTTGTTAAGAGTCGGTCCTCTATCCTATGAGGATGAGGCATAGGATTTCTGACAACTTTAGCGACTTGCTGTTGGACAGTGGAGTGAGTGACTTTAGAATCTACCATCGTTGAAGGATACGATGAAAGAGTATGAATATGAACTCGACAAAATTGACCAAGAAACATAGACATGTGCTTCAATTGGAGGATATATGGTTTTTGATCGGTAGCAATTTAGTTGAATCGAAAAATGTTAAGTCGTGGAAAATCGCAGGAATCAACAACTGATTCCCATAAAATGCATTAATGTTTCGCTTTGGAATTAGATGATGATTGAAAAAGATGAATTCAAATCTATTGAAATCTTTTGATGCGGTGAAGTGGAGATCGACTTGTATGATTACTTTACCACCTCATATATTATGATATGGAATGACTATTTTGAAAATGAATTGCTCATCATTTTAGTTTTATTTATAATATTTACTATTTTAAACTATATTTCTAATTAATATTACTTGTCCTATTTTAAAGTTAATATTTTCATTTCTTAACAATAAATACCTTAATATTTAATAATAATAATTTAATCTTTATTTGTTTTTTCATACTTCTTTTAAAAAAAGTCTATAGTGGAACATATGAATTTAATGCAAGCAACAATAGTAAAACAACATGTGCAAGTGGTCCAACTATTTTATTGCTATGCCAGAAAGAGATGTGACTCATTTGACCGAGTAAATCCAAATAGACCCACTCAATATTATCAATATTATCCGATAAACTTCCATAATAATTAAATAAAATACATCACAATTCATAATTTTTTTCTTAAATTTTTTGTTAAATATAATAATAATTAAATAAAATATATCACAATTCATAATTTATTTAAATTTTTTTATTGAATCTAATTTAAAAATAAATAAAAACTCATAGTGACTTGACTCGAGTCAAGTGTCAAAACCAAGGAACAACCTATCCCATTACACCAAGTCACCAAACAATCAAAGGCAAAGGCTCTCTCTATCTATAATCGCGGCAAAAACACGAAAGCATCGCACTTGGCAAGATATCAAAAAAGAAAAAAAGGAAAGAAAGAAAGAGACATAAACGGCTTTTTTCGCGCAAATGCGTGAGATACAGCTTCTTCGCTGTATTCTCATTCCCATGCCTCTTTGCCTCGGTAAGTTAAGTTCCGCTTAATTTCATTTCATCAATCATCATCATCATAAAAATAATTGATTTGATTTGAATTCATTCTCGATGAACATGTAGATAGCTTCCTCCGTTAGATTGGATCTCCACCATGGAAAACATTGCCGCGCAATTGAAGCGCGGCATCTCGCGCCAATTCTCCTCCGGTTCGTTACGGAAGACGTTAAGCCGACAATTCACGCGTCAGGCTTCGCTCGATCCGCGCCGGAATAATCTCCGCTTTAGCTTCGGTCGTCAATCGTCGCTCGATCCGATCCGTCGAAGTACTAGCGAAGATCAGGCGGAACTCACCGTGCCGGAGAATCTTGACTCCACCATGCAGCTTCTCTTTATGGCTTGCCGTGGTGACGTTAAAGGTGTCGAGGATTTGCTTAACGAAGGCATCGATGTTAATAGCATTGATCTCGATGGTCGTACTGCTCTACATGTCGCCGCCTGTGAAGGTCACGTCGACGTTGCTAAATTATTGCTCAGCCGTAAGGCTAACCTCGACGCTCGTGATCGTTGGGGCAGTACGGTAATTTCGTATCTCACAATTATTGTTATTCCAATTCCAACTGTTTCCTCTTAATTATTTTGAATTAGTCAATTAGCTCGTGAGTCCTAATCAATGTATTATTATTGTTTGAATTCTTTGTTTTTGACTTAGTCCATAGCTCGTGATCATATTATTATTTTAATTCTTTGTTTCTATTACCTATAATATTCTTTTGAATCAGTCAAATAGCTCGTGATTATTTGAAATTCTTTGCCTCCTTTCGTTTTCATTGTTCTAAATTACACTAGTAATTATTACAAACAAAGTTACAGTCATGGTTGCAGTTTAGTTTGAAATTTTGATGTTGCGGAGAAATACGGCGAATTCAATTACTGTTGCGATGACGCCATTACCTTTTAAACCTTTATTTAGCGATTGTAATTGGTGACCACAATTTAAATATATAGTATTTAGATAAGATAATGAGAGGGAAGAAATTTTGAAGTTGAATTTAACTTTTTATTTTTGGATGTATGACTTTATAATTCTGCACTTTGCAGGCAGCTGCTGATGCTAAATATTATGGAAATACAGAAGTTTATTATATGTTGAAAGCGCGTGGAGCAAAAGTGCCGGTACGGTACATGTCTTTGAATGTTTATTATCTAGTAGTAATTTTTAATGTAAAAATATGATGTATTATTGAATTTCGAGACTTGCTGATTATCATCTTTGATGTGGTTAGAAAACCAGGAAGACTCCAATGACTGTTGCAAATCCTCGTGAAGTTCCCGAATATGAACTCAATCCGTTAGAACTACAGGTTCGGAAGAGTGATGGTATTTCAACGGTATGTTTCTTTTAATATTTTTGTTCTTTGTTTTTGTTATTCTGCTCTTTAAAGAAATGTACATAGATGTTTGCAATTCAGACAAGTATTCTCTAATTCTGAGCCATATTTTTTGTTTTCATATTTGTCAAAGGGTGATGATAATCTCTAACATTTTTTCTTAGTAATGCTTTATGCATGATTAATAAATTGGTAAATGATGGTTACTAGTACTACAGCACATTATATCTTTACCTTGGGGTTCTCTATAGCTATAATGTGATTTTTTTTTTTCAATATTAGGTTTTCTTTTTTCCTATTAATGTTTGTAGTTTGGTTTTCCTTAAGTGAAATATTGAAATGGTAATAGTTGGTGCTTAATGTGCTGATGTTCTAGGTGTAATGAAATATGCAATATTTTATGGAACTGAGATTATATAAACATGTGACACTAATTAGTTAATTAATGGTACATATAAAAATTACTTGTTTGGGTAGTTCTTCACTCTTGTTTGATCAATCTCTTTGCAGGGGACATATCAAGTAGCCAAATGGAATGGCACAAAGGTTGCAGTGAAGATACTTGATAAAGACAGTTATTCAGATCCTGATACAATGTATGTATTCACCTCAGCTATTGAACATGTTTGTATGATATTTTTCTTGCAAATCTTGCCACATAAGCAAATTATTTTACACATGACTAAGTTTTTGTCCGAATGCACATATCACCCACTACTTCTGACTTTGATATCTGGTCATGTATTTTCTGAATTGCTGCTTGTTTCTGTAATTTACTACTAACCATTGGTGCTGAATTTTGACCATTTCTACAATTCACTCAGAAATGTTTTCAAACATGAGCTCACATTATTGGAAAAGGTGCGTCATCCTAATGTGGTCCAATTTGTTGGAGCTGTCACCCAAAACATACCTATGATGATTGTTCGAGAGTACCATGCTAAGGTAACTTAACCTCTGTCTCTCTTTGCAAATGGTTCATGATTTTTGCTTTTTTTTTGGTGCGGGGTGGGAGAGAGGAGAGGTAGAGAGACTGTGCTGACAAAGAGGAGCATCAGAGCTGGTAAAATTTAGCAAATGAAAAAAATGTGGTGGAAGTAAGCATAGTGAAACACAATTTTGAAATGCAGTGTTGTACATGACTAACATTTCATGCTCATATTGATGTTTATTTCACAGGGTGACTTAACAGGTTATATTCAAAAGAAAGGGCGTTTGTCCCCATCAAAAGTTCTACGGTTTTCTCTTGATATTGCTAGGCAAGTAATCATTCTCAGCGACTATGCTGCAGGGAATCTTTGTGAACAAATCTTTGGAAAATCATTCACATCCTTTTTGAATATATATTATGCTTTATATGGTCATTGATTTCCAAAAGGCGCATTTAATTGTTCCTTAGCATGCTAGTTTATATTGCACCAATAATTGTAAATTTGTTGGACATTCGTCCAGGATGTTGCCTGTTGGTAATAGTTATCGAAATTTATTGGACAGGGGCATGAATTATCTTCACGAATGCAAACCAGATCCTATTATCCACTGTGATTTAAAGCCAAAGTAAGACCACTTAATACAATCTGGTATTGCTTATGAGTGTATTTTAAGTTATATTTTAAATTATCTTCATTGGGATTACTGTTCCTTTAATATACGAAATTTCGGTAAGGTGCCAGAAATATTTTGCTGGATAATGGAGGGCAATTGAAGGTAGCTGGATTTGGTACTGTGAGGTTTTCACTTATCTCACCTGACAAAGCAATGTTAGTACAGCCCGAGGCCAACATTGACCCTTCAAGTAAGTTTTTAAGTACTTCCATTCTTTTAATTGGACTTCATCCAAATTGATTATAGTTTTTTATTCTTCGGTATCCATTTTTCTTGCATTAATGTTCAGTTGATTATAACTGGGTGTTTAACATACAAGATTTGTGAATACAGCAGGATTTTCTTTTGGTAAATTAGATCCAATTGCATCTTTAGTTCGGTATCTGCTTTGACTTCTAGGTCAAAACTTGCAGGGGCTTTGAGTTGGCTTAATGGGGGGTAGCAGGGCGTTTGAGAGTTAAATTTTATGGGATGGCCCATCATTTAAGCCATGGTGATTGTGACCATGCACTTTTTTTCTCCATTTTGTGGAGCTGCAAAGGGTCATATGGTTTTGACCCTTTTCTCTCCACTTCTTTATCTGGGGACATGACTGACATTTAGGGTGTGCTATGTGCAATGAAATGGTTGTGTTATTTGTTTACGTGAGACAGAGTACATTTCTCTAACTGCCTCTCCTTCATTAAAATAAATTGGACTTTTTTTTTTCAAATGAGTAACTAACAATGTCATATACTATTTGTACAAGTGGAATCTTGTGTATAGATTACAACAATTGAAACTGCCTTACAGGTTTCATGATTTTCATATAAAAAAACTTGGTACTTGTGTGTTTTCCTTGATTGGTAGTTCAAATACTTATTCCGTCTCAAAATTTAAGTCCCCGTGGACATCAATCAAATGCAAGTATAAGAAAAAATGCAAACAGTTGATTTCTCCATCTTGCCCTCAATACAACATTTTTTTGAAGTAGTATTTGAATTGAATGAGAAGGTATCATTGGTGATCTGACAGTATATAATTAAACTTTGAAGAGCTGTATAAGGAAGGACTATCATTCTGAAAGAAAAATAAGAGAAAAGGGATAGGCATTTTCAGAAAATTAAGCGATTTGTATTATTATATATTTATGTCAGTCTTATAAAAATATTTCAAGATTAGAGTCACCAAAAACATTTTTCATGGTTAATGATTTGGGTGTATTTATTTACAGGCTTATACGTGGCACCGGAGATTTACAATGGTGATGTGTTTGATAGAAGTGTGGATGCATATGCTTTTGGTCTCATTGTATATGAGGTACCTGTATTTTGCCGCGCCCATAATATTGTTGATCTTGAATGATGTTTCATACCCCATATTCACAATTTTTTAAGATTGTGTTTTACTGTAAGATTCTAATTTTATGGCTCTGGCCACTATTTTGCCTTCACAAGCCCCATGAATTGAAATGCTTTGTTTAATGCACTTAAATGGAAAATGTTAGTGTCATGGCTGTTGGCTCTTGTATGAACTCAATTACAAGTGGTATTAAAGCCAAGGTCATGAGTTGAGTTAATACTTAGAAAGGAAATGGGGACTTAAATGATAACATTGTCTCGATTATTTGTGTTTACAGTGCTATTTAGTGCTCTTATTAGTTGGGATCAAGTTCATAATCACGCTGTTTTGTTTTCTAAATGCGTTTAGTGTCACCTCTCCTCAAGGTTATTTGGTTTTGAGGCATTGGTATTTTTTTAATTGTATCATTTTGATCTTCCTATATTGTTTTTTATTAATTGCTCTTTTTTTATAAAAAAAAAAATCTTATGACATAGATGATAGAGGGTGTACCAGCCTTCCATCCCAAGCCTGCAGAGGAAGTTTTGAAAATGATGTGTTTAGAAAGGAAGAGACCGCAATTCAAAATCAAAACAAAAAGTTATCCTCCCGATTTGAAAGAGTTAGTAATTCATAATAAAAATTAGGTCTTCAATGTGGCATTAGTTTAGAAGTTGTCTAACTATCATGGTGTGTGCAGGTTGATTGAGGAATGTTGGGATCCAGAACCTGTTGTCAGACCGACTTTTTCTCAGGTTATTGCCCGGTTGGACAGAATTGTTGCAAATTGCTCAAAACAAGGATGGTGGAAAGATACTTTTAAACTTCCTTGGTATGTTTCATCGACCTATCATCTTAGAAATTCTTTGGATGAAGTCATAGCTGTAAAGTTTTCATTTATACCTAGTAATAGAATCAATTGTTTGAAGAATGGGAAGGTGGTAGATTTCTATATCTAATTGTGAACTCAAATTACAAGTGAAAAGAATAATAACTTGGAAAATTCAAAATATTCATTTGGGGAAAATAATCGCTCCAAATTTGTTTGTTATTGCTAAGCTGATTAATGAAATAAAACAAAAGAATAATGAGGTTAGCTTGCGGATTAACGAGAGGGATAAGAAGTAAAGATAGCCAGATTTCAATTCCATTTATATACATGGAACTGAAATGTCTAATGCAATCAGACTTCTTTATTACTGATTAAATAAACAAAAAGTAAATATTACTGTTTGATAATTCATTGAATACACAATAATGTTGTGTTATTTATTATCTTCTTAGACGAATGCTAGGTGAAGAGTCATACAAGTAGACAAGGTTTAGATGACAGATTACTTCACAAGCCTTCTATTATGGCTGATTCAACTGTTAATTTTGAAAACCTACAAATATAATCCGTTGCAATTTAAGAGTGTTATACTGAATTACTGATTTAACACTTCCCACATTGTTTACACTGTTGAATAAGGTCATACATTGCCTCTAGATATCTTTGTATAACGTAGGGCTCTTCACAATACCTAAAACACAGACACTCCTTTTTTGTGCTTAGCTTCTCCCTGCAAATCTTGAATCCAGCTCTTCACAAAAAGCTATTAAAGGAATCTAACATGGTAGCATATAATTGGTAATTGTAATTCCCATAACTACTTTAATTGTTAATTCAATCGATAAGTGGTTATCGAATTTTATCAAAAAAAGTGATTGACATATTTTGTCAAAAAAAGAAGTGATTAACATAATATAAATATAAATACTGCCAACAAGTTTTGTTGAAGTGTATGATGATACTTTATATATTATATTTTCTCACTTGTATTTTAGAACACACTTTTCTTCTCACCCCTTGTCATGTATGTTACATGTCTGGCCATTTTAATTGAATATGGGCAATCTTGTTGCAGAGATGACTTATATTATTGTATGCTCACTAACAATTTTTTTCAAGTTGTCATACAGACTTCCATTTCTGACATTTCAATATGTGCAGGAAATAAATTAAATGGGGTGCACCATTAGAGCAAGGAGGAGATAAAGATCAGAGTTGTATCATCAAAACTGATTTGTGAGCATCATGTTGTTGTAATGTTAATAGCCATTGCAGTTAATAACTTCTGAACTCGAATAATGTGAGGTTGAGTTTGGATTTGAGCACGAAAATGTATTCCACAGCTCCATGCCACATCTTTATCTACTAGAGGGTCTGAAACAGATTTTCTCTGTAAAATGTATCATAAACACATGTTTTAGAACATCTATTCTGAGAAATTTTCCAATAAACAATGTTTTCTATACTTAGTAGGCCCCAACTTGTCAACCAACGTCCTTGTGCTCTGAAAGTTGGAAAAGTGTGCTAAAATGAATGTAACACTGGGCCTAATGGAAAATGTTTAATAAACAATATTTGTATTGAAATCTATCATAATTATGGTTTGATAAATAAGATCCCTTTGCACTGCGGTATAATAGAACCAAATTCTGTTATGGCTTCCTTCAAGTAGTGAATGTGAACTACAATGTCTTACAACTCACTTATAAAATAACTCGATCCAAGCTCATCTCTACCGTCCACTCCATCTCTACCGTCCACTCCATCTCCTGAAGTAAATCAATATCCCCTCTACTGGTATGAGTAGCATGATTTCTATCCGGCATATCTTAAGCAAATACTCATACCAAAACTATACATGCCTTGAGGTGATAAATTAAGAATAATGCATTTGAGTTTCACTTGAAGATGCTGTAGTTAAACATGATTGGATTTTTGCACTTGTCCAGTCTTTCAACACTTGCATAGATGAGGGAAAAACCTAAGTAGCTGACTCTTCTTTTTGCTCTCACAATTTAACAAATACTCCATAATATAATGCTACAAGGGTCTTCTCATTGGATCATAAACAATACAGAATTTGAAAACTAATTCTGAGAAATTGCCAACATGAGTCAGCAGCATCGGCTCTATTAAGCTTCAAAAATGACAATACTTGCAAGTTGCAACATTCTATACTTAAGATGTATGCCATTGCCAATAATGTTCCATTTTAGTCTTAAACTAGTAGAATACCCGTACTATCGTACGAGTCATGTCTGTATTTATATGTTATGTTTCGAAAATCATTTGTCGTGTATAATTTTTTTATCAATCTCTAAAATTTATACATTGTATCTAATATAATAAACTTTTGAATGCAAAAAAAAAAATTACATATACATTACAAATGATTATAATTTTAAAATTTCAAAATTATTGGAACAATTCTTTTTTATAACATAAAATACAAATTTATTAAATGGATACATGCGATTTTTTGAATGATAACTAAATGAAAATATGAAGTCAAATAAAAAAATTGAGTAATAATAATTGATTAAATACATCACATGTCTATCAAACTATAAATAATAATTGAATTCAGATGAGTTAATCTTAAAATTATAAATGATTTTCCAATTCAAGTAACATTCCATTTTAGATATTAATAAGTTTTTCTAAACTTAAAATTTATAACAGTTTCCCGTCAAATATTATTTTTAAATCCTTCTTATTATATCATATTTATAATTTTTATAAACCTACAAAATATATATATATATATATATATATATATATATATATATGGTGACGAAGTTCAACCTAGAACTTGAACATATGAATGTGAAGTCAACCTTATTGTATGATGATCTAGATGAAATGACCCTGATAAGGCAACCTGAAGGGTATGCAGAAAAGAGAAAGGAAGATTATGTGTGCAAGTTGAATAGGTCTTTGTATGTCCTAAAACAATCTCCTCGACAATGGAATAAGAGATTTGACAAGTTCATGACACACATAGGTTTCACTACGAGTCAGTTCGACCACTCCATTTACTTTAAATTTCGACTTGAAAATTCACTTATCTTTTTTGTTTTATGTGGATTACATCTTCATAGCAAAAAATAATGTCGAAGATGTTATGAAGATGAAAGGTAAACTCAATAAGGAGTTCAACATGAAAGATCTAGGAGTTGTCTCCAGAATTCTTGATATTGACATCCGAAGAAAGGAGCAATCAAAATTATCCTTAACATTGACCAACCCTAAATCTATTTGAAATACATTTTTACAATAACAAGATTCAACCTTAAGCTCATCATCCCAACAATAATGCATATTTTCAACCATCCTCCAATGTACATAACCTCCCTCTCCAACTTCTTGATTTTCTTCTTTAGGCTTTCAAGCTTCAAATCCCTTTCATCAATAACCTCATCACCTAACCACTTTAAGAAATTACAACCCTTATCCTAATAATTTATGTAATTTCTACAATCCAAAATTTTCTCCCATAGTTTCACTATTCACATCGTTCACACTTCGAAGAACACTTTCATCTTGGCATAAACACACCATTATCTTGTTTCTATGAGACATGGATCCAAATGTATCATGGTTTTGGGTGTTTGAAATAGAATCATTGATTGCAACCTTTGACATTGAATCCTAATTTGGAGAAGAAAATAGAAGACGGAATAACGAAGATGGGCGATGGAGAAGAAGATGAAGAAGATTATAGATGAAGAACACTGATGAAATATTGAAGAACACAAACCCTAACCATATTTATAACACATAAACTACTTACATGACATACCAACTCAACATTACTTAACGTTTTTTTTCACAAAATCTAACTGTATAAACCAAATAATTTAACTGAAATGAAATTAAGATAATATTCTATATAGGAAACCAAAACAAAACTTTGCTCTTATTTAAAAAAATTTATGAACCAATTATGTCTATAATTTATAAACTAATAAAAAAGTAAAACGTCAAAAAAGAGTTTTAATAGATTGCTCGAGTGAGTATGAAACACCGAATCGGCTTGTGCAACAAACCAAACAAGTCAAAAGAAGGATGATCCACCCGCACATTCTCTTAACTTTCAAAGGGTGAAAAATGAATAAGACGTCACTAACAAGGACAAAATCGTAAAAATACACCCAATCCCCCGTTCCCCTGCACAAGAAAAAAAACACCCCCTTAAACCTCTCTTCCATCTCCATTCTGGTGGCGCACTTTCTTCTACACTCTTTCTCTCTTCATTCTTCTTCTCAACTTCCCCACACTTTACCCTAGTAAGCTCAATCTTCATCATCTCAATTTCATTATCCAAATCTCACTTACTTCACTATTTTCTTATGAAATTTTTATTGTTGAACATTATTATGCATTGAAATTTTTATTTATTTCAGTATGATCGATACTTAGGTTATAATCTTGATGTATTTTTTTCTTGTTGAAGATTATTTAGCTTTACAATGGCTTCGAGAGCGATTTTAAGAAGAAGAAGCAATTTCATTCATCAATACTCCAACGCTTCGGGAGCTTCGATTTCATCTTTTCACTCTCCGCTACGTTCTTTCACTACAAACCCTCACACTCCTCAATCAAACGGTACTAATGAAATTTCACGTTACAAAGAGGAATTATTCAATTTTTCTCCCGTTTTGGGACAATTCGTCCGTGGATTCGCGAGTAATGGATTCCGTGGTGATTTTACAAGATTGAGATTGAATGAGTCATTAGGTGTGAGGTGGTTGTCGCAGTCGTCGTCGGCGGCTGCTGCTACGAAGAAAGACGAGGCGGAGAGTGATGATGTGGTTGGGAAGAAGCGGAAGGAAGCTTCTCCGGAGGAATGTGATCAGGCGGTTGAAGGTTTAACTACTGCGAAAGCGAAAGCTGCTATGGCGAAACGTTCGCAGGAGTCGCAGAAAGTTGTGCAGAGTGTTTTGCAGCGTGTTCGGGCTGTGTTTTTGGGGATTGGTCCGGCTTTGAGGGCTATAGCTTCCATGAGTAGGTTGGTCACTTCTTTTTCCACGATGTCAAGTATTGCTTGATTACAAACATTATTTATTTTTCTGCAAGTGTGGATGACTAGTTTTTGGAAGTATCTATGGTTTTAAATTGTAGTTGGGTTTATTAAAATTGCAGACATTCTATGATATCAAAATGCAATTGTGCTTGTGTTATGTCTATGGATGTTACAGATATTATGTTATGGGTCCAAAATTGCGCCATAGCAGCTTGTGTTACATTGCAGTTGCGATTATAAAAATTGCAAACATCCTATGATTTCAGAATGCAGTTGTGTTGTGCTTATGAATATTACAAATATTGTATTTTATAGTTGCATATGAGATTTTATAGCAGTTAGTGATTATAATTTTAAATTGCACTTATAGTGGTGTTGCAATCATATAGGTTACGGAAGTCTTATGGTTTTACAGTGTGGTTATGGTTGTGTTGTGGTTTTTGAGAATTATAGACTGCAGATTGATGACGGCTTCAATTTATGGACACTTTGAAAACTATAATATTATGGGCTGCATTTTGAAATCATAATTTTTCTGACTTTTGGTTTGCTGCAGAGAGGACTGGGCCAAAAAACTTGTTCACTGGAAAGGGGAGTTCATATCGACGTTGCAGCATTACTGGTTGGGTTGTAAACTGCTGTGGGCTGATGTGAGAATCAGTTCCAGGTTGTTGTTGAAGCTTGCTAATGGAAAGAATCTCTCTAGAAGGGAGAGACAGCAACTGACACGGACTACTGCAGATATCTTCAGGCTAGTTCCTGTCGCTGTTTTCATTATTGTCCCCTTTATGGAATTCCTCTTGCCAGTGTTTCTTAAGGTGTTCCCCAACATGTTACCATCAACATTTCAGGACAAGATGAAAGAACAGGTAATTGCTAAGAATGTTTATGCTCTTTGTCCATTCTCTTTGCATATTATGTTTGCTCATGATAAACCGAATGTAGATATGTTTACATGAGGATTGTTCTCTCATCTCTTGTTGAAAATGTCATACCATTCAAGAATTTTTGAATCATTCTGTCTGTTACCAAAGGAAAAATAATAGTATAACTAAGCCACTGCAAGGCATGCGATAGCCAGTGTTGGTGGCTCTATGTAGAGGACAGCTCCTGAAGATCAATATGCATCTTTGGTTGCTAATTGTTCATGACTATGCGCTAATACATGCTATGTTTTCTGGCAGCCACGGATAATTTATTGGAAACTGTGTTTTCTAATGTGACATCATCAATAATATTGATATTAACCCGTTTATATAAAAAATGATTCTGTATTATTAATTTGTGGTTGTGAAGAATGCATGGGATATTGATAGTCCATTGTTGGGTGTTTGTGACTTAGTTGCTCAATGTGTAGGAAGCATTGAAAAGGAGACTCAAGGCAAGAATAGAGTATGCAAGGTTCCTTCAAGATACAGTCAAAGAAATGGCAAAAGAAGTTCAAAACTCCCGTAGTGGAGAGCTAAAGAAAACAGCTGAAGATCTTGATGACTTTTTAAACCTGGTTAAATATTCATCTTAATGGATCCTTTGTCAATCTTTATTCCCAAATGTCTTTTGTTATATTATCATATGTACCCTTTCTTTTACCTTTTGCAGATTAGAAGGGGTTCTAGTGTCTCTAATGAGGAAATTCTGGGCTTTGCTAAGTTGTTTAACGACGAGCTTACTCTAGATAATATAAACAGGTCAGTTTCTTGACTCTGTTTGACTTCAATATGCTTTTTATTATTGGTTCTGAGGTGTGATTTCCAACCGTGTCTTCATTGTTTGTAGGCCCCGATTAGTAAATATGTGCAAGTACATGGGCATCAACCCTTTTGGCACTGATGCATACTTACGATATATGCTAAGAAAACGTTTACGGAGGTAAGGCATTTTCATACTACTTTTTATAACATTTTTATTTACTTTTTGATTGCAAGATGAGATGAAAATTTATTGTAATAAAATTTGGAAAATGTTAAGAATGTTCTCTGATAAGAATGATCCTTTGTTATTAGGAACGAATCACTATAGCTAGTCTACCCTTCTTGCTATTTTATTAAAGAACACTAATCCAACTGCTTTAGTATGGCATACCATTCATTCTGGTGTTATGACTAAGATTCGTGTTACAAGTGCAAAAACTCAACCAAACAGTTTATTAACCTTTTGAGCTATTTCAATTTCCACTTACTCTGCGACTGCGTGATTGTGTTTACATGCAACAATTCCCCTTTTTGTTAGCATTAAGGAGGATGATAAGTTGATTCAAGAAGAAGGTGTAGATTCTCTTTCAGAAGCTGAACTCCGAGAAGATTGTAGAGAGCGAGGCATGCTTGGGTTGCTTTCTGTTGAAGAAATGCGCCAACAGGTTTTTGTGCTGTGAACAATTTTATGCTTGTGTTATATTGGAGTACTATATCTGGATGATGATATTGCAAGTTTGCAGCATCAGTTTTCAGGAATATCAAATGTTACTGTGGTATTTCTATTCTAAAATATGTTCTTTTTTCTACAGCTTCGAGATTGGTTGGACTTATCTTTGAATCACTCTGTACCATCATCTCTTTTGATACTTTCAAGGTAATTTTAGCCGAGGCCCCCTTGTTGTGAACAAATAATTAACAATTAAAGATCCTGCTGGATATGCATCTGAATCTTGCTCGGTGACCTTTATAGGGCATTTACTGTGGCTGGGAAGTTGAGACCAGAAGAAGCTGTACAGGCTACAATTTCTTCTCTCCCTGATGAGGTTGTAGATACTATACAAGTTACATCTTTACCTTCTGAGGATTCTGTCTCAGAAAGGCGGAGGAAACTGGAGTTCCTTGAAATGCAGGAAGAACGTATTAAGGTAAAATATGGAGTTGCATTACTCTTTAGAAGGTTGTTTTGTTTCATTAGGATGACGAAGTTGTTTGCTCATCTGTTTCTGATATTTCCTTTGATTCATGTGACAATAACCTACAAAAAACATTAAATAATCAATGTTATAAAATAGTCTTTTCAATATTGGGGTTTAATAATAGTAAGAAGGTTAAAGAATAGACGTTTCAGGTATTGATATTGGGGTTTAATAAAAGATTATTTTCTAGGTTTAAAGGCTTCATTGATTATTGATTAAAATTTGGCAACTTTATTTAGAATCATGATTTCATGGCTCCACACACTGTGATAAGTCAACTGATAACTAATATAGTATTATACTTAAAATGCAGAAGGAGGAAGAAAAAGAAGAGGTGGATCAAGCAAGAGTTGAGGAGGATTCTATTCAAGAAGATAAGGCTTTGAACGAGATGAATATTTCAACGGCAAAAGAAGCACATCAACTCGCTAGAAACAGAGCAGTGGAAAATAAAGAGCAACTATGTGAAATTAGTCGTGCATTAGCTGTTTTATCTTCTGCATCGGTGAGAGTTTAATGCTTGGAACTCTCAAGTGCTACAATTGATGAATCACTTTAATGCATGCTAATACCATTTATTATGATGGCAGTCTGTAAGTACAGAGCGTGAAGATTTTCTAAGGCTAGTTAATAAAGAGGTAATTTGAAACTTTTAATACTCAGTCATTTGCTTTTTAAGTCTTCTATATATTGCATTTAATAGGTTAAGTTTCTGCGTGCTTTTGAATAGGTACCTCTAACTCAGCTGATGTTTTTCTCTGTTATGTTACTGGGTGCATTTATAATTTCTTACATTAAAAGTTATCTTATTAGATTTTAAAGTTGGCCGACATCCTATTTCATTTGCTTTTTTATGTTTATAGTAGAATTTGGCTTGAGCTTTACCCAACTGCAAGAGCTAGCTCATGTGGTTAGGGGTTACCCCCACTTATATCACTATCTAATCCGTATCACTAGTCATTATGGATCTCTAACACACCATTTTCACGTCCAGGACTAGACATTTGGAGTGTGAAATTCGTAGGACTAGACATCTTCTAGTGTCCAAACAATGAATCTAGACAGGCTTTGATGTCATCTAAGAATCTTTGCTGGAACTTAAGTCATTCCCAAAACTAGCTTATAGGTGAGAGGGCTCCCATCCCTTATAACCACCATATTGACCATATCACAAATCGATGCGGAAAGTCCAAGATTATACATTTAGAGTAAAATTCGTTGAGACTATGTGTGAATACAATTATATCATGTAACTGAATTTTTTTTTTTTTTTGTTAAATGTGAAATCAACCAATCTAAATGTCAAATCATTTAATTTATCTTGATGGACATATGTACTAAATTTCTTATTATTTTGACTTTAAAAGGCATGCAATCAAACATTGGTATACTTATTTTTTGCCCTTATGTGGTGCAATGAAATATCCATTTGTTTATGACTTACGTGGAGTTTTGTACATTTGATCTACTTCATGAAAAATTTCAATCAAATGGTTGGACTGATAAATTTATCATTTATAAATGAATTGATAGTCAAAAAAATCACCAGAATAAGTTATTAAATAATAATCTAAGAATGCCAAGATTTTTACTAGGCCAGTATATTGAGACACACCCCAAAGTGTATGGTGTCAAGATTCAGTAACACCAAGTGTAAGTTTCAAACACTTTCTCCATCTAATAACATTTTATAGAATGTGACATTATTATTAATCATTGAATCATGTCATAACATTTTGATGAGGATATATTGCAAAATTTATATATGCTATTAATTGGTATTTATATGTCAAGATAAAATGTTGCAATGAAGTGTCAGGTAATTTTATAAATTTATTGATTTCATTCCAATATATGAAATTGTTTGAATAAGAAGCATATGATTTTTTATATATTTATTCCAAAAGAAGGCGGAGTTTGCATATTATTTTTTGTTTATTATAAACATATATTTCTTTGAATTTTCTAAAAGTTTGGCTTAAAAGATGCTCATTAGCAATATTTTTAATTAGTAAAATTTATTTTCCATAAAAATCTATTGATGTGTTATATCTCGCACTGGGGTTAGCAGCCTACCTCAACATCTTTGGTAGTGGGGTTAGGGTCAAAGACATTGCTATCACATGGTAGCAATTTCAACAGTTGTGCCAAGGCTTCCCTTAGGCTTTACTCAATGGGGGCAGCTTATTTGGTGAACAATATTTAGCTATTGGGGGAGGATCTCAATTTGACCTCCACATAACACACTCTTGAGAAGAGGCGAAAAACTTTAAATAATACCTAAAGCCCCCAAGCAGGTATTATTCCTTTAACAAATGGCGCTATGGTGGCGGGGGATACTCTGAACCCACGGGGGATGCAAATGCTCTAATCACTGTGGGTTAGTGGGCTTACTAGGTTGCTGCCAAAATTCATCCTACTCTACCTATTTAATTGATCAAGCATTCTTGAAAGGACGCTTCTGTGACGTAATTAAAAAATCACCCTTCTCTACTCCACTAGTAAAAAATCATCCTTTTAACGGGTAGTGAGGGTGACCTCTATTGCATGCGAGGGTCTCTTGCCCCAGTGATCTATAATGTGCCTTTGTTTATGCATGACTGCCATGATGTTGTAACTGATCAAATTTTGTGTTATAAATATTCCATTTGCCACCCTCATCTTGCTGTTATGTATGCCCGCAGATAGAACTCTATAACAGCATGGTAGAAAAGGAGGGTTCAAATGGTGAAAAAGATGCCTTTCAGGCATATAAAGCTGCACATGAGCATGCTGCCGAGTCGGATGATGACGGGGATAAAGTGTCATCCTCACTCATAGAAAGAGTAAGAACCATGTTATTTATCAAGTCTTAGAGTAAACTAGAAACCGATTTTTCACTGATGAATTTATAATATTTGAAATCCTGTCAGGTTGATGCTATGCTCCAAAATCTTGAAAAGGAAATAGATGATGTGGATGCCAAAATTGGTGACCGATGGAGGCTGCTGGATAGGTTTGTACTTTCTCTTCGACATTTGTCTTAATTTTTCTTTTGGGGCCACCAAGGTGGTTTATTTATGGGATCAAGTTTTCCTTCAAGGGATTTGGTGCCACATGAGCCAAGGCTCTTTGACACTGTCCTTTTTATTGGCCACAATTTTTTTCCTTACTGGCTTACCCTATTGAATCTCTTAAAGTGAAATGTGTTTTTATGATGCATTTGAATAGATTCAGTTAAGCGAGTCAACATTGATTGTCATTAGAAGCTTAAATGTTCTTCTCTATGATGTCAAGCCTGGATTGCTGAGCGGAGCGACATACCCTAAAATTGTATTACAGGGTGTGGATAACTGCTATTTGACCCCAAAACTGGGATTTAATGATGAGTCACCGGTCAGTGATGGTTTAGAAGAATTGGAGTTGTCATGGCTATTGGAATGTGAAGAGGCAGGGATGACAGGGGCTGAAACAACGGTGGCGGTTGGAACAACAGCTGGCTAGTGAAGGTAGTGGCTGGGACGACAGCGGCTAGCAGTTTTGATTTGTAGTTCGTACACAGTGATTAGAAAGTAGAGAAGAGACGAGAACCTTCACATATCAGAGAAGTGGGAAATTGGGGTTTTTCATTTAGCAAGACCCCTACAGTGATTAGATTTTAAGGCTATTTCTGGATTTTCTATATCCCAACAAGGTAGCGCTCATGTCCCAGCAATCCAGACATGGTGCAAAATGAAACAAGAAGGCGGCTGCGACTATTCTGGTCCGGTCTCATGTGTGTGTAGAGTGGCCAGCCATTGTTCCGTTCCGCCCCACTGCCATGGCATCACAATGCTCCTCGACTGACAACTTATGTACTGCTTATAATGAATTAATAAGTAGGAGTCATTCGAATTTTCAAAAAATAAAATAAAGTATAAAACTAAATAGGAGTCATTTGATTTAATTGCTGTTCATTTGCGCCTCTACTGACAACATAAGTAGTACATATAATGTTTGCGCCTCTACTGACAACTTATGTACTGCTTATAATGAATTTAATAAATAGGAGTCATTCGAATTTTTAAAAAATAAAATAAAACTAAGTAGGAGTTATTTGATTTAATTGCTGTTGTTCATTTGGGCTTTAGTAATTTAGTTGGGAATCATTGTTTAGTCTTTTTCTATCAGTGGTTTTATGTCGCAGAATGTTTTTTTTCTGTAATTCATGCTCTAACTGAAGAAGAGGGATGAAGTGATCAAGATAATAAGGTGACTATTGTTGGATAGAATTTGGGGAAATATATTGTAATTGTTTGAGAGAAGGGACCTTGGTCAGATCTAAATTTAGCGAGAGTGCGCATATTGCTGCATGTACAAACTCGGCGAAAGAAGTAAAGAAAGTATTCGGCGGCTTACCACCAAAGATACCCCATCAAAGATACCATGTGTATCCTTTTCTCCTGCTTTTGTTACTCACTTAACTACCAAATAGGGCTCTTTCCATTATAGCTTTCCACAAGAGTCTATAAATTTCACAGCCGGCAGCACTGCTTTGTTGTGCTTTATCATCCACAAAAACATGGATTGCAGTTTAGTTCACTAATACAAAGGGAATTTCAAAATTTGAACATATTTTAATTCCATTTTGATTGTGATTTGAGGGGCTTCAGAGGGATAATAGTTTTTGAACACATTTTCCAAGTTATGACACTGATCATAATCCAAAAGGGAAAAATTAATTTTACATGCTTAGTTATAACTAGTTTAGGATGTCATGGCATGACATTTAATTTCACATCATGATAAATTAGATCATTGTGTAATATATTTTTCTTGTTTTAACACTTATTTAAGTCTTGTACTTTGGAACATTTTACATTTACAATGAATTACCGTGCAATATGATTGAGAGGTTGGATGATTATGCAGAGATTATGATGGAAAAGTTACTCCTGAGGAGGTAGCATCGGCTGCAATGTACTTGAAGGATACATTGGGTAAAGAAGGCATCCAAGAACTTGTCAGCAATCTTTCCAAAGATAAAGGTCTGTATCTTCTCTCTCTCAAGCCACCATCATTTTTTAAGTCTTATTAGTTCTATATTTTGTTTCCTGTGAAGTTCATTTAGAGAAAAGGTTTGTTCTTCATTCATGCAAATTAAATCCCCATGAAACTCATGGAATTTCACCTTCAAAGCAATAGATGTCTCAACAGAATCTCAGACAAACGTTAATTAACACTATATTCTCTATGAAGATTAGTTCTTGAATACAGTATTTACCAACTAGTAATTACTTCTTTTGTTGATATATAGATGGGAAAATACTAGTCGAGGACATTGTTAAATTGGGCAGTTGGAAAGAAGATGGTCATACAGCTGAAGATGAGAGACCATGAGGGTATGATTCCACACTTGACTTCCAGATACATGTTATTTGTTATTTCATGCCACAAAAAGTGTGGCGCAAATATATTTCAGGCCATTCGAAATCTCTTGCTCATTGATTTTGTATTCATGTATTATTACTAATAAGTAGTTCAAGTGTAGCAGTCTGATGAAAATGAAGTGTGCACAAGCTCTGTAAATTTTTGACAGCTGATGACACAAGCATACTCACATTTACACATGATAGTTAATCGGACAATGTATTATTTTTGTAGTTTTTGCAGAGCTTTTGGAAAGAAACAACAGATATTATTAAATGAAATTAAAGTGTTTAATAAGTTGAGTTTCTTTTTTTATTCCTTAACAATTGCTTCAAGAATACTTGTCAATAATTTTCATTTAATGTATGAAATTCTTGAAGTCTTGTTTCTTTTATCAATTGAAACCAAGATCTTAGATACATTTAATTTAAGAAAGACTATTTGATTTAAAAATCAATTTGTTAAAATCTAATTCATTATGTCTGAACCATTGTTAAATAAATGGTTGAATGACTTGTTTTATTTATCTTTAAAGCTAAATAGAGAATCAATCCTAAATTATAGATATTCTTATGCATTAATTTTTTTATTTAGTAGTTTTATCTTATAAGGCATAATATAACCATTTATTTTAATTTCCATTAGTTTTATAATATTTAATGTCAATTTGTTACTCAATGTATTATATTAATAGCATAAAGTATGTTAATTTTAATATTATCTGTTCAACAACCAATTTTAATTTTTAAAACTTTGATGATAAGTCACAGATACTATGCAGAAATCATAACATGGAATTTACTTGTTAAGATAAAGAGTATTTGGTTTTTAATCAGTTTTTTACTCCTCAAGTTGATGAAACACTTGTATCACAGCTGATTAAACCCATCTGATTTGAATTGTTTTTTTTTGGTCAAAAAGAAATATTTTCATGAGAAACAATATTTTCTTTCATAGGTTGTTGACATGCTTCATTATTTTTTGCCGAAAAGCTTTTCTTTTTTAAATTTAATTTAATTTATTTATTTTTAACGAATATCACTTTGGTTTTAAATTTTGTATCCATTTTATTAGATTTTTGCTACAACTTGTTTTATGGTAACAAATTTCATTATTGTTAAGAAATAGGAACGAAAATAAGTTTTAAAGTCTACCTATAGGGTTTATAATTTAGCGTACATATTTATTTTACATTAATTTATGAATTTGTTAACTCTTATATATATATATATATATATATATATATATATATATATATATATATATATATATATATATATATATATATATATATATATATATATATATATATATATATATAGGTAAGAGTATTTATATATAATATATTATAGAAAATGAAGAAATGTCAATTGAATTTTGAATTACAATCTACACAATCATCTAATTCAATTAGTGGTTAAAGAAAAACTTATCAATCGAAATATCTGTCATTTACAAGTATATATTAATTAACATTCCTATAAATTAAACCGTTAAACTTTTAAAATTATCACTTAAAATTAAACCTATGATAGATTTAAGTTAAATTTAAACCTTAAAATTTTTCAATCAAATAAGACTTTTATTTTGTAAAGTTAATTCAGTTCAACTCTATTAAAAAACATGACATCACAAAAGAAAGTGGAATCTTTCGGCCGCCCCAATCATTTCTGGCATCCCAAATTTACATAATGATAAAAATGTCTCTAAATATTTTACTAGTAATTTCCGAAATAAATTTTTGGTAGAGATAAAAAAATATCCGGTATGAAACCAAATTCTTGGTAGTTCATTTTCTCGATAAATTGCCATGAAACTGGATATTTTAAAAATTCCGGTATAACGAGAATTTCAAATCCTTTGAAATTTTCGGTAGGCATAATTGTAGGGCTTTTTAGATTTTTTTTAACGACTGAAATTTTACCGACAATTTTGTATGATTGTGATTGCACCGACAGTTTGTATGGTTCAGAATTATTGCACACTTGTATAAATAAGGGTTAGATCTTGTGGTTAACCATATATGAAAAAATGACTATTCCAACATTTTTAATTTAGGCAAAAGTTTACTTCAAGAGAGGTTCTCAACCTGTCGAATTCATGCTCCCGGATGACACGGCCTCCTTTGCCGGCCTGACTTCCAAGTTGAAGGAATTGTTGCCTGATGGTGAGAATAGAAAGATGTTAAAGATCGAGTTTCAGGAGGATTGGGATGATGGTAGTGTGAAATATAATCTAATTGAGCTGAAGAACGATGAAGACGTCAGCAAAACGTGGAGATTATTTCGCCGTAGGCTAACAAGGGGTCTGTTGACATTAGATGTGCAGCTAGAAAGATCAATTGATGAAATAATGACAATGCTGAAACGCCCTGAAGCATCTGGTAGTGTTTAGGTTTTTCATATCGATTAATTATGTTGTAATAGTTTTTTATTTGTTTAAGTTTTTAAATCAAGATCAGTGCAGTGTAAGAGAATAAATGAAGACATAATAATAATAATAATATATTGTTCTGCAATAATATACATATAATACAACAATATACAAATCATCTAGAAATAAAAATAATACTAGATAGGCCCCCACGGGCTAAGTGTGCAATCCTAGCTAATCTAACATCAATATTATCATCAGGATCAACCAAGCACGTGAGCTATCATCCAGCACTGCTATCATCATAAATTGATGTGCGTCGTCATGGTGTTATGCTGGAACAGGAGGAGGAGGAGGAGCATCACCAAAAAGCTCATTGCCACTAGAAGGTGCTTCTTCAGTCGGCGGTGGAATGATGCATGAATGAGATATGCTGAGAAACCACTCCAAGTAGCCATCCTTACACTGCGATGGATACTACATAAGTGCAGATCTAGCAACAATGGAGCGAGAAGAATTGATGAAGTGCGTCATAAATCACATATCAATACCTTCAGAGGGTGTATTCGAAACTGCTGGTGGTATGGTCTGAATGTACCCAAACTGACGCAGACATCTCTCTGACAGGTGCCTGGCAATCAACGTCTTCCACCGCATATAGCCAGAGTATAATGTCGACTCCTCAAACAGACGTACGACTCTATGCTCATCGTAGGGTGTCCAGATGACATCCTCTACGGCCAACTCATCCAATCTCCTCTTGTACTCAAGTATCCCTTCAGGGTGTTTCTGCCTCGCCTTCCACCTCTTCGCTCGTGGCTCCCCTGATGTATAAGACTGGATCCTCCTATCGCATATCTGCGGGAAATGCTCATAGATCCAACACTAAGATCACAACAAACAGTAAATTAGAATTAATGATATTAAAAAAAATATAACAAAAAGTAAGTTAGAAAATGAATTAAGATATACTTGTAACAAACTAAGATACCCAACTAGCTGCTTCGTTTCAAATTGGGTCGCCTCCCCCAGCGCATGATACAACTGAGTCAGGGCTGCACAACCCCAAGCCTAGTTGTGCACCTCCAGATCATTGAAGAGGCACAAATACCGAGCATCCACATACGTACCAGACTTGTCTACAAAGAGAGTACATGCTATCACATGCAACATATACGTCCTAGCGGCAACTTGATATTGACCAGTAGCAACGAGCTCGTCGTACCTATCCCACAACCATCATATACGAAGGTGAGATCCTAGTGTATCCGCGAACTCCGTGCCACCATTGTCTCTGGAAAACAAAGATCACAAATTACCAACTCCTGTGCCTGAGACACACTCAATGAAGGACTCGTCTAGAATCTGTCGTCGATAGGGAGATGGAAGAAGGAAGCGACATCATCTAAATACAGTCATCTCTCCAAATGGAGATGAAGTGACGACGTCTCCTTGTACCACCTCTCAACGAAGGCACTAAACTGCTCCACATCCAACATCGTCAGGGAGCAGTGGCCAAAATGAAGCAAGTCAAAGTCCCTCACAATCGTCTTCACAACATCATGGAAGGAAATACAAGGGAAACCATTCATCTTCGCGCCGTGAGACTTAACCCTCAGCATCAGGGAAGGAACCGTCACATCCGTCTTAATAGTCTCCTCTACGTCTCCTGTACCGGCAACCCCTTCAGTGCCATCACCCTCACCATCAACATATCCCTCATGCACACCCTCAACTGATACTCTGGCAGTCTCCTCTATGACATCCCTAAAAACATCCTCCACCGAAACATCTCTCTCAATAGCATCCACACGTGAGGCTGAATATCAGGGACGACCTCTGGTGTGACCTGCTGTGAAGAAAGACCTCCACATCTCCTAATGTTGCGAGGTGCCTGGAAATTCCCCCGCTGCTCAGATATCCTCTTCCGGTGCGAACTGGGGGACCACCTGTCCATCTCGTACATGGTTGTACCCCTCCCCCTACTGGTTAGTCCTCCCACTAGGGGTACCATCAGCACATGTGATCCTCATTGGAAAAAATACATATTAAACAAAAAATTAATCAAAAATAAATAAACTACCGGGAATTCGAAATTCCCAGGAAAAAAATTAACATTATCGGTAATTTCAAATTACCGGTAGAAAAAATATAAAATTTGAACTACCAGAAATTTTAAATCTCCGAGAAATATTTACCGGTAGTTTTGGAATTTCCGATAAATATCATCGGATTTTTTGAAAATCCGGTATTTCTTACCGGTAATTTAGAAAAAACCGGTAAAACTTACTTGTAAATTTCAAATATCCGGTAATTCAATCCAAATTCCCGGTATCATCAATTTTTTTGAAAAATCCGACAATGTGTAAAATGTGAATATGTTTCCTTTCAGAGTCAATTTGGTATTTTCATTAGATTTGAGGGATGTTAGGAATGAGTGAGGGACGACATATAGATAAGTAAGAGAAAAAACCCAAAAAACATGTTGATTATGGTAAAACATGACACTAACAAAAAATATCCTTACACCATGTATTACATCATTTATACATGTCATATCAACTACCATTAAAGTACACATTCGTTATCATCTACTAACATTTCTAATACATATATGTGCGTGCACACAAAATAATAACTTATTTAGAGACTCAATCAATATAAATGTGAGTTCAAACTTTCTTCAACCTATTTATAAATTCATTGATATTGTTATCTGAAGTACCACCATGACTTACAGCTTCTACAGCCAATTCCCTCCATTTCTTAGCATTAACCCTCATTTCTCTCCCAACATCATTTTCCAACACTTCCCTAATGCATCTCACTATCTCTTCTCTTGTCACTATCCCATTCTCATTCACCACAACCCTAACTCCAACTTTCCACACATCTTCAACAAACTTAGCATTCAAAGGTTGATCAGTCCATTGTGGAATCCCAATCATAGGCACTCCCAAACACAATGCTTCAAGTGTTGAATTCCATCCACAATGTGTGAAAAAACAACCAATAGCTTTGTTTGATAGAACCTCCAATTGTGGTATCCAATTCACTATCAACCCTTTTCCACTTGAACCAATTTCCTCAACCAACTCTTTTGAGATATTCTTTTTCTCCATATTAGGAATCACCCAAAAGAAATTTGAACCACTTGCTAATAACCCTAATGCTATTTCCTTCATTTGTTCTATGCTAAAACATACCATGCTACCAAATGATACATAAATAACTGACCTTGCACCCTTTGATTTTAGCCAATCAATGGCTGATGAATCTAATTCAAAGAGATTCAAATCATTGTCTTTGTCATTTGGAACTCCTTTGTCCAAGTAGAATGATGGAACTGCTGGCCCAATTGTCAATATTGGACATACCTTTGACATAGAATCCACAGCCTATACATGAAAAAATAACGTGACTATTAACACAAACATTTTATTCATTTTTTCAAATTATTACTGGTGTAAATGTATCAGTAGTGTCGTGTTTCTGGTGTCTGTGTTTCATCGCACTTTGTTTATAATGAATATAATATATAAAGGATAAGGTGGACCAAAAACCTACCTGGTCCTCTAGCTTGTGGAAGGAATTGACAAGGATGATATCTGCTTTATGGATGTTACTAAATTGATTCATGACCAATTCATAGTAAGCAGGATAGAAGCCAGGATCATTAACAAAGGATGGTGTATCTTTCATCTCAAGCAAAGGAAGCCCTGGTATAGAAATTGGCAAAGAAGAAATTGGAAGCTTCAAAAGTCCATGATAAACATAATAATACATGTAATTAACAGCAACCATTTGAGTGAAAAAAGCAACTCCTAGTAAATCAAAATCTTTAGCTACATCCAAAACCCATTGAACCAAAGGGTCATAAACCACACAATGTATAGGGTAATCAGAACAATTGTGTTTTTGAATGAGTTGCTTCAAATTCTTGGAACCAATGGCTTTCATGTGAGATAGATAGGTTGATATGTTGCCAGCTTGATAAAAGCCACCTTGGTCATATCCATCAGAAATGAAATCAAATTGAAGAGAGGAAGGTAAGGATGATGAGTTGAAATGCATGGTTTTGGAGATGAAAATGGTTGTAACCATTGTGACTTTAACTCCTTTTGTGATTAAACGTTTGCTAAATTGAAGCATTGGGTTTATGTGACCTTGGCTTGGATATGGAACCATTAGAACATGAATATTACTACACTTTCTCTCTTCCATTTTTTCTATTCTATTATCCATACAAAAGCTTATGATATGGTTCAAGTGATATGATTAATGTATGGTTTTATAAGGTTGCTTGTAATTCCAAGATTCATTCATTTTTTTTATACTTCAATAATGCAAGATATTTCAACTATCTTATCTAGATCCTTCAAACTTGAGAATTTTTTTTTTCTTTCTTTAAAATGGAATATACTAGAAAACTAGTACAATAGTACACAACTTATATAATATTAAATTAATATTGAAATTAATGTGTATAAGATATTATATGTATAGCTGTTATCCATCAGAACATGATGCTCTTGCTCTATTCAAGAACCCTATTCTCTTCCATAAAGCACTCTTCTTTTCTTCATATATTCTTCACTTCCACTTGATAGAAGAACTAAACTAAATTCTTCTATATTTTTTTTTTTATTCCAAGACCACCCAACTCCTTTGTCTTAAAACATTATACTACTTCCATTTTTTTTTTTTAACGAATATCACTTTCGTTGAATTTTGTATTAATTTTAATCGATTTCAGGTACAACTTTCTCCTTAGTATGTATGTGCCACTTTTATGCTAACAAATAGGAACAAAAATAGGTTTTAAAGTCTATCTATAGGGTTTATAATTTAGCCTACATCATATATTACACTAAGTCAAATTTTTTTAGATAGAAAACAAATTAAGCTCTTAAAAAAATCTATTGAACTAGGTTAGATGTCATAAACTACTTAAATAAATATAAATAATATTTTTGCAATACTAATATCTATTGAACTAGGTTAGATGTCATAAACAACTTAAATAAATATAAATGATATTTTTTCAATACTATTATTGACGAACAAAAACTAATTTTTTTAATGGTTTTCACATAACCAATCGCGAATTATTACATATAAATAATAACAATTCTTTATATGAGAAGTTATATTGGTTTGGTGGTTGCACCTTATGACCACATACCTAATCATTATAGGGTCTATGATTCAATTTTAGAAAGTTGTAATTTTTTGTCATTATTTTATTAATTTAATATTTTGGAAATTTTCCAACAATCCCCCATTATTTTCAAAATATATCTAAATTCATTATTCAGTAAATTTCATGGTTTCAGATAAATGTATCTTACGATTTGAATCATTACTTAGTAAGTTAAGTTTTCACTCATCTCCAAATAGATTGGTAGACAAGCTTTGAACCAATTATTCATTAGAATAAACGTGCATAACTCACACATGAAATCTTGATATCATTGATCGAATTATTAATATGACACATTTAATAAGGTCATGTGTTCCATATTCTTTTCATGAGAATTTAAGAGTCAAGCTCTTGAACTCTACGAAGCGCACCACTTCATTCTCATATAGGTAGACTATATCAGAAATACACTTATAATTATGTATTCCAGCAAACATATGTTATATGTCTAGTAAGAGTAAAATTTCACCCTACCACATTTATTCTTATGGTACAAGTATTTTTACACCCCTTGAGATGTATCTATCGCTAAGTACTTCAATAACTCTACTAATGTACTTTCTTCATTTAACTCAAGACTTAATATTAATCAAGTATGAGTTGAGTTTCCACTATCGATGATTAATTAGATATGAGATTGTTCCAGATCCCTAATGATGTTTTCACTGTATTCAATTATATCTAAATACATTATGTCTTTGTCAATCCATTCGTCAAAGAATTGCAAGATTTTTCCAAACTTTAATAAATTTTGAATATTCAATTTTCCAACTAATCATGCATATGATTATTTTATGTACTCTTGATAGTATTTATAATCTATCATCAATTCACGACATTTTTGTCATATTAGTACAATTATCGTATACAACATGTATTATATATTCTTGATAACTTCGATAAACCATCATCATGACACTTTTATCATTCATTTTGTTATATACACTTATTTTATGTCATTCTTTATTTGCTAACCTTTTTAATTTGAAGTTTTACTTCCACTTAAATATATCCAAAATATATTTAATACTTTTTATAGCAATTGACAACCATGATCATACAAATTTGTCATGACTAACTTTTATTTCATGAAGCGTGTTCAAATATGTAATTCATAAACTCCATTTAATTACAACACCATAGAATTTATTTCTATTATTTTAAAATCAACAATTTTCTTGCATGACTAACCCATGCATAACAAATTCTATGCGATAAATTAAATTTTCATATTTAACAATATTTATGATACATCCAAATAAAACCACCATACAAAATAAACAATGAATTCACTTCATTAATATTTTTTATATATTTTTTTTCCATAAATATTTATCAACTTACAATACTACAAAATAAACAATGAACAAGAAATAATGTTTTCATATATTATACACATATAATATGAGATAAATCATTTTAAATTTAATAAATTTTTACACAAAATAAAATACAATTCAAAAATATGTCATGAATATTTTTAACATTTTATTTACGTCAATTTATGTTGCTAATCCATACACCATACATTCAAATTCAAATTCATGATTTTTTTTTCTACTAGTTCATTTCATCCAAAATTAATGCCTTATTAATTAAAACAAATGTATTGCATCAAAGAATAATATTTAATATATAATTTACATTCAAGTACATATTATAAATAAAATATATTCATAATTATTAAAATTCACATACTTGAATAATTTAAAAATCATGCATACGTAAATTTATTTCACATGGTAAACTTAACATAAATAAATATTATTTTTAATATTTTTTCTCAAAGATTAGAACATCATCTAACATATATTTATTTAAAATAATTATGTACCTTTCACCATAGATATGAATAAATAAATATTTATATTTATCTCTCCATCAAATAAATATTATTAAAAACAAAACCGATTAATAATCATTCAATTATATCCGAATATATTATATCCGAATATTTAAAACATATTTGAATTTGGTTATGGATTTGGGTCTTACAACCGGATATTTTACACACCCCTAACAACAATTATCTCTTCAGTTTTTCTTTTCTATTATCCACACAAAAGCTTATGATATGGTTGAAGTGATGATTAATGTATGGTTTTATAAGGTTGCTTGTGAAATTTTTACACTCAAATAATTAGAGTCATTCATTTTTTCATCCTTTAATAATGTAAGACATTTCAAACTATCTTATCGCCAAACTTGAAAATTTTGTTTTTTGAAACGGACCACTTGAAAACTACTAGAAAACTAGTACACAACTTATATCATACTAAATCAATTTTAAAATGAATAGACTTTATTAAATTATTATTTATTTATAAATTTTATAGTATAAATAACAATTTAAAATATATTAAGATTATATAAATATTATTTATATTGTATTTATAATATAAAAATAATAATAATGTAGTAATTTGCATCTTATAAAAATAACACTATATGTTTAACATAATTAAAAATTCTGGACTAAACAAAATAAAATAAAAAATTGAGAAAAAAATATAAAAATAATATTAATAAAATTTACAAAGTGTAGAAACACACAAGTATATTACAGATTCGACATATAGCTTTTTTGTGAAAGAATTTATTATAATTTTTCAGACATTCATTATCTTTTCCAACACCACATTAGGTTTCACAATTTTTTTTATCTTCACACTTAATTCGTTTGGTGTCTACCGCAAGTTTTAGTCGATTCCTTGCATTTTTTGTTATATGATACTTATAAAGTAATGCATAATTTACTATCAAATTCATTAACGCGGTATCACACGATCTGTGATAATTACTTTTGACATGTTGTTTTGATCCTTCAACATAGTCTTGCAAATTTTCAAAGCCCATGTAACTTTGTCTTCTTTTTCAGATTCTAAAAATACAAAACTCATTGAAAAAGTTTGCTCCTTAGAAGTAACACCAACAATTTCTAGAAATGAAAGTCTATATTTTGTTAGTCTTATATGTTGAATCAATTATGTGTACAATAGAAAATGTGTTAAACAACTTAATATAATCAAAATATCTTGAACAATGACTTTATCCTCATAAACCTAGAAACATAGTGGTCATCATCCAAAAGTTTCACGAGTTGTTGCATTTCAGATCTTAGACCTTTTACCGTCTTGTTGTTTCGAGCACGCATATTGTATACTAGTTTGATATTCGGAACATTTTGAAGTATTTTCCATTTCAAAGTTACAAGTATGTTTTTCTGCACCACCATATTTAATGTCATGTCTGAAAAAAAGTTTATTCTCCTTCGGAATAAGGCAGCATACAATGGGGATGACCGACTAACTTGTGACACATGGCATGTTATGTATACCAGAAACCACATTAAATTTCCATGTATCATTTGTCTTCCAGTATCCATACAATTTACACAGACACTCACATTTTCTCGATCTAGTGTCATCACGTTTCAACTTCTTAATCGATGGTTGATATGTGTCACTTCTTTCACATCCCATAGTTACAAATGCTTGTCTTCATCATAACCATTGTCAGACATTTCTATTACAACGTCAAACCCCAATTTCACACCCTCCATGTGGATCCATTGTAGTATACGTTCACAAACACTAAAGTCTTGTTTATTTGTAAATTGTTCACAAACGTCAACCTCGACAACTGGTCTAGCAACCGATTTAATATCATTTTCACTTCATCTGATTTAACACCATCTTTCATTTCATCTGATTTAACATCCATCCTAAGAGTAGCTTTGAGAGTGCATCATATCTAACACCAATCACAAGGAAAAATATATTCAAAACTCAAAATATCAGGCAAATTTACAACTCTGAAACACATGAAACTTAGTCCGAATATATATGCAGACTCAACGACTTTTTTCTCAACACAAAAAACATGTTAATGCAAGGACAAGGGATAAAATTAATGGAATTTATCTTAAAATAAAAATAATATTTTGATGTCGAAAAATTAATTGAGAATGGAAGAATTGATTTTAAGGATTTTGAGTGTGCAATATGCTTTTGACAATGAGGAAGAACATGCAAGACGGTGTTTTATTCAATTTTCTATTTGATATTTATGCATCTTCAAAATCATGAGTCGTTAAATAAATGCAAGACGGTGTTTTATTCAATTTTTTGTTTGACATTTATACATCTTTAAAATCATCGGAGTCGTTAAATAAGTAAGTTCAGTGAACAAAAACACTAAATGAGTAGATGAGATATTACATCTCTGGATTTAACCCACAAAATATACAAAGATACATTATAGATTTTGACAAAAATGGAACAACTACTAAAATAGACTATCATCTTCGAACACCAATAAGAATATTTAGATTTTCAGATGTGTGGAGCGCACCCCATGGGATGAGTATTCCCCATGAAAAATTCTTTTAGATGGTCTATAAAATGGCGATTTTCCATTTGGGAAGCTTGGCACTATTGTTTCATGTTCTTTTTTACAGCTAATTGATGTATGACACATAATAATTTAGTGATTTTAGATAAAATGAAACTAGCGAACATTTCTTTTCTTTTGGAACAAAATTAGATTAGAAAAACATTTATACAAAAAAAATTCCCAAATGTCAACAAATGATAGGGAATGGTAAATGTTAATGTTTGTACAATACTCTTTGGAAAGAATCAAAAACGGAAGAGCTGAATTTACACAAGTTACACAATTCTTGTAACTATACTTCCCCAAAACCCTTCCTTCACCTCCATTTGAATAAGATGTTAGTAATCTCCTACTTATTTTCAGCTATTTCTTTTCCCACTTTTCTTAAATGGTTACAAGTATACTCCTATAGTACCACTTTTTATGTACATAATAAACACCCCGAGTGCCCTCTTCAATGCTGGCAGATGCGTAGTCCAAGCATGTCCTTTGAAACAATGCCAGGCCTTCCCCATCAGAAAATCATATCGCAATGTTTCGAGACTGCCCACTCATGCAAGAAACTTCAACCTTTAAGAAATATATAGTTATAGGCTGTAAGAAAACATAAACAGTGTTAATGACAAGTAGATTACTACACTATGAAAATTGGGGGAAGGTTCCGAGAGAAAATTACCCTATTGCTCTTAAGCATGACTTCAGCAGTGCAAGTATATGATCCCAGAGAGCCCAAGCAAAAAACTCATCAACAGGTAGCCACCCCTGGGCATTACAAAGCTTCAAGAGTTATAGATGCCTTGGTGAAAACAGAAAGCACAAATGGTGCTTCTTCCCCAGGGTGTATAGTGGTAGGAACTATAGTGTATCCCTTTGGCTCAGGTTCCAGAACCATTTCACAAGATATTTCTCTAGAATTTACATAGTCTGTCCCACCGACTGATTCATGTAGGTATATATTATAAGCAGCACGCCGGCCACGAGTTTTGAGAATCCTCATTCCAATGTAGAACATCAGCGAATCATGGCTGGATTGATAATTTCTGAAACCGGCTGCTGTTCTTGAAAATCCCACACCCTACAAATATGATAAAATAAGATTTTTAAGAAATTCAATGGGAAAAATGTTTTTGATAAATGCATTACTAAATATCAAATACTATTCGTACCTGAGTTAAGGTAATGAATACATGAATTGGAAATGATGCATCTTGCCCAGTTGCAGTCAGTTTGAACTGTGGATTTTGATGCCATGTATCGTAATCCTGACACCCACCGGCACTGTAACCACGCCATTGACCATGAACAGTATGACGCATCTCTGATGGATAGATACGACAAATATATATTGATCGAAAATGAATCTGAAAATCTTGCCACGACATCCAGAATATACCATCTTTTGACTGTTCATTAAAGTGAAAATAAAAATAGAATGGTCAATTGGTGTCAACAAAGAAACTTTCACAAGAGTGAGCAGTCACAATATGATACCAAGTTGAGGCATATTACTACCTGTGGAACATGCTTCAGCTTGTGTTTTAACCTATCTGTCCATTCAGGTGATGAGTCAGACCAGTGACCATTCCACTCAACTTCATTGGCCCATGGATTTCGGATTTGAACAAGTTTATGCCCATCCACCTCTCTTACCTAAAATTGTATGACAGCAAAGGTCATTAAAAATCATCCAGACAGCCATAGACCAACTCCTTTAAAGGTTTAAGTTAGGTTAAAATTCTTGAAGGTTTTATATCGAAACACGAACCTCACACCAAAAGCCTTTTGGGCTCAATGGGTAAATAATATCCAAACACACCCTATTTACTTTAGTACAACTTCTTACTTAAAAAATTCATAAAGGTATTGTACTGATTTCAAGGACCAAGTCTCCTAGAATTTTAAGCTTTCAAGTGGAAGCTTATAATGGCTTATAGCAAACAACTGATATTAGTGAGATATTAAACATAATCCCATTACCTGCAGTATTGAATATGCATGACCTTGTACAATACCACTAGAAGAGATGTGCACATCTGAACCTGAGGGACTTCCTGCTCCTAGGAGAAAACCTTCTTGCTTGAAGCGTAACATCTGAGACCATAATCTACCACTTGCAAGGTCAAGCTGAGCTTCACCACTCCTCATATCAATTTCCTCCCCAGCACCTCCAGTAAGATCTACAAGAGCATCCTGAACAAGACCACCTTCTAGTGCTTCATAAGAGCCATGCAATTTGGCATATGCCTTCTCCAATAGCGAGACCCAAAGCTCATAACCCTTCTTACTTGTAGCAAATGCTGGTTTACCCGGTAATTCACATGGAATCCAATCATCAACAACAACAGGGATCCACTCACCCTATAAATTAAGAACCAGAATAAGCGCAATAAAAAAGATGGAATAGAAATTATAGCAAACATCACATGAATATGCAACTAGAGAGGACATGAGGCCAAATGACTTGTAATTATTGTAGATCATATATTGGATATCAAATGTCAGTTAATGTTTTTCATGTATTAAATAAATAGCAAGCCTAAACCATGCAATAGAGAGAATAGGAATGCATCCACTATAGGAATAGTTTTTGAACACTCACTCCATTTATTATCTTTTGATTATATTATACCTAAAGCTCGTATGACTTTTTTGAAATTTCAGCTAAGTTTTAATGATGTCCTCACACTTCTGAAAATTTGTACACAACCCTATTCATTAAAAATCACTAAATCTAAATTTAATGAACTTATCTAAATGTGTGGATGAAGTATAAGAATTAGTTCAGCTAACTTATCTTTCAATAGATCACTATAGTCTATCTAAGTGAGTAAACCAAAACTTAATGTATGATACAAACTTAACAAATCAAATGCTGAATCGTGTAATATTAACATGATTATCATGGATATCAAACATTAGATAAATTTAGTAGTGATAAGTATAAATCTTATGGTTGATATTCACTTTTAAAAGTGTAATTTATAATATACATTACTTATCTAATAAAGCATTAATTTATAATTGTCTAATAAAGCATTAATTTATAATTGTCTAATAAAGCATTAATTTTTACTTGTACTCAATTTTGAAGACTTAAAAACTCGAAAAAGTCTCAATTCAACGGTTAAATTGATGAAAGCCATTTAAAGTTAAATATTTATCAGTGTCTAAAGCTCCAAGAGACATGATAAAAGATCAGCCAATGGAAACCATTATCAGATATGGCATGAGAAAAGAGATCAATAATAAGAAAGTGATGTGAATTCAACTCTTTTTCCTTCTTACCTGAACACAAAAGCGAACAGTGTAGATTCCTTCCTCATTATATCCTTGAGTGATGATCACCTCTGATATGCGTGAAACCTCTGTCAGAACAGCAACAGCACTCAAGAACCAACAATCACCCAACCGTCCCTATTCAATTGTTAGACAAGACAGCTATTAAGAGAAATGGCAAAATCCAAACCTATCAAAACATACAGAATGGACAGGCATTTGTCGACAAAGTGTAGAATGAGACATGTAAATCACAAAACCTGACAAACATCTGAAGGATTTGGAGGTCCAGAAAATAAGCAAGGACGGCCGCCAGGATGGTTTTGTCTAGCAATTTCCCCCGGTCTCAACCACTCAGAAACAACCTAGATTGAAAAAAACAGTAATATTTGAAATTTCATATCCAATAAATAATAATAATAATAATAATAATAATAATAATAATATAAAAGAAATTTAAAAAATAATAATAAAAAATAATAATAAAAAATAAATAAATATATAATAATAATAATAATAATAATAATAATAATAATAATAATAATAAAAAACAGAAATACCTGTAACTTTGCAGGGGGGTCTTCAGGGTCCACAAACAATGAGTGGTCATTAGGAGGAAATTCCTGATCAGTAAAACGTGATTCTCCTCTAGCAAAGAGAGCTTCTTTGATGGCCAATTCTACAGATAGCATCCGTTGATTAATCTCCTGTTGTGTTTCAGTTCTAGGTTTTCTATACTTCCTAGAAAAGGAATCCATTTCCAACACCATGCCATCTCGTTCTGACCTTCTTTTCCTCCCACTAGAATACTGTCCGTCCCAATCAACATCATCTCTGTCATACAAATCTACATCAGCAGGATCGCTGTCCCAACCATCAACCTAGGAGCACAAGTGCATGATTAGACAACCAAAATAAAAATAGCAGCCAAAAGCCTAAATAACATTTTTTTTATTCCATTATTGTAATTTAATCTGATGTTTAAACTTCAATTATCTTCTTCTCTGAGGATATGTTAAGGCCGAGTACAATCTAATCATGTTGATAGTAATTGTTAGCACACTTATATGACAGATTTAGATTAGCTTACACCTCTGTTTAATTCAGTTAAATTGGTGGCAGCTCAGATAAGTTACAGACAGGAATTGTTAGCTGTCAAGTCTTTACTCTTGCATAAATATGCATATCTCTGATGTTAGAATGTGAATGAGAAAAATAGTAAATTACACATGTACTGCAAACTACAATCAGCATGACTAAGATTGTGTACATGATTAGAGGAGGGAAGGATGCAGAAGATGTATACCCTTGAGGGTGAATCAGCCCACTGCCAGTTATCTTCAGGCAAATCAAGTGCACTGAGGTCTGCCGAAGCTACAGAGGTATAGAGAGCAGAAACTTCATCATCCGATAAGCACCTCCCCCAGAGAAAAACATCCATAATGTGCATCTTAGATTCAACCCCTTCACTATCTGACCTACCAAATGCATCAATATCTGTTGGTGGTCTAACTCCAACCCAAACTTCTGTCCCATGATCCCAAATGCTGCTACCCACACACAATGGTAATCCATTCTGGTAGCCATCGAATCCACCATCTAAATAACATGTTGCTTCCCCTAAATCAGCATCAATTGTCATTGTTACAATATGCCACCTGCAAGATAGTAAATCACACATAAATGTACGGCGATAACTTGTCATGTATTGAAACTGTCAAAAAATATAATTGGATCTAACTCTCAAAACTGGTTGGTAGAGTGAGGACTCCTCCCACTTATAAACATATGTTCAGACCATATATTATCCGATGTGGGACTCTTAACACACACCCTCGCGCTCAGGACTAGACAACTGGAGCATGGAAAAAAATGGTGGATGCCCCGATACCGGAAACCATAGTAGGTGGCCCACAAGATCTTAAGCGAGACTTTTGATACCATATTAAGAAATGTGATTTAGCCTAACTCAACCCTACAAAACCAGTTTGGTAGAGTAAGGATTGCCCCCACTTATAAACACATGTTCAAGTCATATATTATCCGATGTGAGACTCTTAACAGAAACAACGTTGTCTAGACAGATCAGAAAGTCCAATAGTATTATGACAAGTGCATATTTTGATTCAAAAAACCTCGCCATTAGATAGTCTTGGATAACTCATTCTACATTTTCAATCATAGTTGCAGATTTACAGCACTAAAGTAGCAACAGTCTATTAAAGGTAAATCTAGTTATCTTTTGCACCTCAGCCAAGCTGGAAGCGAGATTGAAATCATTGACTTGTGAGTTACGAGCTATTAGTGAAATCATGAAGCAAAATCAAGAAAAAGTAGTGGCAAATTGGGTAACAGAAACCCTAAATTACTACTCCCTCTGTCCCCAATTATAAGTCACTTTGCCAAAAAAAAGTTGTCCCAAGTTATAAGTCACTTGACATTTCCAATGTAATATTAATAACATTTTTCCCAATATACTCATAAGTATTTATTATTATTTCTTCTTTCAACTCTTTTAATTTCTCTCTCCTGTGTAATTATCTTTCCCATAAAGTAATAATTAAGTTTCTTAATTCGTGAAATACCCAAAATATCTTATATTTGGGACGGAGGGAGTAAATGTTATCAGATAAAATAATATTAACAAAATGTTAAACTAAGAAAACATAACATAACTATTGGAAAACTAAACATAAGATAACTATTCAAAATATAAACATAAGGTACAAACCTTCCATCTGCAATACTAGTTGCACTAATATTAACAAAATGTTAAACTAAGAAAACATAAGATAACTATTGGAAAACTAAACATAAGATAACTATTCAAAATATAAACGTAAGGTACAAACCTTCCATCTGCAATACTAGTTGCACTAATACTCCACTCCTTTGCAACAGTCGTTTGTCTATCACCTTTAGTAATCAATCGAAGCCCAACTTGTCCAGCCTCAATGCCTTGTTCAGCACCAGCAACAAGAATCTCCCAGCAAACCTTCTTCTGAAACTCAGTACCCAAAAGACAGACAGGACCAGACTCAGGTTGAATCAACAATGCAATGGAGAAGCTGACTTTTTGACTTTGACATAGACTAGAATCAATTGGACCACAATGCCTGCCACATGCAGTTGGCTCGTCATCAAGGAGACATATAGCACCTGTAACTCCTGTCTGCCAAGCATACCAAATATTCATAGTATCAGAAGCACATTAAATAAGCAATCTCCAGAATAGTTATCCTACGTAATTAAAATAGAATACCATGAGTCCGCTAAAAAAAATAGTAAAAGATGTTATTTGGTCCCTATAAAATGGAAAGATTATGGTTTTGGACTTTTGGTACCTGTAAAAGATGTTATTCGATTTTGGTACCTGTAAAAGATGTTATTCGATTTTGGTACCTATAAAAGATTTTATTCGATTTTGGTCCCTATAAAATGGAAAGATTATGGTTTTGGTACCTGTAAAATTTGTTATACGGTTTTGGTACCTGTAAAATTTGTTATATGGTTTTGGTACCTATAATATATTTTATTCGGTTTTGGTCCCTCCAAAACCTAAAATCATTGATCTCAGCAGAATGTGAAAAGTCTCCGATAGTCCCTTTGTGTAACCAAAGTCAAGGTTGAGTCGTTGGCATCGGTCAGATAACTTGTCCTACCAAGATAATTTTCTCTTTTTGGTAGTCATGTTGTCCAACTATAGTCAATGTTTAGTCATCGGCACTGATCACAAAAACTAAGCTGGGTGTTTCAAGTAAAGGATAATCTGGCCAAATATCGTTGTAACTTTGTTTGGATGTAGTTTTTAAAAGTTCATTGTGGCTGTAACACTAGTTGGTTTAATTTTCTCTTTTAAGGGGTACATTTGTAAAAAGCTTAAAGCTTATGATATGAACCTCTAATTCTACTGATTATGATTAGTTATGCTGATTAAAATTTATTATTTTATTCACTTTCAATAAGTTAACATATCAGAATTTTTAAATTTGAATTTCAGTATTTCTAGGATAAGAGATTTAGGGGTTAGAATAGAATTTTCCAATTAAATAGGATTATTATCATTTTAAAATGACAGTAATTTTAGGGAAAAATAGTTACTAACCGAATTTAATTAGTCTCTTCTTCTATTGTAAGCCCTATTTAAAGGCATTAGATTGACAATTAAAATTATCAATAATTATAAAAAATACTTGTGAAATCTAGAAGAGACTATGTCAAGGACGAGTCAGCTTTTGCATTCACCATAGGTCGAAGGAAAGATTCTACCGCGTCTAGGACTGTGTCAACACGATCCCAGGTTCGGGACCATAACAATTTATAATATCTTTATACTAATTTAGAGTATCTTAAAACATCGTATAATATCTTTATACTAATTTAGAGTATCTTAGAGTATCTCCTAGTATCTGATTGATATTAGTTATTATTATGATAATTTGTTCTTGATTTAGGATTGAGTCTATGTAACCTATAACTAGGGATTAATATTGAATCTTTTGTATCAAGTCAATAGCTATTGTCAATAATATTTTTCTCTGATCTTTTACATATAATCACAAACTCAGCACAATCCTACCAATCATTATCATTATTCAGAAGTAGTAGCATAGACAGAAAATGAACCTTAAGTGCACGACGTTCTAATTGTGAGGCACGTATTCTACGTGCAATGCTTGAAACCCTCTCTCGAGCAAAAGAATCATCTAAAACAGAATCACCTCCAACTGCACGCACTGCTGCTGCCATGGCTGCAGCCTCTCTGCCACTAGCATTAGGAATGGAGGAGAGCAATGAAGCTTCTATCTCCTTCCATTTACGTTCCTCTTTTTCAAGTAGAGCCTTCCTCCTTTCCTTCCCTCTACCCTCCTCTTCTCGCCTCTGCATGAAGATCTCCTCTTCCATCTCCTTTTCTCTTATGTAACTAGAAAAATAATTGCAAAATAGTTAGTTAGAGAGAGCTTCATAAAGATATACATACATATCAAATAATCAGAATAGTACCTCTCCTGAATAATTTCAAATTGTCTGCGATCTTCTGGCATCCACTTCTTTATTTTCTTGGCACTTAAGTCAGAAAATCCAATGCTGTCAAGAAAGAGTCTCAAACGAACTTCATCCTACAAGAGAAAATGGATTATTGGTGTCACGCGCGAATTAGAATTAGAACTAAATATCATTCACTGTATGCAAAGCGGCTACAATTGCTTTTTTACCTGTGCTCGTTCTGCCTTAGATGTTAAACCAAGCAACAAAAGTAAATAACCACCAAACTTGTCCCACATATAGACCCATTCAGTATCAATAGCTTCTTCTAAAGCCAGAATCCGTGCATGGGCACACATTACTCGTCTGTGATCAACATCATTGGTTGGCTCATGGCAAAATGTTCCTGCATATTTTAATCTGCTAAATAATGAACCTGCAACTAATTCTTCATTTCTCAAACGGTCTCTCAATTTCATGACATCGGCTCTGGGTAGCACGAAATTCCCTGCCCTATCTAGCATAACAGTGGGGTCTCCAATCAAAAGGGCTGCAGAACTAGCCGACCTCTGTGGTGCTGAGTAAGTTCCTGATATTGCATTTCTGGTCTGCAGTCAAGCAAATAACACAAACATTTAGTTTAACTTAATTGAAAAATGGAAAGTTGCTATTTTTCCAACAACAGTATTCAATAAAAATCTAAATACGGCAAATATTCATTAAAACATTCGGAAAAAAATGTCGGTATCAGAGGATCAATGAGCGTAATTTCAAATGTTTAGAGATTGCTTATATTAATTGTAAGGATATTGCTAGCCTAGACACATTAAGCTATTTTTTGGGTAATGCAAAGAAACTTGGACAAGAAACAAAAGCAGGGACATGTGAGTTGTTCAAACTTATGTGTGTACGTGGAGGGCGGGAGAACAAGCACAGAGTGAAAATTTGGTACGGTGTATCCTGCAATTTCCTGCAATCTCATTGACAGATGAACATACCTTTGTTGCCGATCTAGCAATTGCTTGAACAACGGTTTCCTTGCTGAGAAAATGTACAGCATCTTCCATCATCTGTACATTATAGAAAGGTTAGAACTTCAACAAGTGTTTTTCTGAAGTAGTAAGCCCTTAATAGATTATATTTGGCCATTTTCTACATATAGAGAATCGGAGATTTCAGAGTAGTTTTGAGTCCAATAATTTGAATTTGTAGCAGTTTGAAAATTCAAAACGCTGGTCATAATTATTTATCTAACCTTTAGAGTTAGGCAAGGACGTGAAACAGCAAACCCAAATGAAACAACAAGGGTTACTGCTGATACAGCAGCACCAGCGAAGGGTGGATAAATCTTTAAACTGGCAACAACCCCCCAGCCTTCAGTTGCCAGGGCAATCCCGTACAGCATGAGAAAGGCAATACTGTAAGTAGAAATACAAGCAGTGGATAAATAAACTAATTAATCATTTAACACATAAAATTAAAGAATTAACATAGAAAAAAAGAAAAAATAATAATCGAAGTTTGGGCTTAAGGGTTAACCTGACATTCTTTCCACAATCTGCATGAGCATCATACACATACACCGGCAAAACTCGGGGAGAATATACCACAATCGGATATGAAAGGAGAACCTGGATAATACAGAGAATCAAGGAATAAAAGCTTGGAAGAGAATGAAGAGGAACTTTGAAAACAGTCAGAATTCAGTAACATGCTTCCTATAAGGTTAACAGAGCAAATAAATCACTCACTGTCAATGCCCTTCCAGCAAGAAGAAAAAGAAATAAAAAATACCCAACCGAAGCTCCAACAAATGGTCTACCTGAAAAGCAGAAAGAAATGAATACAACAATAGTAGATCAACCAGTTTCTACTAAAGACATGCATATCAATGCTTATGCAATAAACTTAGCTAGCACCTTCAAACCATCCAACAAGAAACGCTGCCAAAGCCAACAGAAAAGCAAGGAAGCAAACAAACACCATCTGCATCCGGCTCAAATAAAAATTGTTTGACGCCCAGTGGTGAATTGCACCAATTGCTAATACCATTAGAAGAAGGACCAAAAGAAAGGCTACCCCTATCTGAAGTAATGGGAAAGAAGACATTCAGCAAAAAAAAAAAAAAAAGATTGGAGAGGAAGAGACATGGAGAAAAGACAAGTACATGGGTAAGAGTTATTAAATTCAGCACAATAAATAGAATTGCACTTACCGTCCAAGGGTTGATGACAGCTATTACAGCTGAAATAGCACCAAACAGAAGCAAAAGACCAATTATAACAAAAATATATACACCTCGAGAAAGTTTCCAATCATCATCCTTCCTGCAAATAAATATTTTGAAAAGCATCAGACACCCTTATCGAAATGCAAAGCAACAAACATATAGTCAAGTTTTACCAACCATTTTAGCAACCCGCAGCAAAGGGAGAGCATTGCTGGAATGCAGACTAATGGAAGCAAAGCAGCTAAAAAATCACCATTTGTTGGAACTTGATCATCCCTAGATTTGATAACTTCTAAATAAGACACTCCACAAAATGCTACAAGGATAACTGCAGCAAGAAAAAGTTCATTGAATTATAAATATCAGAAGCTAGATTCAAAAATGTATGTATAGTTGTAAACACGGAGAGAAAATAGCATACCAGAAAATATTCCAATAAGAATAGCAGAAGACGGGGAGAACCGATATGTTGCAAACCATGAAATTATTGGAAGTACGCTAGTAACAACTAAACCAATGGCGGATGCCATTGCCCAGCCAAGAAAAACAGATGATGTGTAAGGGGAGACCGAGTTTTTCTGATTATTCCATCCCTTGTATCTCAAATCATCTAAAGGTTTTGCAGAAACTATTGCTCCCAAGGCCAGTACAGATCCAACAAATACTGACATACAAATAATGAGAATTATACCCTGTAAAAAGAAGCAAGACAAAATTATGAATTGGCAAAGAATTTAACTTCAAAAAGACAAGTAATAAGTACATGACACGCTTCCTCTCAAATTGTGATTTCCTGAATGTTATGTTTGAATGTTCGAATTTCATGTTGTCGATGGCTGATGGTGGTACATGGCGGAGAGCCAAAATCCTGCCATACCGGCTACTTCACGGCGGATTATAGCGGAAAAACCCACAATAACAGCCGATATTTACCATAGCGGAAAGCTCAAAAACCGCCATGTATAGCCGCTATTTGATAACACTGGAATTTACTAGTCACATAAACTGAAGGATATAGTTCATTGGAACTTATCGGAAGCTAGCAGTATGCAAGTGTTTATGGAATCTCATAACAAAATTTTACAAAAATTACAAAAACCTCGAGCAAACATCAATATCATTAAATAAGCACCAGAGCAAAGGACCCAAAAACTAGAATATGTTACAGTTAATATGATCATATACTAATATTGATGGGGAAGAAACACCAAAAGCAAGTTCTTCAGGCTTGTTTTTCATGTCTTCTCTTTGTGCACAACTCATGGGTCTCTTAATATTGGGCAGGACCCCAGCAATTTAAAGCTTGATTGTTTTCCGAGTTTGTAATGTCTTGTAAATTGACACACGGAGAATAAGCACACATTGAAACTGTTTTAGCAATTATGTTTCCAATACATTTATTATGTTACAAGTCTGACATGCATAGGTGTTTTTACGTATAGACTACTGTAATATGACAGAACAGAAAAGTCATCTGAATTACCTAAACTTTCAACATGTAAGCATAGCTTCTCAGACACCACAAGGATAAAGCAAAAGTACACAAAGTAACACACCTGTAAGGCTAAATGATAGAAGACGCAAATACATGGCCTCCAAAGGAACTATTGATAGTAGAAAAATATGCAAGTGGCAAGAAAAACATGTATACGTATATGCATCGTACTTAACAAAGGAAAACAAATGGATCAATTGGAAACATAAAACACTGACCACCAATAAAGTAGGTGGGATAACATAAAGCACTGACCTTTGTACGAGGAATACGGTCATTTCCAGCACTGTCATTAGAATTTATATGGGGAACCCAAAATTGGTAACCATTACAAATCCATATAGGAATGCCAAAAGAAAGGCACGCAACCATTAGTGGCACAGTCAAGGACAATCCAAGGAGAACAGATGATTTGCTGCACAATTTAGACAAAAAAAAATTAATAAAAAGAAACAGAGGCATAAGCATTATTATGTGTTAGAAGGCCAACAAGGAACTAAACTACACTGGATTATAAGTATTCCAGCATTCAAAACAAATATTGATTCAATTTCACAAGCAACTGCATCTTCTTTTTTTAATGAAAGCAACTCCGTCATTCTAAATTTTAACATATATGTATTTCTTCCGTAAAATGAATGGAAGGAATTGCTATATATCATACGCTGAAATGGATTCCGAAAAATATTTTAAGCCAATGTAACAAATTTAACTGACATGTTCAATCATATTACTTTTGTACAAATTTACTAACTGACTGCAAAAATATCAACACTATCCAGGGTGCTTTGTTAACAGTATTTATTTTTTGCATTACAGTGATATGATAGCAATATGGAACACATGGTTCTATTCGTGCTTGAGTCGATACACACTAAAATTTGTGGCTTTTTATTATATTATTTTATTTGTGCATTTGAGTTTCTTTGTTGTAGCAACCAACCCCAACTTTTTATTTTTTAAACTTTCATTAAGATGTTTTGTTGTGAATTGAACAATTTAGCACTCTGATGTTATATGAAAAACATGTACCCGTACTTGTAACCGGTACCATATCTATGCATCCTAGCATGGAATTAACAATGTGTACTTAACAGACTGAATCAGTAGCTCCAAGAGTAACAGCTTAAAGATGTTGAGCAAATGCAGTTTATATATGATGATCAATTTGCCTAGCACAATGCATGGAATCCAATGTTTCATGAGAACAGACATATATGTTAACGTAACTAAGTTGTGTATTTCATTCTTTATTGTAATTAGGGGTTCATTATGTAGTCTATACTCTGTTTTTTTTCTTTCTCTTGAATCTCATTAATTAGGATAGATTCAATAAGGCCTATATATAAAGTGAATCTCTCTGTAACTTATCAACCAAGTGGAATACAATTTATAAGTTTATCTTCCATTCTATATAGACGTGGATTCCCATAAGAGCTTTTGTTAAGATGCAATGCAACTAGCATCTTTGACTCAAATGATCAATTAGTAGATATATTCATCATGCTCTTCTGACCGAATGAGCAGCTCCCACTCTCCATATTACTGGTTTCTGACTCATCCAGCAGGTCAGAGCCTGAGTTTAGCACTGGTAATAATTAATCCCATAACAACAAGGTAATGAACCAATAAAAAAACACTATCACAAACCAGTGTTATTCGCACAATAGTGAAACACTCCACCACAAGCACTTAAAGTAGAATTGGTCAGTTAAGACTTATCCATCTTCATTTTAACACTTTAAATTTGTATAATAACTTTCCTGTGTTCCAATGGCAAGCTTTTATTATATAGCCATTCCAACTTTTGTTGTCTAAAGATAAAGATTAAACAAGTTTTACATTGGCTACTGATGGAATAATAAAAACTTTTTTCCCTTGGAATCTGTAAGTACACTACAGACAACAACAAAGCAAAAATAAGTAAAGTTATTATAGTAAAACTTGCGAACAGTAGAGACATAAAAAACAGTTGATAACATGAACAATACGGAGTATAATAGCAAAGGAAATTGAGAGTATTCATGTAAAAACAAAAAGCAATTTTACGTATATATTGAATGCACGTTGATATATTGAATTACAAACATGACAGTAAAAATGTTCGCCAAAACAAATTGACTAAAAATGAGGTCAAAACTAAAAAATAGTAAAGACTTTTAGGTATAGTAGGGCATACCTCAAAAAGGAGAGCAACAGTCCAACACAAGTGCTGAGCAGCCAAGCAATGACACCATACTGAAGACAACATATTATGAAGAGACGGTCAAAGATAATATAGTACTAGCAATTAATTTAAATTTCAAACAAATGCTTACTGACGCATCATCATGAAATGTAATTATGCATTGGAAAGAACTGCCAAGAGAAAGAAAATAATCGAGAAACATAAAAAGAAACACAAGAATAACGAAATGTCTCAGTGTAACTTCATCAAAATGAGAAAATTTCAATGTGTAGGCACCAGATGAGAATTAATGAAAAGTCTCGGTGTAACCTCAAAATGAAAAAGTTTGATGTGTTGGCATCAGATGAGAAAGTTAACTTCCTCAAGTTTCACATGGATAAACTGTGAAAAGGTAACTTAAGAACTTTCCAGAACTGTGTTCAACAGGGATGTACATATCAGTAGTGTCAGCCAAATTTAACAGAAGGAAAGAAAATAGAATAGTAAACCATAGGTCATTTGGAACATTTAGCAATATATATCATATTAGGTTTCAGAGAAAAACAGAAAGTGTTTTCTGTCGATATTGAATTCATACAATGAAAATCAGTTCAATAAGTTGTTACAACTCAGTATTTATAGACTGGTCTAGCTCAAACTAACAATGACTGCTATCTAACTGAGACACAGCTAAGTCGGAGAAATGATAGGTACAAGTACAAACAGGTGTAGACTTCACACAACAGAACCAAGAACCATAAAGCAACAGATTCCTATATTGCATGTTACAACCAACCAATCAATTAGAAAAACAGACAGCAAATATTGATCAATTAAACAAGATAAAAAAAATTAAACTTATGATTAAATGCACCCATTATATTCAATCCAAATATAGCCAACTCTGTACCTTCCTTGGTTTTGATGTCATGGCTAATTCTTCCACCGCAAGTGATCGAAGGAACGCCATAATAGAGCATATCACGGGAGACAGCAATAGCACTGCTAAGCCAAACTCAAACTACAAGCAATGGAAGTTCAAAAAACATCAAGATGGACGCATGTAACGTTCACAATAAGGTTCAAATAATTACCATTCCAACATGAAACAAACAAAATATAGACATTAGGCTTCCAAAATATGGTGCTTGTACATTATTCAATTGGACAAAACAAAACAGAAATAATCTAAGGAGAGACAGCACTCACCTGCTGGTGTGTTGCATTAACGATTTTGATTGTTTTTGGGCGAAATACACCAACAGTGATGGTTTCCAGTATAAAAATAAAGCTAAACAGAACCCACGCTCGTTCTGGAGTACCCGTAATGTGATGCAATATAAGCCTGCATAACTGAAGCCATTTTTCAAGCCCATGTAGCCTCAGTTCTTCAGATAATGAAATCTGGTTAGGCGCGGCATTGTCAACACTGGTGTTATCGGTATTTTCAGGATGATCTCTATCTGCATCTAGACTACCTCTTTGCAATAATGCCAGGATAGTTGGATCTAACTCTAAACTTTTATCTTTTAGCATCATAGCAAAATTTGGATCCAAGCCTTTATCCTGTAATAAACTACTCAGTTCACGATCACCTTGTCTTGTCCTTCTTTTCAGCATAGTAGCAATCCTAGGGTCATTCAATCTTTCTTGGAATGCAAGAGCCAAATTCAAATCCAATGGTTGTTGATTTGCAGAGGTAGATGTACTAGAGTCATTCCCTTGACTATCAAGGCCACTACTAGAGCAAACAACCAAGGAATTATTGTGATTCAAATTTCTATCATCAGATGATATTCCAACTTCAGGCTCATGAACAGCTGAGCGACAGGAGCTGCTGTGTAAGTGTAACGCTATACTTGATCTTCCACTATCTATGCTTTTATCACTATTGACTCCGTCCGGCAAACTAGCAGTTTGAGACATGGCATTATTCCAATTGCTCCCATCACCTGCAGTCAGGCCCCTGCTAGCTTCAACGACATTTCCAAGATTGCCAGCTTCAACACTACTGCTCCGTTTCATACTTGAGCCACAGCCTTCAGAAAAGCTAGATGAACTGTTATGTTCCTTTCTATGGAATCCTTCTCTCAGACGAACTACAGTGCTTTGTAAGGCATCTCTCCTTGCAGCTAATGGATTTGTAACCGATAAATGGCGAGAAACAGCAGCTCCTAAAAGTACAGAAGCCATAACAGCATAACTGATACAGTGCCCCAAATACCTGCAAGAAGAAAGCATAGACAAGTCAACAAACCAATAATACATGCAACAGGGGAAGAAAATTACATGTTTTAGATTAAGAAACTGACCAGTATTGCACTCCAAAACAAATAAGAAACACCCGTGATGTTCCAGCAATGAACAATACGGCAACACGACTATTAAGAAGTTGAAAACCATACAGGCAAGCTCCCATATTCCAGTCTACAGGACAAGAAGTTCATAGAAACAGCAAACAAATAAACAGAGATAAAAGGTGCATAAGAATTTTCCCTGTTGAGATAGTACAAAAATAACCAAAATCAAGAAGGGATAATTAAATCACCAAGAATAATAACAGCAACAGATGTGATTGCACCCAGCCAATTTTCCTCCTTTGCCGTTAGACCATACAAGATGGAGTAAACTAACAGAACAGATAATGAGCCAAGATAGAGAAGAACAAGATGGGAAGCCCTGTCAAACAAAAAAAAACAATAATAACTTCAAAAAAGAAAGCTTAATGAAGTACACAATATATTTGCTTTAGTTGAGAAGCAATATTCGATTTTCAACATTCAGCTATAATCAGAAAATAAAATGGAACAAGTTAATCAAAACAATTAAAAAGATCAATTAATAAACTAACTGGAAGGAGGGGATAAAATTAAGAGCAAGTTAAATGCATTCCTGACTAATAGTAGCTAATACTGAATGCTATTTTATCATTTTACAGTAATTTGTCCTATTATGATAGTCCAAACTGAGAGCAATAACTAGAACAAACCTTCTAGATTGCCGAGGATATAATTCATTTGGGTCTGGCGGTTCGGGTAAACATGCCACAGGACCCACCTCAACACCCTCAGAATAAGCAAATTTGTAAGCCTTTCGCACATATTCATCCACATCTAGGCCATTTCCTACATGAATAATAATAATAAGAAATTTGTCTAGTTTAAAAAAATAAAAACTATCCAACAGAAACAGGCCAAAAGCAGTAAGTGCAACAGGAAATAATCTACATCATAAAAGAACATTGAATGCAACATCTGGTTAATTTAAAATGGTTCAAATATATATTCAGTCCCTGTACATTACACTTGTAAATTCAGTTCCAACAAGAATGTTTTCAATGTGGTCCTTTCATATTTAGTCGTTTGCAACTACAATTATAATAATCTAAACTGGAATTATGACACAAATTTTAACGCAGTGTATTCTGTACCAGTATGTGACCGTCATTTTCAATTCAATCCAATAATTTAGGTTGCCAGAAAACTGCATGTCAGTCTCACGTTTACAATAAGGGCAACAAATGGTAGAGGGGGTGCCAGTGAATATGAATGAATATTCAAGAAGTGATTGAAAAGTGTTTCCGTGGGAACCAAATCGAAAATGTCTAACATGTATAACTACCAACAATTTATTTTAATCTTCAATAGTAATTTGGATAGCAATTTGTAAGCAAAAAAAGTGATTCAAAAGCATACCATTAAATACCATTCTGCAAATAAATAGCATGTTGATTGCTAAAGCAATTGCTGAAACTCCAAAAAAGAAACCAGAAGGAGAATATCGGTCAGATGCCCGTGATCCTGTTGTAACATATACTGCACAAAGCTCATACGCACAAAGGAGAGCAACAGCCAGAAGAAGCAGGATTGCAACAGCACCTGTCAAAGAAAAATGCAGATATTAGCTAGAAATCATAAGAGCCGATACAACAATAAAACTGACAAAAACTGTTACAAGATATACGATTCACCTTGGATAATTTAACACAACCTACGCAATGAAAAAGCAACATAGAACAACATATTTATATAATTAAAATAAATAGATTTGCCCAAGGACCTAAGCCAATCTGTAGCTGGTTCTACTAGTGTTAAAATTATTTCCACATTTTAGTAACTTACATTACGGTGTCTCTATAATTATTTTCTAATCAGTGCTGCTCTCTCTTCTAATCAAATTACCTCAAGGGAACATAATTTAATCAGATCTCTATTACTAGATGCCCAAAACAGTATTATTAACCCGCTAATAGTACAGGCACTGGCATGGCTGAAGAGGTGCATGAGATGACTCACATTCTGATCCAATAACCTCTCCAGCTCTAAACCTACCAAATAAGGGTGACCTTCCCATTTCTCAAAGAAAAGGTAACTTTTATGACTAAAATTTCTTGAAGCGCTCATTCTATTGGCTTCTAACATTTAGTAACCATAAAATCATATATGCAGCTGCAGTTTTTCGCCACCATCATGTTTAAAGGTTGCATATTGCTCAAATGGTGGAAAACCATCCAAGAAAACAACGCACAATAGTAATGGCAGAGAAAGATTATATCTAATTCTAAGCTTCATTATAATGAAATGTTGGTTTCACATCAAATAGAGTAATATAAGCTTAAAATTATGAACACTGAACAAGTCACAAAGCTATGTTAAATATAAATTGGCTAGTAAATACATACTTGAACTTTGCCACTGGGTTCTCCACCACAGCATAATTGAATAAAATGCCAATAAGAGAGCCGTTCCAGCCATAATTACAGCCAAACCAATCAGGTGTCGATCCAATATTACAACCAACCAGGATCCCCAAATGATAAGCACGATAATTGGAGAAACTACAACAGACCATGCTGAAAGATTCAGAAAACCACAGAGTAAATGGAGTTGAGGACCTTGCAAGATATTTGGCCACTTCCGAGCAAAGATCCAGCTGGCATAGACACAAATAAAAACATATATGTAAGGAAGCCCAAATCAACATAAAAAAATTCAGGGTACTTTAATTGCATTATTAAAGCAGCAGCGCTACTAGGACTTCTTCCTCAATCAATACATTTTACAGGACAAGTCATTGGTTTAGAAAAATCAAGACCTGTTTGTTTGTTTATGACTGAACGACATTTGTTAGGTTCCAAATTCAATAATTCAGATGCTATCAAGGAGGGTTCAAAAATATGTTTCGAAAATATGACAATTAGCTTATTAGACAACAATAATCAGTACTACTTTTTCTAATAATGCCTAAGAAAAGATCAATAAAAACAGGTACTAATAATACATAAACATTAAGTAATTTTACAGGATATTCTATTCTTCTTAGCTTCATATGTTTTATAAAGGGTGTTCATAGATCCAACTTGTTATGGGGTTGTATTATCCTATCAAAGGAACAACTCTCAAGAGTTTAAGTTATTAAGAGAAGGATTGTGAATTCTCATATATCTAACACATACCCTCACACAAGAGCCTTGGACTTGATGCTTGTAAAAAGACCCACACCATACCTTGTGCTTCAATTCAACTTCTTAAATTTAGAAGAGGAAAACAAGGATCAATCACGCAACAACTTGGCCATAAATGCTCTAAAATATCATTTCAATGACCAGACTACAAAAAAACGTGCAATTTAGAGTAGGCTCACAAATGATTTATTTTGTTTCTCTCATTTGCCAATTCTAATGCAGCTTTAGGAGGATTCCAATCCAACTAATTTGAATTCTACCTTTAAATAAATGAATTATGGTTTTATCCAATATCAAACATACGTGAAGGGTCTAATTCTAACATTACAATGTTAGTTGGATCCCTGAAAAATGTAGGAAAAATGTTCATGCCATTGTGGGTAACGAGGATGATCAGATATACATAATAATGAATGAAGGATCTAAGTCTAAGATTACTATGCCATTTGGATCCTTCAAGAAGAAGAAAAGGACACCCAGTGTAATAAGCTTCCACCACTTTGACTTGTGAACAGAGATGTTGTGTTGTGACTAGAACCACGACCGCCAAATTTCAAGGTACATTGTCATTGTCTTAAAGCTTACTCTTCCAAAAAAGAGGTGAATATGAAATTCGGGAAAATTGACACTAAGCAAAATTTGGTTAGAATTCTGAATGTAAGAGAAACGGCAAAGGCAGGGGAAAATCCTCTATAAAGGACTCTTATACCCCTGTCCAATAAACCTCCCAAAACTCAATACTACAAGAATTGTTGCTGAACTTTAGAGAAAGCAATGGAATGGTAGATATTATCATTGAGAACTTAATTGTCAATAACATAAATGAGTCCCAACCAGACAAATACGTAAACTTGTTACATTCCCAACAATAACTTCTTGTTTGCAACAGAATCAAATCGTAAATGGCATTCCATTTCTGAGGTGATAATTGAACACAAATCATATGTTTGGTCTATAAAGAGGGGCATAATCTCAAAGTTACCAAATTTGTTAAGTATATTCCATAATTTGGGTTATTATTTATGCAAACCACTGTTATTTCAAATTTCAACAATAACAACAACCAAGTCTTCTCCTACTAAGTGGGGTCGGCTACATGGATCAAATTCCACCATTATGTTCTGGCTAATACCATGTAGCTATTCAATTCATTAACCTCGAGATATTTCTTAACAGTTTCTCTTATAGTTTTTCTAGGTCTTCATCTATCTCTAGTTGTTTGACTTCTTTTCCATCTGGTCTACTTTCCTTACAACAAAATCTACTGGAGGGTTATTATTAAGTTTATATAATTTATACTATACGCATAAAACACTATAACTAGCCGCAACTGACAAGTGAGGAGGATTAAAAATGACAGCAGGAACGAGAGAAGAAGATGGAGAAGAAGTTCTGTTATGGTTTTTTAAACTATAAAACTCCTAAAATACCCAACCAATAAATACCTAGTGTTCAAAGTTTAAGGGATTTTAAGGACTTGTTTATCATGTTCTGAGGTGTGGCTCTATCTTATCACAACAGCGCTCTAGCAGCCAATACGGGTCTACAATGAACTTCAACAACTACGTTCTTGTAGCGGTCAGGGGCCACTATAGCCCTGCACGCTATTGCTTCACTGAGTATTGCCTAAGGTTGTGGCATCTACCCCTTCAGTGATACCTCTATTATCAACACTAGCAACCACTGTATCTTCCTACGAAATCCCACAAATTGATATATAAAAAACACAAAGGAGAAAACAACAAATCACTCAGGATTAGGAAGCGTCAAACTCGTAATACAACAGAAATCTCCCATGGCGCGCAAAGTTCGGAAAGGGCACCAAATAAATAAATAAATCAGAAAGTACCCTTTCAATTTATAGTTGCTTCCCAAATAATACATCAAAAAGGGAAGTTTATTTCGCAAATTATGTGGCATTGAAGGAAATACTAGAACTAATTAAAAACAAGTATTTACTAAATTAGCAACCATAAGTCAAAATTGAAGAGCAGAGTTGAAGTAAATCATGAGAATTTAAGCATAAAAAAGGCAAAAGAGAATATAAATAGAAAGAAGAAGTAAAAAAACCTATAAATTCGCCAGGGTCTCCAGTTAACAGCCCAAAGTATGGAGAAGGAAGAGAAACCCAAAAGAGAAAAGAGCGTTCCACAAATCGCACAAGAGAGGAGAATCCCACGGTCAGTCCCTTCTTCCATACCTAAAATCTCCACTCAAACAGTACGCATGCACCAGATGACAACCGAAAAAGAGTTCCGATGATGCATGTGAAGGATGAGAGTAGTGAAATGTGGGAAGGGGAAGGAATGAGCTAGTGAAATGGTGGAAGCATGGTGGTGAATTGAGTGGAAATGGTTAGAAGGAAAGTTAGGGTTTGGGAGTGTTTGGGTTATGTGAAAAAAGAAGAAGGGTTTGTTGTTGTAGTAGTAATAGATTGATTTGAGGAGTGAAATAGAGAAAGAAGAGAGTGAGAAAAGGATTAAAACCCTACTGTTTGTTTCTTCTTTGTGTAGTGTGTCCCCTTCCACACTCTGCTCATCTCTCAGCTACTATATCAGGTTATACATTAAAAAAATATATTGCAAATTTTATCTTTTTCTTCTCTCTCCGCTGCTTGTGTGTGTTTGAGTGAGAGACAGAAAATTATTTATTTAGTATTATTTATTATTTATACAGACAAATGTAAAAAAATATATATAAAAAAAATAAAAAGGCAAATTGTTTTCTTTATTTTCTACATTAGAGGGCCAAAGGAGAACAGCAGCCCATGATTTCATGGAACATTATTGAGGTTTTAATTTGCCACCTCCACACTTGTATTTGTCCACCCCTAATTCCTATGAATAGATAATATTAACCTTGTAATATTTTTTATTTGTTTTTCAAAATTTACCAACCACTCGCACAAATTACAAATTGTTTAAGGTTAATATCGGAAATTTCATTTGTTCTCCCGGAATTTTTAAAAATCAGTATGTTTTTTTTACAACAAAGTACCAAATTTCTGTCAATTTTATAATTTCTAGTATATGACAAAAAATATTCCCCCAAAATTTCATAATTTGTGCTATAATTGATTTGAATTTGAAATTTTCTATAGTTATAAAAAATTTGTTTTTTACGGAAATTTCATAATTTTCGATAGTTATAAAAAAATTATTTTTTATTTTCGGTGAAATTAGGAAAATTTAAAATTTCCAAAATTAATTTTTTTTTTTCGTTTTTTGTAGTGAAATATAAGGGCAATGACGACGCTATTGCAAACAGAACGAAAGATAGAACAATAAACCTGGCTAGGGCTGTTGAGGTTAGGTCTTCCTAGATACGGACTGGATGATTGGTTTCAATGGATTCACACCTCAAAATGGTTGGTTGAGTAGGAGTGGTTTTGTGCATCCCGTAGCATTCGATGTCGAGCAGTGAGATCAATCGAGCAACCCATAGATGATATTGAGGTTGTTCATGCTTAGGATGTGCTAGTTTAGGATGTTTATGACCCAACGGACGAGACAAATGCAACACGTGTTGCTGATGAGGTAGTTGTTGATGAGGTGGTCCAGCCATATGCATCTGTTATCGATGACATGGTCCAGCCAGATGTCATTGTTGCTGATGTGGCTGCCACATATTCGGTATCATCTGCTATTGTTGACACAAAGGTTACAACACCGTCAACAGAGCCATCTATGAATAGTGATGGAGCATTTCCGAGAGGACTCATTATCTGGTCGATGCTTATAGAGTATGATAACCATGTGGCATACTGACTATTGTAGGAGAAGTATATATATATATATATATATATTGTATGTTTAACTTTAATTTATTTAAATTTTATTCCATGAAAGCTAACTGCTAATTTTTTAAAATTTGTTTGCCATAGGATCGCCCCACACTAAAGGTGACATCGCACGGGTCGAAGCTGAAGAAATTCCCCAAAACTCTGATGCTTGAGCAGGTCAAGTGTATTGTATGTGAGTTTGAGCTCCTCGCATTTGCCGACTGCTCACTTATCATGCTCAACGTTTCACTTCTTAGTGCTTTTATTTAGCGATGACACTAAAAGACATCTTCCTTTTATTGGTCGTTTGAGGAGATGAGTATCACTCTGGATGATGTCTCCTCATTGTTCCATATCCACATCATTGGTATATTTTTCACAGCATTTATTATTAGTCAATCGCTTGCATGTTTGACTGTTGTACGAGATTTAAAAGTTTATGAGGAGGTTATGTTGAAGGAGTTTGACTTTAATAGGGGCAATCACCTTCGTATGTCTTGGATTTGGGATAGGTACAAAGACATTGTTACGACATAGATGTATGAGGTTGCCGCTAGGATGTGCATTCTACATCTTGTAGCATGTACTCTTTTTACAAACAAGTCTGGTGTTTATATTGACGACTGATACATATGGTTGTTCAATAGCCTTGATGATACCATTTGGGCTTGAGGGTGTGTTGCGTTGACCATCCTATATTTAGCACTTGGAGTTGCGATAGCCTTTGAGACCAGACAACTTGTTGATTATTTGAGTCTATTACAAGTATACTTTAAATTATTATTTGTTGTTTAGTTTTTATTTAATTATTACAAATAAAATTTCTTAATTATTATCTATTGTGTCTGTGTTCGGATATCAATGCTCGATATACAAGCATTTCCCCATCATTTATGATAGGAGGGTGTGTCGCTCCCAGGATTTCCAACTTGGTACAGACGCGAAAGTGGCGCGAAAAAGGAAGAGTCACCAGCTAGGCATTTTTATCCCAAGGGAAGGGTGATGTTGCACGAACCCAGAAGAATGAGAAAGTGAGGCCTCGCGAACCAAAGAGAAAGGGTAAGGGAGTCAGTTAAGAATTGGGAAGGTATTAGAACCCCAAATCGTCTATCGTACTCGACGGGATCCACGTTTGCTAGCACTTTTTCAAAGGGTGAGGGTATTTGTTACTGCTGCAACTGCTACTGGAAAGGACTGAAAATAAATAAGGAAGAATGAGATGAAAGGACAATAAGATGAAATGGCACGAAGAACGAGAAAAAAGAATGAAGGATTGTGTTTGTCAAGTGTCGTCACTTGTGCCTACGTATTCCCTTTGTGCAATAGGAAAGTCAGAACATTGTAGTTCGACTTAATAAGACTGATACAACTTGCTTGTGTTTCTTAGAAGGGAACTTCTTATACATATGCTCAGGTGTTGTAGGCTCATCTGAAACGAGTGTGTTTACTGTTTTGCAAAAGATAAGTCAAAGCGAGTTCTTTAGTTTAGAGTGAAGGATATGAGAAGATAATTCCCGAAGGAAATATGCTTATTGTTTGTTTGAAGTTTTTTATTAGCTTTTTACTTGAGAGTTTGCATAGGAGAGTGTATTTAAGTATTATTCAATGGAGTGTGTACTTCTTACATCACTCCAAGATGGAATGAAGAAGAAGCACACCTAAGTATGGAGAAGATACCCAAACTTAGTTCCAAGGATTGAGGCTCAAACACACTAGCCTATTTTATTTATTAAGTGTTTTTGGTTGTTTTTGGATGAAGAAGTGTTTTTTAGATTTCTTTGTGAAACAACTTCATGTTGAAGACTTGTGCATCATGTTAGACAAGCTCACATTACCCCAAGATGGGATAGATGCAAGTGCCCCATGGAATAAGGTTATAGCACAAGAAGTCATTCCAACCTTTATTAGGTGTTTTTTAGTTTTTGTTTGAGATGAGAGAGAAAAAGACTCAAAAGGTAAAAAGTCTAAGGGAAACTAACAATTTTAAGAGTTGCCATGCTAGGATGTCTTAGGGTTAATGTGGTATGATATCTTTATCCTAATAGAAAGGATAAGGAGAGAAGAAAAAAGAAGAAGAAGAATAATAATAAGAAGAAGAAGAAGAAGAAAAGAAAGGAAGAAAGCAACTTACTTCCAAGAAGGAAGTTGAGTTGTTTCTAAGGGGGATGAAAGAATATTGTACAAACAAATCATCTTAAATGCTTAATCAAACACAAATTAAAAGCTTAAAAAGATGAGGGAAGAAGTTAGAATGTGGATGCACATCCACACTCTTATGACTTACCAAAGCCCCTGAAAAGTTAGCAAATGAAACACAGTTGCAAATAAGAAGTAAAAGAAAAGCCAAACAAGAAAAGAAATAACATGAAAGGGATCCTAAGGTATAAGAACCCTACAATTCATAACCTAACCACAAAGGGGCTCTAAGAAGCTCAAGGTACCTAAAGCAAACCAAACTAGGTCAAAGAAGAACCAAAGAAGCAAACAAGTTCACAAATGACAAAGCTTAAGAAATATGGATGCATATGAGGTATGACATGAATGAAAGCATGTATGAATTATCAAATTTATAATGAGATGACATATTAAAATGCCTTAGATGATATGAAATGAACATACAAAATATGCATGAATTAGTTCATAAGGAGATGAGATGAAGAAAAGAAGACAAGTTCATGTTCATATAAAAAGAAAACAAACAAGTTAAGATCACAAGTCAAACATGAGCAATGGACATGAATGAATGAAAGTCAGTAGCATATAACCAATATGACATTATGATAATGCAAGTATGATCATACCAAATGCACATATGGAAGATGTCAAGACAATTCAAACAAGTATGCAAAAGATGTCACATAAAGAGTGGATGTCAAATACTTGAGATGCAAGGTACAAATGTAAGATGTCATACCAAGATGAATGAATTAGCAGAAAGTCAGTAGCATACATAAGATGAGATGCACATGAGATGTAGGGATGAACATACTTGATGCATACGAGTAACATGTGAAGTATAAGACAGGATGAGGTAAGAAGTTTAGGTCAAATATCACATAAGAATGCACAAACAGAAACCAAAAATAAACACAAGTCAACATGACCTATAACATGCAAAGGGATGACCTATAAATTTCTAAACATGTCATATAGTATCACACAAACAACCTCAAACAATGGCACAAGTTCCTCCTAATGGATTAGGGTTAAGGGATGAAAAAAAGGTTCACAAAAGATTACTTCAAACACAAGCCATCAAACAAATATCAAACCTCATTCAAAAATTATGAAAATACAACTCAAGTGACCTAAGTCAGAGACAAATAACATACCAAAAGATCAAACAAAAATTCACAAGGGAACTAGTTCAAACAATGATTTCAAGTCACATGAAGATTAAAGAAGAAGGATGCACAAGATTAGGATCAAAATGCAATATGAAATGAGTTTAAAATAAGAGAATTTTTTTAGACATTTCAAGATATTGATGCAATAATGCAAAAAGATTGGATTCAAAATGTTTTTGGAGTTATGCAAAATAATTCCTCAAAGTCAAGGTATCAAAAAAAGAACAATTTTAAAAGAAAATAAGCAAAATATTATGAAAAATTATCAAAGTCAGAAATTTAAAAAAATGAAAAAATTATTTAAATGTTTAAAGATGCTTCGTGATTTTTTTTGGAGATTTTTGGATGCATTTTAGTGATTTAAAATTTTAAAATTAGAAACTATGCAAAAATAAAATAAAATGAGAAGAAACCAAGAAGGAGGAGCACAGAAAGCAATTTATACGTTGGAAATAAGAAAATGGCCCAAGGGAGGGGGTTTCAATAGCAAGTCAAAGCCCACAGCCTAATCAGCGCAGTCAAATAATTTATGGTGTGGAAGCAGTTAACACATTGACTAGATCTGATCCAATGAATGAATCCAACGCACGCAGTCAAGTCAACACAATTCAAAGTACATAAAATAAAAGGTCTCGATTTAAGGCGCATGATAACACGCGTAGGGATGCAAACACACATGTCATCAGATTTAAAATTATAACACACAAACACGTGAAATGCACCCTTCCATTTTAATGTGCTGGCATCTTACAAACCCTTGGATCAAGCAAACACACAGTGACAATTTCATCTTCCTCACATAACTTGCAAACAAACTCAGACGCCAGTCGTCTTGAATCAATTTGAATCTGAGGATTTGAACTTGAAACTTTCAAAACTGAACTTGATGAAAACCTCATTGCAAGCTTCAATCAATGGTGAATTCTTGTTCCTTGGAGCTTATGGAGCAAGAGTATGCAAAGTGAACTCAATGAAACCCTATGGAGAATGGGATTCGAAGAAGAGAAGTTTGAGAGAAAATTTTGAAAATCTTAGAAATGAGGGAACTTTAGCCCTAACCACATGAGTTAGAGGCTTATAAATGGATGTTATTGGGCCTGACCATGGTTGTCGCTACCGGGATTTTCATCCTGGTAAAAATGCGAAAGTGGCGCGGAAAAGTTAGAGTCGCCAGCCAGACATTTTTATCCCAAAGGAATGGGAAAGGTAATGTTGCACAAAGCTAAGGAAGAAGGAAAAGGACGAGGCCTTGCGAACCAAAGATCTGGGTCCGGGAGTCGGTTACGAATTGAGAAGGTATTAGCACCCCAATCCGTCCGCCGTACCCGACGGGATCCACGCTTGTTAATCTGTTTTCAAAGGGTGAGAAATAATATGTTGTTTGAATAAAGGAATGACTATCTGAAATGGAAATGGAATGAGAAAAGAAATAGAATTGACAAATGGGAATAAAGGGGGAAAATGTAGGGAAAATAAAGATTGTGCTCGAATGGGCCCTACCCCACTGCCTACGTACCTCATCGGGATAAATGAGGATCAGAGACGCCGTAGTTCGTCTAACTAAGGCTTACACTCGTTTGTGATTTTTAGGATGACATTTCCATAGCTCTAGCTCAGGTGTTACCGGCTCTGACTCGAGGGTGTTTACCGTATCGCTGTTTGAACTGTCGAGACAAGTCATGTTCGTCCGCAAAGAGTATGAGATGAGATTAGAAGACGTGACTTCTTGGTTTGTTGTCTTTTAGAAGAAATGTTTTTAAGTTTGTGTTTATGGTATGTACAACACTAGAGACTATTACACAAGAGCGAATACTTTCCAAGATCGGCCCCAATGGAACGTTTGTAAAGCATCCTAGAAGAGTGAAGGACACCTCCACTAGTCATTTCCCGTATAGCTTAAGGCTCGTGGCGCATTGTACACCTTTTCCTTTATTAAGTGTTTTTGATTTTATTTTAAGATGAGAAGTGAGACTCAAGTTATCAAAGGAAAAATTCTAAGGGAAACTAGACTTACCCTAAGTTAATTGAATTCATGGATGACCTATGGTTAGTGAGGTTTGAAATTAAATCTACCTAAGAGATATTAAACTACAAATGAGAATACAAGAGTTACTAGTGAACAACATGGTCCTCCGAAGTCATGGTAGGTAAAAACGTGTATGAAATGTAAATGGGATGAAACAATGGATCGGGTGGGTCGATTGCGTGGTGCTGAGACGCACGACTTATGGTGTGCAACATACAAGGCTTGCTTTTGGTTGAATGGAATGGAGCAATGGTAATCGAGGAACCCTAAAGTCACATGCAACTTTATTTGTTTATTTGAAAATTTACTCGACGTTGGATCGAGTATCTTATTTTATTTCATTTTTTTGAGATTTTTGTTTTCTAACGATTTGTTTTATCTTTTCTATCCTAATTATAGAAACTATACAAGCATACAAGTTCTAAGCTATTACATCACAAAGCACACAAACATAATTGAGGCATAAAAAATATCCAAATCCATACGCAAATCCTTGAAAGAATACCTTGCACAAAAAGGAGAATAGTTAGTGAATGACATGAACCATGAATATGCATAATATGATGAAATGAATTAAAATGGCAAAAATATCAAAAGTCATTGAAAAAATGTGAAATTAAATTCCTAAGGTCTCTAACCTGATTATAACACTATGTTAAAAAATCTCTTAAAAATTCTAATTCTAACTATGGTAAATGATCATTTAAATCTATCTAAGATTCAATCCTAAATTTATACAAATTTCACTACCAAAACAGTAGAAAAAATGTCCTAAAAAATACACAAAAAAAATATTCTAGGTACTTTAACTTGTCCTCTAATCATAGAAAAAAGAATGGGCAAAAAATGTTATAGGAAGTGGCAGAAATAAAATGTACAAATTTATGTCTTTATAACGAAATTCAATGTAAATCAATTAAAATGTAAAATCGAATTTAAATTGAAAAATGGTTAAATTCAGAAAGTAAAAATTGGGAAAAGTTCTAAATTGATTTAATATTCTACTATAATTTTTGTGGAATTTTCTTATGCTTTATAATATTTTTTATGAATTAAAATGAAAATCACATAAAACAGAAATTAAAGAATTAATAAGAAATTAGAATGGGGTGTGGATAGAAACATTTACAGTTTAGAAGAGCCTATGGGCCTGCAAGCGGGGGTGGAAATAGAAATTGGGAAGGCCCAATTCACAAAAGGGGCTGAAGGTGCGTGGCAGTTATGGTAGGATGGAGCACGTGGGAACGAAATCCGGTGGTCCAACCGGACGGTGACAAGTGTCACCTCCGGAGTGGACCACCAACACAAAAAATCCTATCCTTATCTCCTCTAATCTTGGGCGGTGGAGGGTTAATACTGATTTTCCATGAGATTTTTTATTAATGGCAATTACTGTGATCTTAATCTTTTAACCTCTCCATTAATCGGTGCATTAATCCTCAATTTAAACAAAAATTAATTAATATAATGATTTAAATTTATAAGACAAGAAAAGAAAGAAAAAGGGATGGGGAACTCGCAAACCCTAGCTTTCTTCTTCTTTATCACGCCGCCACATTTCCCTTCTTCTCCCTCTTCTTCCTCAAACATTCATCTTCCATCTCAAACCCACCACCGTCACCAGAGAAACTCACACGCGGCCACCGTTACGCCCTCGGCTCAACCTCATCCGAACTCAAAACGAAACCTAATTGCCCTCCCTGAATCCGCCGCTATAAAACTCAAAGGACCATTCAAACAAGAAAGCTCAAAGCACCCCATGAATCGCAACCTCAACTCTAAGCAAGCGAAAAACGGCATGATCAAGGTTCGATGGTTACCTGCGACAAGAGGATTCAACGCTCGATGATTATCGCTTCTCAGGTACGTATCCTCTTGAGCTTCACGATCCTGTTTCTCATTCCTCTTTGTCTTCTCCTGATTCAATATTGTTGTCTTGTTCAAATCGTAAACAGCGAGTTTCTCGAATCGTTGTTGTTAATGGCTTCTTTTGATTTCGACTCGTGATTCTGCATTCTTGCCTTCTTCCCCGCTACGACTCTGCCCTTGCTTGCTTGCAATCATCGAGTTGAAGTCGTCCATCACAACAACAGGGGAGTATTTCACGCCGTTGAGGGACCGATTGAAGCATTTGCCCAAGTATGATCTTCCTCATTTTCACTCTTTGACTGTGTCACCTTTATGATTTCTTTGAACTTCTGTGATGGTATTGCGTGTGTGTGATGAATCTTTCTTATTCCTTGTTAGAACATGAATTGTTTCCGGTTTCTTATGCAGAGTTGATGGGGATCTGGATTGACCTTCAAAGTTGTTATGCTGCAGATGATCGAGAGGGGGCTGGAGATGAATGAAGAAGGTGTTGATTTGAAGATGTGAGATCAACGATGAAGGAGCTGAACTCCAATGGATAAGGGTTATGGAGAAAAGGTGAATAAGGATTGAAGGGATGAAGGAGAAGTAAGATCAAGGAAAATGGTGAAGCAGAGGATGAAGATGTGGAGGGAGTCAGTGAAGGTATCAAAAAGAGAGGAAGAGAAAATTATGAAGATGAAAAGTGGAGGAATCCGGAAGAAGAATGCAAAGCGATAACTCGATCTTTTTATAGATAATGATGGTAAGGTTTTTCCTTTGGATTTTGGTTGAATTTCAGTTAGAAATTCTGTTAGGAATTCTGTTAGAAACTAGTTAGAATTGGTTGGAAAATTCTGTTAAGTTATTTGCAAACTCAATTCATTCTTGAAGTTTTTCCCTCCTTTTCAATTTTTGCTTTGCTTTTCATTGCAGGATGTGTGTTTGATGATTGAGGATGGATTTTCTGTTGTGAGAATTTGGATTTTGTCGCCGATTTTTATATTCAGATTTTCTTATGTGCCCTCGGTATCCATTATTGAAATTTTGTAATTTTCTACTTGAAGGTTATCATGGCTGTGAGAGTGAAAGAACTCAGTTGTATGATTGAAGGTGGATGAGGATGGCCTCTTAGAGGTTGGAGTCGGATCGACGGCTCTTATGATGAAGAGATACTGAAGTTTCTTTCTTTTTTTTTCAATATTTCTCTATGTAAATGTGATCCTATTGTAATATTCTCCTTTGAATATCATTCTAGTGTAATAATCCACAAAAATTGTTTCTGTTATATATTTTTTTATTGTTGGAACGAATCCTGTTAGAATACTGTTATTGGAACCAATATCCACGAATTCATTTCGTATTGCATTTTCCTGCATTTTGAATTTTTACAATACTTGACCTTTAATAAGCTTGAACCTGTACTATTCTTGGTTATTTGCTCACTTTGGCCATTAGCCTTTCCAACATGACCAACCTCACACTCATTTTCATACAACAAAAATTGTTCAACATTTCCCATTAATTCCCAGGCAATTATTTCCTTCTATAATTTCACATTTTATTATGAAGATAAACCAAAAGATCAATGGGCCTCATGACATAAGCTAGGAGTCTAAATTGTGAAATAAGAAATGGGATTGGATTAAATTTTGGTTTAATGGCTTTATGGTCTTGAATTGAGATGGATGTTAAGACGGAACTCAAAAGTGAGTATTGGACTTGGTGAGGAGTAAATAAGGACAAGGGAATTTAATTAGAGAGAAAAAAAAGTCTTAAATGAAACATGACTAATAAACTTAAACTAATTGATTTATGAATAATCTTCTAGTTTAGAGTTAAACTAAGATGAAAATGGATAATAAAAGAAAGCGTTAATTGAACGACCAATTTTTGTGAATAAGGGTATGATAGGAAATGGGTTTCAAATAATCGGATTGAAGACACGAACGAAATGAGTAGTGAACTAGAAAGAATATTAGCATGAGAAGAATCTAAATAATCCATACAACCAGTCCTAACAGGCTTATTTCATCTCATACCTCCCATCCCAATCAGATTTGCATCTTCGACGAATCCTCAGTTTTTTCGACCAAGTTTCAAGCTAAAACCTCTTTAACTTGTATTACCAACAATGAAGTATTAAGCGGACCACAATGTCTTGATTTTTGTATGATCCCACGCTAGATCTTCTTGTACCAGAAATATCACAATACCTTTGATATGAGGACTTGAACACCACTTTCGATTGATTAACCTTATGAATTTTGATGCCAATGTGTGATTATGAATGCTATAACATAATGGGAGATATAGATGCCCATGAAGTTCAAAGCCAGTAGATGGTAATAAATCAGAGGGCAAATTTTGGGGTGTTACAGCTGCCCCTATTCAATCACTGTAGACTTGAATGGATGGTAGCAGCTGCTTTCAGACGTTTGAAGTATGCAGGGATTGGATACTTGGAAACAACCAGAAAATTTGCACTCTGTGGCGGAAGAACAGAGAAATAAACTCAACCGAATGAACTCTGCGTGGATATAATTATGATGGGAAGAATAGTAAACAATGGGATGCCTTTTGGGTGACATCAGACGGCTATTGACTTGCCATGTTGCGGGTGGACCTTGATAGGATGCAAAAATGCCTTAGTGATGTATTATTGGATGGAGTTAGACGAATAACGACTTGCCACGCTGTGGGTGGACTTTGAACAGTTTGCGATCGAATTTTAAGATACTTCGCCACCCAAGGGATGGAATTTTGCCAATCTACGGTTGGTCTTCACGATACGATCTGCCACGCTACGGGTGGACGTTCGACAATTTGCCACATTGCGGGTGGACTTTTGCTCACTGCGGGAGACTTTGATAATTTGCCACCCGGAGGATGGACTTTGGCCGGTCGGCGGCTGGACTTTAAGAATTTGCCACCCAGAGGATGGACTTTGGCCAATCTGCGGTTGGACTTTAAATGAATTGTCACGCTGCGGGTGGACTTTGGAAATTTGCCGCACTGCGGGTGGACTTCTGCTCACTGCGGGAGACTTTTGCTCACTACGGGAGACTTTTGCTTACTACGGGAGGCTTTCGCCCACTGCGGGGGACTTTAGAGATTTGCCACACTGCGGGTGGACTTTTGCTCACTACGGGAGACTTTTGCTCACTACGGGAGACTTTTGCCCACTGCGGGGGACTTTAGAGATTTGCCACACTGCGGGTGGACTTTTGCTCGCTGCGGGAGACTTTTGCTCACTACGGGAGACTTTTGCTCACTGCGGGGGACTTTAGAGATTTGCCACACTGTGGGTGGACTTTTGCTCGCTGTGGGAGACTTTTGCCCACTGCGGGGGACTTTTGAAATTTGCCACCCGAAGATGAACTTTGGCCAGTCTGTGGCTGGACTTTTGCATATGTTAAATTGCATGGCATGTTGCCCCATGACACTGGGGATGTTATGTCTTGAGTATTGTTAATGAACTGGTGTTAATGTAAAAGAAATTCCTGACGCGGAAGTAATAAGACTTTGCTAACTCTGTGGGGAAACACAATGATCGCGAATTCGATCTCAAGAAGCCCCGTGGGGATAACATCTTTGCTGGAGAAGAACATGAATAATTCATCTGTCCCGAATTATCACCTTTGCCAAAAATAAATTGGACTTTAGATTTGAGGACTGTACCAGGGGATACCTCGACTATTGGGGATTATCCGCTCTTATGGAGCTGTTGGGGAGGAGAATGATTCATCTGAGATCTTTTAGGGGAATAGGAATCGCCTTAGATCTGGTGAGGAACCAAGATTAAGGAAACCAACTGAAGGAAAAACTTCTGACTTTAGTGAGGATAATTTCCATTTGCCTGTTGGAGATGACAACACCGAGACACGTCCTGCTGAGGAGGGAAGATTTCAAGTTGTCTCGTGCTGGGGATCAGTTGTTTCCGTATGGATTTTGCCTCAAGAGGATTTTACAAAAGACTTGGTGTCTTTAAACTCTTAGGTATCGTAATGACTGCATGAACTAGCGTAACAACCTTGCTGGGGAGGTAACCATTGCCAATGCGGATGAGTTTGTATCTGTCAGAAGTGCTGAACGAGATAGTTGTCTTGACAAGTGACCACGGTATTCTAAACTCTGGGTAAATGCTTCCGATCGTCTGTCTTCGGGAAAGAATGAACTCTCGTACTATTGGGGTGGCCTGCCCCAGTACGAGTATTTGAATAACTTTGCACTTGACTGACTAATCTTCGCTCTTGGAGAGATCTGAATCTCGAGGTGATTGCCCCAGTTTTCCTGAAATTTGAAGAGATTGCTCGACGTAATTGCCCCAGATTGGCTCAGTACTTTAATTTTGAATAGATTGCTCGACGTGACTGCCCCGGATTGGCTAGCTCTTACCATGACTAGTTGGGAAAGTCCTTGCTCAATGAAGCTTTCTCAGAAAAGTGCACCTCGACGTGACAGTCTTTCAGAAGTTTTAGACTTCTCAACTTGGCAAGCTTAAGTTTCTGGATTGAATTTCCGCACGTGAACCAATTATGATGCTAAACAAATGTATGCAAGCAAAAAATGTTTATTCTTAGAATGAAAATTCTAATGCAACACACAGGTTAATCTTGAAGTTTTGAAAACGGATCGCTAACCTTCGTGAGCAGATCACTGGTTAAGATACGACCTTATTTTGAATGAAAGTCTGTACATACAATACCAACAAATGTCTTTTAGCATAACTCATAGGAGTCAGGAACGCGGTCTCGTGGTAGTACGCTCTCAAATTAACCCTGTTTCAGTTAGGACTTTTAAGGGTTGTATCGTGGCCTGGTTCACGGTTATAGAAACAAAGGATATAAGCTCGAAGTTTATTTGTGCCCACCCACTCTTCGTGATGTTCTCCATTCCTACATTCAGCTAGTTTTCACAAGCATTCACCTTTCATAAGGGTTTCGTGTTGATTGAGGAACCATTGCTGCTATCAGTTCAAGCACCAATCAGGTTATTGTTGAGAGTCAGTCACTCCTCTATCTTTCGTGTCTGAGCCACACGACTTTGTTCTCGTTTTGAGGATCTTTCTTATGTAATCCTTTCCGTCTTTCGTTTTTGCGTTATTTTGCTTATCCTTAACTTTTGCCTGGACGGATTCTTGTGAATCTTTGATTGTGGAGTCCAGCGGGATGCCCTAATTCATGCCTAAGTCGCTTGTTTTCAAGTTTCGACTTAGCGGGCCTTTTCTTTTCTTTTTCTTTTTTTGCATTTTGAACAAGTCGTGTGACACTGTTTGTCTTGATTACTTCGCGAGGGTTGTGACTGCCTCATTCTTTGGGTCTACGAAAGATAACCATTGTGGTTTTCAATCTTTGGACCTTTTGACTTGGATAACCATTGTGGTTTTTGGCCTTTGGACCTCTTGATTAGCATGATGGAATGTAATGGATCCTCATATACACTCCTTTATGAAAGCCTAAACGCTTGGTCCGACTAGCTGACATCTACCCTGCCCCTGGGTTACATGTGAGGGTTTTTTCATGTGAAAAGAAACTCCTACTTCAAGGCTCAAAGGGGTTAGCAAGGGTCTATCTTCCTTATATCTCCAGTGTTTAGGGACTTGAAACAAAGCTTGTACATCGTCAACAGGGTCTTATTCGAGAGCACACAATTAGAGATTTTGCGTTTTTGTTTCGTCATTCTCCTTTCATAGAATTTAAGCATGACAAATGATATTGCGATGTACACATGCAAAATTGTAACGGAATGCAAATGAATTTACTTCAAGAAAAACATGTGAGTTTTATTATTGCTAACATTCAAAAGCAAACAAATTTCATACAAGTAGACAAATGTTTAACATATAAAAGAAACTACAAATGGAAATGCAGTAAAGAAACTGAATATTACCGTAGTTGAGGAGGCTTAGCTCCGTCTAGACCTGTCAGTCTTGGATGCTTTCAGTGATTAATAGCTCTTTTACAGACTTGTAATCTTCAATTCGCAGTTGCATACCTAACCTTGACAGTCATACTTCTTCTTCTAGCTATTCTGACTCTGACACGAGACGTCTGAAGGAAAAAGTAAAGCTGGGGAGTAAAATTGCCCCATAAGGTTGCTCGGAAAAACCTGACGATCTTCTGCCTACGTATCTCCATTGATTGATGACCAATGAAGAATCAGAGCGACGTATTTCCCCACAATAGGGATGAAAATGAACAATGAAGAAAGGCAAACACATAAATGCCATCACTGAGAGTATTTGAATACTGCTGGCTCTATTTGCTTCATGAATACCCTGGTGTCCTGGGTGATTAACCTGAAGACTTCAGCTTAACATGGACCATTTGGTAGAATAACTGTGACACTGGTTCCGTCGTGATTAGGCATCAGATTCTGGAGTACCTTTGGATGAGGAGAAAAAATGATTGTCTTGGACTCAATTAGGTCTTGCACCTTGTTCTGAAAAGCCCAACATTTCTCAATATTGTGCCCCTGGGCACCTGAATGGAATTCGCACCTGGAGTTTGGATCAAAATTTGGTGGTAGGTTATCAGCAGAAGGAGCCCTCATGGTTCGGAGCTCAACCAAGTTCAACTTCAGCAGCTCTGGAAGTAATACAACGTATGGACATGGGATAGGATCAAGTATGCGGTTCTACGCTCTTGTTCTTTCCTGAAACGGTCTCTGTACCTGTTGTTGCTGACCCTGTGGTCGTGATTGAAAACTTCGTTGTTGACATTGCGTTGGACGCCTGACATGTCCCTGTACTTTCTTACTCATACTCGGCCGAGGAGTGAATGAAGATTGTTGATGCAGCCCCTTTGAAGACTTAGCCTGAGCAATGATTCTAGAAGAAGGAAAGTTGACCACTTCTTTTGTATTCCTGCATGCTGAAGGAGGAGTTAGCTCGTGACACTCAATCAATCCCATTTTGAGCAGTTGTGGACATAATTCAGCATAAGACATGGGTATCAGATCAATAACCCTTTCTTGAACCTGTTGATGACGGGTTGCTAGCAATGGAGGAGCTATAGCCGAAATTGGTTGAAGTATTTCTCCTGGAAACCAAGGCGTAGCAGCTGAGGAGGATCCCTGATAAGGAAAGAAAGTGCTCACTTCTTTGGTAACGATTGGTGTAGGAACATTCAGTTCACATGTGGAGTTGGTTCCTATCTGATGCTCTTCCTGACTGCCGAGTGGCGATTGCTGGTGAAGAGATTCAAACTGTAGAGGAAATCCATCTAAAGAACCCTGATTTACTGGACATCCCAAAGAGATGGGAGAAGCATGACCTTCTGTTTGAAAAGCAGATACACAAATATTTTCCTTTTTCGACATAGCATTCATGATTCCTGTAAGCAGCTTTATCTGAGTCTTCATCAATTTGAATTCTTCCCTCATCAATTTCTGATCCTGGGACAACGCTCGAATGTCCACTATAACATGCCCCAGTCGGGCCTTTATCTCAGTCATCTCCGCTCGGAGTTGTTCCATGTCTAAACCTTGACAGTCGTGATTCAAATTGGTCATTCTGAAGAGAAACCAAGTCAGGATAAGAAGTTGTCCCCGAATACCTGTCCAAAATGCAAGGATGTATGCAAATGTCATGTTCAGTTATTTCCAAGGAGTCCATCTGTTTTGATCCAAGTTTTAATGCAGAAAAAATACGACATAATTCAGATATGGGATCCTTAGAAGTAACTGAACATGTATGCTAAAATGCCATGATGTCATGTATGCAACTGGCATGCGGTCAACGGTCTGACGCTGGTGTGGATCAGATAACCAAGTGTTAGAGAAGATCATGATATCAGTATCTCTGTGCAGAAGTTCCAGAATTCTCAACCAAGTATCATATAGGACCGGATCATATCATGGAGTAACACTGGAAAAAGCGGGTATGTTGGAAGTTTTTAGGGTTCCTGCAAACCTGTAAACCCCTCCCAATCTCACGGGTGTGCTACTACGGGTCATCATCACGGACTCTCAAAGCCAAATAACAATAATACGTTCACCATTTCCGAAAAATGGCTCATGACCAAATCAGGGAATCGGTTTGGCATTATGTACTACTCAGGGAGGCCTCAGTTGAATTCCGGAAAAACAAGCATCCCTCATAAGTTCCCGGCTTCAAGCACTGAAGTCGAGAAACAATAGTACATTCATCCCGAAGGGTACAATACTACCGTCATACGACCAGTTGCTTTAACCAGGTTCCTACGAGAGAACAAGGTCATCCTATGCGATTTCCTAGTGGGCCCTCGGGTGCGAATGGGTTTGCCACGAAATGTGGTCTGCCACTGTCACCACTGGAGAGGGTTGTTTCCACTAAGGTCTTCGATGATCGGTTCCCAGTGTTAGCAGCTCAGGTGGGAACATTCTATGGTCTGCCTAGGCAGTATAGAACATATCCCAAGAGAGCCTGATCTGGGTGTGGGACTCGTGAAAACTACACGTGCTCAAGACCACGCAAGCCACACGACTGCCCACTCTAAATCCTATGTGTATACTCAAGCCAGGTATTTGGCTTATCTCACAATAATCCCATCCCGCCAAGGAAAACCAGAACAACCAGTACAGTATATGCCAGTATATGCGACAGTAAAGTAAAGTGCAGAAAGCTGTAAATAAAGCTGTAAAGGAAAGCGATAAACTGTAAACAAAACAGTAAAGCTAAACTAAAGCATAACAGCGAATGAATAAGCACCCAAAGAAAACAGGAACAGACAAGCGCTAGGATTGACTCTCAAAGGGGAGATTAGAATTCCTAAAAGTCCCCAGCAGAGTCGCCAGCTGTCGCTCCCGGGATTTTCATCCTGGTAAAAATGCGAAAGTGGCACGGAAAAGTTAGAGTCGCCAGCCAGACATTTTTATCCCAAAGGAATGGGAAAGGTAATGTTGCACAAACCTAAGGAAGAAAGAAAAGGACGAGGCCTTGCGAACCAAAGATCTGGGTCCGGGAGTCGGTTACGAATTAAGAAGGTATTAGCACCCCAATCCGTCCGCCGTACCCGACGGGATCCACGCTTGTTAATCTGTTTTCAAAGGGTGAGAAATAATATGCTGTTTGAATAAAGGAATGACTATCTGAAATGGAAATGGAATGAGAAAAGAAATAGAATTGACAAATGGGAATAAAGGGGGAAAATGTAGGGAAAATAAAGATTGTGCTCGAATGGGCCCTACCCCACTGCCTACGTACCTCATCGGGATAAATGAGGATCAGAGACACCGTAGTTCGTCTAACTAAGGCTTACACTCGTTTGTGATTTTTAGGATGACATTTCCATAGCTCTAGCTCAGGTGTTACCGGCTCTGACTCGAGGGTGTTTACCGTATCGCTGTTTGAACTGTCGAGACAAGTCATGTTCGTCCGCAAAGAGTATGAGATGAGATGAGAAGACGTGACTTCTTGGTTTGTTGTCTTTTAGAAGAAATGTTTTTAAGTTTGTGTTTATGGTATGTACAACACTAGAGACTATGACACAAGAGCGAATACTTTCCAAGATCGCCCCCAATGGAACGTTTGTAAAGCATCCTAGAAGAGTGAAGGACACCTCCACTAGTCATTTCCCGTATAGCTTAAGGCTCGTGGCGCATTGTACACCTTTTCCTTTATTAAGTGTTTTTGATTTTATTTTAAGATGAGAAGTGAGACTCAAGTTATCAAAGGAAAAATTCTAAGGGAAACTAGACTTACCCTAAGTTAATTGAATTCATGGATGACCTATGGTTAGTGAGGTTTGAAATTAAATCTACCTAAGAGATATTAAACAACAAATGAGAATACAAGAGTTACTAGTGAACAACATGGTCCTCCTAAGTCATGGTAGGTAAAAACGTGTATGAAATGTAAATGGGATGAAACAATGGATCGGGTGGGTCGATTGCGTGGTGCTGAGACGCACGACTTATGGTGTGCAACATACAAGGCTTGCTTTTGGTTGAATGGAATGGAGCGATGGTAATCAAGGAACCCTAAAGTCACATGCAACTTTATTTGTTTATTTGAAAATTTACTCGACGTTGGATCGAGTATCTTATTTTATTTCATTTTTTTGAGATTTTTGTTTTCTAACGATTTGTTTTATCTTTTCTATCCTAATTATAGAAACTATACAAGCATACAAGTTCTAAGCTATTACATCACAAATCACACAAACATAATTGAGGCATAAAAAATATCCAAATCCATACGCAAATCCTTGAAAGAATACCTTGCACAAAAAGGAGAATAGTTAGTGAATGACATGAACCATGAATATGCATAATATGATGAAATGAATTAAAATGGCAAAAATATCAAAAGTCATTGAAAAAATGTGAAATTAAATTCCTAAGGTCTCTAACCTGATTATAACACTATGTTAAAAAATCTCTTAAAAATTCTAGTTCTAACTATGGTAAATGATCATTTAAATCTATCTAAGATTCAATCCTAAATTTATACAAATTTCACTACCAAAACAGTAGAAAAAATGTCCTAAAAAATACACAAAAAAATATTCTAGGTACTTTAACTTGTCCTCTAATCATAGAAAAAAGAATGGGCAAAAAATGTTATAGGAAGTGGCAGAAATAAAATGTACAAATTTATGTCTTTATAACGAAATTCAATGTAAATCAATTAAAATGTAAAATCGAATTTAAATTGAAAAATGGTTAAATTCAGAAAGTAAAAATTGGGAAAAGTTCTAAATTGATTTAATATTCTACTATAATTTTTGTGGAATTTTCTTATGCTTTATAATATTTTTTATGAATTTAAATGAAAATCACATAAAACAGAAATTAAAGAATTAATAAGAAATTAGAATGGGGTGTGGATAGAAACATTTACAGTTTAGAAGAGCCTATGGGCCTGCAAGCGGGGGTGGAAATAGAAATTGGGAAGGCCCAATTCACAAAAGGGGCTGAAGGTGCGTGGCAGTTATGGTAGGATGGAGCACGTGGGAACGAAATCCGGTGGTCCAACCGGACGGTGACAAGTGTCACCTCCGGAGTGGACCACCAACACAAAAAATCCTATCCTTATCTCCTCTAATCTTGGGCGGTGGAGGGTTAATACTGATTTTCCATGAGATTTTTTATTAATGGCAATTACTGTGATCTTCTTGAGGATTCAACGCTCGAAGATTCAATTACTGTGATCAAGGTTCGATGGTTACCTGCGACAAGAGGATTCAACGCTCGAAGATTATCGCTTCTCAGGTACGTATCCTCTTGAGCTTCACGATCCTGTTTCTCATTCCTCTTTGTCTTCTCCTGATTCAATATTGTTGTCTTGTTCAAATCGTAAACAGCGAGTTTCTCGAATCGTTGTTGTTAACGGCTTCTTTTGATTTCGACTCGTGATTCTGTATTCTTGCCTTCTTCCCCGCTACAACTCTGCCCTTGCTTGCTTGCAATCATCGAGTTAAAGTCGTCCATCACAACAACAGGGGAGTATTTCACGCCGTTGAGGGACCGATTGAAGCATTTGCCCAAGTATGATCTTCCTCATTTTCACTCTTTGACTGTGTCACCTTTATGATTTCTTTGAACTTCTGTGATGGTATTGCGTGTGTGTGATGAATCTTTCTTATTCCTTGTTAGAACATGAATTGTTTCCGGTTTCTTATGCAGAGTTGTTGGGGATCTGGATTGACCTTCAAAGTTGTTATGCTGCAGATGATCGAGAGGGGGCTGGAGATGAATGAAGAAGGTGTTGATTTGAAGATGTGAGATCAACGATGAAGAAGCTGAACTCCAATGGATAAGGGTTATGGAGAAAAGGTGAATAAGGATTGAAGGGATGAAGGAGAAGTAAGATCAAGGAAAATGGTGAAGCAGAGGATGAAGATGTGGAGGGAGTCAGTGAAGGTATCAAAAAGAGAGGAAGAGAAAATAATGAAGATGAAAAGTGGAGGAATCCGGAAGAAGAATGCAAAGCGATAACTCGATCTTTTTATAGATAATGATGGTAAGGTTTTTCCTTTGGATTTTGGTTGAATTTCAGTTAGAAATTCTGTTAGGAATTCTGTTAGAAACTAGTTAGAATTGGTTGGAAAATTTTGTTAAGTTATTTGCAAACTCAATTCATTCTTGAAGTTTTTCCCTCCTTTTCAATTTTTGCTTTGCATTTCATTGCAGGATGTGTGTTTGATGATTGAGGATGGATTTTCTGTTGTGAGAATTTGGATTTTGTCGCCGATTTTTATATTCAGATTTTCTTATGTGCCCTCGGTATCCATTATTGAAATTTTGTAATTTTCTACTTGAAGGTTATCATGGCTGTGAGAGTGAAAGAACTCAGTTGTATGATTGAAGGTGGATGAGGATGGCCTCTTAGAGGTTGGAGTCGGATCGACGGCTCTTATGATGAAGAGATACTGAAGTTTCTTTCTTTTTTCTTCTTCAAGATTTCTCTATCTAAATGTGATCCTATTGTAATCTTCTCCTTTGAATATCATTCTAGTGTAATAATCCACAAAACTTGTTTCTGCTATATATTTTTTTATTGTTGGAACGAATCCTGTTAGAATACTATTATTGGAACCAATATCCACGAATTCATTTCGTATTGCATTTTCCTGCATTTTGAATTTTTACAATACTTGACCTTTAATAAGCTTGAACCTGTACTATTCTTGGTTATTTGCTCACTTTGGCCATTAGCCTTTCCAACATGACCAACCTCACACTCATTTTCATACAACAAAAATTGTTCAACATTTCCCATTAATTCCCAGGCAATTATTTCCTTCTATAATTTCACATTTTATTATGAAGATAAACCAAAAGATTAATGGGCCTCATGACATAATCTAGGAGTCTAAATTGTGAAATAAGAAATGGGATTGGATTAAATTTTGGTTTAATGGCTTTATGGTCTTGAATTGAGATGGATGTTAAGACGGAACTCAAAAGTGAGTATTGGACTTGGTGAGGAGTAAATAAGGACAAGGGAATTTAATTAGAGAAAAAAAAAGTCTTAAATGAAACATGACTAATAAACTTAAACTAATTGATTTATGAATAATCTTCTAGTTTAAAGTTAAACTAAGATGAAAATGGATAATAAAAGAAAACGTTAATTGAACGACCAATTTTTGTGAATAAGGGTATGATAGGAAATGGGTTTCAAATAATCGGATTGAAGACACGAACGAAATGAGTAGTGAACTAGAAAGAATATTAGCATGAGAAGAATCTAAATAATCCATACAACCAGTCCTAACAGGCTTATTTCATCTCAAACCTCCCATCCCAATCAGATTTGCATCTTCGACAAATCCTCAGTTTTTTCGACCAAGTTTCAAGCTAAAACCTCTTTAACTTGTATTACCAACAATGAAGTATTAAGCGGACCACAATGTCTTGATTTTTGTATGAGCCCACGCTAGATCTTCTTGTACCAGAAATATCACAATACCTTTGATATGAGGACTTGAACACCACTTTCGATTGATTAACCTTATGAATTTTGATGCCAATGTGTGATTATGAATGCTATAACATAATGAGAGATGTAGATGACCATGAAGTTCAAAGCCAGTAGATGGTAATAAATCAGAGGGCAAATTTTGGGGTGTTACAATGGTTAAGAACCCAGACGAACCTTGGTTAAAGAGTTATGAATCAACTTGAAATTTTGAAAATTCAAGTGGAAGTGAGCTTTCCCACGTGCATGGTCTATGTTGTGGTTATGAAACATTCACATTTTATGCACTAACATAATGTGATTGGATTTGGAACTTGGCATGGCATGGTATTTGTGTTTGGATGGTTTTTGCAATTTTGCAACTTGTGAAATAAGTAAGGAATATGGCATGAAACCAAATGATTAAAAAGCCAAATTTGTGCCAAATGAGGTGTATTTGAGTATTGTGATCTGAATTTGGCAATTTGAAACAATTACAAGTCATTTTGAAGCTTTTTGCAAAAGGTGGAAAAATAAAATGCATGAAAAACCCTAAAAATCAACTTGCACTCTTTTGATAATAACTTTTTAACCAAGAATTCTATGGAGATGATATTGTACTTTTTGGAATGGGAAAAGGATGATCTTCAACTTTTATGTTTGACAAAAATCCATTTGAAGCAGTTTTTATTATGGAAAGTCAAGTTGAATGTGAGGTATAAAGCTTCTAAAAATAGAAAGTTCTAATTACAAGTCATTTCCATTTTTAGTAACTTTTGCCATGAGCTTTGATTCTTTATGAATGATAATATTCTTGAATTTTCTTGACCAAATAAAGGTTTATGGACTTGAGGAACTTGATCTTGACCTTAAAAATCCATGGTTGACTTTTCCTCTCCACTGTTGACTTTTGATAAATTCACAAGTAACCGATCCACTAAAAACCCTTCACAAGGATTCGATGGACAAAATTCGATCCATGAACACTTGTTATCATATAGAAGGCCATGAGAACAAGTTGGAAGCAAAATCTTGAGGATTGCTTGCTTTGGCACAAAACCCTAATTTGGCCCATTTTTGTAGGAGATGAGGCCCTGAGCCAACTTCTTGATCAATTCACTTCTTGAAAAGACTTGAGGGATAATTTAAGATTGTGTGGGATATGAGAGGAGCGAGACTCCCCGACATGAGGACCACAACTCGAAGAGAGGCCGCAAAGACACTCCACCCAAAGACTCCCCCTTTCCAGTACCCTTTTTGCGTATCCTGACCAGAGGATTTCCATATCCCTGGGGAGCTCATGGAAACCTACCTGGGGGCTCGTAGCCTCTGGGAAAGATTTCTGACAGCCCTCGTAATCTCTGGTGGTGGGATGAACAACAGGAACATCGCAGTTTCAGTGAAAAGGAAATTCGACGAACTCATGCTGACCACTCCTGACCAACTGGCGACTCTGACCAGATCTCGAGATAAATCCAACCCCATCTCCTTCTATCTCAAAGAACTCCCCAGAGGGTCTCCCAACTCAAGCATCCCTCTGCTGATAAAGGCAAAAATGGCACGCTTCGACGTCCGCTGCATCCCGGTCGACCAGGGCAGCTTCGTCGACATCATGTACGCCCACTTGTTCAAGACCCTCAAGCTCGACGAGAAAAATATGTCAGCATACATTAGATCCGACCTCCAGGGGTTCAACGGGGAAACAATAAGGTCGGGGGGATACGTGGAACTCCCTGTCATGTTCGGGGGGAACGAGACAGCCAGAGAAGTCAAAGTCCAATTCTTGGTGATAGAATACCCATCTCTGTACAAATGCATTCTTAGTCGACCAACGTTGGCCGAACTAACCGTTGTGCCCTCAATAATCTATCTGAAAATGAAGTACTACACCAAGCTAGGCCACATAGTCAAGCTACACAATGACATTGAGGCATTTAGAAGATGCTTTGATGCAGCCGTTAGAGGACAAGTCATGATTAGCGCAGCGTCCAAAGGAAACAAAAAGCCACGGGATGAAAAGCAGAAACTACCACCTCAGATCAATTCTATCGACCTCGACTGCTTCCTCGGGGAAAACGACACTAGGGAAGAGACTATACAGACCCCCATTGGCAAACAAACATTTGCTCATCCAATTTGACCCATCTCGAATGGGGAGTTCGAGCTCATGCCTCTCGACGACAACCCTGACAAAAGCGTGAAGATTGACGTCGGTATCCCGTTGCCTACAAAGGAGTAGCTCGCAACCCGCCTTAGAGAAAATGCTGACTTGTTTGCATGAAATGCTGCCGAGATGCCCGGACTTGACCCTGAGGTCATTTTCCACAAGATAGTCGTTGATCCGGCCATTAGGGTTGTAGCACAGCGTAGGCACAAGCAGTCTCCCTAGAGACATGAGGTCGCCGAACAGGCTGTAAAAGACCTCTCAGAGGTGAATTTTATTTCTAAAGCCCAGTACACAACTTGGCTATCTAATGTAATACTTATTAAGAAAAATAATGGAAAATGGTGAATGTGTGTTGATTACACCGATCTCAATAGGGCATGTCCCAAAGATATTTTTCCCTTACCTAACATTGATAAATTGGTAGATAACTCTGCAGGTTTCAAACTTTTGTCCTTCATGGACACTTACAGCGAATACAATCAAATCTCCATGTCAAGGACAAATAAGAGACACACAACCTTCATGACCAAGTTGGGCAATTATTTCTACAATGTCACGCCTTTTTGGTTGAAGAACGTCGGAGCCACGTACCAACGTATGATGAATAAGGTCTTTCGAGAAGAGATCAGGGACAAGCTCGAGGTCTACATAGACGACATGATCGTGAAATACCACGAGGAACCCGATAATTCCCTCTGCCTCGGAAAGGTTTTCAAACAAGCGAGAAAATGCAAAATGAGGTTTAGCCTAGAGAAGTGCACATTCGGGGTTCGAGCAGGGAAGTTCCCCGGCTTCTACCTCTCTAAACAAGGAATCAAAGCCAACCCCGACAAATGTCGGGCATTCTCTGAATTCCCAACCCCAAAATTGAATAAGTCTATCCAATCCTTCAACAGGATGCTAACCTTTTTATCTCGCATCGTCACCAAATCAACGCAACATACACTTCCATTCTTCAAGCTACTACGAAAAGAAGCCACCTTCAAATAGACCGAGGAGTGCAAGTAGGCTTTACTCCACCTTAAAAGGGCCCTCTCCGAACCACCGATCCTTTCCCGACCCCCGGAAAAGAAGACAATATACCTCTATCTGTCTATGGCCACTAAGGAGGTCAATGTAACCCTCATCTGCGAAACGACCGATGGACATAATCACACCTTTTCATGAGCAAAGACCTACAGGGTCCCGAGCTTAGATGCCAATAGATCGAGAAGGTCGCATTGGCCCTAATAAACGTGGCAAGGAGGTTGCGACACTATTTCCTCACCCATACAATCAAGGTGCAAACAGATCAACCCATAAAGCAGTTGCTCGGGTGCCTGAACATGGCCGACAAGATGCTCAAGTGGTCCCTAGAACTATCAGAGTTCAACATCCAATAAGAGAGCAAAAAGGCCCTTAAGGCACAATTCCTGTATGACTTCGTCGCAAAAATGACTCACCAACCAATCCCAACGAGCGGCGCCCACAATTGTACAATTTTTGTGGATAGTGCCTTCAGCTCAATGGGCAACGGGGCAGACATCATCCTTGAGAACAAAGATGGAATCTTGATTAAAGTCTCATTATACATAGCCTTCATAACCTCGAACAATCAGGCCGAGTACGAAGCGTTCCTAGCGGGATTACGGTTGGCTGATGACCTCAGGGCGAAGGAAGTAAAGATCTTCACAAACTCCCAACTTGTCGCGTCTCAGATACGAGTGGAATACAAGGCCAAGAACGACAACCTCATCAAGTACTTGGTCCTCGTCAAAGAGAAGATGGAGAAATTTGACTCCTGGGAATTCCAACACGTCCCCCAAGAGCACAATACACGGGAAGATGTACTATCTAAGCTGGAGAACATGCAAAAAAAGGTGAAAATAAGTCTATAATCCAAGAGATTCTCCCATTCCTAAGCATCGAGAAGCCAACTATACCTCTCGACGTAAACGCCACCAGTGATGCCAATTGTTGGATGACCCCGATTTACAACTACCTCGCAAGAGGCCAGTTACCCTTCAACTAGAAGGAGGCCTCAACAACCAAAATGAGAGCTTACTCCTACCTCCTAGTTGAAGGCAGACTCTACAGGCGAGTGTAAACACCCCAAATTTGCCCTTACCCATTCACACCATGTCTTGTGATCTTTCCATATGCATAAGTTCAATCATGACATCTCATATTGCAATTGTGATTCATTGCATTGGTTCAAAGTCATCTGCATCTAGGGTTTGTGACCTGAGCAGTCCAAGAGCCATCTGAGCCACTCCAAAGGTCTTCAATCACTTCAAATGGATCCATGTATGTTCAAGCATCATATTGTATCCTCACAAAGTCAAGAATGTCAAAGAATCACAAGAACTGAGAATGGCATGGAAGCAGAGCCAGGTTTAACTACACAGATGACCTAGAATTAGGGTTTTGGTTTCAGAGGCCATAACTCCAAATTATTTGGTCATTCTTGTTTCTATTAGTCTCTATATGGTATAGGGATCATACATATAAATTTTCATGAAGAAATTCAATGGGGAAGGCATCTGATCAAGAGTTGACTTTTTGAGCAAGTCAGTGCAAAATCAAGGCATCTGAGGCCCTCAATGACCCAACCAAAGGGTGTTCATCATCATTTTGATTATGTATGATCTTTATTTGATCATAGAAGATGTTAGAAGTTCACAAAATTGAATAATTTCAAGCCATTTGCAAAGTTGACTTTTTGGGAAAATGACTTGTAATGGAAACTTGCCATTTTGGGAAACTTTTTCAACCCTTGCTTTTTGATTCAAAAATGCTTCAAATGGGAAAACTTTGGTCATGAAAGTTGTAGAATGGATCATTCCCTTTTCAAAAAGTACAAGAACTTGTTCTAATTCATTTTGGATCAAAAGTTATGGTTTGTCAAAGTTGGGAAAAATCACATAATTTCAAGTTTTCTACCAAAGAGGCAAAGTTGCAAAACCACTTGCCAAGACAAATTATGCTATCAAATGGACTTCTAATCTTCATACAAACATAAACCAAGGCCTAAGAATCATATTGCATCAAAAGTTTACTCATTTTCATGGCTTGTGGAGCAAGAAATTTCAAAAGGGGCAAAGTGGAACAAAGTTGCAAAACATCCTTCAAACCCTAATCCACTTGTTGGCTGGCTTCAAAACTGATCCTATGGTCCTCCTCACTTCTTGCTGCGCAGGACACCCCTCTTGTCCTTGGCTAGCCATGAGCCCATACCTCTCTTACACAAAGCTTGATTTTTTTGCAAAAGACCCATACCAATCACAATAGGGCACAACCACTCTTCTGACCTACCCAAGATTGATAAGTGGACCAAATACATCACAACACAACACACAACTCATGCTGAAACACACTCCAAGCCATAGTTATCAAAAATCCTCCAACTTGCAAAACCATTCGAATCTCTCAGCTCACTCAACCATTCTTCAAACCAACTTCACCATTGATCTCAAAATGTTCCACTGATCACAAACCAACCATTGAAACAGCCCAAAACCTCACACAAACCAAACACGATTTCTCCCCCTCTTTGAACAGAACTCAGTCAATCTCACAAACTAGCCTAAATAAACTCCAGATAAGCTTTGCAAACACTTGAGGGAGGTCAGTAGAGTTGATTGAAAGCAAGGAGCTGGTCCAGAAGCTCTTGGGTTGAAAGCTTCGATTCAGGTAGCCATGGAAATTCATTTTTCCAGAACTCTTAGTTCTTGTTTCTAAATGATAAAGCATGCTCTCCTGATCACACTGAACCTTTTATTTTTGAAAATGATTGAGTTTTGAGGGTGTATGGATGTTCTGAAATTTTGTTCAGTTTTAGGTTTTTGTTCGAATCTTGTTGTTGATGATGAATAAATGAAATTTGATGCTGGATTCTTGTTCTAGGGGTTTGGGGATCATTTCTGGAGATTTGGGGGGTTTGATTTAGCCTAGGGAGTGTTTTAGAAAAATCTCAGGGGAGAGCTGGCCGGAGAAGATGACCGGAGGTCTTCTCCGGCCACCTGAAAGTGATTAGAGTCCTAATTGCGTTTAGGGCAAAATTTGAATTTGGACCCTTGATCTTGTGGACTTTAGTTGACTCTCCGCGCGTATGGACGGCCAAGATCAGTCATTAAACCCTAATCTTTAATTAATTAAATTAATTTGAATTAATTAGCCAGAATGCATCTGGACCATTCCTTTACGCGCCAGTCAACTCCCTCCACCCAGCTTTGAATCTCAGCCATGGATTGCGCATACTTCTCATTAATTCATTTTTATTTTCATTTTATTTGATTTATTTTGTACATTTAATTTAAAATAGCAAAAAACCTTTAAAAATTCTGAAATTTTTTGTCAAAGGTTTAATTAATTTTCAGAACACAAAAATATTTTTTATTTTTATTTTTTGCATTAAAAATTATTTTTAAATCATTTAAAAGTTTATTTTTAATTAATTAATGAAAATTAATTAATTAAAAATACTTTTAGGTATTTAAAAATCACAAAAAAATTCACATAGCATTTGAAAACATTTAGAAACATTGTCCCACTCTCAAACCAAATTTCTTTTTTGATCTTGATGCCTTTTGATAATTTTCTTTGGAATTAATTTCATTTCAAGGCAATATTCTGTGTCAAACTTCAAAAATTCATTTCTGCCTAACCATTGAGAGTTGGACAATGATTCTTTTTGCATTGCATCTTGCATAACATGTTGTTTATATGATAAAATTGGCATGAATTGATCTTGCATTTTCAATTTGTTTTGCATTTTTCTTGACAAGGTACCTTAAAACCCTAGCAATCTTAGGAAATTCATAATTCTCACTAGGTTAAGAGTTGGATCCCCTCCTTTGGGCAGTGAGTTTGTGTAGGTTTAGGGTTCCTTTGATTGCATTTTCAAATTTTTATCATGTCATTTGCTTCTGGTTTTGGATTTTGCTTTGTGTGTTGATCATAAACCCTAATTTATGCCTTCCTTTGCATCCATCTTCCATTTGCTTGCATACCATGACTTGCCATGACATTCTATGTATTCATTTGATTCAATATACATCTTAAGACATATTAGAATCATGTTTGATCATTGCATCTTTCATTTGCCATGCTATATGTCTTTTGCATTCTATAACTTTTCATGAACATCCATGGTTCAAAACATGCTTCTCTTGCATCCATATGTTTGCATGATTATTCTCATGCCTTGCCTCATGTTTGCATCATCTCTTAGCATCATTAACATCATACTTATGCTTCTGGTTTTGGTTTGCATCATGACATTGCATCTCATTTTGCATTGCATTTCATTTCTTTTGCTGACTTTTCAGGTGGTAAGTTGTTTGAGAAGTGAATTTGCCTTCACTTCTCACATTATCTTTTCATCTCTTTCATACTTCCCTTGCTGCATTTTGTATGTGTATTGGATTGAGCTTGCTCATTCTTGTTCATTTTACCTTCTTTCTTCAAGCAACTTGTCTTCTTAAGTGAAGCAAGTTGTTTTGCTTCTCTTTGCTCCTCTCATCTGCTTCTCTCCTTGGTGGTTCCTTGAAGATTTCCTTCTTAAACCCCACAAACCCTAGGAATGACCAAGCATGATAACAATTAGGGTTTGATTAGTCCCCACTTAGCTTTTACCTTTGTGTCTCTTTGAGTCTTCTCTTCTCATCTCATAATCAGGGACTAAACCCTAAAGGCTTTAAGGCTCTGTGATTAAGCTTATGCCTGCATCCTTCTATTAGGATGGAATGTATAACTTTAATCCTAAGTGTTAAACCCTTAATGTGTTTAAATCCTTTAATCAATTCACTTAATAATCATCAAGACATCAAGCTTGTAACTTGGGCCTTGCATTAGGGTTCTAATTCTTCCTTAATTGGTTAAGAAGGACTAACCCTAGTGTTAATGGACAAGTCCCCCTCAAGTTGTCTTGCAAACCATAAAACTCACTTCTTCATCTTATTATTAACTAAAATCCATCTAATAAAGGATTTATTTTGTCATGAGGTTAATCCCTAATCATGGATTAAGTTGAGGAGTCTTCCTCAGCTTAAACATTCTCATCTATTATCCTTCTATTAGGATGGTGTAATGAGTCTGTTTAATCCCTGATTATGGCTTAAACTCATTACTTAACACTAAACAAAAACAACAAAAACATCTAACTAATCACAAGTAGGTTAATGATCTTAATCCTACACCATGGTGATTAAGTGTGAGACACTGACTTCACACTTAAGGTATTCTCATTACCCCTAATCAGAGGGAGGATGTGATGAGTTTACTAACCCATTGGTTTAGGCTTAAGCTCATTTTCTTATGACAAACTTCAAAAGGCAATAAAAGACTGAAAACTCAAAAACAAACAATAATCGTCTCCTCCGGGATTCTTTTCTCATCTCATTCACTCATAAACGAGAACTTGCTTCTTCCGTATAATGCAATACGGTTTGCACCTGAGCCAGACAGGTCATACACTTGAGCATAGACAAGCAAGCAGTTCACAAGTCAATTTACCTTTCAGTCTCTTTGGGTCGAACTACGGTGTTCTGACTTCCTCATTGCACGAGAGGATACGTAGGCATAACTTAACAGTTATCGAACAAAAGTCTCTGTATATTCCCCCTCCTTCCAGCATCATTCTTTAAGCCTCATGGTCTTGAGCCTCATTCTTTTCTTGCACTGACACTTCACATATTTCATTTCACATTTCCTTTTGCACTGACACTTGCATTCTTTCCAGCCTTGATACACAAATTGCACAGACACTACCCCTTTTCAACACAAATCTTTCAAGCGTGGATCCCGTCGAGTACGACGGACAATCTGGGTGCTAATACCTTCCCAGGTTGTAACCAACCCCCTTTCTCAGTCTCTCTGGTTCGCAACCGTCTTGTCCATATCTTTCTAGGTCTATGCAGCATTACCTTTCCTTCGGGATAAAAATGCCTAGCTGGCGACTCTTTTCATTTCTTTTCTCCTTTCGCCGACCGTTCGCGTCTGTACCCCTTCTGACCTGTGGTGTCTTTTGGTGGGAGCGACAGCTTGGCGACTCTGCTAGGGACCCTTATACTGTAACCAGGGCTTCTGGTTCTTTTTGTGGGTTCCTCCTAGCGCTTGATTGATTTGTGTTTACTGGGGTGTTATGTGCTAATTGTGTTTATATAGTTGCTTTATTTACTGCTTTATGTACAGTTATTTATTGCTTTCTTCACATTTTTGTACATCATACTGTCATACTGTTATCTGGCTGGATCTGGTTTTTGTCTTGGTGGGTTGGGTTTCACTGAGAGTTTGAAGTCCTATACCTGGGACCTGAGTGACACCTAGGCTAGAGTGGTTCATGTTCTTTCCCATTCCATTTCGGTCTGGTGCGGGAATATGAGACACGGTTCAGATGTGGGTTTCTTCTTGAGAACTCTGTGCTACAGATTTCCTGTAGTGCTAGGGCTATCTGGGAAGCCTGCTAAGTCTGGATGACCTTTATTATGACCTTCAGAAACTGAGGTGAATTAGAGGAGGATCTTTTATGGTTATTGTAAACACGGTACCTCCGGGTTAGAAGTGTTTACACTTCTCATAACTGATCCAAGTCTGAGGATCCTTGTTTTAGAACATCACCTGTGAGGGGGTTGGGCTGTTTACAGTTTTGCAGGAACCCTTGGCCACATCATACCCTGTTACTTATTGTGTTTAAGAATGCTTCACTTTGGACAGTTCTTGTGATTTAACCCAGGACATGTGACTCTTTATTTGAGTCCCCCACCTTGGTTACTGGACTTCTAGACACCCATCTGGACTTCTTGAACATACATGGACTTATATCAAGGCAGTAATCAGATCCAGCTTGATCACAAACCCTTGCATAACATTTGCATACATCATCATTGCATCATTTAACATTTGTTTATTTGTTTTTCAGGGTATCCATATTACATTTGGCTTGGTTTTGACCCCTTCATCAGCATAGACCTCTGTTCACCAGTTATCTGCTTCAGCTATCTTCATCAGTTGCTTACTTCAGCTACCTCCATCCTCATCACCATCCTATCAGTGGTTCATCTCCAGTATGAGTCATCATCATCAGCATCCGTTTTCAGCTCTTCATCAGCAGTCATGGCACCCAAGAAGAGCAACATTTCATACCATTTCTTTGAGCCTGTGCTGGCTGGCATCAGGAAGGTCCAGGCACTTATCACTCCAGACCACATCCCATTATTCAGAGAACATTATGGAGGCATCCTTGATATGGTTATGGACTTGGACCCTTCTCAGAGGAGTTTGATCCACACTTGCCTACAGTTTTATGACCCTCCTTTGAGATGCTTCACTTTCCAGAACTTTCAGTAGGGACCTCTGCTAGAGGAATTTTCATCACTGATTAGAGTGCCCATTAAGGGTGGGATTCCCTTCAACCCTGAGATGACTTCTCCCAGCAATGGAGAAGTGGCAAAATCACTGCACCTGGAACCTATTGTGATTGAGCAGAACATGACTACAAAGGCTGGAATCCCTGGTTTGCACTTAGATTTCTTGACTTCTCAGGCTATCCTGAAGGCCTCCTTGGGAGAATGGAAGGCAGTTTGTGCATTGTTAGCCCTCAGTATATATGGGGTTATACTATTTGCAGATGAGCCCAAGTTTATCAGCAAGAATGCCATTCATCTCTTCCTTCTGAGGAACCCAGTGCCCACATTGCTGGGGGATTTCTATTATTCTGTTCACCAAAGGAATGAGAAGCAGAGAGGAAAGTTGGTGAGATGCTGTGCTCCTTTATTCCATACTTGGCTGCTCAAACACTTGCCCAGGACTGATGCCTTCCTGAATCCTCACCAACAGAAGAATTGGGCTAAGAGACTTATTGCTTTGACCTCAGATGACATCAGATGGTGCACCCAGAGCACCAAAGGCATGGACATAATTACTAGCTGTGGGAAGTACCCCAATGTACCTCTAGTGGGAGTGAAGGGTTGCATCAATTACAATCCTTTGCTGTTTAAGAGACAATTGGGCTATGCTTTGGTTCACCCTCCTAGAGTGCAAGACTTGGCTGAAACCCTATATTGTGAGATAAAGCCTAATCCAGCTATTGTCAGACAAGCATCCTGGGCTTGGGACAACATCCAGACCAAAGGGATGGCCATTCTTGGGAGATGCAATAATGTGGCTTCAGCTCAGTATTACGAATGGTCTCATGCTAGGGCTCAGATTTCTGGGATGCCCTTCACCATTGAGGATGCACCTGGACCATCCACAGTACCACCTCCAGCCACTGTCAGCCTGGAAGAATTTGAGAAGTTGAAGGAAAGGAATGAGAATCTGTCTCAAGCTCTGAAGAAGACCCTCTGGGAGAGGAGTGATGGTCGTATAGACATTGAGAGGTTGGAGAAGCTTAGAGTGGAGCACCTGGCCAAGATTGAGAAAGCAGAAGACTACATCAAGAAATCAAGAGCTGGAGAGCAAATATTGAAGAATGCCTGCAAAGAGGCCCAGTTTCAGAAGGCTAGGACTGATCTCTATCTAGAGGAAAGTCAAGCTAGGTGGGTCAGGATCACTGAAGCTCGCACTCAGGAGGATAAGAGGACTCAAGCAAGGATTGAGCAGTTGTAGGCTAATGAAAAGAAACAACAGGAGGCTTTGCTGGCAGCCCAGAAGGAGATTTCAGAATTAAAGCTCAGAGCTGGTGTGAAGAGGTTAAAGGACCAGGACAGGCACAAGAAGCTGACTGCTGCTATTGCCACCAGGAACCTTCTTATCAGAAACATTACAGAGCATCCAGCTGGTCCTGTAACTGAGGCACTTTTGAAGGAGGTTAAGGAGGATGAGTTTGGTTTAGATGTTTGACCACTTTGCTTGTTGTTATTTCCATTTGATGTACTTTTCTTTTATGTTGTATTTTTGACCCTTCAGGGGCATATGTTGTAAAAACAAACTATGTATGATCCACCATGTGTAATATATGTGTTAGTTTGTTTCACTGAGTTTTCTTTCCCTCAAGCAACATCAAAACATATTCCTCATGGTCTAGAAAGGTCAAAACCAAGCGCCAAGCCGGATACCTTGGAAACAAATAAGCATACTGCATTGCATACTGACTTTTGTTTTGTTTTGTAGGTTTTGTCATTATTTTATTTGTTTCTAACTCTGTTGTGATTCAGGAATTATTGCTCGCCGTCGGGTGTTCCCTCTCAACCGTCCGCACAGGTATCCTACCCGCAACAACCTTCTTGGTATCCAGATGGATCAAGTACAGCAAGATCTGACAGAGGTTAGAAATCAGATGGCTAATGAAAGGTTGGAGATGAGAAACCAAATGACCCAATTCATGGAAGTAATGAATGGCTTGGCTCAAAGTGAAGAAAGGTTGAGGGCATTGGTAGAAAGACAAACCCCGGAGGAACCTCCCCTGGGAACTGGAGGAACAAGTAATAATGAAAGGGGTCAGCCTCATGTTAACCCACCAGTATATGGGCCTCATCTACATCCGGAAGTCAACATCCCGGGTAATGTGCAAGGAAATACTACTGGAGGAAGGATCTTACAAGAAGACCCCCAAGAAGAACAGTTTACTGTAATGGGAGCCGGGGATGAAGTTTATGATAGGAGGTTTGATGAAATTGCTGAGAAGTTGAGATCTCTGGAGTCTCAGAATTCCCTAGGTTTTGATGTCATGGATATGGGGTTAGTAGACGGGGTAAGGATTCCCCACAAGTTTAAACCCTCGTGCTTCGTGAAGTACAATGGAACTTCCTGTCCACGAACTCACTTGCAGTCCTTTATGGGGAGACTTAAGGCATACACCATGGATGAGAAACTGTGGATGTTTTACTTTGAAGACAGTCTGACTGGGGCCTCAAGGGAGTGGTACTCTCACTTGACCAGAGCTACTATTAGATGCTGGAAGGACTTAGCTGAAGCCTTCATCAGACAGTACCAATACAATCTGGACATGGCTCCTAACAGGACCCTCTTGATGGGAATGTCTCAATCCTCCAGGGAAAGCTTCAGGGAATATGCCCAAAGGTGGAGACAGCTTGCTGCTGCTGTCCAACCACCCATGTCGGAAAGAGAAATGGCCGACATGTTTATGAATACTCTGCAAGGAACATATATTGATAGGCTAGCTGCCTTTTCTTCCACCAGCTTCGCTGACGTAGTCATAACTGGAGAAAGAATTGAAAGCCTTCTGAAGATGGGTAAAATTTCTGATAATGGTGCAAGTTCGTCAAGTAATCCCAGAAAGCCTTTTGTGGGACCTAGAAGAACCGGTGAGACAAATGCCATTTATGCCAACAGGGGCAGACCTCAGCATGTCCACAGATCAGTAGCAGCTGTCACAATTCCAGCTCTGATTCCTCAGCAACCAGCATATCAACCACCACAACAACCACACTATCAACAGCAAGTTCAGTATCCGCCACAAAGAACCCACAACAACAACAACAGCAATCAACAACAAAGACCTTTTCAGCAAAGACCACCACAGGCAAATAGGGTGATTGACCCTATTGTAAACACCCCAAATTTGCCCTCACCAATTCACACCATGGCCTGTGATCATTTCATATGCATAAGCTCAATCATATCATCTCACATCTCATTTTTGAGTCACTGCATAGATTCTAAGTCATCTGCATCTAGGGTTTGTGATCTGAGCAATCCAAGAGCCTCTTGAGCCACTCCAAAGATCATCAATCACTTCAAAGGGGTCTACATGTGTTCAAGTATCATATTACATCCTCTCAAAGTCAGGATTTCAAAAGAATCACAAGAACTAGGGTTTGAGTGGATGCAGAGCCAAGTTTGACTGCACAGTTGACCTAAAATTAGGGTTTTGGTTTCAAAGGCCATAACTCCAAATTTTTTGGTCATTCTTGTTTCCATTGGTCTCTATATGGTATAGGGAGTATGCATATCAATTTTCATGAAGGAATTCCATGGGGAAGTCATCTGATCAAGAGTTGACTTTTCAGACAAGTCAGTGTAAAATCAGGGCATCTGAGGCCCCCAATGACCCAACCAATGGGTGATCTTCATCATTTTGAGTGTATATGATCTTTATTTGATCATGGAAGAAGGTTGAAGTTCATAAAAATCAAGAATTTAGGGTTTTTGCAAATGTTGACTTTTTGGGCATAGTTGACTTTTTCAAGAATGCTCCATTTTAGGTCATTTTTCAAGCCTTGATTCTTGATCCAAAAATGCTTCAAATGGAAAAACTTTGGTCATGAAAGTTGTAGATCTCATTTTTCCCTTTTCAAAAAGTACAAGAACATGATCAAACTCTTCTTGGATCAAAAGTTATGGTGTGGCAAAGTTGGCCAAAATCATTGATTTTCAAGGCATGCCTCAATTGGAAATTTTGCAAAATCATGAACCAAAGCCAATTGTGACCTCTAATTCACTTCAAACCAGTACACAAACATTCTACATGTCCTAAAAGTCAGAATTGGGCCAAAGTTTCTCATGTTGGGTTCATGTAACAAGACTTTCTTTCATGTGAACCATAAAAGCACCAAGTTGCAAAACTCATGATCACATCTCACCAACTTGATGCATTGGCTGCTGAACCAAGCTAGCCTCACACACACATCATGCTGCGCAGCCCATGCCCATTGTACTTAGCTAGAGCTTAGCCCATGCCCTCTCTTACAAGAATTTGACTTTTTGCAAAAGGTGACTTACCAATCAATAAAGCACATGTCCAATCATCTGACCAATGAGAGAGGGTTATGTGGACAAAGAGTAAGCCATTCCATACATCTAGCAAGGCTGAAACATTTCATAGCAACACATTCACAAAAACACTTCATTTTGCATATTCCTTCGAATCTGCCTCCACAGCATACAAACACAAAAACCATCTTCACCAATCATCTGGTCAGGCTTCATTGAGTAGAAACCACCAAAGTTCAAGCCTGAAACCAGCCTGACTTGAGCTTCACCATTCCTCCCCTTCAAAACCAGAACTCTTCGAATCTCACTATCCAGTCAACAAACACATCATTTCTCTTCACCAACAAATCAGAAACATTCAAAGGAGTCAAAACCACCCTTTACTTTGAGCTGAAGCAGCCTGTACACAAAGCTCATTTCCTGCTACACCAGAACTGGTTCTCACAAATCAGCCGTCCACAAGAGCTTTGAAGCCTTCCATTAGCATCAGGGGATACAAGGGAGTCCATTTGCACGCAAGGAAAGCTCTGGAAGCTCAGTTTTGAAGCTTTCCAGCTCAGGTATGATCATGGAAACTTTTCTCTCAAAGCTTGATTTTTGAGTTACAAATTGATTATTCATGTCTTGCTGGTCATGGGGTTGGTTTCAGAATCAAAAATGAGTGAATATTGAGCTTGTATGGTCCCTCTGAAATTTTGCCCGTGAATTTCATTTCCTTCGATTTGCATGATTCTTGGGGTTTAAATGTTGTTTGAAGGTGGATTCATGACCTAGGTAGTTAGAGGATCATTTAGGTGTGCTTAATTTGTGGAATAGGTACCTGAATCGTGTTCTAGGGTTTTTGTGCAGCCGGAGAAGATGACCGGAGCTTCTCTCCGGTCACCTGATTATGTTTAGCCCTAAACTCAGGTCATTATGGCCATTTGAATGTGGAGCGTAGATCCCCTTTGACTTGTTGACTTCCCGCTAGTTTGGATGGCCCAGATCTCTTCGTTTGCCCTAATCCTCATACTTAACTTAATTAATCATTAATTAAATTAATTTGATCTGAATCAATCACAGCCACTGGATCTGGCGCCAGTCAACCATTTCAAACTCAGAGCTCATCCTGGCCCTTCCTTCTGTTGACTTTCATTTTATTTAGTTTTAATTTCATTTTATTTCATTTAACTTGCATAATTAATTTAAAATAGCAAAAATATCTTAAAAATTATGAAACTTTTTCTTAAAAGTTTTATTAATTTTTAAGACCCAAAAATATTTTTATTTTATTTCTTATCATTAAAAAAGTATTTTTAAATATTTAAAAGATTATTTTTAATTGATTAATGGAAATTAATTAATTAAAAATACTTTTAGGTATTTAAAAATCACCAAAAAATTCATGAAATGTTCTAAGACATTTAGAAACATTGTCCAACCTTCAAACCAAATTTCTTTTCTGATCTTGATGCATTTTAAGAATTTTTCATTGAATTAAATCATATTTTGTGCATTATTTTGATCATAAGTTCAAAAAATCATTTCTGCCTATTTGAGAAGAGTTGGACATTGATTCTTTTTGCTTTGTTTTGTGCTTGGCATGTAGTTTCTAGGGTAAAATGGCCATGTTTTGATCTTGCATTTTCAAATTGTTTGACATTTCTTTTGCTTAAGAGCCCTAAAAACCCTAATAATTTAGAAAATCATAACTTGAGATTGGTTAAGAGTTGAGACCTCCCCTTTGGGCTTTGGTTTAGTATAGGTTTAAGGTTTCTTTGAGTGGCATTTTCCATTTTTTATCTTAGGGTTTGCTTCTGTTTTGGTTTTTTTGTTTGTTGTTTGATTCATAAACCCTAATTTGGGCTTTCATTTGCATCCTTCTTGCATTCTCTTGCATAACATGACTTGCCATGACATTTCAAGCATTCATGTGATCCATTTGACATCATAAGACATATAGAAAGCATGTTTGATCATTGCATCTTGCATTTGCCATGTTGTTTACCATGTATGTTTCATAACTTTTCATGTAAGTTCATGCTCCTTAACTTGCATCATTTGCATCCATGATCTTGTATGAACATCTCCATGCCTTGCCTCATGTTTGTAGCATCTCACAGCATCATTATCATCATCAACATGCTTCTGGTTTTGTTCTCATCATGTCATTTCATCCCATTTGGCATTGCATTGCATTTCTTTCCTAACATTTCAGGTGGTAAGTGAGCTTGAGAAGTGAATTTGCCTTCACTTCTCATAACCTTTCTTTTCATCTCTCTTGCATCCATTGCTGCATCTCTATATGTGTTTGAGTTCGAGCTTGCTCATTCTTCTTCTTCCCACTTTCATCTGCTTCCTGGTGGTTCCTTTGAAGATTGTTCTTGTTTAAACCTCACAAACCTTAGGAACAACCAAGCATGACAATGAATTGGGGTTTTGATTAGTCTCCCCTCTTAGTTTCACCTTTGTGTCTCTTTTGAGTCTTCTCTTCTCATCTCATAATCAGGGACTAAACCCTAAAGGCTTTAAGGCTTTGTGATTAAGCTTATGCCTGCATCTTTCTCTTAGGATGGAGTGTATAACTTTAATCCTAAGTGTTAAACCCTTAATGTGTTTAAATCCTTTAATCAATTCACTTAATAAGTATCAAGACATTACACTTGTAACTTGGGCCTTGCATCAGGGTTCTAATTCTTCCTTAATTGGTTAAGAAGGACTAACCCTAGTGTTAATGGACAAGTCCCCCTCAAGTTGTCTTACAAACCCTAAAAATCACTTCATCATCATATCATTAATTAAAATCCACTTAATCAAAGGCTTGTTTTGTCATGGGTTTAATCCCTAATCATGGATTAAGTTGAGGAGCTTTCCTCAGCTTAAACATTCTCATCTATTATCCTTCTATTAGGATGGTGTAATGAGTCTGTTTAATCCCTGATTATGGCTTAACCTCATTACTTAACACTAAACAAAAACACCAAAAACATCTAAATAATCACAAGTAGGTTAATGGTCTTAATCCTGCATCATGGTGATTAAGTGTGAGAATCTGACTTCACACTTAAGGTATTCTCATTACCCCTAATCAGAGGGAAGATGTGATGAGTTTACTAAATCCATTGGTTTAGGCTTAAGCTCATTAACTTATGACAAATTTTCAAAAGCAATAAAAGACTGAAAACACCAAAAACAAACAATAATCGTCTCCTCCGGGATTCTTTTCTCATCTCATTCACTCACAAACGAGAACTTGCTTCTTCCGCCTAATGCAAGACAGTTTGCACCTGAGCCAGACAGGTCATACACTTGAGCATAGGCAAGTAAGCAGTTCAACAGTCAATTCATCTATCAGTCTCTTTGGGTCGAACTACGGTGTTCTGACTTCCTCATTGCACGAGAGGATACGTAGGCATAACTTAACAGTTATCGAACAAAAGTCTCTGTATATTTCCCCCTCCTTCTAGCTTTATTCTCTAAGCCTCATGATCATGAGCATTTCATTCCTGTCCTTACACTGACACTTTCATATTACACTTCACATGTCTTTGCACTGACACCTGTACATTCTTTTCCAGCTCTTTACACACAAATTGCACTGACACTACCCCTTTAAAACACAAATCTTTTAAGCGTGGATCCCGTCGAGTACGGCGGACAATCTGGGTGCTAATACCTTCCCAGGTTGTAACCAACCCCCTTTCTCAGTCTCTCTGGTTCGCAACCGTCTTATCCATGTCTTTCTAGGTCTATGCAGCATTGCCTTTCCTCCGGGATAAAAATGCCTAGCTGGCGACTCTATTCATCTCCAGTGAGTTCACGGCTGTGTGTTCTCATTGTCCCTTTCGCCGACCGTTCGCGTCTGTACCTTCATCTGATCCATTTTTCATTTGTCGGGAGCGACAGCTTGGCGACTCTGCTGGGGACCCTTATATTGCAACCAGGGCTTTTGGTTCTTTTTGTGGGTTCCTCCTAGCGTTTGTTTGATTTGTGTTTGCTGGGGTGTTATGTGCTTATTTGTGTTTATGTTTTATTTTTGCTTTTATGTACAGTTTGCTTTACTGCTTTCCTCATTGCATTTGTATATATCACACTGTACTGCTGGCTGGATCTGGTTTTCCTTTGGTGGGTGGGGTTCTATTGAGAGTTAAGGTCCTATACCTGGGACCTGAGTGACACCTAGGCTAGAGTGAATCATATTCTTTCCCATTCCATTTCGGTCTGGTGCGGGAATATGAAACACGGTTCAGATATGGGTTTCTTCTTGAGAACTCTGTGTTGCAGATTTCCTGCAATACTAGGGCTATCTGGGAAGCCTGCTAAGTCTGGATGACCTTTTAGTATTGACCTTCAGAAACTGAGGTGAATTAGAGGAGGAATTGTTATGATTATTGTAAACATTGTACCTCCGGGTTAGAAGTGTTTACACTTCTCATAACTGATCCAAGTCTGAGGATCCTTGTTTTAGAACACCACCTGTGAGGGGGTTGGGTTGTTTACAGGTTTGCAGGTACCTTGACCTCAGAATACCCTGTTACTTTGTTTGTTAAGAGTACTCCATGTTGGACAGTTCTTGTGATTCTAAACCCTGGACATGTGGCTCTTTATTTGAGCCCCCCACCTTGGTTACTGGATTTATAGACCTCATCTGGAATTCTTGAGCACACTTGGACCTATATCAGGGCATTTTGATCGGATCCAGCTCAGTCACAAACCCTTTGCATTTCATTTGCATACATAATCATTGCATCATATTGACATTTGCTTATTTGTGTTTCAGGGTATCCATTTTCATCTGGTTTTGGTTTTGACCCCATCTTCAGTATTGACCTATCTTCACCAGCATCTGTTTCAGCTCTATCCTGCACCAGCCAGTCAGTGGCCCATTCTTCAGTATCTTCATCAGCACCTGTCTCTACTCAGTCTTCAGCATCATGGCTCCTAAAAAGAGCAACATCACCTATCACTTCTTCCAGCCAGAGTTATCAGACATCAGGAGGATTCAGACCCTGATCACTCCAGATCACATACCTTTGTTCAGGGAGAGTTATGGAGATATACTGGACATGGTTATGGATCTGGACCCATCACAAAGAAGCCTGATCCACACCTGCATTCAGTTTTATGATCCCCCACTGAGATGTTTCACCTTTCAAGACTTTCAGTTAGGCCCTCTGTTGGAAGAGTACTCCTCATTAGTTGGCATACCTATCAAGGGTGGAATCCCTTTCAACCCTGAGATGGTCTTTCCTGCTAATGGAGAAGTAGCAAAAGCTTTGCATCTGGAACCTGTCCTGATTGAGCAGCATATGACCTCTAAGGCTGGGATCCCTGGTTTTCATCTGGACTTCTTAATTTCTCAAGCTAGTCTGAAGGCTTCCCTGGGGGAATGGAAGGCTGTCTGTGCCTTGTTGGCTTTGAGTGTATATGGAATTGTATTGTTTGCAGATGAGCCTCGATTCATTAGCAAGAATGCCATCCATTTGTTCATCCTGAAGAACCCAGTGCCAACTTTATTGGGGGATCTTTACTATTCAGTGCATCAGAGGAATGAAAAGCAGAGGGGGAGGTTAGTGAGGTGTTGTGCTCCATTGTTCCACACTTGGCTTCTCAGGCATCTACCCAGGACAGATACATTTTTGAACCCTCATCAGCCAAGCAACTGGGCTAAAAGACTCACTGTTCTAACTTCAGCAGACATCAGATGGTGCACTCAGAGCACCAAGGGCAGGGATATCATCACCAGCTGTGGACATTTTCCCAATGTGCCTTTAATAGGAGTTAAGGGAAGTATCAATTACAACCCTCTGCTGTTCAGGAGGCAATTGGGCTATGCACTGGTCCACACTCCTAAGGCACAGGATTTGGTTGAGGCTCTCTATTGTGAGAACAAGATTAGTTTGGCTGTTGTTAGGCAGGCTGCCTGGGCCTGGGATAATGTTCAAACCAAGGGAGTCACCATTCTGGGGAAGTGTAACAATGTGGCATCAGCACAATACTATGATTGGTCCCATGCCAGGGCTCAATTCTCTGGGATGCCCTTTACTATAGAAGATATGCCTGGACCTTCCACAACACCACCTCCAGCAACTGTCAGCTTAGAGGAGTTTGAAAAGTTGAAAGAGAGAAATGAGAAACTGACTCAAGCTCTACAAAAGACCCTCTATGAGAGGAGTGATGGAAGACTGGATATTGAAAGATTGGAGAAGTTGAGAGTGGAGCACCTGACTAAGATTGAGAAGTCTGGGGATTATATCAAAAAGTCTAAGGCTGGTGAACAAATTCTGAAGAATGCTTGTAAGGAGGCCCAATTCCAGAAAGCTAGGACAGACTTGTATCTGAAGGAGAGTCAGGCTAGGTGGGTCCGGATCACCGAGGCTCGTACCCTGGAGGACAAGAGAGTTCAAGACAAGATGGAACAGATAGAAGAAGCCCTGGCAGCAACCCAAAGGGAGATATCAGAGCTAAAGATCAAAGCAGGGGTGAAGAGGTCAAAGGACCAAACTCAGCACAAGAAGCTAGCAGCAGGTGTTACGACCCGGAATCTCCTCATCAGGAATCTCACGGAGCGTCCGGCTGATCCTGTGACCGAAGCACTTCTCAAGGAAGTTCGTGAGGATGAGTTTGGTCTTGGTGTTTGACCATTTGTTTGTTGTTACTTTCTTTCCATGTACTTTTATTTTCTTGTACTGTATTTTGACCCCTTAGAGGGCTTGTGTTGTAAAATGAACAAGTTGTATTATTTCACCTTATGTAATATATTCATGTTAGTTTACTTCGGAAGCAACATTCAACAGCATCTTCAAGGGTCTGGAAGGGTCAAAGCTGAAGGCCAAACCGGATACCTTGAGAACAAATAAGCATAACTGCATTGCATGCTAACCCTTTGTTTGTTTTGTAGGTTTTTGTTTTGTTGTTGCTAACCTCTGTTGTGATGTTCAGGAACTATTGCTAGGCGCCGGGTATTTCCCCTCAACCGTCCGCACCGTTATCCAACCCGAAATAACCTTCCGGGAATTCAAATGGATCAGGTACAGCAGGACCTTGCAGAGGTCAGAAATCAGATGGCAAACGAAAGATTAGAAATGAGAACGCAGATGACGCAGTTCATGGAAGTCATGAACAACATGGCTCAGAGCCAGGAAAGACTGAGGGCCATGGTGGAAAGGCAAAATCAAGAGGATCCACACATAGGGACTGCCGGCACCAGTAACAATGAAAGGGTACAACCTCATGTTAACCCCCCTGTGTTTGGCCCACACCTCCATCCTGAGGTCAATATTCCTGCAAATGTTCAAGGAACCGCCACTGCAGCCAGGGTATTGCAAGAAGACCCTCAAGAGGATCAATTTACAGTAATGGGTGCTGGAGAAGAAGCTTACGATAGACGGTTGGATGAGATAGCTGAGAAGCTGAGGTCTTTAGAATCTCAAAATTCTTTGGGCTTCGACGTCATGGATATGGGTTTGGTAGACGGGGTCAGGATCCCCCATAAGTTCAAGCCTCCTTGTTTCGAAAAGTATAATGGGACTTCATGCCCCCGGACTCATCTACAATCATTTCTGGGTAGGCTGAAGGCCTATACAATGGATGAGAAGCTTTGGATGTTCTATTTCGAAGATAGCTTGACTGGAGCATCAGGGGAATGGTATTCCCATTTGACAAGGGCAACTATTAGATGCTGGAAGGACCTGGCAGAGGCCTTCATCAGACAGTATCAGTATAATCTGGATATGGCACCCAATAGGACCCTCCTAATGGGGATGTCACAATCATCTAGAGAGAGCTTCAGAGAATATGCTCAAAGATGGAGACAGCTCGCTGCTGCTGTCCAGCCACCTATGTCTGAACGGGAAATGGCTGATATGTTCATGAATACCCTTCAGGGAACCTATATTGATAGGCTAGCTGCCTTCTCCTCCACCAGCTTTGCAGATGTTGTCATAGCAGGGGAGAGAATTGAAAGCCTATTGAAAATGGGTAAGATCTCAGACAATGGTGCAAGCTCGTCCAGTAATGCAAGAAAGCCTTTTGCAGGCACGAGAAGGACTGGTGAGACTAATGCCATCCACACCAACAGGGGTAGGCCCCAATATGCTCAAAGGTCAATAGCAGCAGTCACCATTCCTGCTCCAGCACATCCTCAGCCAGTCTATCAACCTCCTCAGCAAAACTATCAGCCGCAACCTCAGTACCACCAACAAAATCAGTATCCTCCTAGAAATTACAACAACAGCAACAATAACCAGCAAAGGCCATTCCAACAGAGGCCATCTCAAGCTAACAGAGTGATCGATCCGATCCCCATGCCATATGCTACATTGCTGCCACAGCTTCTGAAACTCAACCTAGTTGAGCTAAGAACGTTGGCACCTCCAGATCCCAACAGTCTACCCAGGAATTACGACTCCAACGCTAGGTGTGCCTTTCATTCAAACGCACCTGGCCATAGTACGGAAAAGTGCAGAGCCCTGCACATGAAGGTACAGGACCTGGTGGACTCAAAAGCTCTGAATTTCGCACCACCACCCAATGTCAATAAAAACCCAATGCCAAACCACGGTGGTCCCAGAATTAACGCTATTGAAGAAGACAAACCGTCTTATTTAATAACCAGTGTGGGACAGATCAGGACACCATTGGTAGAAATCAAGGCTCAGCTCTTGGAATGTCAGATGTTCCCAGGGTGTGAATTAGGCTGTGCTTACTGCAATATCTCTGTGAATGGGTGCGATAATTTGAGGGACGGTATAGACAGCCTAATTCAGAGTGGCCAACTTCAGATCACCACATCATTTCCAACAAATCCAGCAATATCATCAGCAACGGTTTCAGAACCTCCTACAACTGCAGCAACTATTGTTCCTGACAATTCTTCGGTTTCATCAACAAGTACTTCGTCCATCATCTCAACTGATCAGTTTACAACAAATTTTCCTGCTACAACTTCAGCTTCACTCCATTTTGAACCTCCTACATCGACAACATCCATTCTTCCAACGATGTCTCCTACAACTCCAGCAATCAATCATGAAGATGTCTCTACTATCACCATATTTTATGATCCTGAGAACAACTCTGCCTACCATTCAGAAGGTGCTGCTCCCATCAGAGCACCAGTTACAATCTACTATGATCCACAAACAATTACAGTCCCTTCAGCAGCAGCAATCAGTCCGGTCACTGTCACGGTGCCTGGACCAGTACCATATGAAAGCAATAGGGCCATCCCTTGGCACTATGGCTCTGACGTGTACTGCGAAGGAAAAAGAATCACCCTTGAAACATCAACACCTGCACCACAAGTAGATAATGTGGGGGGAGGCGGAGGCTTCACTCGAAGCGGACGTCTCTTCGCCCCACCAATTCCAAAACCTACTGCCGAAGCAGAAGCTGCTGCCAAGGCAAAAGGAAAGAGCCCGGTGCAGGAAGATCAAGCTGTTAAAGAAGTCTTGAAGACACCGTTCGATCAAGAAGTTGATGAGTTTATGAGAATCATCAAAAAGAGTGATTACAAAATTGTGGATCAGCTTCACCAAACGCCATCCAAAATCTCTATCCTCTCACTGCTTATGTGCTCCGAAGCCCATCGGAATGCACTACTCAAGGTCTTGCACGCAGCTTACGTGCCTGAAGAGATTACTGTCAACTAGTTGGAAACCGTGGTTGGAAATGTTACTGCTAGCAATGGGCTAGGGTTCACCAATACTGACTTGACAGCGGATGGCCACAACCACAACAAAGCCTTGCACATAACCATGGAATGCAAAGGAGCAGTCCTTTCTCATGTGCTGGTAGACACGGGGTCGTCCCTTAATGTTTTACCAAAGAAGGCTCTGGTGAAGTTAGAATATGATGGATTGGCATTGAGACCCAGCAACCTGGTGGTAAGAGCCTTTGATGGTTCTAAGAGATCGGTTTTGGGAGAGATTGAGCTACCTGTGACAATTGGCCCACAGACCTTTAAAACTATCTTTTATGTGATGGACATTCAGCCCGCCTACAGCTGTTTGTTGGGTAGACCCTGGATTCACGCCGCCGGCGCAATAACGTCTACCCTTCACCAAAAGTTAAAATATGAGTGGGAAGGCCAAGTTGTTACAATCTGTGGGGAGGAGGATATATTTGTTAGCCATCTGGCTACTTATAAGTATATTGAAATGGATGGGGAGATCCATGAAACAATGAGCCAAGGATTTGAAGCCTTGAATGTGAATGAAGCATCTGCTGTATCTGGGACCTCCATGTCATCTTACCAACAAGCCCGGAAGGTTGTTGAGGAAGGAACTGCCCTAGGCTGGGGCAAAGTTTTAGTTGTGGAGGAGAAGAAGGACAAATTTGGGTTGGGTTACAGACCAACTCAACATCAAGCAAAGGCTGCTGGAGAGCCTGGTTTTGTCAGTGGGGGGATGCTTACCCCCGATGCTATCAACTGTCTGGAAGACGAGCTAGAAGAGGAACGCAACCTGGAAAGCTGGATTCGTCCAAAGATCCCGGGGAGCAGTGTCTCGAACTGGTCTTCCCAGGAAATTATAAGAGTTACTCGATCAGAGTAATTATTATTTCCTGTATTTTATAAGCATGCATCAAAGTCTTGCATCTTGCCCAAGATGACAAGACTCATTTTGTAATCGGGCCATCTGTACTTTTTTTGTGCAAACAAGATCAATTATTGAAATATCAGACATCTTTTTGCAAACGAGTCTTTTTCTTTTCTGCTCACTGTTTTTCCATTTTTCTTTTTTGTACAAAAATAAATGGCGGTGTTTTCAAAATGACAACTTCATTTCACTTTTCTAAATAAGACTAAAATCAGATCACTAAAATGAACCAATTAAACCCTTGCAGAGAGTGCCTTCCAGACAGCACCGACAACAGCACGGCTACGACGTCGTATGACTTTGACAATCCAATCAATCAAGCTGATGAAGGGGTTGATGAAGAATATGAGCTTCCTGAAGAGCTAGCCAGGTTGTTAAGACAAGAGGAAAAAGTTATTACTCCTCACCAGGAGGAAGTTGAAGTGATTAATCTTGGTACAGATGAAGACGTGAAAGAGGTTAAAATCGGGGCCTGCCTGCAAGACTCAGTGAAAAGACAACTGATTGACCTGCTTCGAGAATATGTGGACGTGTTTGCTTGGTCTTACCAAGACATGCCAGGATTGGATACCGACATTGTTGTGCACAAGTTGCCTCTGAGGGAAGAATGCCCTTCGGTCAAACAGAAGCTACGCCGTACTCGTCCAGACATGGCAATAAAGATCAAGGAGGAGGTACAAAAGCAATGGGACGCCGGGTTCCTTGCTGTAACTAGCTATCCGCCGTGGGTTGCTAATATAGTACCTGTGCCTAAAAAGGACGGCAAAGTAAGAATGTGTGTTGACTACCGGGATCTGAACAGAGCTAGCCCGAAAGATGATTTCCCATTACCTCACATTGATGTATTGGTTGATAATACGGCTCAGTTCTCGGTATTCTCCTTCATGGATGGATTTTCAGGATACAACCAGATTAAAATGTCACCTGAAGACATGGAGAAGACAACATTCATCACACCCTGGGGCACGTTCTGCTACAAGGTAATGCCATTTGGGCTCAAGAATGCCGGTGCAACGTATCAACGGGCTATGGTAACATTATTCCACGATATGATCCACAAAGAAATAGAATATTATGTGGATGATATGATTGCCAAGTCCCTTACTGAAGAGGATCATCTGGTGAACCTACTCAAGTTGTTCAAGCGTCTGAGAAAGTACCAACTGAAGTTGAACCCCAACAAATGCACATTCGGGGTGCGATCCGGTAAGCTGCTGGGCTTTATTGTAAGTGAGAAAGGGATTGAAGTTGACCCTGATAAAGTAAAAGCTATTCAAGAGATGCCTGCACCGAAAACTGAGAAAGAAGTTCGAGGGTTCTTAGGTCGATTGAACTACATTTCACGGTTCATATCTCACCTTACAGCAACTTGTGAACCCTTGTTCAAACTGTTAAGAAAAGAACAAACGGTCAGGTGGAATGAAGACTGCCAGAAGGCTTTTGACAAGATCAAGGAGTACTTACAAGAACCTCCAATCCTTATGCCTCCAGTAGAAGGAAGACCTCTGATTATGTACTTGACAGTATTAGAAGAGTCGATGGGGTGTGTGCTGGGCCAGCATGACGAGTCTGGTCGAAAAGAGTATGCAATTTACTACCTAAGCAAAAAGTTTACCGACTGTGAACAACGTTATTCACTGCTCGAGAAAACTTGCTGTGCTTTAGCGTGGGCTGCTCGCCGACTGAGACAGTATATGTTGACCCACACTACTTTATTGATCTCCAAAATGGACCCAGTTAAGTACATTTTCGAGAAGCCAGCTCTTACCGGACGGGTTGCGAGATGGCAAATGATTCTTACAGAGTACGACATCCAGTACACCTCCCAGAAAGCCATCAAGGGCAGTGTACTATCTGAATATCTTGCTGAGCAACCCATTGATGACTACCAGCCTATGAGATTTGACTTCCCTGATGAAGACATCATGTTCATTAAATCAAAAGATCATGAAGAGCCTATTCACACTGAAGGGCCTGACCCGGAAGAAGAATGGACTATGATGTTTGATGGGGCTGTCAACATGAATGGCCGGGGTGTTGGTGCAGTACTCATTACACCTAAAGGAGTTCACATGCCTTTCTCGGCAAAACTCACTTTCAACTGCACTAACAACGAAGCTGAATACGAAGCTTGCATTATGGGTCTTGAGGAAGCCATTGACCTCAGGATCAAGACATTGACCGTATTCGGAGATTCAGCTTTGGTAGTCAATCAGACCAACGGAAAATGGTATACACACCAAGATCATCTGATACCGTATAGGGATTATACAAGAAGGTTACTAACTTTCTTCACAACAGTCAAGCTTGAGTATATCCCTCGGGACGAGAATCAGTTTGCGGATGCCTTGGCTACCATTTCATCCATGATCAAAGTTCAAGCTGCTAACTTTGTACCTCAGATTTCAGTGTCCAGACTTGATAGACCAGCATATGTATTTGCAGCGGAAGTTGTCAAAGATGATAAGCCTTGGTTCCACGATATTAAATGCTTCTTGGAGGATCAAACATACCCACCTGGGGCATCCTCCAATGATAAGAAGACTTTGAGGAGGCTTGCTGGAAGTTTCTTTCTGAACACTGATGGATCTTTATACAAAAGGAACTTTGATATGGTACTCCTCAGATGTGTTGACAAGACGGAAGCAGATTTGTTGATGCATGAAGTGCACGAAGGATCCTTTGGTACCCATGCCGGAGGACATGCCATGGCTAAAAAGTTGTTAAGATCAGGTTATTACTGGATCACAATGGATGCAGACTGTTGTGCTTATGCCAGAAAATGCCATAAATGCCAGATCTACGCAGATAAAGTGCATGTGCCTCCCAATCCTTTGAACATCATGTCTTCACCATGGCCCTTTGCCATGTGGGGCATTGACATGATTGGTAAGATTGAGCCAACTGCTTCAAATGGCCACAGATTCATCCTAGTCGCCATTGACTATTTCACCAAGTGGGTTGAAGCAGCCTCATATGCAAACGTCACAAGACAAGTGGTAGCCAGATTTCTGAAGAGAGATATCATCTGTCGATATGGAGTGCCCGAGCGAATCATTACTGATAATGGTTCCAATCTCAACAACAAGATGATGGCTGAACTGTGCCGGGACTTCAAGATCCAACATCACAATTCTTCTCCTTACAGACCAAAGATGAATGGTGCTGTTGAGGCGGCAAATAAGAATATCAAGAAGATTGTGCAGAAGATGGTAGTCACCTACAAAGACTGGCATGAAATGCTACCATTTGCCTTGCATGGGTATCGCACATCAATCAGGACGTCCACTGGGGCAACACCGTATCAACTCGTGTATGGTATGGAAGCAGTCCTACCAGTTGAAGTTGAATTACCCTCCTTGCGAGTCTTGATGGATGTCAAACTGAGTGAAGCAGAATGGGTTAGGTCCCGATACGAGCAACTGAGTCTGATTGAAGAGAAGAGATTGGCTGCAATCTGTCATGGACAATTGTATCAGAAGAGAATGAAGAAAGCCTTCGATCAGAAAGTCAGGCACCGAGAGTACCAAGTGGGAGATCTTGTGCTGAAAAGAATCCTCCCTCCTCATACAGACCACAGGGGCAAATGGACTCCAAACTACGAAGGACCATTTGTGGTGAAGAAAGTTTTCTCTGGTGGAGCACTGATGCTCAGCACCATGGATGGTGAAGATTTCCCGTCCCCTGTGAATTCAGATGCAGTTAAAAAATACTTCGCATAAAAATGACCCGCTGGACATAAAAACAGAATGTAAGTCCAGGCAAAAATAGGGCATCCCGGCGAGTCAAAAACAGAATAAAAGACTCGGGCAAAAATAAGGGAAATAAATAAAAAATGTACACCCGCTGAGTTGAAAAGCCGCATTGGACAACTCAGGCAAAAATGGGTATCCCGATGGATTGAAAACCCGAAAGGGCGATCCATGCAAAATAAGGGAATAAGCGAACAACTGCATTCTGAATTCGTCTGTATTGTCAGCAACTTGGTTAAAACTCCAAAGGACCAAGCTCCAATCAGAATCAACCTTCTTCAGAAATCAAGACGAGAAGAAAGTCAAAAGTCATACGAGTCATAGCAGGAGGGGAAGCTCCTTAGAGCGTCATCAACACTGCCAGCACTTTGCTTCTCAATTTGTAACAATCTCCTCATTTCAGGAGACATGTTTCTCTGACTGTATCTTGCCAATTCAGGGCACATGAATTAATAAAATCAGATTTTTCAGTCATGTTTCGTTGTGTATATTTTTATTTGCAAAGGATGTCTGATGTCTCTAAAAAACTAATTGCATAAGTACAGATGTTTTTCTCCAAAAAAAAAATATATAAAACACATGCTTACAAGGAATATACTTACTCTCGAAGGTACTTAACTCCTATGACGGGATCCAGTAAAGGATACCTCGGGACCTTTTGTGCGTTCCCTTATCTTTGCAGGATTGCAGGTATCCAGAACGCAACTTGGGGCAGGCAAGCTTCATCTCAGCGAACTGGCAAAACACCAAAAAAATCTCAGCATCCGAAATGCTCTATCCCCAGCTGAGTTGCCTCTTGTTGCTCTCCCCAGCTGAGTTGCCTCTCATAATTCCCCCAGCCGAGTTGTCATTCCTCCTCAGCAGAATGCAAGAATCAGGGAATCATATCCCCGCAGAATCCTCAGCCTCTATTCAGAAGAGCAACGCACGAAGGAATCACAACAGAGTGAAGAAAGCTTCTACAAACCCCAGCTGGGTCTCTCATGTCCAAGGATATGTCAATCGGTGACCTATATCCCCAAGCAAATATCATATCTCCAGGTCTATCAATGATCTCATCCCCAGCTGGGAGGTCCGTTTCGAACAGATCAGCCAGAGATCTTCGCGGCAACGGGATCCGAATCTTGGTTTGATATCTTTGCATAATCATGGCATTTTCATCATATTATCCCCTCAGAGCGTAGCATTCCGTCTAATACGGAGCATTACGGCAAAAATCAAACGCATAGCATAATCATAAGCCATGTTCTGAATTAACACTTGTGAATAATAGCAGTTCATCAACATACAGAAGAAAAATCCCCCAGAGTCCCCAGCAAAAGCAGTTGCCTTACAAATCACAAACACTATCATATACTCCTTTTGGCACCCGTCCGTGCCATCTTTCCCCAGTAAAGCCGCCTGAACACTCCTTACAACAAAATCACCCGTAATACAGATACTTTCTGGCACCCGTCCGTGTCATAACTCCCAGCAGAAAGCCAAAGACATCCCCTTTGCACTCACACATACCCATATAATCCTTTGACACCCGTCCGTGTCATATCCCCAGCGCAGTCGCCTAGACTTTGTATAGCAGACACTTGTTCATATTACTTTTCTCCTTTTGACACTCGTCCGTGTCATTCTCCCCAGCAGTTAAAACACTCATCTATATATACTCACTACTCACGATACACTTATACAGATACTCGTCCGTATCTTGTATACACCATCACTTATCTCCCCACATATTCGACAGTAGTCCTTGTTCTTTGTTAACCAGTTGGTACTCGTCCGTATCATCATCTCAGAACATTGCGTCTAAGTGTTTGTTTCTACATGATACTCGTCCGTATCATAGTCTTAAGGATGCTCGTCCGCATCTTTAATCCATACACTGTGTAAAACACTTATGTCTTTTTAAATATAGACACTCGTCTGTGTCTACCATTCCCCAGAAGAGTCCCTTCAGATTCAACACTCGTCCGTGTTCCTTGTTAACCAGTTGATACTCGTCCGTATCATCATCTCTGAGCACGTGTCAGTATTTGTTTCTACCCGATACTCGTCCGTATTGTAGTCTTAAGGATGCTCGTCCGCATCTTTAATCTATACACAAATATCTAAACACTTATACCTTTTGTTTCTTGGATGTAAACGCTCGTCCGTGTTTACTATTCCCCAGTAGATCGCAACAAAGCAAATTTTCTTTTTATCTGACATTCGTCCTATGTCATGATAAACCCTGAGAGCAGCCGTACCCTGCTGAGTGGTCGTCCTCCACTTCTTGATGGTCGTCCTCCATCATGCTCATCCGATGGCCGTCCCCATCGTTGTTTTTTTAGCAGCCGTCCCCTGCTAGGTGGTCGTCCTCCACCTTTTGATGATCGTCCTTCATCATTCTATCCAATGGTCGTCCCCATTGTTGATTTTGGTTATCTGACACTCGTCCTGTGTTGTGATAAACCTTGAGAGCAGCCGTCCCCTGCTGAGTGGTCGTCCTCCACTTCTTGATGGTCGTCCTCCATCATGCTCGTCCGATGGCCGTCCCCATCGTTGACCTTTTCTATCCGATGGCCGTCCCCATCGTTGATATCTTCGGCAGTCGTACCCTGCCAGGTGGTCGTCCTCCACCTTTGATGGCCGTCCCCATCATATTTCTTTTATCCCCAACAGAGTAGCCGTCCCCTGCTAGGCGATCGTCCTTCACCTTTGATGGCCGTACCCCATCATCTGTTTATTTCATTTATTCTTTAACCCGATGGCCGTCCCCGTCGTGGTCCCTTTCCCTTTTAGCCCGATGGCCGTCCCCATCGTTGGTTACTTTACCTTCATGAACTTGATGGCCGTCCCCGTCATGTTTCTCCTGGAAAACTTTACAGCTTTATCTTGATGGCCGTCCCCATCATGATTTGATTTTCCCCAGCTAGTCGGCCGTCCCCGTCTTGGCTTTACCTTTTGTCCCCAGCATGTCGGTCGTCCCCGTCATTGCATTGTTTCCCACTTTACAATACACTTTATTTTCCTTTTACAATCTATATCCCTTTTCTTCTTCATTCTGTGAGTGCAAATTTTGGACTGTCTTCGGTATTCAACCACAAGTTATCTTATTTGCCTGTTAAGCCGTTGCTTACATCCTGCACAGCTAACTCATGTTTGAATAGGGGCAGCTGTAAACACCCCAAATTTGCCCTCACCCATTCACACCATGGCTTGTGATCATTTCATATGCATAAGCTCAATCATATCATCTCACATCTCATTTTTGAGTCACTGCATAGATTCTAAGTCATCTGCATCTAGGGTTTGTGATCTGAGCAATCCAAGAGCCTCTTGAGCCACTCCAAAGATCATCAATCACTTCAAAGGGGTCTACATGTGTTCAAGTATCATATTACATCCTCTCAAAGTCAGGATTTCAAAAGAATCACAAGAACTAGGGTTTGAGTGGATGCAGAGCCAAGTTTGACTGCACAGTTGACCTAAAATTAGGGTTTTGGTTTCAAAGGCCATAACTCCAAATTTTTTGGTCATTCTTGTTTCCATTGGTCTCTATATGGTATAGGGAGTATGCATATCAATTTTCATGAAGGAATTCCATGGGGAAGTCATCTGATCAAGAGTTGACTTTTCAGACAAGTCAGTGTAAAATCAGGGCATCTGAGGCCCCCAATGACCCAACCAATGGGTGATCTTCATCATTTTGAGTGTATATGATCTTTATTTGATCATGGAATAAGGTTGAAGTTCATAAAAATCAAGAATTTAGGGTTTTTGCAAATGTTGACTTTTTGGGCATAGTTGACTTTTTCAAGAATGCTCCATTTTAGGTCATTTTTCAAGCCTTGATTCTTGATCCAAAAATGCTTCAAATGGAAAAACTTTGGTCATGAAAGTTGTAGATCTCATTTTTCCCTTTTCAAAAAGTACAAGAACATGATCAAACTCTTCTTGGATCAAAAGTTATGGTGTGGCAAAGTTGGCCAAAATCATTGATTTTCAAGGCATGCCTCAATTGGAAATTTTGCAAAATCATGAACCAAAGCCAATTGTGACCTCTAATTCACTTCAAACCAGTACACAAACATTCTACATGTCCTAAAAGTCAGAATTGGGCCAAAGTTTCTCATGTTGGGTTCATGTAACAAGACTTTCTTTCATGTGAACCATAAAAGCACCAAGTTGCAAAACTCATGATCACATCTCACCAACTTGATGCATTGGCTGCTGAACCAAGCTAGCCTCACACACACATCATGCTGCGCAGCCCATGCCCATTGTACTTAGCTAGAGCTTAGCCCATGCCCTCTCTTACAAGAATTTGACTTTTTGCAAAAGGTGACTTACCAATCAATAAAGCACATGTCCAATCATCTGACCAATGAGAGAGGGTTATGTGGACAAAGAGTAAGCCATTCCATACATCTAGCAAGGCTGAAACATTTCATAGCAACACATTCACAAAAACACTTCATTTTGCATATTCCTTCGAATCTGCCTCCACAGCATACAAACACAAAAACCATCTTCACCAATCATCTGGCCAGGCTTCATTGAGTAGAAACCACCAAAGTTCAAGCCTGAAACCAGCCTGACTTGAGCTTCACCATTCCTCCCCTTCAAAACCAGAACTCTTCGAATCTCACTATCCAGTCAACAAACACATCATTTCTCTTCACCAACAAATCAGAAACATTCAAAGGAGTCAAAACCACCCTTTACTTTGAGCTGAAGCAGCCTGTACACAAAGCTCATTTCCTGCTACACCAGAACTGGTTCTCACAAATCAGCCGTCCACAAGAGCTTTGAAGCCTTCCATTAGCATCAGGGGATACAATGGAGTCCATTTGCACGCAAGGAAAGCTCTGGAAGCTCAGTTTTGAAGCTTTCCAGCTCAGGTATGATCATGGAAACTTTTCTCTCAAAGCTTGATTTTTGAGTTACAAATTGATTATTCATGTCTTGCTGGTCATGAGGTTGGTTTCAGAATCAAAAATGAGTGAATATTGAGCTTGTATGGTCCCTCTGAAATTTTGCCCGTGAATTTCATTTCCTTCGATTTGCATGATTCTTGGGGTTTAAATGTTGTTTGAAGGTGGATTCATGACCTAGGTAGTTAGAGGATCATTTAGGTGTGCTTAATTTGTGGAATAGGTACCTGAATCGTGTTCTAGGGTTTTTGTGCAGCCGGAGAAGATGACCGGAGCTTCTCTCCGGTCACCTGATTATGTTTAGCCCTAAACTCAGGTCATTATGGCCATTTGAATGTGGAGCGTAGATCCCCTTTGACTTGTTGACTTCCCGCTAGTTTGGATGGCCCAGATCTCTTCGTTTGCCCTAATCCTCATACTTAACTTAATTAATCATTAATTAAATTAATTTGATCTGAATCAATCACAGCCACTGGATCTGGCGCCAGTCAACCATTTCAAACTCAGAGCTCATCCTGGCCCTTCCTTCTGTTGACTTTCATTTTATTTAGTTTTAATTTCATTTTATTTCATTTAACTTGCATAATTAATTTAAAATAGCAAAAATATCTTAAAAATTATGAAACTTTTTCTTAAAAGTTTTATTAATTTTTAAGACCCAAAAATATTTTTATTTTATTTCTTATCATTAAAAAAGTATTTTTAAATATTTAAAAGATTATTTTTAATTGATTAATGGAAATTAATTAATTAAAAATACTTTTAGGTATTTAAAAATCACCAAAAAATTCATGAAATGTTCTAAGACATTTAGAAACATTGTCCAACCTTCAAACCAAATTTCTTTTGTGATCTTGATGCATTTTAAGAATTTTTCATTGAATTAAATCATATTTTGTGCATTATTTTGATCATAAGTTCAAAAAATCATTTCTGCCTATTTGAGAAGAGTTGGACATTGATTCTTTTTGCTTTGTTTTGTGCTTGGCATGTAGTTTCTAGGGTAAAATGGCCATGTTTTGATCTTGAATTTTCAAATTGTTTGACATTTCTTTTGCTTAAGAGCCCTAAAAACCCTAATAATTTAGAAAATCATAACTTGAGATTGGTTAAGAGTTGAGACCTCCCCTTTGGGCTTTGGTTTAGTATAGGTTTAAGGTTTCTTTGAGTGGCATTTTCCATTTTTTATCTTAGGGTTTGCTTCTGTTTTGGTTTTTTTGTTTGTTGTTTGATTCATAAACCCTAATTTGGGCTTTCATTTGCATCCTTCTTGCATTCTCTTGCATAACATGACTTGCCATGACATTTCAAGCATTCATGTGATCCATTTGACATCATAAGACATATAGAAAGCATGTTTGATCATTGCATCTTGCATTTGCCATGTTGTTTACCATGTATGTTTCATAACTTTTCATGTAAGTTCATGCTCCTTAACTTGCATCATTTGCATCCATGATCTTGTATGAACATCTCCATGCCTTGCCTCATGTTTGTAGCATCTCACAGCATCATTATCATCATCAACATGCTTCTGGTTTTGTTCTCATCATGTCATTTCATCCCATTTGGCATTGCATTGCATTTCTTTCCTAACATTTCAGGTGGTAAGTGAGCTTGAGAAGTGAATTTGCCTTCACTTCTCATAACCTTTCTTTTCATCTCTCTTGCATCCATTGCTGCATCTCTATATGTGTTTGAGTTCGAGCTTGCTCATTCTTCTTCTTCCCACTTTCTTTCTCCAAGTGACTTGACTTCTTGAATGAAGCAAGTCACTTTGCTTCTCTTGATCCTGTTCATCTGCTTCCTGGTGGTTCCTTTGAAGATTGTTCTTGTTTAAACCTCACAAACCTTAGGAACAACCAAGCATGACAATGAATTAGGGTTTTGATTAGTCTCCCCTCTTAGTTTCACCTTTGTGTCTCTTTTGAGTCTTCTCTTCTCATCTCATAATCAGGGACTAAACCCTAAAGGCTTTAAGGCTTTGTGATTAAGCTTATGCCTGCATCCTTCTCTTAGGATGGAGTGTATAACTTTAATCCTAAGTGTTAAACCCTTAATGTGTTTAAATCCTTTAATCAATTCACTTAATAAGTATCAAGACATTACACTTGTAACTTGGGCCTTGCATCAGGGTTCTAATTCTTCCTTAATTGGTTAAGAAGGACTAACCCTAGTGTTAATGGACAAGTCCCCCTCAAGTTGTCTTACAAACCCTAAAAATCACTTCATCATCATATCATTAATTAAAATCCACTTAATCAAAGGCTTGTTTTGTCATGGGTTTAATCCCTAATCATGGATTAAGTTGAGGAGCTTTCCTCAGCTTAAACATTCTCATCTATTATCCTTCTATTAGGATGGTGTAATGAGTCTGTTTAATCCCTGATTATGGCTTAACCTCATTACTTAACACTAAACAAAAACACCAAAAACATCTAAATAATCACAAGTAGGTTAATGGTCTTAATCCTGCATCATGGTGATTAAGTGTGAGAATCTGACTTCACACTTAAGGTATTCTCATTACCCCTAATCAGAGGGAAGATGTGATGAGTTTACTAAATCCATTGGTTTAGGCTTAAGCTCATTAACTTATGACAAATTTTCAAAAGCAATAAAAGACTGAAAACACCAAAAACAAACAATAATCGTCTCCTCCGGGATTCTTTTCTCATCTCATTCACTCACAAACGAGAACTTGCTTCTTCCGCCTAATGCAAGACAGTTTGCACCTGAGCCAGACAGGTCATACACTTGAGCATAGGCAAGTAAGCAGTTCAACAGTCAATTCATCTATCAGTCTCTTTGGGTCGAACTACGGTGTTCTGACTTCCTCATTGCACGAGAGGATACGTAGGCATAACTTAACAGTTATCGAACAAAAGTCTCTGTATATTTCCCCCTCCTTCTAGCTTTATTCTCTAAGCCTCATGATCATGAGCATTTCATTCCTGTCCTTACACTGACACTTTCATATTACACTTCACATGTCTTTGCACTGACACCTGTACATTCTTTTCCAGCTCTTTACACACAAATTGCACTGACACTACCCCTTTAAAACACAAATCTTTTAAGCGTGGATCCCGTCGAGTACGGCGGACAATCTGGGTGCTAATACCTTCCCAGGTTGTAACCAACCCCCTTTCTCAGTCTCTCTGGTTCGCAACCGTCTTATCCATGTCTTTCTAGGTCTATGCAGCATTGCCTTTCCTCCGGGATAAAAATGCCTAGCTGGCGACTCTATTCATCTCCAGTGAGTTCACGGCTGTGTGTTCTCATTGTCCCTTTCGCCGACCGTTCGCGTCTGTACCTTCATCTGATCCATTTTTCATTTGTCGGGAGCGACACCTATCCCTATGCCTTATGCTGCCTTATTGCCACAACTCCTGAAGCTCAACTTGGTTGAGTTAAGGACATTGGCACCACCGGATCCCTCTAATCTGCCAAGAAACTACGATGTCAACGCCAGATGTGCTTTTCACTCCAATGCACCTGGCCACCATACTGAGAAATGCAGGGCTTTACAAATGAAAGTGCAAGATCTGGTGGATTCCAAAGCCCTCAACTTCGCACCCCCGCCAAGTGTCACCAAGAATCCCATGCCCAATCATGGAGGGCCAAGAATTAATGCCATTGAAGAAGGCAAGCCATCTTTCTTGATAACCAGTGTTGGACAGATTCGAACACCTCTGGTAGAAATTAAAGCTCAGCTTCTAGAGTGCCAGATGTTCCCCGGGTGTGAGCTCGGTTGTGGGTATTGCAACATTTCGGTCAACGGGTGCGATAATTTGAGAAGCGGCATAGATGGTCTTATCAAAAGTGGTATACTCCAGATCACAACCACGGCTCCTACAAATCCAGCAATCCCTTTGACAACAATTCCTGACTCTTCTACAACCGCAACAACAATCATTCCAACCAATTCATCAATATCATCAACAATGGCTCCGTCCATCACTTCAACAAATCAGATGTCAACAACCATTTCTTCTACAACATCAACACCCCTTTTTTCAGCAGAATCTTCTACAACGCCAACAGAAATTGATGAAGATATTTCAGCAGTCACCATTTACTATGATCCATCATATGTTCCTCCAAACAACAACTTTCAACAACAAGCAGTGGCATCTCCTGCCAGGTCACCAGTCACCATCTACTACGATCCGCACACCATTTCAGTACCCTCCTCTGCAGCAGTCAGTCCAGTTACCATCACGGTGCCTGGACCCGTTCCATATGAAAGCAGTAATGCCATACCTTGACATTATGGCTCTGACCTCTACTGCAACGGGGAGAAAATCACTTTGGATTCTTCAACCTCTTCTCCACAGATTGATAATGTTGGGGGAGGCGGAGGCTTCACCAGAAGCGGACGCCTTTTTGCCTCACAAACTCAAAGACCTAATGCCGAAGCAGAAGCTGCTGCCAAAGCAAAGGGAAAGAGTGTGGTATTTGAAGAATCAATCATCAAAGAAACTCATAAGACATCCTTTGAGCAAGATGTAGACGAGTTTATGAGAATTATAAAGAGAAGTGATTACAAGGTGGTGGATCAGCTTCACCAAACTCCCTCAAAGATCTCCATATTATCCCTGCTGATGTGTTCTGAAGCTCACAGGAATGCATTACTGAAAGTCTTGCACGCAGCATACGTGCCAGAAGAGATCACTGTTAATCAGCTGGAAACCGTGGTAGCAAATGTCAACACCAGTCATGGACTGGGATTTACCAACGCTGATTTAACAACTGAGGGACGTAACCATAACAAGGCTTTACACATCACTCTAGAATGCAAGGGTGCTGTTTTATCCCATGTACTGGTGGACACTGGGTTTTCACTCAACGTTCTACCAAAGAAAGCCTTGGTGAAGCTGGAGTATGATGGCTTGGCATTGCGTCCGAGTAATTTGGTGGTGAGAGCTTTCAATGGCTCTAAAAGATCAGTGCTTGGAGAGATTGATCTGCCTGTGAAGATTGGCCCGCAGACCTTCAAAATTACCTTCTATGTGATGGACATTCAGCCGGCCTACAGCTGTTTGTTGGGTAGACCTTGGATCCATGCCGCTGGCGCTGTAACGTCTACCCTTCACCAGAAGCTGAAATTCGAGTGGGAAGGCCAGATCATCACCATCTGTGGTAAAGAGGACATCTTTGTTAGCCACCTGGCTACGTACAAATACATTGAGATGGATGGAGAAATCCATGAAACCATGAGCCAGGGGTTTGAGGCCCTGAATATTAATGAAGCATCTACTGTACTGGGAACCTCCATGACGTCTTATCAGCAAGCCAGGAAGGTTGTTGAAGAGGGGACTGCCCAAGGCTGGGGCAAGCTGTTGCCTGTGGAGAAGAAGGAGGACAGATTTGGGTTGGGTTACAAACCAACTCAACAAGATCAATCAGAGGCTGCTAAGAAGCCCAATTTTGTCAGCGGGGGGATGCTCACCCCAGATGCAGTGAACAACTTGGAAGATGAGTCGGAAGATGAACGCAACCTGGAGAGCTGGATACGTCCGAGGATCCCGGGAGCCGTATCTCAAACTGGTCTTCCCAGGAAATTATAAGGGTTACTCCTGCAGAGTAATTATTATTTCTTGTATATTTTAAGCATGCATCAAGTCTTGCATCTTGCCCAAGATGACAAGACTCATTTTGTAATCGGGCCATCTTGTAATTTTGTGCAAACAGATCAATCAATGAATATTGGACATCTTTTGCAAATGAGTCTTTCTCTTTTCCGCTCACTGTTTTTCATTTTTCTTTTTGTACAAAAATAAAAATGGCAATGATAACTTTACTTCACTTTTTCTAAACAAGATTAAAATCGATCACTAAAATGAACAATCTAAACCCTTGCAGAGAGTGCCTTACAGACAGCACCGACAACAACACAGCTATGGCTTCGTATGACTTTGACAATCCAATCAATCAAGCTGATGAAGGGATTGAAGAAGATTATGAGCTTCCTGAAGAACTAGCCAGGTTGTTAAGGCAAGAGGAGAAGGTTATCACTCCTCATCAGGAGGAGGTCGAAACGATTAATCTTGGTACGAATGAAGATGTGAAAGAGGTTAAGATCGGGGCCTGCTTACAAGACTCGGTGAAAGAGCAACTGATTGACCTGCTTCGTGAATATGTGGATGTGTTTGCTTGGTCTTATCAGGATATGCCAGGGTTGGACACCGATATTGTTATGCACAAGCTGCCTTTAAGAGAAGATTGCCCACCGGTTAAACAGAAACTGCGCCGTACTCGCCCAGATATGGCAATGAAGATTAAAGAAGAGGTACAAAAGCAGTGGGACACCGGGTTCCTTGCTGTGACTAGCTACCCGCCGTGGGTTGCTAATATTGTACCTGTGCCTAAGAAAGATGGCAAGGTAAGGATGTGTGTGGATTACCGGGATCTGAACAGAGCCAGCCCGAAAGATGACTTCCCTTTACCTCACATTGATGTATTGGTTGATAATACGGCTCAGTTCTCGGTATTCTCCTTCATGGACGGATTTTCAGGATACAATCAGATCAAGATGTCACCTGAAGACATGGAGAAGACAACTTTTATCACACCCTGGGGCACGTTCTGTTACAAGGTGATGCCATTCGGACTGAAGAATGCTGGTGCTACTTATCAACGGGCTATGGTAACATTATGCCATGACATGATCCACAAAGAAATTTAATGTTATGTGGATGACATGATTGCCAAGTCCCTCACAGAAGAAGACCACCTGGTAAATCTGTTGAAGTTATTCAAGCGTCTGAGGAAGTACCAACTGAAGCTGAACCCCAACAAGTGCACATTCGGGGTGCGATCTGGTAAGTTGCTGGGATTTATTGTAAGTGAGAAAGGGATTGAAGTTGACCCTGATAAAGTCAAAGCCATTCAAGAAATGCCTGCACCAAAGTCAGAAAAAGAAGTTCGGGGGTTCTTAGGTAGATTGAACTACATTTCACGGTTCATATCTCACCTTACAGCAACCTGTGAACCTTTGTTCAAACTGTTAAGAAAAGAACAAACGGTCAGGTGGAATGAAGACTGCCAGAGGGCTTTTGACAAAATCAAGGAGTACTTGCAAGAACCTCCAATCCTTATGCCTCCAGTTGAAGGAAGACCTCTAATCATGTACTTGACAGTATTAGAAGAGTCAATGGGATGTGTGTTGGGCCAGCATGACGAGTCTGGTCGAAAAGAGTATGCAATATACTACCTAAGCAAAAAGTTTACCGACTGTGAACAATGTTATTCACTGCTCGAGAAAACTTGCTGTGCTTTAGCGTGGGCTGCTCGCCGACTAAGGCAGTATATGTTGACCCACACTACCTTGTTGATCTCAAAGATGGATCCAGTCAAGTACATATTTGAGAAGCCAGCACTTACCGGACGGGTCGCAAGATGGCAAATGATCCTCACAGAATATGACATCCAGTACACATCTCAAAAAGCCATTAAGGGCAGTGTATTGTCTGATTATCTTGCTGAGCAACCCATCGACGATTACCAGCCTATGAGATTTGACTTCCCTAATGAAGACATCATGTTCATAAAAGCAAAAGATCATGAAGAGCCTATTCACACTGAAGGGCCTGACCCAGAGGAAGAATGGACTATGATGTTTGATGGGGCTGTTAATATGAATGGTCGTGGTGTTGGTGCAGTACTCATTACACCTAAGGGAGTTCACATGCCTTTCTCGGCAAAACTCACCTTTAACTGCACTAACAACGAAGCTGAATACGAAGCTTGCATTATGGGTCTCGAGGAATCCATTGACCTCAGGATCAAGACTTTGACTGTGTTCGGGGATTCAGCTCTGGTAATCAATCAAACCAACAGCAAATGGTACACTCACCAGGATCATCTGATACCTTACAGGGATTATACAAGGAGGTTATTGACTTTATTTACAACGGTTAAGCTTGAGTATATCCCTCGGGACGAGAATTAGTTTGCAGATGCTCTTGCCACCATTTCATCCATGATCAAAGTTCAAGCTGCCAACTTTGTACCTCGGATTTCAGTGTCCAGACTTGACAGACCAGCGTATGTATTTGCAGCAGATGTTGTTAAGGATGATAAGCCTTGGTTCCACGACATCAAATGCTTCTTGGAGGATCAGACATACCCACCTGGGGCATCTTCCAATGATAAGAAGACATTGAGAAGGCTTGCTGGCAGTTTCTTCCTGAATACAAACGGTCCCCTATACAAGAGAAACTTTGATATGGTACTGCTCAGATGCGTCGATAGAATAGAAGCAGACTTGTTAATGCACGAGGTGCACGAAGGATCTTTTGGTACCCATGCCGGAGGGCATGCAATGGCAAAGAAGTTGCTAAGATCAGGTTACTACTGGATCACAATGGATGCCGACTGTTGTGCTTATGCCAGGAAATGTCATAAATGCCAGATTTATGCGGATAAAGTGCATGTGCCTCCGAATCCTCTGAATGTGATGTCTTCACCCTGGCCCTTTGCCATGTGGGGCATTGATATGATTGGCAAGATTGAACCGACTGCTTCAAACGGCCACAGGTTCATCCTGGTTGCTATTGACTATTTTACCAAGTGGGTTGAAACAGCTTCCTATGCCAATGTTACAAGGCAGGTGGTAGCCCGATTCCTGAAGAGAGACATCATTTGTCGGTATGGAGTTCCCGAGCGAATCATTACTGATAATGGTTCCAACTTGAACAACAAAATGATGGCAGAACTGTGCCGGGACTTCAAGATCCAACACCACAATTCTTCTCCTTACAGGCCAAAGATGAATGGCGCTGTTGAGGCAGCAAATAAGAATATCAAGAAGATTGTGCAGAAGATGGTAGTTACCTACAAAGACTGGCATGAAATGCTACCATTTGCCTTGCATGGGTACCGTACGTCAATCAGGACATCCACTGGAGCAACACCGTATCAACTTGTGTATGGTATGGAGGCAGTCCTACCTGTTGAAGTTGAATTACCCTCCTTACGGGTATTAATGGATGTTAAGCTGAACGAAGCAGAGTGGGTCCGGTCCCGATATGAACAACTGAGTCTGATTGAAGAGAAGAGATTAGCTGCAGTTTGTCATGGGCAGCTGTATCAAAAAAGAATGAAGAAAGCCTTCGATCAGAAAGTCAGGCTCCGAGAATACCAAGTAGGAGATCTTGTGCTGAAAAGACTCCTCCCTCCTCATACAGACCACAGGGGCAAGTGGACTCCGAACTATGAAGGGCCATTTGTGGTAAAGAAGGTTTTCTCTGGCGGAGCACTCATGCTCAGTACTATGGATGGTGAAGACTTTCCGTCCCCTGTGAATTCGGATGCAGTTAAAAAATACTTCGCATAAAATGACCCACTGGACATAAAAACAGAATGTAAGTCCAGGCAAAAATAGGGCATCCCGGCGAGTCAAAAACAGAATAAGAGACTCGGGCAAAAATAAGGGAAAATGAAAAGAATGTGTACACCCGCTGAGTTGAAAAGCCACATCGGACGACTCAGGCAAAAAAGGGTATCCCGATGGATTGAAAACCCGAAAGGGCGATCCATGCAAAACAAGGGAATAAGCGAACAATTGCATTCTGAATTCGTCTGTATCACTTACAACTTGGTAAGCTTCGGAAGGATCAAGCTTCTTTCAGAATCAGCCTTCTTCAGAAAGCAAGATGAGAAGAACGTCAAATGTCATATGAGTCATAGCAAAGGGAAGCTCCTTGAAGCGTCATCAACATTTCCAATACCTTTTATTTCTCAATTTGTAACAATCTCCTCATTTTAGGGGATTTGTTTCCTTGACTGTATCTTGCCGATTCAGGGCACATGAATTAATAAAATCAGATTTTCAGTCACATTTCGTCTCGTACATTTTATTTTCATTTGCAATAATGTCCGATGTCTCTAAGATACTGATTGCATGAATACAAATGCTTCTCTTCTAAAAAATACGTGCTTACAGGAAATATACTTACTCCTGGGAGTGTCTGAACCCCTATGACGGAATCCGGTAAGGGATACCTCGGGATTACTTGTGCGCTTCTCTATCTTTTCAGGATTGCAGGCATTCAAAGCACAACATGGGGCATGAAGGCTTCTCCCCGACAAGATGCCTAATCATTATCTACTCAGTCTATCTCCCGATTAGCACCAGAGGTGCTTTCTCCCCAGCTGAGTTGTCTGTCATCATTCCTCCTCAACCAAGTGCAAAGACCGGGAATCATCTCCCCGCAGAATTTCAGCCTCTATCCAGAAGAGCAACGTCTGAAGATCTCCCAGCAGAGTAAAGAAAGCTTCTACAAACCCCAGCTGGGTCCCCCTTTACCAAAGACAGGTCTATCAGTGACCTATATCCCCAAGCAGAGTCCCATATGTCAGATATACCAATGATCTCATCCCCAGCTGGGATGTTCACTTCAAGCAGATCAACCAGAGATCTTCGTAGCACGGGACCCGGATCCCGGATCGGTATCTTTGCATAATCATGGCATTAGCATCATATTCTCCCCACATAGCGTAGCATTCCGTCTAATACGGAGCATTACGGCAAAAATCAAACATATTGCATAATCATAAGCCATGGTCTGAATCAAACACTTGTAAATTTCGACAATTCATCAAAGATATACAGAAAACTCTCCAGATTCCCCGGCAGGAAGCCAAGGCATTTGCCTTACACTCATAAATACAAATGTGTCGCTCCCGGGATTTTCATCCTAGTACAAACGCGAAAGTGGCGCGGAAAAGTTAGAGTCGCCAGCCAGACATTTTTATCCCAAAGGAATGGGAGAGGTAATGTTGCACAAACCTAAGGAAGAAGGAAAAGGACGAGGCCTTGCGAACCAAAGATCTGGATACGGGAGTCGGTTACGAATTAAGAAGGTATTAGCACCCCAATCCGTCCGCCGTACCCGACGGGATCCACGCTTATGAGTCTGTTTTCAAAGGGTGAGAAATAATATGTTGTTCGAATGAAAAAATAGTTATCTGGAATGAAATGGAAATGAGAAAAGAAATGAAATTGGAAAATGGGAAGAAAAGGGGAAAATGTAGGGAAAAAGAAAGATTGTGCTCGAATGGGCCCTACCCCACTGCCTACGTACCTCATCGGGATAAATGAGGATCAAAGACGTCGTAGTTCGTCTAACTAAGGCTTACACTCATTTGTGGTTTTTAGGATGACGTTGCCATAGTTCTAGCTCAGGTGTTACCGGCTCTGACTCGAGGGTGTTTACCGTGTCGCTGTTTGAACTGTCGAGACAAGTCATGTTCGTCCGCGAAGAGTATGAGATGAGATGAGAAGATGTGACTTCTTGGTTTGTTGTCTTTTATAAGAAGTGTTTTGAATTTGTGTTTATTGAATGTACAACACTAAAGACTATGACACAGGAGCGAATACTTTCCAAGATCGCCCCCAATGGAACGTTTGTAAAGCATCCTAGAAGAGTGAAGGAGACCTCCACTAGTCATTTCCCGTATAGCTTAAGGCTCGTGGCGTATTGTACACCTTTTCCTTTATTTAAGTATTTTTTATTTTCTTTTGAGATGAGAAGTGAGACTCAAGTTATAAAAGGAAAGAATTCTAAGGGAAACTAGACTTACCCTAAATCAATGAAGTTTAATGATGACCTATGGTTAGTGAGGTTTGAGATTAAATCTACCTAAGAGATATAAGACTAGAAATGAGAATACAAGAATTAATAGTGAACAATATGGTCCTCCTAAGTCATGGTGGGTAAAAACGTGAATGAAACATAAACGGGATAAAACGATGGATCGGGTGGGTCGGTTGCGTGGTGCTGAGACGCACGACTTATGGTGTGAAATATACAAGGCTTGCTTTTGGTTGAATGGAGTGGAACGATGGTAATCGAGGAACCCTAAAGTCACATGCATTTTTATTTGTTTATTTGAAAATATACTCGACGTTGGATCGAGCCTTTTATTTATTTTTGAGATTTTGGTTTTCTATCGATTCGTTTTATCTTTTCTAACCTAGTCATAAAAACTATACAAGCATACAAGTATTAAGCTATTACATCACAAAGCACAAATCACAAGAGTATAATCGAGGCATAAAATAATATCCAAGTCCATAAGCCAAACCTTGAAAAATACCTTGCACAAAAAACAAATAGTTAGTGAATGATATGAACCATGAATATGCATAATATGATGGAAATGAATTAAAATGCCAAAAAATATCAAAATCCATGGAAAAAATGTGAAATTAATTCCCTAGGGTCTCTAACCTGATTATAACATTGTGTTAAAAAATCTCTTAAAAATTCTAATTCTAACTATGGTAAATGATCACTTAAACCTATCTAAAGCTCCATCACAAATTTACACAAATTACACTACCAAAACAGTAGAAAAAATGTCCTAAAAAATACACCAAAAATATTCTAGGTACTTTAATTTGTCCTATAATCATAGCAAAAAGAATGAATCCAAAATGTTACAGGAAGTGGTAGAAATAAATTATACAAATTTATGTGTCCATGTGGAAATTCAATATAACATCAATTAAATTAAAAATCGAAATTAAATTGAAAAATGATTAAATTCAGAAAACAAAAATTGGAAATGTTTCTAAATTGAATTAATATTCTAATATAATTTTTGTGGATTTTTATTATGTGTTTTACTATTTTTAATGGATTAATTTTGAAACTATACCAAAACTAAAATAACATTAAAATAGAACTAATGAGGGGGGTGCAACAAGTATTTTCCTTTTAGTTAAAATGGATGGGCCCGAAATGAGGGGTGCAAATAGCCTGTTAGCAAGGCCCAAATGCGCATGAACTCGAGGGAGTTTGGTATGGATCTCCATCCAACTTCGTTGACTTTACCACACTTGTTTGATCCAAAGACTCCCCCTGGTAATCTCAAAAGTTAATCATCTTATCCTATTCTTAGGAAATCATAAACAACGTATTTAATATTATTAACATGCCAATTAAATTGTGTTAATTATGATTATGATTTCCTAAAAAAGAATTTGAATATTAATAAACAAATTTTAAGAATCTTCCTCCTCAACATAAACACAGCTCCTTAAACAAACCCTAAAACCCCTTTCGTTTGGCCACCCTCTCACTCTCAGCTTCAACCTTCCTAATCCTCTTCAAACCCTAGCGGCGGCGGAAACAAACCTCCCCTTCTCACACTCCCGGAAAAAAAAACCTTAGAACAAACTCTCACCTCTTCCTTCTTCATGAAACCCTAGCCTCCGTCTCATCTTCTTCTTCTCACCCTAATCGCACCGCCGTAAAAAAATGCGTCACCGGAGAAGACGTTTGCGGCCTTCGTCGACTCCATTGCAACCTCACCGGGATATTACAATCTAAAACATTACCCCACCCTAACACGAATCCCCTAAATCGAGCTCTCAAGATCATGAATCTTCATTCGAAAACAAAGAGTTCTTGCTGGTAGCGACTATTCGGAAGCTTCAGGTCGAAATTAACGTACCTGTGGAACAAAGGCTAGTCGGACGAACGCTTCGTGTAAGTTTCCCCCTTGATCCTTTTCCCTTCTTCGCCTTTGTTAATTTGAGTTATTGTTGACGATTTCATTGTACTGAGATCTCAACAAAAGCCATAAAAAAATTTGACGAATGATATTGATTGGTTCTTGGTTTTGCAGAGAAGGAAGAGAAGATTCGACGAACTCGCCGCCATTGAAGATGGAGTTCAAAGGGTCGTTACGTCTGCGTAATCGAGAATCGAGGAAATCGTTTATTTACGATTGTCGTCATGTCAAGAATGGTGAAGGTGAGGTGATTTCTGGATATGTTTCGTTCTTGATGTATTGGTGAATCTTGAACACACTTCTTCTTCTTCTTCTCGCATTCCTCTGACTTGATTGCGAATTGCGGTTAATAATGAATTGTTATGGTTGCAGGTGTTGCACCCCAAAATTTGCCCTCACAATACAAGACTTTGTGTTCTAAGAAGGTTCACAAGGTTCACAAGTTTCGCAACACTTTCAAGACCTTTCATGAGGTTCATGAAGTCTACAAGTCACTTTATGAAGGTTCACAAGGTTCACAAGATTCACAATGCTTTCAAGACCTTCCATGAGGTTCATGAAGTCTACAAGTCACTTCATGAAGGTTCACAAGTTTATCAACACTTACCAGACCTTTCATGAGGTTCATGAAGTCTACAAGTCACTTCATGAAGGTTCACAAGGTTCACAAGTTTATCAACACTTACCAGACCTTTCATGAGGTTCATGAAGTCTACAAGTCACTTTATGAAGGTTCACAAGGTTCACAAGTTTCCCAATGCTTTCAATACCTCCCATGAGGTTCACAAGACATTTTATGATGGTTCACAAGGTTCACAAGGTTCACAATTGGTCAGAAGAGTTGGCAATTCCCTCAGACAATGCATCTCCTATGTAGTGCATCCAAAACTAGGGTTTTGACTTTAATCAGGCTAAATGGACTTCCAAGACTTCAAGTGAGCTTCATAACATCTTATATGTGTGTAAGAATCCCCATGTCAAGTTTCAAGACTTTCCCAAAAGATTTGCTCAGTCAGATGATCAGATAGGTCAAAATCAGTCAAAGCAGTTAAAAAGTCAAACTGAGGTCAACTGTGGTCAAACCAAAGTCAAACTTCATGATTTTTTGCCAACATCAAGTATATGAAGTAAAATTCATCATTTGATCAAGGGTTGATCATGATTCATGAAGGAGATTTCAGATCATCAAGAATCAGGAGTTTCTAAATTAGGGTTTCCTCAGTAAAAGTCAACTGAACTTTGACCAGCCATAACTTTCACATACTTCATCACCAAGTCTCCATCCAAAGCTCATTTTGAAGGAAATTGAATTCTCTACAACTTTGTTTCTCATAAGCCAAGCCCAAAAATGCTTCATTTGGAAGGTATGAGCTAAGACATTATAGGTCATTTCAAAAGTCAACAAAAAGTCAACAACTTCAAAAGGGCATAACTTGAGATTGGTAAATGATATGGACATGAAACCAGTGGGGTTGGTTAGAGGACTCTTCAAGCTTTCCAAAATGTCCAAGAACACCCTTATAGCATTAAAATTAAAGGATAGGTGCCCTTGCAAAGTTGGGAAATTTTGAGTTGGTTCATGATGAAAAAGGAGGTCTAAAACCAATTTCTTCCAAATGGGCTTGCCAAATGATGACCCAATCCATACATTGACTTCATGCACGACCCAAACCATTAAAAATCAGAATTTTTATTATTTTATTTTTATTTATTTTGATTTAATTCATTAAAAATCATTTTAAATAAAAATAAAATATGAAAATGTAATATTTGATGAAGATTGAGTTTCTAGAATGTCTTAAATGTTGATTGGAATTGAAGAGGAATGAAATCATAAGATTTGTCCAAAAATAGTAAGCCATAATACAAGAATATTTGATTTTCAAGGCATGATCAACTTGAATCTTTTCATATCAATTCTTCCACACAACCATTCAATTTTATGACCTAAATTCAATCACCTATAAGTACATAACTCATTGCAATCACAAAAGCACGAATTCTCTGCCTCCAAAGTAAGTTTCACAAATTGAAAAATCCTCCAAAAACTCACATTCGGATTTTGAATTCCAGGGCTCTAGAAGGTAAAACAAGAACATAGCAAGCCTCCTTGGACATCCTTGATCATGAACCATCACTCATACGCATCAAAATCATGCTAAATTGCTTAACCCGCAGCTTGCTTGCTCTTGAAAATATTTTTTTCGATTCCATTAATTTGCTGCATAATAATGAATTTTGGTTGTATAATCTTGTTTGTGATGTTGTGTAGATTGTTTCTGGATCATTAAACTAAAGCTTCACTGCCTAGAATGGATTCGGCCATGATTAGGGTTTGGACCTTCAAATTAGGGTTCTTCGATTCATTAAATATAAATGAATTTTGAGAACATAGGAATGTTGTATGGACTGTGAGGATCATAAAACACTAATTAATTACATGAATCGATACTGTTTTGTGGGTGTTTGGTTTTCGCAGGTTCAAAACATTGAAGAACACGCAGGAGATTTCGCAGGTAAAGTTGCATGAAATTTCGCAGGAAATTTGGAGAAGAAGAAGCTAGTTGGCGCGCTCAGCAAAAATTCAAATATTGGTTAAAATATTTTATGCAATGTTGTTGGTCCATTATCACAAGCCAACGCTTGGCCCAGTGGAAAAGCACGCATGCGTTTGACTGAAAGGGCAGGGGATCGAATCCTGGCCGTGACAAATAATTTTGGTTTTTTCTCATTTATGCATTGATTATTATATATTATGAATTGTTGTTGGTTTATAAACAGATTGGCTCACCCAGCCGGATGGTCATGCGTGCGTTTGTGTGTTTGAAAGGTCCTGGGTTCAATCCTCCCCCAGGCCTTTTTGCTTGTTCACTATTTTTTTGATTTTTCAAAGTTAAAGAACAAAACAATTGGGAGTTCCTCTTTCTTGCAACAGCAGCACGCAGCCTAGTTGGCAAGCCTCTCCAATGATCAGGTTAGGGACCTGGGTTCAAATCCCAGGTCCAGTTTTTTTTTATTTTTTTATTTTCTTTTATTTCCTATTTTCTATATTATAGTAAAGCATATTTCTAAATTATATAATATAAATATTATATTTTCTAAATTATAAGATATATATGTTTTCTAAATTCCAAAAATTAATTTTTATTATTATATATTTATTTAAATTATAAAATGTATATATGTACTATTTAATTAATTGATTTGTATATCATAAATAAAACCCTAAAAAATATTTTCTAAACAAACCCTAATTTTGTAAAAATCTAATTTATTTTTTAAATAATAAAAAACTAATTTTATTTTATGATGTAAATTTATAATTTTTGTAAATATAATATTTAATATAAGATTTTGTAAATATAGTTATTATGCGTATACATAATTAATTTTTGTAAACTATAATCTTTAATATAATTAAAATTTATAAATATAATTATGATGTACATATTTATTTAATATAATTAATATTTTTGTAAATATAATACTTAATATAAAATTTTGTAAATATGATTAATTTTTGTAAATATAATCTTTAAATATAATTATAACTTATTTTCTCCATATAATATGTAAATATTTTTTTTCTAATTTGTTATATATAAATAATTTTTAATATGTGTTTAGAAATAATTAAATCTATAATAATTAAATTTTGTAATTATATTATGTTTAAAAATAATTTAAAAATTTGTACATAAATTAAAATGTTACAATAATTATTTAATTGTTCTTATTTCTAAATAAATGTCTATATATTAAAAATCTAATTTTTGTGTTTATTATTTTCATCATGTTATAATATTGTTGCTAATTCTATTTATTTCATTTATTGTTATTATTACTAACCATATTATTAATAGTCCCTTTATTTTTTAATTATGCTTATTATTATGATTTCACTAATCTTATTTTTGATTTTAATTCTTACTAACCCCTATTATATTTATTATTGCCTATTTATTCATTTTTGCTTATTATTTATATTTATTTATTTATTTTAATTGCTTATTATAATTATTATGTAATTGCTTCTTGGTGTAATTTTTGTAAATATTTAATTTATTTAATTTATATGCTATGGTTAGTAATTTAGGGAGTGTAAACATGTATTTATATTTAAAAATCAAATTTAGATCATTTTAATTAAAGATAAATAAAATTAAACACTCACACACGTAAGTCGATTTTTAATCGCCATCTCACTTTCTAGGGTTGCCTCTTATTGTTGCCTATTCAAAAGGGTCAAGTGGGGTGTATAAAGCAAGTCCCTCAAAATAAAGTCATCAAGTCCCTAATGGTTGCCTTTCATAAAGATCAAGTCCCTTTTCGAATAATGATGACAATCCCTCCTAAGTGCTTAATACACCCCACAGTTGCCTTCACTAAACAGATGTCCCTCATATGTCCCTTACATCCAAGGTAATGACTACCTATTCCTTAATAATAGGGATAGTCTTACCATTTAAAGGATTCAAGAACAGAAAAGACTTAAAACTTAGGGTAGGTTCCTCTTAGAAACTTGCTCACTCTTCAAAACAATTTCAAACACTTCACACATTTCAAACAATTTTCAAAACAAAGGTTTTTTACGCATCCGTACATGGATCATTATAAAACTCTTAAGAAAATTTCTATTCACACACTTCACATTTTCAAAAACAATTTAAAGTGAGCTAAGTAACTAAGAGCCCATGGATAACCATGGATGTAAAGGGTGCTAACACCTTCCCTTTACATAACTTACCCCCCGGACCCAAAAATCTTTTAAAGGTCTTTCCTGTTCTTTTATACCTTTCCTTTGGATAAAATAAAAGTCGGTGGCGACTCTTGCTATCCGCAACATAACTAAAGTCAGTTCTCCCACCGTGTTACAGCAGGTTTTATGTGGATGTATTGGGGCTGAAAAGGTTATGGAGACAGTATGAAATGGTGAAGTGTGATTGAATTAGATTGGAGAAGCTGAATTCAGTTTCGAAGTTCATGTTACGGAGGTGATGAAGCTGAAGCAAGACTAAAAGTTGCAGGATGATGTATGAGGAAGAGTAGGATGAATGAGATTGGTGAAGGTTTTTTTTTTGAAGGATGGAGAAGCTTCTCATTGAAGAGAGAAGGAAGGAAGGATGATGAAGAAGAAGCAACTTTTCTGTTAGGGATTCCAGAAGAAGCAAAGGTGAGAAACTCTGACGAATTTATAGAATGTGTAGGAAAATTCTGGAAGAAAAGTTAGTTAGAATAGTTGGAAGTTTAGTTATTTTTCTGTTTTGAGTTAGTTGGAGCCTTTGTAACTGTTTTCGTATTGAACTTCTTTTCTGAATTTTTTTGCTGATTTTTCCTTTCTTCTTCACTCTGTGATTGTTGTTGTTCTTGGACACTTTGCGAATATGAAGCTGATGCAGGTTGATTGATGAATCTTCGGATGGTTATTTTTCTGAATTGTTTTCGTGTATTATTTTATTGATTCAGGTTGATGTGAAATGATCTTGGATTTCATTCTCGGTTCATTGGAGATGGAAGGGAGTTTTGTTTGAAGGTGATTTAAAGTCGTCGATGAAGAATATGCAGAAGAGTGATACTGAGGATAGTGAAGTTCACTGAAAAGTTCGGGTTACCAGAAGTCTTTGTTGGTAGTGATTATAAAGAAAATTGAGATTTCCTAGATTTTTTCATAAGTTGTTCTAATATCTTTCATATACAGCCTTTTTTTTTGTAACTGTAACTTTCTGTTGTATTGCTATTGAGTTTATAACCGAATCCGATTGGAGCTGTAATGGATTTTTCTGTAATATAATTTTGTTATCAATATTAATTTTCCTGTTATCAATGCCTATTATAAAGTGGTAGTACTTAGTGAATCTTCTAAATTTGGAGGTATACAAGTCAAAGTCTTATGGTATAATTAATTTTGACTACAAAGCCTAGCCACCTTGAAAGCATGTGGTCCATAATACCTTTGCCGTGTGCTCATCAAACAATCCAGACGCAGAATCAAATAGTTCTCTAACAAAACCATCTGGCTTTTCCTTCATTACTATAAAGCTAACCGCTGCTACAAGATGAAAAACTAAAAGAACACAAAACTACACTTAATAACAACCATATATCTCTGAATTCCCATTCCAAATGCTTGGTATTTTTCTCATTTCATTAAAGAACTCCATCTAAGATGTGACTTGAAATTAGATAGGAACTGATTGAACTCAGGTAACTCTTTTATGAAGGAATCAATAAATCCTGCCAATCTTTAAAAAAAAACTCAAATGTAATCGTCCTCAAATAAACCTTAATTCCCCTCTTCCATAAATAACTTGTATTACAAATGGTAATTACTTGAGCGATTGAGGAGACAACCGTGTATTGACCATGATACAAATTCACGCTATAAAGGCCCACCATTTCACCATAAAAGGTTAGTTCCCAGAGAAACCCTTGAAGATGGAATACTTGGAAAAAATCACGGCCATCACGGGCCATGGACACATAAACCTTTTATCCAATGATCTTTAGATAGTGTATGCCAAAAAAAAGTTTCATTGAGAATAATAAGATCCTGATCCCATGTCTTGAAGAAACCAATAAAGTGCATGACACAAAGTTATAACCTAATGGAGAAAGCATAGGAATGAGAACCATGAACCAATTAGAGGTAATAAAATATGAGGGCAAATTTTGGGGTGTTACAGCTGCCCCTATTCAATCACTATAGACTTGAATGGATGATAGCAGTTGCTTTCAGACGTTTGAAGTATGCAGGGATTGAATACTAGAAACAACTAGAAAATTTGCACTCTGCGGCAGAAGAACAGGGAAATAAACTCAACCGAATGAACTCTGCTTGGATATAATTATGATGGGGAGAATAGTAAACATGGGATGCCTTTTGGATGATGTCAGACGGCTACTGACTTGCCACACTGTGAGTGATCTTTGATAGGCTGTAACAATGCCTTAATGGTGTATTATTGGATGGAATTTAGACGAATAACGACTTGCCACGCTGTGGGTGGACTTTGATCAGCTTGCGATAGAATTTTAAGATACTTTGCCACCCTGAGGATGGACTTTTGCCAATCTGCGGTTGGACTTCAGATATTTTGCCACACTGCGGGTGGACTTTGGAAATTTACCACACTGCGGGTGGACTTCAAGGATTTGCCACACTGCGGGTGGACTTCTGCTCACTTCGGGAGACTTTGAAACTTGCCACCCGAAGATGGACTTTAGCCAGTCTGAGGCTGGACTTTCGCTCACTGTGGGAGACTTTTGAAATTTGCCACCCGAAGATGGACTTTGGCCCGTCTGTGGCTGGACTTTCGCTCACTGTGGGAGACTTTTGCCCACTGCGGGGGACTTTAGAGATTTGTCACACTGCGGGTGGACTTTTTCTCACTACGGGAGACTTTTGCTCGCTACGGGAGGCTTTTACCCACTGCGGGGGACTTTAGAGATTTGCCACACTGCGGGTGGACTTTTGCTCACTACGGGAGACTTTAGAGATTTGCCACACTGCGGGTGGACTTTTGCTCACTACGGGAGACTTTTGCTCACTACGGGAGACTTTTGCTCGCTACGGGAGGCTTTTGCCCACTGCGGGGGACTTTAGAGATTTGCCACACTGCGGGTGGACTTTTGCTCACTACGGGAGACTTTTGCTCACTACGGGAGACTTTTGCTCGCTACGGGAGGCTTTTGCCCACTGCGGGGGACTTTAGAGATTTGCCACACTGCGGGTGGACTTTTGCTCACTACGGGAGACTTTAGAGATTTGCCACACTGCGGGTAGACTTTTGCTCACTACGGGAGACTTTTGCTCACTACGGGAGACTTTTGCTCGCTACGGGAGGCTTTTGCCCACTGCGGGGGACTTTAGAGATTTGCCACACTGCGGGTGGACTTTTGAGATTTGCCACACTACGGGTGGACTTTTGCTCACTACGGGAGACTTTTGCTCACTACGGGAGACTTTTGCTCGCTACGGGAGGCTTTTGCCCACTGCGGGGGATTTTTGAAACTTGCCACCCGAAGATGGACTTTGTCCAGTCTGCGGCTGGACTTTGCATATGTTGAATTGCATGGTATGTTGCCCCATGACACTGGGGATGTTATGTCTTGAGTATTGCTAATGAACTAGTATGAATGTGAAAGAAATTCCTGACGCGGAAGTAATAAGTCCCTGCTAACTTTGTGGGGAAACACAATGATCGCGTATTCGATCCCAAGAAGTCCTGTGGGGATAACATCTCTGTCGGAGAAGAGCGTGAATAATTCATTTGTCCCGAATTACCACTTTTTCCAAAAATAAATTGGACTTTAGATTTGAGGGCCGTGCCCAGGGGAAACCTCGACTATTGGGGATTATCCGCTCTTATGGAGCTGCTGGGGAGGAGAATGATTTATCTGAAATCTTCTAAGGGAATAGGAGTTGCCTTAGATCTGTTGAGGAACTGAGATCAAGGAAACCATCTGAAGGAAAAAATGCTGACTTTAGTGAGGATAACTTTTATTTGCCTGTTGGTGATGACAACACCGAGACACGTCCTGCTGAGGTGGAAAGATTTCAAGTTGTCTCGTGTTGGGGATCAGTTGCTTCCGTATGGATTTTGCCTTAAGAGGATTTTACAAAAGACTTGGTGTCTTTAAACTCTTAGGTTTCGTAATGACTGCATGAACTAGTGTAACAATCTTGTTGGGGAGGTAACCATTGCCAATGCGGATGAGTTTGTATCTGTCAGAAGTGTTGAACGAGATAGTTGGCTTAACAAGTGACCGCAGTATTCTAAACTCCGGGTAAATGCCTCCGATCGTCTGTCCTCGGGAAAGAATGAACTCTCGTACTATTGGGGTGACCTGCCCCAGTACGAGTATTTGAATTTGTTTTGCGCTCGACTGACTAATCTTTGCTCTTGGAGAGATTTGAATCTCGAAATGATTGCCCCAGTTTGACTGAAATTTGAAGAGATTGCTCGACGTAACTGCCCCGGATTGGCTAGCTCTTACCGTGACTAATTAGGAAAGTCCTTATTCAATGGAGCTTTTCTCTGAAAAGTGCACCTCGACCTGACAGTCTTTCAGGAGTTTTTAAACTTCTCAACTTGGCAAGCTTAAGCTTCTGGATTGAATTTCCGCATGTGAACCATTTATGATGCCACACAAATGTATGCAAGCAAAAAAAATGTTTATTCTTAGAATGAAAATTCTAATGCAACACTCATGTTAATCTTGAAGTTTTGAAAATGGATCGCTAACCTTCGTGAGCGAATCACTGGTTAAGATACGACCTTATTTTGAATGAAAGTATGTACATGCAACACCAACAAATGTCTTTTAGCATAACTCATAGGAGTCAGGAACGCGGTCTCGTGGTAGTATGCTTTCAAATTAACCCTGTTTCAGTTAGGACTTTTGAGGGTTGTATCGTGGCCTGGTTCACGGTTATAGAAACAAAGGATATATGCTTGAAATTTATTTGTGCCCACCCACTCTTCGTGATGTTCTCCATTCCTACATTCAGCTAGTTTTCACAAGCATTCATCTTTCATAAAGGTTTCGCGTCGGTTGAGGAACCATTGCTGCTATTAGTTCAAACACCAATCAGGTTATTGCTGAGAGTTAGTCACTCCTCTATCTTTCTTGTCTATGTCACACGACTTTGTTCTTATTTGAGGATCTTTCTTATGTAATCCTTTTTGTCTTTCGCTTTTGCGTTATTTTGCTTATCCCTAACTTTTGCCTGAACTGATTCTTGTGAATCTTTGATTGTGGAGTCCAGCGGGATGCCCTAACTTTTGCCTAAGTCGCTTGTTTTCAAGTTTCGACTTAGCGGGCCTTTTCTTTTCTTTTTCTTTTTTTTGCATTTTGAACAAGTCGCGTGACATTGTTTGTCTTGATTACTTCGCGAGGGTTGTGACTGCCTCATTCTTTGGTCGACGAAGAATAACCATTGTGGTTTTCCATCTTTGGACCTTTTGACCTGGGTAACCATTGTGGTTTCAGGTCTTTGGACCTCTTGATTAGCATAGTAGAATGCAATGGATCTTCAAATACACTCCTTTATGAAAGCCTGAACGCTCGGTCCGACTAGCTGACATCTACCCTGCCCCTGGGTTACATGTGAGGGTTTTTTATGCGAAAAAGAAACTCCTACTTCAAGGCTCAAAGGGGTTAGCGAGGGTCTATCTTCCTTATATCTCCAGTGTTTAAGGATTTGAAACAAAGCCTGTACATCGTCAACAGGGCCTTACTCAAGAGCACACAATTAGAGATTTTGCGTTTTTGTTTCGTCATTCTCCCTCATAGAATTTAAGCATGACAATTGGTATTGCGATGTACATATGCAAAATTATAAGGGAATGCAAATGAATTTACTTCAAGAAAAACATGTGAGTTTTATTATTGCTAACATTCAAAAGCAAACAAATTTCATACATGTAGACAAATGTTTAGCATATAAAAGAAACTACAAATGGAAATGCAGTAAAGAAACTGAATATTGCCGTAGTTGAGGAGGCTTGGCTCCGTCTGAACCTGTCAGTCTTGGACACCTTCAGTGATCAATAGCTCTTTCACAGACTTGTAATCTTCACACTTGCAATTGTATACCTAACTATGGCAGTCATACCTCTTCTTTTAGTTATTCTGACTCTGACACGAGACGTCTGAAGGGAGAGTGAAGCTGGGGAGTAAAGTTGCCCCATAAGGTTGCTCGGAAAGACCTGACGATCCTCTGCCTACATATCTCCATTGACTGATGACCAATGAAGAATCAGAGCGACGTATTTCCCCTCAATAGGGATGAAAATGAACAATGAAGAAAGGCAAACACATAAATGCCATCATTGAGAGTATTTGAATACTGCTGGCTCTATTTGCTTCATGAATACCCTAGTGTCCTGGGTGATTAACTTGAAGACTTTAGCTTAACATGGACCATCTGGTAGAATAACCGTGACACTGGTTCCGTCGTGATTAGGCATCAGATTCTGGAATACCTTTGGATGAGGAGAAAAAATGATTGTCTTGGACTCAATTAGGTCTTGTACCTTGTTCTGAAAAGCCCAACATTTCTCAATACTGTGCCCCTGGGCGCCTAAATGGAATTCGCACCTGGAGTGTGGATCAAACTTTGGTGGTAGATTATCAGCAGAAGGAGCCCTCATGGTATGAGGCTCGACCAGGTTCAACTTCAGCAGCTCTGGAAGCAATACGACATATGGACATGGGATATGATCAAGTCTGCGGTTCCTCGCTCTTGTTCTTTCCTGAAACAGTCTCTGTACCTGTTGTTGCTGACCCTGTGGTCGTTGTTGAAAACTTCGTTGTTGACATTGCGTTGGACGCCTGACATGTCTATGTATTCTCTTACTCATATTCGACCGAGGAGTGAATGAAGATTGTTGATGTAGCCTCTTTGAAGACTTGGCCTGAGCAATGATTCTAGAAGAAGGAAAATTGACCATCTCTTTTGTATTCCTGCATGCTGAAGGAGGAGTTAGCTCGTGACACTCAATCAACCCCTTTTTGATCAGTTGTGGGCATAATTCAGCATAAGTCATGGGTATCAGATCAATAACCCTTTCTTGAACCTGTTGATGACGGGTTGCTAGCAATGGAGGAGCTATAGCCGAAATCGGTTGAAGTATTTCTCCTGGAAACCAAGGCGTAGCAGCTGAGGAGGATCCCTGATAAGGAAATAAAGTGCTCACTTCTTTAGTAACGATCGGTGTAGGATCATTCAGTTCACATGTGGAGTTGGTTCCTATCTGATGCTCTTCCTGACTGCCGAGTGACGATTGCTGGTGAAGAGATTCGAACTGTAGAGGAAATTCACCTGAGGAACCTTGATTTAATGGACATCCCAAAGAGATGGGAGAAACATGACCTTCTGTTTGAAAAGCAGACACACGACTATTTTCCTCTTTTGATATAACATTCATGATTCCTGTAAGCAGCTTTATCTGAGTCTTCATAAAGTTGAATTATTCTCTCAGCAATTTCTGATCCTGGGACAACGCTCGAATGTCCACTACAACATGCCCCAGTTGGGCCTTCATCTCAGTCACCTCCGCTCGGAGTTGTTCCATGTCTAAACCTTGACAGTCGTGATTCAAATTGGCCATTCTGAAGAGAAATCAAGTCAAGATAAGAAGCTGTCCCTGAATACCTGTCAAAAAATGCAAGGATGTATGCAAATGCCATGTCCAGTTATTTCCAAGGAGTCCATCTGTTTTGATCCAAGTTTTAATGCAGAAAAAATCCGACATAATTCAGATATGGGATCCTTAGAAGTAACTGAACGTGTATGCTAAAATGCCATGATGTCATGTATGCAACTGGCATGTGGTCAGCGGTCCGATGCTGGTGTGAATCTGATAACCAAGTGTTGGTGAAGATCATGATATCAGTATCTCTGTGTAGAAGTTCCAGAATTCTCAACCAAGTATCATATAGGACCGGATCATAACACAGAGTAATACTGGCAGAAGCGGGTATGTTGGAAGTTTTTAGGGTTCCTGCACACCTGTAAACCCCTCCCAATCTCACGGGTGTGCTACTACGGGTCAACATCACGGACTCTCAAAGCCGAATAGCAATAATACGTTCACCATTTCCGAGAAATGGCTCATGACCAAATCAGGGAATTGGTTTGGCATTATATACTACTCAGGGAGGCCTCAGCTAAATTCCGGAAAACAAGCATCCCTCATAAGTTCCCGGCTTCAAGCACTGAAGTCGAGAAACAATAGTACATTCATCCCGAAGGGTACAATACTACCGTCATACGACCAATTGCTTTAACCAGGTTCCTACGAGAGAACAAGGTCATCCTATGCGATTTCCTAGTGGGCCCTCGGGTGCGAATGGGTTTGCCACAAAATGTGGTCTGCCATTGTCACCACTGGAGAGGGTTGTTTCCACTAAGGTCCTCGATGATCGGTTCCCAGTGTTAGCAGCTCAGGTGGGAACATTCTATGGTCTGCCTAGGCAGTATAGAACATATCCGAAGAGAGCCTGATCTGGGTGTGGGACTCGTGAAAACTACACGTGCTCAAAACCACGCAAGCCACACGACTGCCCACTCTACATCCTATGTGTATACTCAAGCCGGGTATTTGGCTTATCTCACAATAATCCCATCCCGCCAAGGAAAACCAGAACAACCAGTACAATATATGCCAGTATATGCGACAGTAAAATAAAGTGCAGAAAGCTGTAAATAAAGCTGTAAAGGAAAGCGATAAACTGTAAACAAAACAATAAGGCTAAACTAAAGCATGACAGCGAATGAATAAGCACCCAAAGAAAACAGAAACAGACAAGCGCTAGGATTGACTCTCAAAGAGGAAATTAGAATTTCTAAAACTCCCCAGCAGAGTCGCCAGCTGTCGCTCCCGGGATTTTCATCCTAGTACAAACGCGAAAGTTGGGCGGAAAAGTTAGAGTCGCCAACCAGACATTTTTATCCCAAAGGAATGGGAGAGGTAATGTTGCACAAACCTAAGTAAGAAGGAAAAGGACGAGGCCTTGCGAACCAAAGATCTGGATACGGGAGTCGGTTACGAATTGAGAAGGTATTAGCACCCCAATCCGTCCGCCGTACCCGACGAGATCCACGCTTATGAGTCTGTTTTCAAAGGGTGAGAAATAATATGTTGTTCGAATGAAAAAATAGCTATCTGGAATGAAATGGAAATGAGAAAAGAAATGAAATTGGAAAATGGGAAGAAAAGGGGAAAATGTAGGGAAAAAGAAAGATTGTGCTCGAATGGGCCCTACCCCACTGCCTACGTACCTCATCGGGATAAATGAGGATCAAAGACGTCGTAGTTCGTCTAACTAAGGCTTACACTCATTTGTGGTTTTTAGGATGACGTTGCCATAGTTCTAGCTCAGGTGTTACCGGCTCTGACTCGAGGGTGTTTACCGTGTCGCTGTTTGAACTGTCGAGACAAGTCATGTTCGTCCGCGAAGAGTATGAGATGAGATGAGAAGATGTGACTTCTTGGTTTGTTGTCTTTTATAAGAAGTGTTTTGAATTTGTGTTTATTGAATGTACAACACTAAAGACTATGACACAAGAGCGAATACTTTCCAAGATTGCCCCCAATGGAACGTTTGTAAAGCATCCTAGAAGAGTGAAGGAGACCTCCACTAGTCATTTCCCGTATAGCTTAAGGCTCGTGGCGTATTGTACACCTTTTCCTTTATTTAAGTGTTTTTGATTTTCTTTTGAGATGAGAAGTGAGACTCAAGTTATAAAAGGAAAGATTTCTAAGGGAAACTTGACATACCCTAAATCAATGAAGTTTAATGATGACCTATGGTTAGTGAGGTTTGAGATTAAATCTACCTAAGAGATATAAGACTAGAAATGAGAATACAAGAATTAATAGTGAACAATATGGTCCTCCTAAGTCATGGTGGGTAAAAACGTGAATGAAACATAAACGGGATAAAACGATGGATCGGGTGGGTCGGTTGCGTGGTGCTGAGACGCACGACTTATGGTGTGAAACATACAAGGCTTGCTTTTGGTTGAATGGAGTGGAACGATGGTAATCGAGGAACCCTAAAGTCACATGCATTTTTATTTGTTTATTTGAAAATATACTCGACGTTGGATCGAGCCTTTTATTTATTTTTGAGATTTTGGTTTTCTATCGATTCGTTTTATCTTTTCTAACCTAGTCATAAAAACTATACAGGCATACAAGTATTAAGCTATTACATCACAAAGCACAAATCACAAGAGTATAATCGAGGCATAAAATAATATCCAAGTCCATAAGCCAAACCTTGAAAAATACCTTGCACAAAAAACAAATAGTTAGTGAATGATATGAACCATGAGTATGCATAATATGATGGAAATGAATTAAAATGCCAAAAAATATCAAAATCCATGGAAAAAATGTGAAATTAATTCCCTAGGGTCTCTAACCTGATTATAACATTGTGTTAAAAAATCTCTTAAAAATTCTAATTCTAACTATGGTAAATGATCACTTAAACCTATCTAAAGCTCCATCACAAATTTACACAAATTACACTACCAAAACAGTAGAAAAAATCTCCTAAAAAATACACCAAAAATATTCTAGGTACTTTAATTTGTCCTATAATCATAGCAAAACGAATGGATCCAAAATGTTACAGGAAGTGGTAGAAATAAATTGTACAAATTTATGTGTCCATGTGGAAATTCAATATAACATCAATTAAATTAAAAATCGAAATTAAATTGAAAAATGATTAAATTCAGAAAACAAAAATTGGAAATGTTTCTAAATTGAATTAATATTCTAATATAATTTTTGTGGATTTTTATTATGTGTTTTACTATTTTTAATGGATTAATTTTGAAACTATACCAAAACTAAAATAACATTAAAATAGAACTAATGAGGGGGGTGCAACAAGTATTTTCCTTTTAGTTAAAATGGATGGGCCCGAAATGAGGGGTGCAAATAGCCTGTTAGCAAGGCCCAAATGTGCAGGAACTTGAGGGAGTTTGGTATGGATCTCCATCCAACTTCGTTGACTTTACCACACTTGTTTGATCCAAAGACTCCCCCTGGTAATCTCAAAAGTTAATCATCTTATCCTATTCTTAGGAAATCATAAACAACGTATTTAATATTATTAACATGCCAATTAAATTGTGTTAATTATGATTATGATTTCCTAAAAAAGAATTTGAATATTAATAAACAAATTTTAAGAATCTTCCTCCTCAACATAAACACAGCTCCTTAAACAAACCCTAAAACCCCTTTCGTTTGGCCACCCTCTCACTCTCAACTTCAACCTTCCTAATCCTCTTCAAACCCTAGCGGCGGCGGAAACAAACCTCCCCTTCTCACACTCCCGGAAAAAAAAACCTTAGAACAAACTCTCACCTCTTCCTTCTTCCTGAAACCCTAGCCTCCGTCTCATCTTCTTCTTCTCACCCTAATCGCACCGCCGTAAAAAAATGCGTCACCGGAGAAGACGTTTGCGGCCTTCGTCGACTCCATTGCAACCTCACCAGGATATTACAATCTAAAACATTACCCCACCCTAACACGAATCCCCTAAATCGAGCTCTCAAGATCATGAATCTTCATTCGAAAACAAAGAGTTCTTGCTGGTAGCGACTATTCGGAAGCTTCAGGTCGAAATCAACGTACCTGTGGAACAAAGGCGAGCCGGACGAACGCTTCGTGTAAGTTTCCCCCTTGATCCTTTTCCCTTCTTCGCCTTTGTTAATTTGAGTTATTGTTGACGATTTCATTGTACTGCGATCTCAACAAAAGCCATAAAAAAATTTGACGAATGATATTGATTGGTTCTTGGTTTTGCAGAGAAGGAAGAGAAGATTCGACGAACTCGCCGCCATTGAAGATGGAGTTCAGAGGGTCGTTACGTCTGCGTAATCAAGAATTGAGGAAATCGTTTATTTACGATTGTCGTCATGTCAAGAATGGTGAAGGTGAGGTGATTTCTGGATATGTTTCATTCTTGATGTATTGGTGAATCTTGAACACACTTCTTCTTCTTCTTCTCGCATTCCTCTGACTTGATTGCGAATTGCAGTTAATAATGAATTGTTATGGTTGCAGGTTTTATGTGGATGTATTGGGGATGAAAAGGTTATGGAGACAGTATGAAATGGTGAAGTGTGATTGAATTAGATTGGAGAAGCTGAATTCAGTTTCGAAGTTCATGTTACGGAGGTGATGAAGCTGAAGCAAGACTAAAAGTTGCAGGATGATGTATGAGGAAGAGTAGGATGAATGAGATTGGTGAAGGTTTTTTTTTTTGAAGGATGGAGAAGCTTCTCATTGAAGAGAGAAGGAAGGAAGGATGATGAAGAAGAAGCAACTTTTCTGTTAGGGATTCCAGAAGAAGCAAAGGTGAGAAACTCTGATGAATTTATAGAATGTGTAGGAAAATTCTGGAAGAAAAGTTAGTTAGAACAGTTGGAAGTTTAGTTATTTTTCTGTTTTGAGTTAGTTGGAGCCTTTGTAACTGTTTTCGTATTGAACTTCTTTTCTGAATTTTTTTGCTGATTTTTCCTTTCTTCTTCACTCTGTGATTGTTGTTGTTCTTGGACACTTTGCGAATATGAAGCTGATGCAGGTTGATTGATGAATCTTCGGATGGTTATTTTTCTGAATTGTTTTCGTGTATTATTTTATTGATTCAGGTTGATGTGAAATGATCTTGGATTTCATTCTCGGTTCATTGGAGATGGAAGGGAGTTTTGTTTGAAGGTGATTTAAAGTCGTCGATGAAGAATATGCAGAAGAGTGATACTGAGGATAGTGAAGTTCACTGAAAAGTTCGGGTTACCAGAAGTCTTTGTTGGTAGTGATTATAAAGAAAATTGAGATTTCCTGGATTTTTTCATAAGTTGTTCTAATATCTTTCATATACAGCCTCTTTTTTTTTGTAACTGTAATTTTCTGTTGTATTGCTATTGAGTTTATAACCGAATCCGATTGGAGCTGTAATGGATTTTTCTGTAATATAATTTTGTTATCAATATTAATTTTCCTGTTATCAATGCCTATTATAAAGTGGTAGTACTTAGTGAATCTTCTAAATTTGGAGGTATACAAGTCAAAGTCTTATGGTATAATTAATTTTGACTACAAAGCCTAGCCACCTTGAAAGCATGTGGTCCATAATACCTTTGCCGTGTGCTCATCAAACAATCCAGACGCAGAATCAAATAGTTCTCTAACAAAACCATCTGGCTTTTCCTTCATTACTATAAAGCTAACTGCTGCTACAAGATGAAAAACTAAAAGAACACAAAACTACACTTAATAACAACCATATATCTCTGAATTCCCATTCCAAATGCTTGGTATTTTTCTCATTTCATTAAAGAACTCCATCTAAGATGTGACTTGAAATTAGATAGGAACTGATTGAACTCAGGTAACTCTTTTATGAAGGAATCAATAAATCCTGCCAATCTTTAAAAAAAAAACTCAAATGTAACCGTCCTCAAATAAACCTTAATTCCCCTCTTCCATAAATAACTTGTATTACAAATGGTAATTACTTGAGCGATTGAGGAGACAACCGTGTATTGACCATGATACAAATTCACGCTATAAAGGCCCACCATTTCACCATAAAAGGTTAGTTCCCAGAGAAACCCTTGAAGATGGAATACTTGGAAAAAATCACGGCCATCACGGGCCATTGACACATAAACCTTTTATCCAATGATCTTTAGATAGTGTATGCCAAAAAAAAGTTTCATTGAGAATAATAAGATCCTGATCCCATGTCTTGAAGAAACCAATAAAGTGCATGACACAAAGTTATAACCTAATGGAGAAAGCATAGGAATGAGAACCATGAACCAATTAGAGGTAATAAAATATGAGGGCAAATTTTGGGGTGTTACAGCTGCCCCTATTCAATCACTATAGACTTGAATGGATGATAGCAGTTGCTTTCAGACGTTTGAAGTATGCAGGGATTGAATACTAGAAACAACCAAAAAATTTGCACTCTGCGGCAGAAGAACAGGGAAATAAACTCAACCGAATGAACTCTGCTTGGATATAATTATGATGGGGAGAATAGTAAATAGGGGATGCCTTTTGGGTGATGTCAGACGGCTACTGACTTTCCACACTGCGAGTGATCTTTGATAGGCTGTAACAATGCCTTAATGGTGTATTATTGGATGGAATTTAGACGAATAACGACTTGCCACGCTGTGGGTGGACTTTGATCAGCTTGCGATAGAATTTTAAGATACTTTGCCACCCTGAGGATGGACTTTTGCCAATCTGCGGTTGGACTTCAGATATTTTGCCACACTGCGGGTGGACTTTGGAAATTTACCACACTGCGGGTGGACTTCAAGGATTTGCCACACTGCGGGTGGACTTCTGCTCACTTCGGGAGACTTTGAAACTTGCCACCCGAAGATGGACTTTAGCCAGTCTGTGGCTGGACTTTCGCTCACTATGGGAGACTTTTGAAATTTGCCACCCGAAGATGGACTTTGGCCCGTCTGCGGCTGGACTTTCGCTCACTGTGGGAGACTTTTGCCCACTGCGGGGGACTTTAGAGATTTGCCACACTGCGGGTGGACTTTTGCTCACTACGGGAGACTTTTGCTCGCTACGGGAGGCTTTTACCCACTGCGGGGGACTTTAGAGATTTGCCACACTGCGGGTGGACTTTTGCTTACTACGGGAGACTTTAGAGATTTGCCACACTGCGGGTGGACTTTTGCTCACTACGGGAGACTTTTGCTCACTACGGGAGACTTTTGCTCGCTACGGGAGGCTTTTGCCCACTGCGGGGGACTTTAGAGATTTGCCACACTGCGGGTGGACTTTTGCTCACTACGGGAGACTTTTGCTCACTACGGGAGACTTTTGCTCGCTACGGGAGGCTTTTGCCCACTGCGGGGGACTTTAGAGATTTGCCACACTGCGGGTGGACTTTTGCTCACTACGGGAGACTTTAGAGATTTGCCACACTGCGGGTAGACTTTTGCTCACTACGGGAGACTTTTGCTCACTACAGGAGGCTTTTGCCCACTGCGGGGGACTTTAGAGATTTGCCACACTGCGGGTGGACTTTTGAGATTTGCCACACTGCGGGTGGACTTTTGCTCACTACGGGAGACTTTTGCTCACTACGGGAGACTTTTGCTCGCTACGGGAGGCTTTTGCCCACTGCGGGGGATTTTTGAAACTTGCCACCCGAAGATGGACTTTGGCCAGTCTGCGGCTGGACTTTGCATATGTTGAATTGCATGGTATGTTGCCCCATGACACTGGGGATGTTATGTCTTGAGTATTGCTAATGAACTAGTATGAATGTGAAAGAAATTCCTGACGCGGAAGTAATAAGTCCCTGCTAACTTTGTGGGGAAACACAATGATCGCGTATTCGATCCCAAGAAGTCCTGTGGGGATAACATCTCTGTCGGAGAAGAGCGTGAATAATTCATTTGTCCCGAATTACCACTTTTGCCAAAAATAAATTGGACTTTATATTTGAGGGCCGTGCCCAGGGGAAACCTCGACTATTGGGGATTATCCGCTCTTATGGAGCTGCTGGGGAGGAGAATGATTTATCTGAAATCTTCTAAGGGAATAGGAGTTGCCTTAGATCTGTTGAGGAACTGAGATCAAGGAAACCATCTGAAGGAAAAAATGCTGACTTTAGTGAGGATAACTTTTATTTGCCTGTTGGTGATGACAACACCGAGACTTTGTTAACCAGTTGATACTCGTCCGTATCATCATCTCAGAACATGTGTCAAGCGTTTGTTTCTACCTGATACTCGTCCGTATCATAGTCTTAGGGATGCTCGTCTGCATCTTTAATCCATACACGTGTCAAACACTCATGTCTTCTTGAATTTAGACACTCGTCTGTGTCTACTATTCCCCAGAGGAGTCCCCACAGAATCAACACTCGTCCGTGTTCTTTGTTAACTAGTTGATACTCGTCCGTATCATCATCTCCGAACATGTGTCAGTATTCGTTTCTACCTGATACTCGTCCGTATCATAGTCTTAGAGATGCTCGTCCGCATCTTTAATCTATACACCGTACCCAAACACTAATGCCTCTCATTTCTTGGATATAGACACTCGTCCGTGTTTACTTGTCCCGACAAATCTCAGTGAACTTTTTCCTTTCTATCTGGCATTCGTCCTATGTCATGATACCCCTTTTCGGCAGCCGTACCCTGCCAGGTGACCGTCCTTCACCCTTGGATGACCGTCCCTCATCCTTTCCCCAGCAGAGTCTCCATTATTGGAACCCTTTTCTGTCCGACATTCGTCCTATGTCGTGATATTTAGCCGCTGTACCCTGCTAGGTGATCGTCCTTCACCTTTTGATGATCATCCTTCATCATTTTATCCGATGGCCGTCCCCATCGTTGATCTTGTTATCTGACATTCGTCCTATGTCATGATACCTTCAGAGCAGCCGTACCCTGCTAGGTGATCGTCCTTCACCTCTTGATGATCGTCCTTCATCATGCTTATCCGATGACCGTCCCCATCGTCGACCTTTTTATCCGACATTCGTCCTATGTCGCGATGCTTTTGGCAACCGTACCGTGCCCGGTGATCGTCCTTCACCTTAGATGACCGTCCCTCATCTTATCCCCATCAGAGCAGCCGTCCCCTGCTAGGTGATTGCCCTTCACCTTTGATGACCGTACCTCATCATTTATTTTTACCTATAATCCCCAGAGAATCTTTGTCACTTTATTTTGATGGTCGTCCCCATCATAATCTCTTATATCCCCAGCATGTCGGCCGTCCCCGTCATTGCTCCTTCCCCAGCAGTCGTCCTCTGCCCGACGGTCGCCCTCCGTCGCCCGCACTTTATAAATATACTTTATTTTCTTTTACAATCTATATCCCTTTTCTTCTTCATTCTGTGAGTGCAAATTTTGGATTGTCTTTGGTATTCAACCACAAGTTATCTTGTTTGCCTGTTAAGCCGTTGCTTACATCCTGCACAGCTAACTCATGCTTGAATAGGGGCAGCTGTAAACACCCCAAATTTGCCCTCACCCATTCACACCATGGATTGTGATCTTTCCATATGCATAAGTTCAATCATGGCATCTCATATTGCATTTGTGATTCATTGCATTGGTTCAAAGTCATCTGCATCTAGGGTTTGTGACCTGAGCAGTCCAAGAGCCATCTGAGCCACTCCAAAGGTCTTCAATCACTTCAAAGGGATCCATGTATGTTCAAGCATCATATTGTATCCTCACAAAGTCAAGAATGTCAAAGAATCACAAGAACTGAGAATGGCATGGAAGCAGAGCCAGGTTTAACTGCACAGATGACCTAGAATTAGGGTTTTGGTTTCAGAGGCCATAACTCCAAATTTTTTGGTCATTCTTGTTTCTATTAGTCTCTATATGGTATAGGGATCATACATATCAATTTTCATTAAGAAATTCAATGGGGAAGGCATCTGATCAAGAGTTGACTTTTTGAGCAAGTCAGTGCAAAATCAGGGCATCTGAGGCCCTCAATGACCCAACCAAAGGGTGTTCATCATCATTTTGATTATGTATGATCTTTATTTGATCATATAAGATGTTAGAAGTTCACAAAATTGAAGAATTTCAAGCCATTTGCAAAGTTGACTTTTTGGGAAAATGACTTGTAATGGAAACTTGCCATTTTGGGAAACTTTTTCAACCCTTGCTTTTTGATTCAAAAATGCTTCAAATGGGAAAACTTTGGTCATGAAAGTTGTAGAATGGATCATTCCCTTTTCAAAAAGTACAAGAACTTGTTCTAATTCATTTTGGATCAAAAGTTATGGTTTGTCAAAGTTGGGAAAAATCACATAATTTCAAGTTTTCTACCAAAGAGGCAAAGTTGCAAAACCACTTGCCAAGACAAATTATGCTATCAAATGGACTTATAATCTTCATACAAACATAAACCAAGGCCTAAGAATCATATTGCATCAAAAGTTTACTCATTTTCATGGCTTGTGGATCAAGAAATTTCAAAAGGGGCAAAGTGGAACAAAGTTGCAAAACATCCTTCAAACCCTAATCCACTTGTTGGCTGGCTTCAAAACTGATCCTATGGTCCTCCTCACTTCTTGTTGCGCAGGACACCCCTCTTGTACTTGGCTAGCCATGAGCCCATACCTCTCTTACACAAAGCTTGACTTTTTTGCAAAAGACCCATACCAATCACAATAGGGCACAACCACTCTTCTGACCTACCCAAGATTGATAAGTGGACCAAATACATCACAACACAACACACAACTCATGCTGAAACACACTTCAAGCCATAGTTATCAAAAATCCTCCAACTTGCAAAACCATTCGAATCTCTCAGCTCACTCAACCATTCTTCAAACCAACTTCACCATTGATCTCAAAATGTTCCACTGATCACAAACCAACCATTGAAACAGCCCAAAACCTCACACAAACCAAACACGATTTATCCCCCTCTTTGAACAGAACTCAGTCAATCTCACAAACTAGCCTAAATAAACTCTAGATAAGCTTTGCAAACACTTGAGGGAGGTCAGTAGAGTTGATTGAAAGCAAGGAGCTGGTCCAGAAGCTCTTGGGTTGAAAGCTTCGATTCAGGTAGCCATGGAAATTCATTTTTCCAGAACTCTTAGTTCTTATTTCTAAATGATAAAGCATGCTCTCCTGATCACACTGAACCTTTTATTTTTGAAAATGATTGAGTTTTGAGGGTGTATGGATGTTCTGAAATTTTGTTCAGTTTTAGGTTTTTGTTCGAATCTTGTTGTTGATGATGAATAAATGAAATTTGATGCTGGATTCTTGTTCTAGGGGGTTTGGGGATCATTTCTGGAGATTTGGGGGGTTTGATTTAGCCTAGGGAGTGTTTTAGAAAAATCTCAGGGGAGAGCTGGCCGGAGAAGATGACCGGAGGTCTTCTCCGGCCACCTGAAAGTGATTAGAGTCTTAATTGCGTTTAGGGCAAAATTTGAATTTGGACCCTTGATCTTGTGGACTTTGGTTGACTCCCCGCGCGTATGTGTAACCCGGTGAACTGACTTTAAACAATGTTGCGGATAGCAAGAGTCGCCACCGACTTTTATTTTATCCAAAAGGAAAGGGTATAAAAGAACAGGAAAGACCTTAAGAGATATTTTTGGGTCCGGGGGGTAGGTTATGTAAAGGGAAGGTGTTAGCACCCTTTACATCCATGGTTATCCATGGGCTCTTAGTTACTTAGCTCACTTTTGAATTGTTTTTGAAAGTGTAGTGTGTGAATAGAAAAATTTTCAGAATAGTTGATAAATAATCCATGTAAGGATGTGTTAAAAACATGTTTGAAAATTTGTTTGAAAATATTTAAGTGTTTGGAAAATTTTGAGATGAGCTTAAGTACTTAAAAGTAACTTACCCTAATGTTAAGGCCTTTCTTATTCTTTTCCTTTCCTTAGTAAGACTATCCCTACTATAATGGAGTAGGTAGTCCTTACTTTGGATGTTAAAGGGACATGTGAGGGACAATTTGATCTTTAAGGCAATGGTGGGGTGTAATAAGCATTTATAAGGGACTATCATCATTTTTTCCGAAGGGACTTGATTTGTATAGGCAACATAAGGGGCTTTGATGATTTTTATTCGAGGGACTTGCTTTTATACACCCCACTTAACCATTATTCGTAGGCAACATGAGGGATAACCCTAAGGAGGTGAGACGGCGATTTAAAATCGACTTACGTGTGTGAAGTGTTTAAATTAATTATCTTTATTAAAAATTATCTAAATTGATTTTAATATTACATACATGTTAACACTCCCTAATTACTAACCATGATACATAAATAAATAAATTATTATAAACTTTACACCAAGGAACAATTACAAAATTATAATAATAAGTAAAAATAAATAATAAGCAAATAATAATTTAGCAATAAATAAATAAAAGGGTTAGTCATAATAAGATAATAATAATAATTATACATAATAAACAAGGTTAGAAATATAAAAATAATAATAATATGGTTAGTAAATAAGAATAAAAGTAATTAGAATAAACAAAATAAAAATATAATATAATAATACATAATAATTTAGTTAGTAACAATAAACAAAATTAATTAAGATATTATAAGAAATTAACAATTTTTAATATGAACAATTATATTTAGAAAACAAATATTAACAAACAATTATATTTTTTTTAAATTTTAAATTATTAAATTATTCTTTAAATATATTATGACTACAAAATTTAATAATTATTAATATTTATAATATATACATATCATAAAAAGTAAAATTTTAATATCATATATAAAATTAATCATGTTTATAAAATTTAATCCTATTAATTATTATACTTACAAATTATATTTTTTTTACTATATACAAAAATATAATTAAACTATTTCTAAATATTAAAAGAAAATTAATTTAAGTTACAAATACAAAATTTTATGAAAAAATATAATTATACTAGGATTTAATAAAAAAACAGAGTTAAATATTATTTAGAAAAATATTTTAAGATTTGGAAAATTAGATTTTTACATTTTTAGGGTTTTAGAATTATAATATACAAAATTATCCTAATAATATGCATACACTATTTTAATTATATAAAAGAAATAACAATTTTTTCATGATTTTTTTTTTATTTTGAAAACTATTTGAATATATACTTTATGAAATAATGTTAATTACATATATATTTTAAACATAAATTAATTAACAAAAATGAAGAAAATAAATAAGTAGAGAAATAGCAAAACAAACCTGGCTGGGTTTTGAACCCAGGAGGCTTTGCTTCACAGATCATAGGCTTCACCACTTGGCCAGGCGCTGGTTAGTGCAAGAAGATCTGACTCCCAATGGTTTTGTGCCTTCAATCCAATAATTGGCAAAATAAATGAAAAAAACAAAAGGCCTGGGGTGGGATTCGTACCCAGGACCTTGTGTATGCAAGCTAGTACGCGCTACCGCCTGGCTGGGAGAGCCTTCCTGTCAACCTGTTGGCTTTAATTCATTATATTTTATGCCTTCCATGATCCTGAAAAATAGACAAAAAAATATGGTCCCAGCATGACTCGAACCATGGACCTCTCATCAAATACATGCGCCTCCTTCCACTGGGCTATGCAGCCAATCTTGTGATACAAACAGAAAGAAACAATTATATTTTATAATCAAATTTCAAATATAAAATTGGCGCCAGTCAACTCCTTCTTCTCCAGATTTCCTGCAAATTTTCTTCCCTTTTTTCCTGCGAATTTAGCTAGGTGTTCTTCAACCTTCAAAAACCTACGAAAATGAAACATGAACAAAACGGTACAAATTCATGCAATTGATTAATGATTTATGATTCCCATGATTCATACAACAATCCTATACTTTCCAAATTCATTTATATTTGGTGGATTGATAAACCCTAATTTGGCCGAAAAAACCTAATAATGGTGAAATCCATATTAGGTAATGGTTCTTCACGAAACCTGTCCAGAAACAATCAAGAACTCCATACAAACACAAAACAATGGTCAAAAATTGTTAAAAGTCAGCCAATATGCAAAATCGAAAATCAAAATATGATGAACATTCATGGATTCGGGTTGTGTCATGTATGATGTTTCAGATGCAAATGATCATTGGGAATGCTTCAATGATGTCTCAGGAACGTGTCTCAACCTTTAAATTGGTTTAAAAGGGCTTCAATCTTCAAAACCGAATTCCAACTTTTGAAGAATTTTTGTGTTCTTGTTCTTACCTCTTGGCTGCTCAAATTCGTCTGTTAGCATTAGGTTTATCATCAGTATATATGTGGGAGTAATTTAGGTCAAAAACATGAGCTTGTTGTGTGGATATTTGATCCAAAAAATATTCATAAAGATCATTGTGTAACTTTCAAATATTTGATCATAATGCCTTACTATTTTGGGAGGGATCTCATGATTTCCTTCTCTTTTGACTCCAATCACCATTTATGATTTTTTAAATCCAATCACAAAAATATCCTCTCATGTTTAATATTTTTTTAAATTTAAAATGATTTAAAATGTAATAAATCATAATAAATTAATAAAATAAAATAAAAAATATGAGAATATCATGAAAATTTCGTGCATGGCATTATGAAGTGGATTGGGTCACAAATTGAATGGCCCATTTGAAAAGAAATGATTTTGAACCTCCCTTTTCAACACAAACCATCACAAAATTGTCCAACTTTGCAAAGGCACATCTCCCTCAATTTTAAAGGTATGAGGGTGTTCTTGGACTTTTTGGAAAGCTTGAAGAGTCCTCTAAACAACCCCATTGGTTTCAGGTCCATATCACTTACCAATCTCAAGTTATGCCCTTTTGAAGTTGTTGACTTTTTGTTGACTTTTGAAATGACCTATAATGTCTTAGATCATATCTTTCAAATGAAGCATTTTCAGGCTTAACTTCCAACATCAAAGTTGTAGAGAATTCAATTTCCTTCAAAATGAGCTTTGTATGGAGACTTGGTGATGAAGTATGTGAAAGTTATGGCTGGTCAAAGTTCAGTTGACTTTTACTGAGGAAACCCTAATTTAGAAACTCCTGATTATTGATGATCTGGAATTTCCTTGATGAATCATGATCAACCTTTGATCAAATGATGAATTTCACTTCATATACTTGATGTTGGCAAAAAATCATGAAGTTTGACTTTGGTTTGACCACAGTTGACCTTGGTTTGACTTTTTAACTGCATTGACTGATTTTGACTTATCTGATCATCTGACTGAGCAAACTTTTGAGAAAAGTCTTGAAACTTGACATGGGGGTTCTTACACACATATAAGATGTTATGAAACTCACTTGAGGTATTGGAAGTCCATTTAGCCTGATTAAAGTCAAAACCCTAGTTTTGGATGCACTGCCTAGGAGGTGCATTGTCTGAGGGAATTGTCAACTTCTTTGACCAATTGTGAACTTTGTGAACCTTGTGAACCTTCATAAAATGTCTTATGATACTTATGGGAAGTATTGTGAAGCTTGTGAACCTTGTGAACCTCATGAAGTGACTTTGTAGACCTCATAAACCTCAGGAGAGCTTTGTAATCATTGTGGAACTTGTGAACCTTGTGAACCTCATGAAGTGGCTTTATAGACCTCATGACCCTCAGGAAAGCTTTGTAAACATTGTGAAACTTATGAACCTTGTGAACCTTCAAGAAATGACTTGTAAACTTCATGAACTTCATGGAAGGTCTTGTAAATGTTGAGAAACTTGTGAACTTTCTGAACCTTCATAAAGTAGCTTGTGGACTTTATGAACCTCATGAAGGGTTATGCAAGTTGTTGGAGAAATTGTGAACCTTGTGAATCTTCAAGAAGCCACTTGTAGACCTCATGAATCTCATACAAGGTTATGTAAATGTTGAGCAAGCTTGTGAACCTTGTGAACCTTCAAGAAGCAGCTTAGGGACTTCATGAACCTCATGAAAGGTTGTATAAGCATTGAGAAACTTGTGAACCTTGTGAACCTTCAAGAAGTGACTTGTAGACCTCCTGAACCTCATGAAAGGTTATGCAAGTGTTGGAGAACTTGTGAACCTTGTGAACCTTCTTAGAACACAAAGTCTTGTGTTGTGAGGGCAAATTTTGGGGTGCAACAGCTGCCCCTGTTCAATTTTCTGAAACCTGAGGGGTTAGATTGGTATATTTGCCAGTCGTAACCTGGAAGGTTGAAGGGGATTGAACACAAAAGCCCAAAAATTTGCACTCACCAGTGCATGGAGTGATATTGATGGTTGGTTGAACATGATTGAGTGGGCTTAAAGATGCCACTAGAGGAAAATTCTTCAGTAGTATAATGAGAACTGTCAGGAGTCTGGAGTAATACTGATGTAACAACATGTCTTCATGAGGATAGAGCAATCAATAATGATAACCCTAAAGCAGTCTTGAAGTGATAAATCTGACCTCAGGAGGATAGAGCAATCAATAGCTCTAAAGCAGTCTTGAAGTAATAATGGCTTCAGGAGGATAGAGCAATTAATAGCTCTAAAGCAGTCTTGAAATAGTGGAATGGCTTCAGGAGGATAGAGCAATCAACAGCTCTAAAGCAGTCTTGAAGTAATGATTTCAGAAGGATAGAGCAATGAATAGCTCTAAAGCAGTCTTGAAATAATGATATGACTCCAGGAGGATAGAGCAATGGATAACTCTAAAGCAGTCTTGAAGTAATGATTTCAGGAGGATAGAGCCATCAATAATGATAACTCTAAAGCAGTCTTGAAGTAATGATTTCAGGAGGATAGAGCAATGGATAGCTCTAAAGCAGTCTTGAAATAATAATGTGATAGGTCTTCAGGAGGATAGAGCAATCAATAATGATAACCCTAAAGCAGTCTTGAAGTAATAAATCTGACCTCAGGAGGATAGAGCAATCAATAGCTCTAAAGCAGTCTTGAAGTAGTGATTTCAGGAGGATAGAGCAATGGATAGCTCTAAAGCAGTCTTGAAATAATAATGTGATAGGTCTTCAGGAGGATAGAGCAATCAATAATGATAACCCTAAAGCAGTCTTGAAGTAATAAATCTGACCTCAGGAGGATAGAGCGATCAATAGCTCTAAAGCAGTCTTGAAGTAGTGATTTCAGGAGGATAGAGCAATGGATAGCTCTAAAGCAGTCTTGAAATAATAATGTGATAGGTCTTCAGGAGGATAGAGCAATCAATAATGATAACCCTAAAGCAGTCTTGAAGTAATAAATCTGACCTCAGGAGGATAGAGCAATCAATAGCTCTAAAGCAGTCTTGAAGTAGTGATTTCAGGAGGATAGAGCAATGGATAGCTCTAAAGCAGTCTTGAAATAGTAATGTAATTGCCTTCAGGAGGATAGAGCACTGGATGGCTCTAAAGCAGTCTTGAAGTCATGAGAAATTATCAGGAGGATAAAATAACCCTGAAGTTACAATAAAGCAGTCCCAAAGTAATAAGAAGCCCATCAGGAGGATAAAGTACCCCTGAGGTTACAATAAAGCAGTCCCAAAGTAATAAGAAGCTCATCAGGAGGATAAAGTAACCCTGAGGTTACAATAAAGCAGTCCTGGAGACCATAAGTTTGTTTGTTGGACAATTAACCTGAAACAAGGTAGCATTTTGTATAATAACATTAGTTTATGCTTTATGTATGTATGACATGATGCACTTAGGTAATGTACTATATGTCTATGGATATATATGCTATGGTATGATATAAATGATGTATGTATGATATGATACTGCCGGAAGCGTCTGGATATCTTCGTATAATAACTGCTGGCCAAGGAAAATAAATCCCGATTCATTGTTGAAGAATATGTAACCCTCCGTCTGCTGGGGATAGCGTGGTATAGATAACCTCCCGTATGCTGGGGATGGTAAGGCATATATAACCTCCCGCTGTTGGGGATAGTAGGGTATACATAACCTTCGTCTTCGTTTGATAGTAGGATAAGTATAACATCCCGTCTTCGTTCGTCGTACCCTTATTGGAAAGTAATTTCCCGAATATCCGTATGAGGATAAAAGAGATGGATATAAATTCCAGGGGAGATAAGACTTTATGAAGATGGATTTGTCCTACTGAGGGATTTGTAACTGTCTTATAAAGGTGAACCGGCGAAGCTTCGTTGAAGTCCTTCCCCCGTTCGTCCTTAGTAAACACTATTACTGTATTTTCATGCATTTCTGGTAAACATCAATCATATTAAGCATACATGCATTCAAACCAATGGACGTTTCGTTTATGCAAATAGGGTAAAAGTAAATCTGGATTCAGAGGGAAAAGTAAAGCTGAACTTGAAAACAGAACCGTTTCAACTTCAAGAGTGTATAACCAATTGTATTTGGAGCTCCTGAAATCCATAACTTTCCTGAATTCCTTCCCAGAAATCTTCATAGCTGGATTTGAAGACATGATACTGACACCATCTGATACTACTGGCGTAGACAATTAATTCCCACAATGACTTCCACTGAGAAAATCAAGATAGAGGAATGTGTCTTCAGGTTGTAATGGACCGTGTATTCTTCGGATACCCGATTTGAAAAGAAAGCATTGCCCCTTGGTTGAGGATGAATCGTCCCATAATGGAAGTATCTGTAATGAGCCACCTCAAGAGAAACAAGTAGAATGCCCCATAAGCATATGCCCCTGGCATTGTGAATTTTGTAATGTCACACTTGGTAATTTAGACAGATGTGGAGATCTGCCCCTGGATACTTAAACAGAACTGAATCCTGTCCTGATTGCCCCACATGAGATAGGCAGTATCATGGCCTGCCCCTTTGATTGGGAGGTCATGACTATGCCCCTTTGTATACATGGACTTTGATCCAGGAAGCAACTTTGTTTATCGGAAGGACTTTGGTTCATTGAACACTCATCCTGTAAGCTTCTCCATTTGTCAAACACTTAGGTATATGCAAACAAATATATTCAAAAATGCAATGCTTATGTCAGTCTTGAAATTTTGAAAAAAAAATTTTTAGAAAAACTATTTTTTTTTTTTTTTTTTTTTTTTTTTTGGAAATACTGTGATATTAACTCAAATTTTATGACAAGCCCTAAAGGAGTCAGGATACCTTTTTGCAGCAGTACGCTTTCGAACTAACCATGCTTCAGTTAGGACTTTTAAAGGGTTGTAACGTGGCCTGGTTCATGGTTTAAGAAACAAAGGATAAAGGCTCAAATTTTATTTGTACCCAACCCAATCTCCATGATGTTCTTCAGTCCTATACTCAGTTAACTTATGCATTGAGATTCCACAGAAGTGTGGTATTGTAACATTGATATTTTGTGATGGTTTGGCAACCAAAAGTTTATTTGAACCTTCAGTCATCTTTCTTTATTGAGGATCCATAGTGACCCTTTTTTTTTCTTTTTGACTTTATTATCCCTTCTTTTTGCCTGAACTGCTTATTTCAAGGTTACAGTCAGCGGGATGTCTTAATGTTTTACTAAGTCTCCTTCATAGGTTTTGACTTAGTGAATTGTTCTTTTGCTGGATATTGACTGTCAGGTTTAATGATTACCGAGAACCATCATTAGTTGTGTACAACACAGATAATTGGCATATTTGAGTTAACTGAGTAACTACCCTGCCCCGGGTTATGAATAAGGGTTTTAATTTGTGAGAATAAAAACTCCTACTTCATAGGCTCAAAAGGGTTGACTAGGGATTAACTTCCTTATATCTCCACTGTTTAGGAATTGAAACAATGCCTGTACATCGTCAGCATAGTCTGTTCAAAAGCATACTGTCTAATATTATGGTATTGTTTTCGTCATCCTCCCTCTACAGGCTTATAGCTTTATCAGGAGTTAAATATCACAGGATAGAAATAAGAAGTATAATTCAAAATATAGTGGAACGAATGGATTAATTCAAGACAAACATATGCAATGCATTAATGAAAACAAAAGTTTAACATAATAGTAAGTGTTCAAACAAATAAAAGAAATTACAAATGAAAATTCAAATGTTGTCCCATCCAGTTGGCTGAATGTCCTCAATTGCAATCTGTGAACTTCGAGGAGCAGTATACTTCACCCTGAAATCAAATTTACCACTTGGATGTCCCAAGGTGCCCCATATCTCAACAGGAATAGGTGGACTTCCTTTCTTGTTACTTTGGGCAACTTGTCTTGCAGCTTCGGTGTTTGATGGACGATAGTAGAACTCAACTTGACCTTCTGGAGTAACCTCTAGGATTCCTTCATCAATCAGGTCTTGAATCTTTTTCTTCAATGCCCAACAGCTATTAGTATCATGTCCAGGACAGTTGGAGTGATACCCACACCTTGCTTTGGGATTATAGCGAGGAGAGGAAGTTTTAGGATTTTGAGGAGGATTTTCCAAGGAAATTAGCTTCATCTCCAACAAGCATTGCAGAACTTGTGACATTGGAGTGCTGAACTTGATAAACTGCCTTCTACCTTTCTGGTGTTGAGGTGGATTAACCTTATCAGGTCTTTCTTCTTCAACTGAAGAACAATCAATGGCAACCTGTTTCTTACCTTCTTTTATCCTCATCTTCCTTTCAACCAAATCAGCTTGTTTTAGATCCCTGACTCCATCACTTTGAAGTTTATGGACAAAGGTTCTTAGCTCTTCTTGCCCCTGAGCTAATCTTTGAATAAAAGCCACCTGGTCATCTATCTGGGCCCTCATTCTTGTCATCTCAGTTTGTAGTTGTTTCAGCTGATCATCCTTGTCGTCCTCAGGATTTTTCTTCTTAGCCAGCAGTGTCTTCAATTCATCCTGCCCCTTGGATAGGTTCAGGATCAGTTCTTGGAACTGTGCATTCTGTGCCTGAAGATCCTTAACTGATTGTTCAAGAGCCATTGCTGAAATAAACAGCGAGAAGATGAGAAACCTGTGCACAATTATAAACCTGTGATGCAATGAAATGATATGTGAATGCATATGCAATGTTTTCAAGGACCGCAAGATTTAAATTTGCTTAAACAAACAAGAAAGTAAACTTTTATTAGTAATAACTTGTTTTGCCTTTTAGGCTTACAAAAATGAAAATGAAATAAGTACAAAAGATGGGGTTTTAAGTCTCCCATGGATGTTTCCTCTTTGTATTGAGGTATGAGTTGAGGTTTCGTTCCTCGTAAAGTAGCTTTGTTAGCTCCAGGATCTTTTCTTGGCTTGCTTTGTAATGAGCCTCGAAAGTATCCCTTTGCTCTTTCAGTTGGATCCATGATCTCTGCAAGTCTTCCATATCAGTAGGCATGTCTGGGTGAAGGATGGTATAAGCTGTGTCTCCTTCAGCAACAGGTTCCATGGTAACTGGTAGGACGGCAGGCTATGGCATCATGAGTGTCTGAGCACGAGATCGTACCCATCTGAGATAAGCCTCCATAGGAATAGTGTACTTAGGCTCCAGTGTCTTGCTGGCAACCTTGTTTACCTTTCCCCAAGCTCGTATGAATCTCTGACGGTAACCCTGAAGATCGTTGTCCTAGTCAAACACAATGCCCTGAATCAACATGTCATGTGGGCCATCGCTTCGAGCGTAACCAAACTGTCGTAAAGCTAGAGAGGGGTTGTAGGTGATGCCTCCTCTTATGCCTAGAAGTGGCACATTAGGAAACTCCCCACAACGGTCAATGATGGTGACATTCTCCATAGATCTGGAGCACCAATGGATATCTGAGTGAGAAAGTGACATGATCCTCTTGGAACATCTAAACCCTTGCTCATTCTTCATTACGGAGCGAGGAAAGTGAGAAATAAACCACCTAGAAAGTAAAGGTATGCAGCACATCAAAGTTCCTCTTGCCCTTGTAGTACGGGTATGAAGAGAATGTAGAATGTCTCCAAGCAATGTAGGCACTGGATTGTGACTCAGGAATATGTTAATGGCATGAACGTCTATGAACTGATCTGGATTGGGGAACAATACTAAGCCGTATATCAGCAAGGCTAAGATCTCCTCAAAAGCATCATAGCTCATGGCCTTCAAGAACATTTGAGCCTTATCCATTAATACCTTGGCAAGAATACCCTTAACTCCACTTTCGTCTCTAGCACAATGTCAGACTTCTTCAGATGTAGGGCTGCAGCAATAACTTCTGGTTTAAGTTCCTTCTCCAAACCTGTGAATGGTTTCTGATCAAGAACAGGGATACCCAGAAGTTTGGAGAATTCCTCCATGGTTGGTACCAGCTGGTAGTCAGGAAATGTAAAGCAATGGTGCTTAGGGTCAAAGAACTGGAACAGGACACTCATCATGTCTTCACTGAACCCTGAAGTGACTAGATCCAATAGGTGACCATGTCTCTTGTTGAACCGGGAGTGATCAGACACTTGAGAAACCAACTCTTTAAGCTTGGGAGGTATCCCCACAAAGTTGATCCTGATGGTGTTTCTACGAGCGGAAGCCATGACCTGCAACAAAGAACAAAGATAAATCCCTTGGTCCTTGAAATGGTTAGGGAAAATGGTATGCTCATGATGCATGATGATGTCATGATGTTATGCTCAATCACAAACATGTGGCACACACAAACAAATCACACCATAGCCCTAGGTTTAAAGGCTTGCATGAGGTTCAAAAGTAAGTACCCTCCCCTGAAGTTAGATGGTTCATCCTGTCCTACAAAAGTAACCGGGTTCTAAGGGATCTCAATATCATTGATCCTTCACAAGGGTGGTTGATCAGAAGGCAACTTACTTGCCAACCAAAACCCTCCAAGTTTAGAATCTCAATGAGCGTAGTATCGAGTGTCAACCAACTTCAGTCTGCACCAAAGCCGGCTACCTCACTACTTTCTAAAGGCCAAGATGAGTTAACTAGGGTTCTAAAAGTTGGTTAGTGCATTGACAACATATGGCAGCCTCAATATTATCCTCAACTTGACTTAAGGAATATAAGCACCAACCAAGAAGTCGCACTAACTATGGCCACCAGATCAACCGTGTCGATATACGTCGCACAGTTTCCTTGGTCTATTGCCATTTACCTAAGGTACACTAGATCCGGGTTAGGACCTTTCACACATAAGGACACCCCAACAAGTAATATAAAACAAACAAGGCAAACAATTTAAAGTGATCTTATTTCCTAAGGGTACCCCTCTTAAATAGATCCCCAGCAGAGTCGCCAGTTCTGTAACCCGGTGAACTGACTTTAAACAATGTTGCGGATAGCAAGAGTCGCCACCGACTTTTATTTTATCCAAAAGGAAAGGGTATAAAAGAACAGGAAAGACCTTAAGAGATATTTTTGGGTCCGGGGGGTAGGTTATGTAAAGGGAAGGTGTTAGCACCCTTTACATCCATGGTTATCCATGGGCTCTTAGTTACTTAGCTCACTTTTGAATTGTTTTTGAAAGTGTAGTGTGTGAATAGAAAAATTTTCAGAATAGTTGATAAATAATCCATGTAAGGATGTGTTAAAAACATGTTTGAAAATTTGTTTGAAAATATTTAAGTGTTTGGAAAATTTTGAGATGAGCTTAAGTACTTAAAAGTAACTTACCCTAATGTTAAGGCCTTTCTTATTCTTTTCCTTTCCTTAGTAAGACTATCCCTACTATAATGGAGTAGGTAGTCCTTACTTTGGATGTTAAAGGGACATGTGAGGGACAATTTGATCTTTAAGGCAATGGTGGGGTGTAATAAGCATTTATAAGGGACTATCATCATTTTTTCCGAAGGGACTTGATTTGTATAGGCAACATAAGGGGCTTTGATGATTTTTATTCGAGGGACTTGCTTTTATACACCCCACTTAACCATTATTCGTAGGCAACATGAGGGATAACCCTAAGGAGGTGAGACGGCGATTTAAAATCGACTTACGTGTGTGAAGTGTTTAAATTAATTATCTTTATTAAAAATTATCTAAATTGATTTTAATATTACATACATGTTAACACTCCCTAATTACTAACCATGATACATAAATAAATAAATTATTATAAACTTTACACCAAGGAACAATTACAAAATTATAATAATAAGTAAAAATAAATAATAAGCAAATAATAATTTAGCAATAAATAAATAAAAGGGTTAGTCATAATAAGATAATAATAATAATTATACATAATAAACAAGGTTAGAAATATAAAAATAATAATAATATGGTTAGTAAATAAGAATAAAAGTAATTAGAATAAACAAAATAAAAATATAATATAATAATACATAATAATTTAGTTAGTAACAATAAACAAAATTAATTAAGATATTATAAGAAATTAACAATTTTTAATATGAACAATTATATTTAGAAAACAAATATTAACAAACAATTATATTTTTTTTAAATTTTAAATTATTAAATTATTCTTTAAATATATTATGACTACAAAATTTAATAATTATTAATATTTATAATATATACATATCATAAAAAGTAAAATTTTAATATCATATATAAAATTAATCATGTTTATAAAATTTAATCCTATTAATTATTATACTTACAAATTATATTTTTTTTACTATATACAAAAATATAATTAAACTATTTCTAAATATTAAAAGAAAATTAATTTAAGTTACAAATACAAAATTTTATGAAAAAATATAATTATACTAGGATTTAATAAAAAAACAGAGTTAAATATTATTTAGAAAAATATTTTAAGATTTGGAAAATTAGATTTTTACATTTTTAGGGTTTTAGAATTATAATATACAAAATTATCCTAATAATATGCATACACTATTTTAATTATATAAAAGAAATAACAATTTTTTCATGATTTTTTTTTTATTTTGAAAACTATTTGAATATATACTTTATGAAATAATGTTAATTACATATATATTTTAAACATAAATTAATTAACAAAAATGAAGAAAATAAATAAGTAGAGAAATAGCAAAACAAACCTGGCTGGGTTTTGAACCCAGGAGGCTTTGCTTCACAGATCATAGGCTTCACCACTTGGCCAGGCGCTGGTTAGTGCAAGAAGATCTGACTCCCAATGGTTTTGTGCCTTCAATCCAATAATTGGCAAAATAAATGAAAAAAACAAAAGGCCTGGGGTGGGATTCGTACCCAGGACCTTGTGTATGCAAGCTAGTACGCGCTACCGCCTGGCTGGGAGAGCCTTCCTGTCAACCTGTTGGCTTTAATTCATTATATTTTATGCCTTCCATGATCCTGAAAAATAGACAAAAAAATATGGTCCCAGCATGACTCGAACCATGGACCTCTCATCAAATACATGCGCCTCCTTCCACTGGGCTATGCAGCCAATCTTGTGATACAAACAGAAAGAAACAATTATATTTTATAATCAAATTTCAAATATAAAATTGGCGCCAGTCAACTCCTTCTTCTCCAGATTTCCTGCAAATTTTCTTCCCTTTTTTCCTGCGAATTTAGCTAGGTGTTCTTCAACCTTCAAAAACCTACGAAAATGAAACATGAACAAAACGGTACAAATTCATGCAATTGATTAATGATTTATGATTCCCATGATTCATACAACAATCCTATACTTTCCAAATTCATTTATATTTGGTGGATTGATAAACCCTAATTTGGCCGAAAAAACCTAATAATGGTGAAATCCATATTAGGTAATGGTTCTTCACGAAACCTGTCCAGAAACAATCAAGAACTCCATACAAACACAAAACAATGGTCAAAAATTGTTAAAAGTCAGCCAATATGCAAAATCGAAAATCAAAATATGATGAACATTCATGGATTCGGGTTGTGTCATGTATGATGTTTCAGATGCAAATGATCATTGGGAATGCTTCAATGATGTCTCAGGAACGTGTCTCAACCTTTAAATTGGTTTAAAAGGGCTTCAATCTTCAAAACCGAATTCCAACTTTTGAAGAATTTTTGTGTTCTTGTTCTTACCTCTTGGCTGCTCAAATTCGTCTGTTAGCATTAGGTTTATCATCAGTATATATGTGGGAGTAATTTAGGTCAAAAACATGAGCTTGTTGTGTGGATATTTGATCCAAAAAATATTCATAAAGATCATTGTGTAACTTTCAAATATTTGATCATAATGCCTTACTATTTTGGGAGGGATCTCATGATTTCCTTCTCTTTTGACTCCAATCACCATTTATGATTTTTTAAATCCAATCACAAAAATATCCTCTCATGTTTAATATTTTTTTAAATTTAAAATGATTTAAAATGTAATAAATCATAATAAATTAATAAAATAAAATAAAAAATATGAGAATATCATGAAAATTTCGTGCATGGCATTATGAAGTGGATTGGGTCACAAATTGAATGGCCCATTTGAAAAGAAATGATTTTGAACCTCCCTTTTCAACACAAACCATCACAAAATTGTCCAACTTTGCAAAGGCACATCTCCCTCAATTTTAAAGGTATGAGGGTGTTCTTGGACTTTTTGGAAAGCTTGAAGAGTCCTCTAAACAACCCCATTGGTTTCAGGTCCATATCACTTACCAATCTCAAGTTATGCCCTTTTGAAGTTGTTGACTTTTTGTTGACTTTTGAAATGACCTATAATGTCTTAGATCATATCTTTCAAATGAAGCATTTTCAGGCTTAACTTCCAACATCAAAGTTGTAGAGAATTCAATTTCCTTCAAAATGAGCTTTGGATGGAGACTTGGTGATGAAGTATGTGAAAGTTATGGCTGGTCAAAGTTCAGTTGACTTTTACTGAGGAAACCCTAATTTAGAAACTCCTGATTATTGATGATCTGGAATTTCCTTGATGAATCATGATCAACCTTTGATCAAATGATGAATTTCACTTCATATACTTGATGTTGGCAAAAAATCATGAAGTTTGACTTTGGTTTGACCACAGTTGACCTTGGTTTGACTTTTTAACTGCATTGACTGATTTTGACTTATCTGATCATCTGACTGAGCAAACTTTTGAGAAAAGTCTTGAAACTTGACATGGGGGTTCTTACACACATATAAGATGTTATGAAACTCACTTGAGGTATTGGAAGTCCATTTAGCCTGATTAAAGTCAAAACCCTAGTTTTGGATGCACTGCCTAGGAGGTGCATTGTCTGAGGGAATTGTCAACTTCTTTGACCAATTGTGAACTTTGTGAACCTTGTGAACCTTCATAAAATGTCTTATGATACTTATGGGAAGTATTGTGAAGCTTGTGAACCTTGTGAACCTCATGAAGTGACTTTGTAGACCTCATAAACCTCAGGAGAGCTTTGTAATCATTGTGGAACTTGTGAACCTTGTGAACCTCATGAAGTGGCTTTATAGACCTCATGACCCTCAGGAAAGCTTTGTAAACATTGTGAAACTTATGAACCTTGTGAACCTTCAAGAAATGACTTGTAAACTTCATGAACTTCATGGAAGGTCTTGTAAATGTTGAGAAACTTGTGAACTTTCTGAACCTTCATAAAGTAGCTTGTGGACTTTATGAACCTCATGAAGGGTTATGCAAGTTGTTGGAGAAATTGTGAACCTTGTGAATCTTCAAGAAGCCACTTGTAGACCTCATGAATCTCATACAAGGTTATGTAAATGTTGAGCAAGCTTGTGAACCTTGTGAACCTTCAAGAAGCAGCTTAGGGACTTCATGAACCTCATGAAAGGTTGTATAAGCATTGAGAAACTTGTGAACCTTGTGAACCTTCAAGAAGTGACTTGTAGACCTCCTGAACCTCATGAAAGGTTATGCAAGTGTTGGAGAACTTGTGAACCTTGTGAACCTTCTTAGAACACAAAGTCTTGTGTTGTGAGGGCAAATTTTGGGGTGCAACAGTATGGACGGCCAAGATCAGTCATTAAACCCTAATCTTTAATTAATTAAATTAATTTGAATTAATTAGCCAGAATGCATCTGGACCATTCCTTTACGCGCCAGTCAACTCCCTCCACCCAGCTTTGAATCTCAGCCATGGATTGCGCATACTTCAAAAATATTTTGTTTCAAGGCAATATTTTGTTTCAAACTTCAAAAATTCATTTCTGCCTAACCATTGAGAGTTGGACAATGATTCTTTTTGCATTGCATCTTGCATAACATGTAGTTTATAGGATAAAATTGGCATGAATTGATCTTGCATTTTCAATTTGTTTTGCATTTTTCTTGACAAGGTACCTTAAAACCCTAGCAATCTTAGGAAATTCATAATTCTCACTAGGTTAAGAGTTGGATCCCCTCCTTTGGGCAGTGAGTTTGTGTAGGTTTAGGGTTCCTTTGATTTCATTTTCAAATTTTTATCATGTCATTTGCTTCTGGTTTTGGATTTTGCTTTGTGTGTTGATCATAAACCCTAATTTATGCCTTCCTTTGCATCCATCTTCCATTTGCTTGCATACCATGACTTGCCATGACATTCTATGTATTCATTTGATTCAATATACATCTTAAGATATATTAGAATCATGTATGATCATTGCATCTTTCATTTGCCATGCTATATGTCTTTTGCATTCTATAACTTTTCATGAACATCCATGGTTCAAAACATGCTTCTCTTGCATCCATATGTTTGCATGATCATTCTCATGCCTTGCCTCATGTTTGCATCATCTCTTAGCATCATTAACATCATACTTATGCTTCTGGTTTTGGTTTTCATCATGACATTGCATCTCATTTTGCATTGCATTTCATTTCTTTTGCTGACTTTTCAGGTGGTAAGTTGTTTGAGAAGTGAATTTGCCTTCACTTCTCACATTCTCTTTTCATTTCTTTCATACTTCCCTTGCTGAATTTTGTATGTGTATTGGATTGAGCTTGCTCATTCTTGTTCATTTTACCTTCTTTCTTCAAGCAACTTGTCTTCTTAAGTGAAACAAGTTGTTTTGCTTCTCTTTGCTCCTCTCATCTGCTTCTCTCCTTGGTGGTTCCTTGAAGATTTCCTTCTTAAACCCCACAAACCATAGGAATGACCAAGCATGATAACAATTAGGGTTTGATTAGTCCCCACTTAGCTTTTACCTTTGTGTCTCTTTGAGTCTTCTCTTCTCATCTCATAATCAGGGACTAAACCCTAAAGGCTTTAAGGCTTTGTGATTAAGCTTATGCCTGCATCCTTCTATTAGGATGGAATGTATAACTTTAATCCTAAGTGTTAAACCCTTAATGTGTTTAAATCCTTTAATCAATTCACTTAATAATCATCAAGACATCAAGCTTGTAACTTGGGCCTTGCATTAGGGTTCTAATTCTTCCTTAATTGGTTAAGAAGGACTAACCCTAGTGTTAATGGACAAGTCCCCCTCAAGTTGTCTTGCAAACCATAAAACTCACTTCTTCATCTTATTATTAACTAAAATCCATCTAATAAAGGCTTTATTTTGTCATGAGGTTAATCCCTAATCATGGATTAAGTTGAGGAGTCTTCCTCAGCTTAAACATTCTCATCTATTATCCTTCTATTAGGATGGTGTAATGAGTCTGTTTAATCCCTGATTATGGCTTAAACTCATTACTTAACACTAAACAAAAACAACAAAAACATCTAACTAATCACAAGTAGGTTAATGATCTTAATCCTACACCATGGTGATTAAGTGTGAGACACTGACTTCACACTTAAGGTATTCTCATTACCCCTAATCAGAGGGAGGATGTGATGAGTTTACTAACCCATTGGTTTAGGCTTAAGCTCATTTTCTTATGACAAACTTCAAAAGGCAATAAAAGACTGAAAACTCAAAAACAAACAATAATCGTCTCCTCCGGGATTCTTTTCTCATCTCATTCACTCATAAACGAGAACTTGCTTCTTCCGTATAATGCAAGACGGTTTGCACCTGAGCCAGACAGGTCATACACTTGAGCATAGACAAGCAAGCAGTTCACAAGTCAATTTACCTTTCAGTCTCTTTGGGTCGAACTACGGTGTTCTGACTTCCTCATTGCACGAGAGGATACGTAGGCATAACTTAACAGTTATCGAACAAAAGTCTCTGTATATTCCCCCTCCTTCCAGCATCATTCTTTAAGCCTCATGGTCTTGAGCCTCATTCTTTTCTTGCACTGACACTTCACATATTTCATTTCACATTTCCTTTTGCACTGACACTTGCATTCTTTCCAGCCTTGATACATAAATTGCACATACACTACCCCTTTTCAACACAAATCTTTCAAGCGTGGATCCCGTCGAGTACGACGGACAATCTGGGTGCTAATACCTTCCCAGGTTGTAACCAACCCCCTTTCTCAGTCTCTCTGGTTCGCAACCGTCTTGTCCATATCTTTCTAGGTCTATGCAGCATTACCTTTCCTTCGGGATAAAAATGCCTAGCTGGCGACTCTTTTCATTTCTTTTCTCCTTTCGCCGACCGTTCGCGTCTGTACCCCTTCTGACCTGTGGTGTCTTTTGGTGGGAGCGACAGCGAGGATTTTTCATTCCCCTTCTGAAGTGTGTCGACCAGACAAAGATCCTCGGCATCCTGAAGGAAAACCATGAAGGAATCAATGCCCAACACCTTGGGGGAGATCCCTTGCACAAAAGGCCCTACGAGCAGGTTACTGCTGACCGACGATGTAACACGGCACGAAGGAACACGTCAAGAAATGAGACAAAGGCCAGAGACACAGGGACATGCACTTAGCTCCCCCAACGAACTCAAGACCTTGTCATCCCCGTGGCCTTTCGCATGGTGGGGGATGGACATCCTCAACCCCTTCACGACATGATCTTATCAGAACAAATATTTGATTGTCAGTGTCGACTAATTCACGAATTGGATCGAGGCTGAAGCCCTCGCTAAGATCACCATGCAAAATATACCCCGCTTCTATAAAAGGAACGTCCTCGCCCGACTTGGCGTGCCTCAATCCCTCTTCATCTTCATCTTCTGACCTGATCAGGATGAACCTTCTGGATTAGTGCAACTTCTGTAGTGGAGGAGAAGTGGAGAAGGTGTACCTGTAAGATACTCTGATGCCAAAGTGAGAGTGGGAAACGAAGTGAGCGAAAATACAAAAAAGGTAAGTGAGAATAGAATACCTGACCCTCTAGTGAAAGAGGGTATTTATAATATGCCATCACCGGTATTTTAAAATACTATTATTATTATTATTATTTTAAAATATTTTAATTGGGTGTTGGTGGTATTTTAAGTAATTAATTAATCATATCTATTATTTTAATTAAAGTAGAGTAATCTTTGATTTGAAATAAAATGATAGAAAATAGAGTTTTAGAATAAGTTAGAGAGAGTAGGGGTGTAAGGAAAGTTGAAAGGTGTAAGGAAAGTTGAGGGGTGATAGGAGATTTGAATTAAGTTAGGGTAAATAAATAGATAAGTTGAGGGAGGAACTTTAGAGAGATTATGAAAATTCTGGAAAAGAGGCAAGAGACGTAGAACCTTGAGCGATCATTTGGAAGGAATAAAGAGAGAATCTCAAAATCCAAAAGCTTCACCGATCTACCCTTCTGCCTTCTCCCTGTTTTTTCTCTGTACTTGATGTTTGTGGCCAAAAAGGTTTGGGAAAAACCTTTGAGGCGATCAATTTATATTGTTTTTACTTTTAAATATGATGTGAAATTTTAGTTGATATATACTCTGATTTTGATAACCTTGTTGATGTCTTTTGATAAGGCATAATGATTGAATAAACAATGGTTACTCCATAAGGCGAGAACATATGAAATTTTATAATTTGTAAACTTGTTTGCCTTGTTGATGCCTTGGTGTTTATTGATGAACTGTGGTGATGCCTTAAGGCAAAAATATAAAATTGAAATAATTGTACTCTTTTTGTTATGGCAGTTGCCTGTGAGTTCTAGATTTGTTCAATTGGATGAGAGTTAGAATGTTTAATTTTCAATAGCTATGTTTATAGTATGTTTTTGGGGGCGGTGGGAACTCAAATAGGTGAAATAGGCGAGTTTTGAATTTGTTCAATAGAGAGAAAAATGCAAAAAATTATAGGTAGACATTAAAGGGTGTTGATCGTCTTGTTTCCTAAACAACTTAAGTTATGTAAGTTTGTTTAATGTGTTTGCAGTTGCATTAGAAAACTAACACCATAATCATTCTTTTTAAGTGGGTGGATTGGGTCTAAGAGGGCTACAACAACATCAATTATCTAGTTTTTATACTAGAGGCATAATGAAATTTCAGCCATGTATTGGTCATCTTGTTTCGCGCGTAACTTGAGTTTTGTAAGTTCGTTGAAGGTGCAATTAATTATGTTAGAATTATGGTTTAATGATCTTTTTAATTAGAGAGTTTCATGGTTTTATCATAAGTCTATAAATTGTGGTATTATTTTGAAGTTTGACATTATGTTTTTAAGTTGATTTAGATTAAGTGAGTTGAGTTTGATATTTTTAGAGTTTAGCCAAAAATGTTTAGGAGTGAGTTTAGATTCCTTTTAATAAGTTTATAGTTGGAGATATTTATTACTTAAAGTTATGGCCATAACATTGTCAAATAGCAAAAAAGTTATGTTTTTGGAGTTTAAGGTGAGGGTTAAGGTAACCATTGCCAAAGGCATAAGGTAGTATTATAGTTAAAGGTAAATAATGATGTGTTGTAATGAGTTATCTGAAGGGTTATGAGCTGACCCTATTGAGTGTAAGGGTTGTAGGATATTATTCTTACCCTATTTATGAGCTTACATAAGTAATAAGATGGTTACGTTGTTGATGAGAGTTATTAAGCACATACGTTAATATTTGCCTTATTGGTGAGTGTTGTATATATAATTATATGTTGAGTTGTGATTATATATATATATTATATATATATATATATATATATATATATATATATGATTTATAATTATATGCATATGTTGAGATGTGTAGTTAGATAAAAAAAACTATTGTGGTGTCCTTATTGGGCGATGATTTACAATTTAAATAGGAACTCATGGTGATTATTACACTTGTATGTTGTTGTTGTATATCATGCATCATGTGTGTCAGTGATAAATGTACATGCCTCAGTCTCGTGATTAGTATCTAGTTCAAAGGAGGGAACCAATGATGAGTCAGGGTTCAAAGGGGAATCATCAGTGAGTGGACGGAATCAGAAACATAACTTTAATGTCGAGTATTAGTACCACATGCATTAAAGTCGATGTCTTGATTGCATTGCACACAAATTTGCATCATGAGGTGATTATTGTTGTGAATAATTCATGTGTTGGTGAATATTATGTATGATATTATCTTAACTGTTTATTACATCGTTAACATTATGAATGTATTTCTCACCCCTTTTGTTTGCTTGTATGGCTTGTTGGGCATATGGTATAGATACTCACGTAGATAAACATTAGCTGCTATTGTATGGAAGGATTGACGTAGATACCAACTTTGTTTTATTTATCGTTTTATTAGTTTTACTTAGTATTTCCACATTCTACTCTGATATGTAACACTGGGGACATGTTGTTTTTGTTACATGTCATGTTTTCTTGAGTTGTTCGGATTATTTAATTAAGTAAATTATGTTGAGACCAATAAATAAATTATTTGACGTTTTACTCTATTGCATATTTTATGTTATTATATTGATGAAGGATGCGTATTGAGCATGTGTAACACCTATATTTGAAAAATTATATGCTTATCTTTTATATACAAAGAGTCGAGGTTTTAAGGTGTTACGAGGATCCTTGCAAGCCTTGATGGAGATAAAATGTTAATCCTCGTGGAGGAATCCTTGCAGCCCTTGGATGCGATAAAATAATGGACCCTCATGGAGGACTCCTTGTCACCTTGGAGGCGATAAAACGTTGGATCATTGTGAATGAATCCTTGTCGCTCTTGGAGGTGACAAATGTAACACCCCAATTTTAAATTTATTTATTTATTACGTTATATGCGCTCAAATGATGTTATCGGTGGGTTGTGCATATTTTTGATGTTGTTGGGAGTTATTAGGATTTTTGTAAAATTATTAGAGTTTTTAGTTAATTAAAAATAGAAGAAAATAATAATTTAATTGGGACTTGGGAGAAAATAAAGTTTAATGAAAATAAGGGAGTGAACAAAGAATTAACAAGAGTCGAGGGTAATTGGTGGGATTAAATAAAATAAATAGAAGTTAGGTTTTTATCACTTAAATAGAAAAGTGGGGAGAGCTAAAAAGTGAGTACGTGACTTTTGGGAAAAAGAGGCAAAATGGGAGGAAGAGACAAGAAAAACCTAAAGAGAGTTCTAGGAAGAAGAAGCCATAACCGAAACTTTGAATTACTATTGGAAACTAAGGTAAGGAGGGAGGTAATTACTCTAATATTGGTGTCAAATTCATGAAGGGTAGAGAGGGATCATCACCATCCTCTAGGTTTTCATAATTTTTGCCATTGTTGATGTTTGACGCGTTTGAGGAAGATTTGTGTGAAAATTAATTTGTATGTTGTGATGAATATAAGTTTGTGTGTTGACTTTGTATTTACCCTGAAAATTATAAACAACCGTTGGTCCTCTAAAAACAACGCAATATTCTCAATCACTCGTAGGATCGACCAGATTGATCCTAGGACATGTGCTATAAATATGTTTTAATTGGTTTTCAGGAATAATTTCATAAACTCTTCGAGAGACTTTATGAAGTGTTTTGGTAAAAAAGAGAAAATAAAAACAAAGAAAACTCAAAACAATTTAAGTTGAAAGTAAAGCGCAATAAGGTGTAAATGACAAGGAGATGTAGAGAAAGCAAGTAAAAAGATAATAAAAGACTGAATAAGAAACTTGCTTGAAAGTAAATAAAATGCAAGATAAAAAGATTTCAAAGTAAAAACTTGAATATAAATTGCATTGATATGAAAAAGGGTGATGATCCCATCACATACATTCTTGTCTTCACGCGTTTCTTTACACATGGATACTTTGAGTGTTTATGGAGTAACTTGTACAATATGATTCACATACAATTTTAACATTATAACTACTTTATTTATACTAGTCGAAAGTAACTGCTATTGGCAGTTTACTCCTAAAAACATGTTGTAATACGGTGGGAGAACTGACTTTCTATAAATATTGCGGATAGCAAGAGTCGTCACCGACTTTTATTTTTTCCATAAGGAAGGGACATAAAAGAACAGGAAATACTGTTTTGAAAAGACTTGAGTTCGGGGGGTAGGTTATATAAAGGGAAGGTGCTCGCACCCTTTATATCCATGGTTATCCATGGGCTCTTAGTTACTTAGCTCACTTAAATGTTTTTGAAAAGTGTAGTGTGTGGTTAGAAATTTTCTAAGTACTTTGTAATGATCCTCGTATGGATGTATACAAAGTCCCATTTAAAAATATTTGAAAATATTGTGAGGTGTGAAAAGTATTTTTATTTTGAAGAGTGAGCAAGTAATTATGAGGTACCTATCCTATACTAAGTTATTCATGTTCTTTTATATTCTTTCAAGGGTAAGATTATCCTTATTATTAAGGAATAGGTAGTCATTACCTTGGATTTGTTTAAGGGACGGGCGTAAGGTCATCGTATGGTCAATGAAGGCAACTTAAAGGGTGTTTTTAGCAATTCATAGGGACTATCATCATTTATTCGAAGGGACAAGATCATTATCGTAGGCAACCTCGAAGGGACTTGATCTTTTAAATCTGTAGGGACTTGATGATTTATACGTGAAGGGACTTTGATTAAGACGCCCCCGCATTCGAGGGACTTAACCATTTAAATAAGGCAACCAAGAGAGATACCCTAGGAAGTGCAGACGACGATCCTAGATCGACTTACGTGTGTGAATACTTATTTTCAGATATTTATCTTATTTAATTAATTATCTAAGTCCATATTATTACAATTAGGTTATCACTCCTTATTTACTAACCATAGATTTAAATAATAATTAAAAGGACAAAAAAGTAAATCTAAACTATTACAAGGCTTTGGGCAATTACAAAATAATCGAGCGAGAAAAAGAATAAATTATAATATAAATAACAAGATAAGAAGAATTAAAGCAATAATAATTAAATTTAAAGGAAACTAAATAAATTAAGATTTAAGATTTAAAATTAGTTTAAAGTTTAAAAACAATTAGGTTAAGAAATTAGATTAAAGTTCAAAGTTAGAGAAATTAGGGTTTTAGAACAAAATTAGGAGTAATTATTAATTAAAATATAAAAAATCAATTATATACATAATATCAAAATTTAGAAAATTTTAATTATAATAAGAATTATTTAAATTTTATTTACAAAAAAAAACATATAAAGATTTATTTACAAAATTATTATTATAAGAAAAAGAAAATAATTAAAATAAAGTTATTATTATTTACAAATAAAAAAAATGTTTCTCTTTAAAAAAAACAATAAAACTGTAATTAAGAAAGATTTATTTTTATTATTGGTTTAAATTTATTAGGTTAATTAATATATTAAAATAAAGTTAATTAAAACAAAAGAAAATAAGAAAATATGAAAAGAAAAGGAAATTGCTCAAAAAATAAGACCTGTGAATCGAACCCAGGTCCTTTTACCTCAAGGATGCTTCACAAAACCAATTGAACTGCGCGTGTGTGATGAAAGATGTTAGCAACAAATTCATTATATTTTAAGCTTGTTAAAAAAAATGAATAAAAAAACTTGCTTCAGTCTGGATTCGATCCCTCAACCTTGTGTATGTAAAGCCAATACTCTTGCCATTAAGCCACATGGGGCGCGTCTGTTAACAAAATAGAGAAATATCATAATATATTAAGTTTGTTAAGTGCCTGAAAAATTAAAGAAAAAAGATGGATCTCACCAAGGATCGAACACAGGTCCTCTCGCTTCACCAAAAACCTCTGTCCGCTGGGCCATTTCCACGCTTGTGATAATCCAATGAAACAAATAAAATAAAAAAACAAACAAAATTTGAATTTTTTATTCGCGCCAGACTTCTCCATCTTCTTCCTTAGAATCGTAGGTTTTCCTACGAATTTATTTACATACTTTTCCTGCGAATTTTCCTGCATAAGAAAAAAACCTGCGAAACATGAACTAACACGACCACGCACGAATCCACCAAATTGAGCATGCCAACATGATATATATATATATATATATATATATATATATATATATATATATATATATATATATATATAGTTTGTTTAACTCAATTATGGTCTTAGAATTAATTTATGTCCATTAATTTAGAAAACCTTAATTGGAAGGGATGAACCCTAAAAACGGTGTCTTACAAATTATGGCTTAAACATGCGATTAAATGAACCAGAAAGCATCAAAACTTTAAACCAAACATGATTCAACAAACAAAATTGATTAACAGTACATGAATATATGAAAACGTAAAAATCAAAAAGCAAGAAAAAGTGTGGTTCAGATTCCTCAATATGTGATGTTTTTTATGAATATGATGATCGTGTTATGCTCAATGATGTTCAAGAAAGTCATTGCCATCATTATTTGGTCTTGAAAGTACCTTAAACTTGTAAAACCGAATATGAGTTTTTTGGAAAAAAGTTGAAACTTGGAATGAGGGTAATGGATGTTGGATCCCTCCCATTGCTTTGGTTTATGTTTGTATATATATGAGGAATAAAATTAGGTTAAAAGTTTGGGCTTTGGATCAAGAGTTTTGATTGTTTGATGGTGAAGAAATCTCTTTCATAATTTTGTCCAAAAATCAAATGATATACTTCCAAATTAGTTGTGCACGAAATTTGATATCATCAAATCATCTTGAATGGTCTTTAAGAGTTTCTAGAAGAAGAATCAAATCAAATATTGGAATTTTTATATTTTATTTTGATTTAAATTGAATTTTAATGTATAAAATCCAAATAAATTATAAATAAATTATAAAAATCATAAATATTATGAATTGGGTCGTGCTTGATGTTATTGTGAAGATTGGGTTACAAATTGATAGGCCCATTTGGAAAAAAAAATGGATTTAAGACCTTATTTACTTCATACACCCCTTGAAAATCTCCCAACTTTGACAAGGCATAAATCCCTCAATTTTAAGGCTATGAAGGTGTTCTTGGACATTTTGGAAAGCTTAAGGAGTCCTCTAACAAACCTCTTTGGTTGCATGTTCATATCTTTTACCATTTTCAAATTATGCTCTTTTGAAAAAGTTGACTTTTGAAATGACCTGTAATATTTTAGCTCATACCTTCCAAATGAAGCATTTTTAGGCTTGACTTGTGAGACACAAAGTTGTAGAGAATTCAATTTCCTTAAAAAATAGCTTTGTATGGGAAATTTTTGATGAAGCATGTGAAAGTTATGGCTGGTCAAAGTTCAGTTGACTTTTACTATGAAATCCTATTTTAGAAACTTCTTGATTCTTGATGATCTGAGATCTCCTTGATGAATCATGATCAACCCATAATCAAATGATGAATTTTACTTCATAATATTAATGTTGGAAAAAAATCTTGAAGTTTGACTTTAGTTTGACCACAGTTGACCTCAGTTTGACTTTCTAACCACTTTGACTGATTTTTACATATTTGATCATCTGACTGGTCAACCTTATTGGGAAAGCACTGAAATTTGACATGGGGATTCTTGAATACATGTGGTATGTTATGAAGTTCATTTGATTCCTTGGAAGTCCATTTAGCTCAGACAAACTCAAAACCCTAGTTTTGGATCCTTTGCTTAGGAGGAGGCTTTGGCTGAGATAACTCTCAAACTTTTTGACCAATTGGGAACTTTATGAACCTTGTGAACCTTGAGAGAACTATAGGGACACATTGCTTTGATTGTGGGAGGTAAAATTTTGGGGTACAACACATGCCATTTGGCACTTTGCATGTCCTTCAACTTCCATTGAGCGCCATTTGTCTTTATTCAAATTTGAAAGAAACATAACTTTCCCTCCAATGTAGATTTCACTCGTTACGCGCTTTCCATCCCAAGGATACGCGGTCGAAGGTGATTCTTTTTATACTTAGAAAATATTCTAAGTCAATGTCCTTATACTTCCTTACGTCTTCGACTCAGGCCTCTCCAGCTCTACTTTAGTTGAAGCCTTTTTCCTTTCTACCAAAACATGATGCTAAAGTCAATGTTTTCTCAAGTCAACTAGGTGTCGAAATTAGGAGCTAACACTTTAATGTTGATTTTTGTATGCCTATATATGTACATATTTATTGGGTTGTTGTTTATGTGCTCATATATTGGTGTTATGTATCAATGAAGTGCATGGTAATATGATGCGATGATGTTGATTTTGATGTCGTGATGCGTTTATTCCCCTTCGATTCACGTACCTTATGATATGATGTGTTTTAGGGTTGTTAGAGGTCAAAAATAGGAGTTTTGAGGGCTAATGCAAGGCTAAAAAGCAAGAGAGATCGCACAAAATCGTAAGTAAATTGAGGTTTTCTGGGCACTATTATGAGTTGCAACAGCTACTACAGACGTACGTAGCAGGCCTCTGGTTTTTTATACTGGAGGTGTTCTCAAAAGGGGTTTTTGGCTTGGGAAGTGCTATGGGCGGCCACATCAGCTCCCTGGAGTTTATACAAAGCGCATCATTTTACGCATAACTTGAGTTTTGTGGCTCCGTTTGAGGTATAGTTTGAAGCATTGGAAAGCTATTGTGTAGTAATATATTATGGTACGGTCCTAAAAGGTTAATAGTGTACTTTAGGACGTGATTATACGATGTTACTTGTTGTGTAATGTTAATTAATGGTTAATGACGATGAAAACATTTTGTTTTGATTGTTGTGATTGACTGATTCAATGATTAACCCATGACTAAGGATGTTGATGTTAAGATGTTTAATGATGGAAAATTATATGACCTTGATTTTTATGTTGAGATAAAATACTATGAAGAGTTTAATAATATTTGATATGTTTTACATAATTATATGTTGGGAGTTATAATTATGTGTATGAGTCGTGGGAAATTGGTATAATTATGTGTTGATAAATATAATTATGACCTATTGGTGATGATTTTCATTTTACATTGTTATGGCCTTTTCATGCATCATGTATATCGGAGAGAGGGTTGGTGATGGGACTAACTTAGTAATATAACATTAATGTCCAACTATTGTGATGTGATTGTTCAGTAACATAACTCTGACTTCTAATTGGTGAGTAGGATGATAGCACATGCATTTGGTGATGTGGAGATAAGTAAATTGCATATACATTTATAGTGGTGATTGTGATTGCCTTATAAATATGTTGATGATTGGTGAGAGTTGTGAATGACATGATTGTGTTAATGCTTAGTCTGTACCACCCTTTATTATTTTTGCACCGTTAACATATTTTGAATGTATTTTCACCCTTGTTTGTTTTATCATGGTGTTATGTAATCCTTTGGAGTGCATATAATGGGTAAAAGAGTATTGTTGTTTAAGCTAGAGGATGGCTTTGACACCTCTTTATTTTCCTTATTGTTTTTTAGTCTTTTAGATTTGGAGTCGCTCTTATGTGTAACACTCGGGACAAGTTGTTTATTACATTTTATGTTTTTCTCGGAGATGCTTTAAATTACCTCGTTATATGTTTGGTGTTAAGACTTTTTATGTCAAATGGTGTTTTTGTTCTATTGATTTAATAAATGTGACAAGTTGTTAAATAAAATATTTGGAGAATAATATGTAATGCCCTATTTTAATCAATTAAATTGAATTATTTTATAAAATAGAGAGTTGGGGTTTTAGGGTGTTACATAATTGGTATCAGAGCCAGGTCAACCCATTCGACCTAGGTTGTGATTGTTTGTACCCTTGTGAGAAACATACATGTGAACATTGTTGATGATTTACATTTATTTGCTCTACTGATTGCAATTAGTTAACTTGTTTGAGATGATTGTGTAGAGAGAAATGGTTGACCAAAATGATCGTGTGATCATTGATGCTTTGGAATCAATAAGTGATGTGATGTGCAAGCAAATGAGGCTCCGCAGGAGAATCTGAATGCTGGCGATAATGAATTATGTGGGTTGGGAAAGTGTTAGAAGAACAATCTTCCAACCTTTAAGGGGATATATAATCCCGAGGGTTCTCAAAGATGGCTTTAGGAAATTGAGAAGATCTTCTGAGTTATGGGTTGCTTAGATAAGCATAGAGTGTTATTTGGGACACACATGCTGTTAGAGGAGGTTGAATATTAGTAGGATAATGCCTGCTATAGGTTAGAGACTATAAATACTTATATCACTTCAAAGATCTTAAAGAAATAGGTTCTAGAGAAGTATTTTCTAGATGATATTCACAATAAGAAAAAGATTGATTTCCATGAGTTGAAGCAACGAAATATGGTTGTTGAGGATTATGTGACAAAGTTTGAAGAGTTTGTCCCCGCTATAATGGTGTGGAAGTCGAAGGTTCGAAATGTATTAAGTTTGAGATTGACTTACATCCTGAAATCAAGAAATTCATTGGTTATCAGTAGATTCTCTAATTCTCAGTTCTAGTGAATAAGTATAGGATTTATGATGAAGATAATAGGGCCAAATATACTGATTATAAGAGTTTTAGTGAGAAGAAATATGGGAATCGCTATCGTGGTAAACCTTATAGACCCAAACTAATAAGGGAAAATAGAAGTTCCATCAGAAGGTCGCAAGTGGGAAAAGATAAGTAGGGAAGGTGCTCATGCTCCTCTTAGATGTTTCACATGTGGAGGCATAGGTTATCACTCTACTGAGTGCAAAAGTAATGATCCGACTTGATATAACTATAGTGAACCATGTCATATTAGTACCCAATGTCAAAAACGAAGGAAGGCATTGGTTGTCATGCAAACTCATGGTAGAGTGTTTGTTATGAGTGGTGTAGATGTCTCGAGATCAAATAATTTGATTCGAGGTACATGCTTTATTAATTGTGTTTATCTAATCATTATGATTAATACTGGTGCAACACATTTGTTTATTTCTTTTGATTGTGTCGACAAGTTTAGTCTTAAGGTGTCTTCTAAGATTGAAAGTATGGTCATAATTACCCCAACTAATGGTTCGATGACTACTTTATTGGTGTGTTTGAATTTTCCTTTGACCATTTATGGAAAAGACATTGGAGTTGACTTGATATGTTTGCCTTTGAGTTAACTTAATGTGATTTTAGGAATGAGGTTGATAGAGTTCAACTGTGTGTATATCGACAATTTTGACAAGACTGTATTGTTTCCCGAACTCGAAGAGAGTGTGGATCAGGTGTTTGTAATGTTCACTTCTTTGAGAATGGAGAACAACGTTGTGGCTAGTGATATGTATGTGGTGTGCGAGTTTCCTAATGTCCTTTTGAGGATATTTGTGACTTTCTGTCAAAGCGAGAAGTTGAGTTCACCATAGATTTAATACTTAGTACTAGATATGTGTTGTTGGCATTGTATCGAATGTCTGCATTAGATTTAGGAGAGCTAAAGAAACAGTTAGAAACCCTATTAGAGAAGAAGTTTATCAGACCTAATGTTTCTCCGGGGGGGTAGTGTTGTTAGTCAAGATGAAAAATGGTATCATGAGGTGGTATGTTGACCACCGACAACTGAATAAGATTACGATCAAGAATAAATATAATCTTTCGAGAGTTGATAACCTTATGGATAAATTGTTTGATGCTTGTATGTTCAACAATATTGATTTGAGATGGGGTTATCATCAGATTCGAGTGAAGTCAAAAAATATTCCAAATACTTCATTTAGGACCATATACGATCATTATGAGTATTCATTGATGTTGTTCGGTATGTCTAATGCATCAAGTGTGTTCATGGAGTATATGAATAAAACCTTCCATCCTTACTTTGATCAGTTCAATGTGGTTTTTATAGGTGACATCTTAGTGTATTTTAAGCCAGATAAAGAACATGTAGGCTATCCACGCGTGGTACATGTTTAAGAATAGTAATTACATAAAAACATCACTCATCTCAAGAGTAATTACATAAGAACCTTCATAACATAATATCATAATCGATATTTAAGTGTTTCTCCATCAATGATTAATATACTCTACAAAACCTGAACAACGATGATGATAGTAATCATCTCATATTCACTCATCCAAAGATAGTCTCTCCAATCTTACAAGATACACCATTATTATCATCTATCATTCTTGATTATTCTTTAATATAATAATATATTATAATTTATATCTATTTTATTCAATCAAATCCTTCAACTGGTATTAGAGTCAAATAGATACATAATATAGTTATTATAAAATTTAATTAAATGATTTTGCTATTTTGGTTTATCATAAACATTACCCTCAAAATAACATCATGTGATTATCCTTATTGTTGTTGAATATCACTATGGATAAGAACATGGGTGCTATCATTCAAATTAGTAGTTATTAATGAAATAACTTATCTTTATCTTTGATTTTATACCTTTTATTTCAGAAGGCTTTACCGTATACCCCCACATCTATACATTTACCCCTACATATTTTTCAAAATGCCTATTATAACCCTGATTATATTTTATTATTTTATTATTATATTTTTTACCATTTACGTCAGACCGTCAGAGTTCCGAAAAAGTGACCCAAAAAAACATGTTCCGAAAGACTTAAAGAATGAGTTCCGGTACGTTATTTATCAAACCGGAAGACTTTAGGAAAGTCTTTAGGTTTTGTTATTTTTGTTCACCGAAAGACTTAATGTAAGTGTTCCGGTACGGAACACTTCCATTAAGTCTTCCGGTAGCCATGTGTCTGTGTACCTGAACACTTCATGTAAGTGTTCCGATTTGTATCAAGTACAATACCGGAAGACTTACATAAAGTGTTCCGGTGTGTATTTTTTTATTTTATTTTATTTTTTAAATATTTTAATAATTTGTTATTAAAAAATATTTGTATTGTGTAGGTGCAGTACCTATATACGAAAAAACCGATATGTGTGAATACATCAGATGTATTTACAGCGTCAGAGAGATTTGGTACACAAGATGAGGTGATAAGATGGGTTAAAGACACCGGATTACGAAATAAAGTGACGGTGATCATCACTCGTTCAGATACACAAACAGGCAAGAGAGGAAGAAGTAACAAAATAATATTTGGTTGTGATAAAGGTGGGAAATACAAGGATATTCGTTGTGGAATCGAAAGTGCGACGAAAAAATGCGGATATCCATTTAAGATCAGGTCGACTCCGACAAAAGATGGATCTGGATGGAAGATTGATGTAAAATGCGGGGTTCATAACCATGATTTACCTGATAGATTAGAAGGTCACTCATTTATTGGTAGGTTGACAGCGGATCAGAAGCAACATGTTGCTGATTTAACAAAGAGAAAGGTTGCACCTATAAATATATTGCATTTCTTGCACGAGCGAGATCCAAATTGTGTCACTCGGATCACGCAAATATACAAGCAGAAGAGTATGATGGAAAAAGAGATAAGAGGTCCTAGAAGTGAGATACAACATTTGTTTAAGCTTATCGAGGTTGCAGGTTATGTTTATTGGAGTAGAAAAAGAGACGACTCTGAAGTTATTAAAGATATATTTTGGGCACATCCAGATTCAGTTAAGTTATTGAATATTTTTCCTATTGTGTTAGTTATGGATAACACTTATAAGACAAACAAATACAGGCAATCTTTGTTTGAAATTATTGGCATGACATCAACCGAGTTGACTTTTGCTGTCGCATTTGCGTATATTGAGTCTGAGCAGACTGAGACTTTTGTTGGGTATTAGATAAGCTTAAACAATTGTTTGTGAAGAAATATTTGTTTCCACAAGTGATGATGACAGATAGAGATCTTGCTTTGATGAAAGCCGTTGAGACTATGTTTCCAAGGACAAATAATTTGCTATGTTAGTTTCACATTAACAAAAATATTGGTGCAAAAAGGAAACTATTAGTGGCTCCTGATATGCAAGAGTCAATTTGCAAATTATGGACGGGTATTGTATGGGCTAGTGATGAGGTTGAGTATACTCAACATTTAAAAGAACTTGAGCAAGAGTGTGTTCATTGTCCTAAAATTTTTGAGTACTTGAACGACACATGGTTGACACCACATAGACAGAGATTTGTTTGCGCATGGATTAATCGAGTCCTACATATGGGTAACACGACGACTAATCGGTATGTTTTGATTTAGATCCCAAAATATAATTTTTGTGAATTTTGTATTTTTCTTACTTAGTTTAAATATGTATTATTATAGGGTTGAGTCTGCTCATTGGAAGTTAAATCAGATGTTGGGTAACAGTATTGGTGACATGGTCAAATGTTGGGAGGCCATGAATGACAACTTAAAGATACAAATTAGCAACATTCGAGCTTCTTTTTAAAAGAGTGTGTATGAAGTTGCACATGTCTATTCAAGTCCATTTTACACATATTTACGTACTTCAGTGTCGCGAGCTGCATTGAGGCGCGTTGCTGAAGAGTTAACTAGAATTGATTATATTGGAACTAACAAGGACATATGTCGCTGTACTCTTAGAACAACCTATGGATTACCTTGCGCGTGTGAGTTGGCAGGGTATAGAATTAGTGGTATTCTGATACCAATTGACGTTGTGCATGTACACTGGAGGAAACTAAGTATGGAAATTAAGTTGGAAGAAGACTTAGATGAGGAATTAGAGGTGGGTATGAGATCTGCAATGGATTAGTTATGGAAAAGGTATAGGTCACAAGATGTTGTTGGAACAAGGGCATTACATAGTAGGGTTTATGAACTTGCATTTCCCACAACTACTTCTTTGTTACCACCACCTGAAAAAATAAAAACAAAAGGCGGAGTCAAGAAAAAAGACAAAAAACCTGTAGGGTATGATGTTTACAGGGACCCTTCGTATCATGAGTATGTTGATCAAGCATCTCAATCTTCACAACGACAATCTCAACCATCACAAAATTCAAAAAAGAAATCTCAACCATCACAACCTGTGAAAAAGAAGTTGAAATTATCACAAGCTGCACAATCATCTAAACGGTTCATCTTTCAATTTCCTAATCATATTAGGTCATTTATTGATGACGTAGTCAACGTATTTTCAGATGGTAATTGTGGATTTAGAGTGATTGCTTCATTGAGGGGTTATGCTGAAGATGGTTGGCCAATGGTTCGTCGGGACTTGGAGTTGGAAATTATACATAATGAAAGATCAGCTTTATATGTCAATTTATTTGCTGATCGGTTAGCTGAAGTGAGAGATTCTTTGAAGATAGAGGGAAATGGTTCTCAACCACCAAATAAATAATTGACTCTACCAGACATGGGTTACGTGATTGCGAATAGGTATAATGTGGTACTTGTCTGTTTAGGATTCAAATGTTTGACTTTCTTCCCTATGACAACTACATTCTCACCGAATGTCTCATTTTATTGCATTGGATTTGTAAACTCAAATCATTGGATTCAGGTAAACATTGGTATAATTGGATATTATTAGCAAATGTTTTGAGTAATGATAAATAATGTTTTGTTTAATTTTGTATACAGGATAACATGAAAGAAGGATTTCCATTGCCACCGGTGACAACAGATTGGAAGAACTTTCGTTATCCAGCATCAACATCGTGGATGGTAGGATTTGCAACACATCTACAACATTGGCAACAACTTACGCCTATATTACGAACACATTATGAATTATAAACTATGTTATTCATGAATTATATTATATGTTTGTAACACTTTATGAATTATAATCTATGGAATTAAATTTTAATTTCAATTTTTAAGTCTAAAAACTATCAATAACATATAACATAAATAAGATCATACATATAAGTTCAAATGTCAAGATATTCAGAAACCAAGTCTAAAAAATATCAATAACATATAACATAAACATAATTATAGATCACTGTGAACGAGCAATACGTAAAGCTACAAACATATCAACAAAATGTGGATCATCCTCTTCAGCTGCATTCTACTGAAGGTACCGATGAATCAATGTAGACACACAACCCCAGGCAGGATCAGATGGTCCCGCATTGGACTCAGGAATAAATGCAACTCTCGGCTCATTATGTCTAGGTGGTACCAATCGAGGATGCGAAACACGATAATAACACTCAATATATCCATCCTCTACCTCAAATGGGGTAGTCGCCAGTGCAGTCGAACGCATCACCTTCCCAACACTCTGGATGTAACTAATCCACTCAACATCAATATCACCAGCCATCGTAAGATCAATAGGTGCAGGTGGAATTGTTGCACCCCAAAATTTGCCCTCACAATACAAGAATTTGTGTTCTAAGAAGGTTCACAAGGTTCACAAGTTTCATAATGCTTTCAAGACCTTTCATGAGGTTCATGAAGTCTACAAGTCACTTTATGAAGGTTCACAAGGTTCACAAGTTTCTCAATGCTTTCAAGACCTTTCATGAGGTTCATGAAGTCTACAAGTCACTTTATGAAGGTTCACAAGGTTCACAAGCTTCCTAATGCTCTCAATACCTTTCATGAGATTCATGAAGTCTACAAATCACTTCATGAAGGTTCACAAGTTTCCCAATGCTTTCAAAGCCTTCCTGAGGTTCATGAAGTCTACAAGTCACTTTATGAGGTTCACAAGGTTCACAAGGTTCACAATGCTTCCCATGAGGTTCACAAGACATTTTATGATGGTTCACAAGGTTCACAAAGTTCACAATTGGTCAGAAGAGTTGACAATCCCCTCAGACAATGCACCTCCTAGGCAGTGCATCCAAAACTAGGGTTTTGACTTTAATCAGGCTAAATGGATTTCCAAGACTTCAAGTGAGCTTCATAATATCTTATATGTGTGTAAGAACCCCCATGACAAGTTTCAAGACTTTTCTCAAAAGTTTGCTCAGTCAGATGATCAGATAAGTCAAAATCAGTCAAAGCAGTTAAAAAGTCAAACTGAGGTCAACTGGGGTCAAACCAAAGTCAAACTTCATGATTTTTTTCCAACATCAAGTATATGAAGTAAAATTCATCATTTGATCAAGGGTTGATCATGATTCATCAAGGAGATTCCAGATCATCAAGAATCAGGAGTTTCTAAATTAGGGTTTCCTTAGTAAAAGTCAACTGAACTTTGACCAGCCATAACTTTCACATACTTCATCACCAAGTCTCCACTCAAATCTCATTTTGAAGGAAATTGAATTCTCTACAACTTTGTGTCTCACAAGCCAAGCCCAAAAATGCTTCATTTGGAAGATATGAGCTAAGACATTATAGGTCCTTTTGAAAGTCAACAAAAAGTCAACAACTTCAAAAGGGCATAACTTGAGATTGGTAAATGATATGGACATGAAACCAGTGGGGTTGGTTAGAGGGCTCTTCAAGCTTTCCAAAATGTCCAAGAACACCTTCATAGCATTAAAATTGAAGAATATGTGCCCTTGCAAAGTTGGGAAATTTTGAGTTGGTTTATGATGAAAATGGAGGTCCAAAACCAATTTCTTCCAAATGGGCTTGCCAAATGATGACCCAATCCATACAATGACTTCATGCACGACCCAAACCATTAAAAATCAGAATTTTTATTATTTTATTTTTATTTATTTTGATTTAATTCATTAAAAATCACTTTAAATAAAAATAAAATATGAAAATGTAATATTTGATGGAGATTAAGTTTCTAGAAAGTCTTAAATGTTGATTGGAATTTAAGAGGAAGGAAATCATAAGATTTGTCCAAAAATAGCAAGCCTTCATACAAGAATATTGGATTTTAAAAGCATGATCATTTTGAATCTTTTCATATCAATTTTTCCACACAAACAATCAATCTTTTTGACCTAATTCACTCTCCTATAAGTGCTTAACTCATTGCCATCACAAAGCCACAAATTTTCTGCCCTAAGAGTAAGTTCACAAAATCAAAAATCCCTTCCAAAACTCATATTCGGTTTTCAATTTGCAGGACCTTTGAAGGTAAAATAAGAACATAGCAATGTTCCTTGGACCTCACTGAAGCATTATCATCACTCATATGCATCGATACCATGCACATATGAACAACCCGAATGCATTTTATTCTTCTTTTAATTTTTTTCGATTTGAACTAATTATGCAATAACAATGAAATCTAATTGTATATTTGTGTTAGTGATGATGCATAGATGCTTTCTGGACAAAGAGATTGAAGAATGAGTGTATAAACTGCAAACGGCCATGATTAGGGTTCTTGAATGACATTTAGGGTTCTTCGATGTAGGAAGAATAAATTGATTTTAAGACCATAGATTGATTGTGTGGGATGTGGTGATCATAAACCTGTGCTTAATTTAACAAATAATTGCATATTCATGATGTTTGAAGATTTGCAGGTTTCAAACGTAGAAAAATTCGCAGGAAAAATCCCAGTAGTTTTCGCAGGTAAATTCGCAGCATCAGAGGTTGAAGATGAAGTTTTCGCGCGTCCTGGAAAATTCAAATATTGTTTAAAATATTTTTTGTTTTAGTGTTGGTTGGTTGTCACAAGCGCGCGCTTGTCCCAGTGGTTGGCTGCTTGGTCTTGGACATTCGAAGCAAAGGGCAGGGGTTCGAGCCCTGGCTTTGGTTCCTTTTTATTTCTTTTTCCAGGAATTAAGTTGTTATAATATATTATGTATTGTTCTCATTCCAATATCAGATATGCTCACCTAGCAGGGATGGTTATGCGTGTATGTGTTTGTTCAAGAGGTCCTGGGTTCAATCCTCCCCCAGGCCTTTTTGCTTTATTGTTTTTTTTCCTGATTTTTCAGGTTTCAAAGAACAAAACTAATTCAACTCATTCTACTATCACCAAAGCATGGCTGGCCTGGTGGTACGTTTTGTTGCTTGTAGGCAGGGTGTCATGGGTTCAAACCCAGCCAAGGTAAGTTTCTTCTTTTTACCATTTTTTTTGTTTTAATTTATTTAACTTGCTTAATTGTTTTCTTATTTATTAATTTAAAAATAAATCATGTATGTATATATATTTAATAAATACCTAAGACAACACTTATATTTTCTAAAATTCTAAACTTTTATTTTTCTCAATTTAAATTACTTTCTTTATTATGTAATTAAATTGTAATATATGTGTATCTATTTATTAATTTTGTATAAAACCCTAAAAAATATTTTCTAAAACCTAACTTTATAAAACCCTAATTTATTTTTCTCTAAACAAATGTTAAAACCTAATTAATTTTCTAAATAATAAAAAACTAATTTTATTTTATGATTTAAATTTATGACTTTTGTAAACATATTTATTTAGTATAATTTTTGTAAATATAATATTCAATATAAAATTTTGTAAATATAATTATTATGCATATATATAATTAGTTTTTTTTGTAATCTTTAATATAATTAAAATTTATAAATATAATTATTGTATACATATATAATCAATTTTTGTAAATATAATATTTAATATAATTGAATCTTATAACCAAATTTTTTCTATAATTTATTCATAATCCAAATTTTATGTTTAAAAATAATTAAATTTATGCTAATATTATAATTATAATTTCTTGCATATAGTTTTAAATTTTATAATTAAATTGTTCATATTTTCTTAATAATTTCTAATTCTTACTTATTATTTTATTTTGTTTATTATTATTACTAACCATATTATTACTAATCCATTTATTTTATTATTATACTTATTATTATTATTTCACTAACCTTATTTTATTTTTTAATTATTATTATTACTAACCCCTATTATATTTATTTATTGCTTATTTATTTATTTTGCTTATTATCTATATTTTGCTTCTATATTTATTTTTTGCTATTTATTATTAATTGCTTATTATTATGATTATGTAAATGTTCCTGGATGTAAATTTTTAAATTATTTAATTTGTTTGCTATGGTTAGTAAAATAGGGAGTGTAAACATGTATTCTATTTAAAAATTGAATTTAGATCACTTTAATTAAAAGATAAATAAAATTCAACACTCACACACGTAAGTCGATTTTTAATCGCCATCTCACTTTCTAGGGCTATCCCTCAATGTTGCCTAATCATAAGGTCAAGTAGGGTGTACAAAGCAAAGTCCCTTAAAAGAAAAGTCATCAAGTCCCTTCATAATTAAAGATCAAGTCCCTTAATGGTTGCCTTTCATAAAGATCTTGTCCCTTTCGAATAATGATGACAGTCCCTCCAAAAAAAAAATGCTTAATACACCCCACAGTTGCCTTCATTAAACAGATGTCCCTCATATGTCCCTTACATCCAAGGTAATGACTACCTATTCCTTAATAATAGGGATAGTCTTACCATTAAAAGGATAAAGAACAGAAAAGACTTAAACTTTAGGGTAGGTTCCTCATAGTTACTTGCTCACTATTCAAAAACTTTTCAAACACATCACAAATTTCAAACAATTTTCAAACACAAGTTTTTTACGCATCCGTACATGGATCATTATTAAACTCTTATGAAAATTTCTATTCACACACTACACTTTTCAAAAACATTTTAAAGTGAGCTAAGTAACTAAGAGCCCATGGATAACCATGGATGTAAAGGGTGCTAACACCTTCCCTTTACATAACCTACCCCCCGGACCCAAAAATCTTTCAAAAGGTCTTTCCTGTTCTTTTATGCCTTTCCTTTGGATAAAATAAAAGTCGGTGGCGACTTTTGCTATCCGCAACATAACTAAAGTCAGTTCTCCCACCGTGTTACAGGAATATACTGACGATATCCAAACTGTCGAAGACACCTGTCGGGCATGTATGAAACAATAGTGTCACCCCACCTCAAACAACACCTATATAGAGAAATCTCATCAAAAAGACGATGAACTCTATGATCCTCGAATGGCCGCCATATGACATCAGTCGGTGTCAGCTCATCCATAATAGGTTGCAACTCATCCACCTTTAACGCGCCTTGTTTGTATGTCCACCTCATCGCTCGCGGGAGACCACAATTCTGAGCTGGTATCCAATTCTCTCCTTTTTTCCCAAGTGTAGGAAAATATTCATGAATCCAGCGCTATTAAAAAAACAATAACATAATAATTATATATAACATAATGAACATAATAAAATTAACATTAGACTTAAAAAAAATCAATAAACTGAATTTAAATATATATTTGTAAGAGAGTCAGATAACCACTGAGCTGTTTACAACTGAACATGGACGCATCTCCAAGATACCTATACAAGGTCACCAATGCAGCTGCTGCCCAACTATAGTTCGATAACCCATCCAAGTCCCTAAATAATTCCAGGTATCGTGCCTCCACAAGTGTAAACAACTTATCCGCAAAGATCGTGCAACCCACTAACATCATCAAATAACATCTAGTCGCATATGCCCACGATGAAGCAGCTCGATGCTCTACGAATCGATCATATAACCACTCAATCTTGTAGTACGAACCTCTGCACTCATGGACCTGGTATAGTGCCACTCTCGCTGGCACTCCAAGGTAATCAACGACCCACTCAACAACTAGGTCTTCACTAATGGGTTGAGGGGTCCAGAATACCCCCTGATGGGCAAGTGAAGCAAACATGCCACATCATCCAGAGTAATCGTCATTTCACCTAACGGCATGTGAAATGAAGATGTCTCTAGATGCCACCTCTCAACAAATACAGAAAGCAAGTTTGCATCGATCTTCTTCAAACTGGTTCTCTGTAGGGAAGCTAAACCGGACCTATATATGAAAGCCTCAGTCTCCGGTGGAAGCTGCTGTGGAACCATATGAGTCAACTTCAATCCATTTCCTGCCACCTTCAACTCCTTCTTTGCACCTTACTCCTGAAATCAAATAAAATTAAACAAATTATACAATAGATACTTATAATTTCAGTTTTTATTCAATACTAAATAATTATAATTTCAATTTTTATTCAGTAGTAAAAAAATTATAATTTACTTACCTCACCGAACCATAACCGTCTGGCAACATGATGCTCGTACGAAACCAAAACACTGGTATCGTACGGACCTCCAGGATATCCAACTGGATCTGCTGCAGCTGCAGATGTACCGACATCATCTACGTGTGTCCTACTAGACGTATCGCCCCGTCCCATAGATCGAACCGGTATCCTTCCATCATTGCCTTGTGAACGCACCACTGAAGAAAAAAAACAATAAAAAAAATAGTTAATACAAAAAAAAAATTCCGGAAGACTTTCATAAAGACTTCCGGTACACATGTTTGTGTAAAACCATGCCGGAAGACTTTTTTAAAGTCATCCGGAAGACTTCCCAATCACGTATCCTACCGGAAGACTTCCTCAAAGTCTTTTTTAAAAAACACATTAAACCGGAAGACTTGTAAAAACTCTTTCGGTACGTTAAAAATCAAACCAGAAGACTTAATTTAAGTCTTCCGGAAAATTCGGCTGAATGTCAAAAAAATTCTTTTTCGCGGTAACTTTGGATGAAAGGTAAAAATGGAAAGAAAATCTGAGTTTTTAACTATTTATACAAGGGCATTTTAGTCAAAAAATAATGAGTGTAGGGGTATAAGATTAATTGTGGGGGTGTAGGGTAAAACCCTCTTTATTTCATGATATCAATAAAATAATAATCAATTAATTCAATCATCACATGTGGTTGATTTCCTATCAAAAAATATATTTGCTTCTCTTGTTTATAATCATGCAAGTCATTTATTTCAAGATAATATCTTCAAACTAATGTGAGTTTATGTGCAAACAAAAATTGCTTTAGGTTTTAATAGCACTTTTAATAAAATTGAGTGAGGCTTGTTTATTTTGTCTATGGCCATAGTCTCACACAGATTTCTTATGTAACATATACTAATGATGTTGACGAGTTTAATTTCTTTATAAAAAAGAGAGCAATTTACATCTTTGTCTTTTATGGAAAATCTTTTAGGTTGAAATTTGACTCTCCATTCATAACAAATTTTGAACTATTATTTATAGAGCAGTTTCTCTTATTTTATTTGTACTTTTTTCTTTAAAATAAATAAATAAATAAATTTGATAATAACTCTAAAAATTTCTTATCATTCTACATTATGATCATCTTTTTCTTCTCTTAATTTTCTATTGTCATTTATAAAATATTTTTAAAGTAATATTTTGAATAACTTTTAAGACAACTTTAAAATCATATCACTATTTGTGTCAAATTTAAATAGAGTCTTATATTTTGATATAATGATTTATCGATGATTTATGAGTTTTTTTATGTTATTGTTAGTTCTGCTGTTGTGGGTGTTCACATTAATTTTGGTAAAACTAACCTGACAATAACATGTTAGACAAAATGTTCTAACATGCTGAAGAACAAGTTCTATAGCAGGTTTAAGAAGTTGTCAGAAAAGAAGTCATGACATGGCTGCTCAGACATTAGGACAAGTGTGGTTATAATACTTGACACATGCTGAGCCAAAAGTTGAAACATCTTCAACTGTCTTGACAATATTGTTGTTTTGTGATGTCATAGCAGATGTATTAACATCTGGCTGTCAGTTCTGGGCAACTTTGCAGAAAGTTGTGATTTGATTATGGACAATTTTTAGCAGGTGTTTGTTCATGTGATTAGTCTAATTGGTGGCGAAAATCAAGGAGGAATTTTATGATTAACAAAAATTATTTTGTTTCATATATTTGAAGATATTTTCATATCTTTTACATTGTTATTTTTTGGAAAGATATGATGTTTTTATTCCTGTACAATTTGTTCAAAAGAGATTTGAAGATCAATAAGTTTTTAATGAAGATCAATTCTGACTGCTTTCATTGCTCATATTCATGAAGATCGTTCTCTACTTAAAGTGGTGCAACCCTAATTGGAGGTACAGAGATTAAAGATTGAAAAGTTGCGCAATCTGAGCTAGGGTTAGGCTTTTGTCTTGTGTTATTTGTGATCTATTCCGACATCACCTAGATGTTTGAATTGGACTGATTTATTGAGTTGTATTTTGTCCATTCTAAGCTTTTAAGCATGAGTTTTTATTCTTGATTGAAGCTTTTAAGCAAGATCAACTTGTTTATCTTGGAAGAGTGTTCTTCTATTTTCTTTGTAAGGTTTTGGTTGATTATCACATTGTGTGATTGAGGGGGAGTGAAAGGGGTTTCTCTTATCTAAGGGTTCTTAGATAGAAATTGCATTGGGTAGTGATTAAGTGAGAAGTGTAAAATGGGATTGTTTAACTTCAAATTGATACTACTAAAAGTGTATTTCCTTCCTGGCTTGGTAGCCCCCAAAGTAGGTGAGTTTGCACCGAACTGGATTAACAATTCCTTGTGTTCATTTATTTTATGCAACTATATTTGTGTTCATGTCATTGTGTTAAGTGCAGATTGATAAATAATTCCTTGAGGAAGAAGATGGTCTTGCTCTTGGAAAATCTAGGGCCATGAATGCCTTATTCAATGGAGTGAACAGAAACACCTTCAAATTGATAAATAATTGTATTGTTGCTAAAGATGGATGGGAGATTTTGAAGAATGCTCATGAAGGAACCTCTAGGGTGAAGATGTCAAGACTTCAACTTCTTACCACCAAGTTTGGGAACTTGAAGATGAAGGAGGATAAGAGCATTCACATTTTTCACATGAATATTCTTAATATTTCCAATACATCTAATGCCCTGGGAGATAAGATGTCAGAGGAGAAATTGGTTAGAAAGATTCTCAGGTCGTTGCCTAAGAAGTATGACATAAAGGTCACAACTATTGAAGAAGATCAATACATCATCAACATGAAGGTGGGGGAGCTTGTTGGATCACTTCAAACTTTTGAATTGGCTATCAATGAAAGATCTGAAAAGAAGAACAAGAGCTTAGATTTTATCTTTAATACTAATAATAAAGAGGTTCAATGTGACATGGAGACCGATGAAGGAATTTATAATGAAACTGTGCTTCTTGGGAGGCAAGTCAATAAGGTGCTAAAGCGTATGGATAGGAAGTCAAGAATAGATGTTGCAAACATGTCATTCAACATTGGGAAAAATTGTGATTTTCATAGAGAAGCAAGAGTAGAGGAGAAAGACAATAAAGAAAAAGATCTCACTTGCAGATATGATTCTGATGAAGGATATGATGATGGAGAACTTACTTTTGATGAACTAGTTGCTTCCTACAGATAACTATTCCTCAGAAGTGCAAAAGTTTGTCAACAAGGGGAGAAACAAAAGAAACTTATAATCCAACTGAAGGAAGAAAAGGAAGATCACATGGAAACTATCTCTGAGATGGAAAATGAAGTGATTTTTCTGAACTTTAAATTTGACAGAATGTCCAAGTCTGTCAGAATGTTGAACAGTGGCTCTGACACATTAGATGAAATTCATCAGGTTGGACATGTGGTAGGAGATATAAGTGGAATAAGATTTAATAACATAAAGGAACCTCTTTCAGACTTCATTCATCCCAAACCTAAACCAAAGATGTTGAATCAATTGTATCTACATAATGACAACAGTAAATTCAATCAAGTTGGAGATGTTACAGGTCTTTGTTATGATAATAAAGTTGTGATGAAGAAAGGAAAAATGTATGCAATGAATTTTGTTAAACCTAAGAGAAAACATGAACAAAATACGTCAGATCAAAAGTCCCAACATCAGAAAAGACATCATTATGGAAGCAAGACCCGACAGTGGAAATGTCATTATTGTGGAAGATTTGGTCACATAAAACCCTATTGTTACAAACTGTATGGTTATCCAAAACGGTCAACGCAGCCTAGGAATAATTATGGTATGATTAAAACTAAAAAGGTGCAGAGACCTAAGGTTGTTGAAAGTGAGAAAGATTTATCTGAAGACAAAGAGGAAAGTGTTGATGAAAAGAACCACCAATCTAAAAAGATGGTCAATATTGATGATCTGAATACTGATGATGTGGTTTCTGTTAATAAGAAAAGTAAGGAAGCATTCTCAAGTGAGTCAGAGTATGATGTTGAACATAATGTCCAGGATTTCATGCCCCTAGTAAAGAAGCAAGATACAACTGAGAAACAAATTTCAGCTTCTTTTAGTACCTTTTCTGCTCTTGGTGATTGGATGTGTTCTACTGCAGATTTACTTACTTTTGGTTGATTACCTTTAATACATAGTTGCTTGGTTTGTTATATTATGGCTAAAAAGGGGGGAAGTAAGTAGTAGTGTTCTATGGTTGTTTCCTTGGGGGGAAGATATTCTTCTATTAAGGGGGAGATATTTATTTTAACTATTTGATGTAGAAAAAGATCTTTGTGAAAAGGTTGTCATGTTTTCTGTTGTTGGCCTAATGTTAGCCTCTGATCTGGAAAAAGGGTTATTTGGTTAGTTTTAGCCAAAATATGCCAAAGGGGGAGATTGTTAGTTCTATTGTTGTGGGTGTTGACATTAATTTTTGTAAAACTAACACAACAACAACATGTTGGACAAAATGTTCTAACATGTTGAAGAACAAGTTTTATAGCAGGTTTAGCAAGTTGTCACAAAAGAAGTCTTGACATGGCTGCTCAGACATCAGAACATATGTGGTTATAATACTTGACACATGTTGAGCAAAATATTGAAACATCTTTAATTGTCATGACAATATTATTGTTTTGTGATGTCATAGCAGATGTCTTAACATATGTCTATCAGTTCTGGGCAACTTTGCAGAAAGTTGTGATTTGATTCAGGAGGATTTTTAGCAGGTTTTTGTTTGTGTGATTAGTTTGATTGGCGGTGAAAATTAAGGAGGAATTTTATGATTAACAAAAGTTTTTCTATTTCATATATTTGAAGACATTTTCATATCTTTTAGGTTGTTATTTTTGGAAAGATCTGATGTTTCTATTCTTGTACAATTTGTTCAAAAGAGATTTAAAGATCAATCAGTTTTTAAGGAAGATCAATTCTGACTGCTTTCATTGCTTATATTCATGAAGATCGTTCTCTATTTAAAGTGGTGCAACCCTAATTGGAGGTACAAAGATTAAAGATTAAAAAGCTGAGCATTCTGAGCTTGGGTTAGACTTTTGTCTTGTGTTACTTGTGATCCATTCCAACATCACCTATATGTTTGAATTTGACTGATTTTATTGAGTTGTATTTTGTCCACTCTAAGCTTTTAAGCATGAGTGTTTGTTTTTGATTGAAGCTTTTAAGCAAGATCAAGTTGTTTATCTTGGAAGAGTGTTCTTCTATTTTCTTTTTAAGGTTTTGGTTGATTATCACACTATGTGATTGAGGGGGAGTGAGAGGGGGTTCTCTTATCTAAGGGTTCTTAGATAGAAATTGCATTAGGTAGTGATTAAGTGAGAAGTGTAAATTGGGATTGTTTAACTTCAAATTGATACTACTAATAGTGGATCTCCTTCCTGGCTTGGTATTCCCCAGAGTAGGTGAGTTTGCACCGAATTTGGATAACAATTCCTTGTGTTCATTTATTTTCTGAAACTATATTTGTGTTCATGTCATTGTGTTAAGTGCAGAGGTCAGTTTTTCTGATATCTTATAGGAATCTGTAATCTGTTATACCAGAATTTCAGTTACCATGAAGTTGTATTTTTCCCAATTTAAGATCAAGTTAGTCTCCACACACCTTTCTAACACCGTTTTGATATTTTTCAAGTATAAATGAAATGAAGCACCAAAAAAGAAAAAATTGTCCATGAATACCTCCATTGTCTTCTCAATGAGGTCGAAAAACATGGCTTGAACACACCGTTAAAAAGTTGTCGGTGCATTGCATAAGCCAAAAGGCATCTTCCGGTAAGCAAAAATTCCAAACGGGCAAGAAGCAATAAAATTGGCACGCCCAGTGGGACAATGCTAAAATACTAAAAAGGATTCTCAATCCAAAAGAGTTTTATTATGTTGTATGATTTTACAAAGTGGTAAATTAGCTGTGACTGACATAGAGAGACATAGGCGAACTAGACTAAGAAAAATGGCTATCTCACCACCAGTAAATACTGACGAAATTCCAGATTCCAATGTTATTCCTTCGATAGGAGGGAATATGGAAACACTCCACGTTTCAGAAGGAGGAAATCCCTCATCATCTGGATCGATACCAGGGGTGTCGTTTTCTCAAAGCGGACCCAGTTCCTCCAACATGGGGCATTCGATACCTATGGGAACCCCTCCCCCTGGAGGAAATAACTTTAGGCCCTATCAAACAAATTTTTCCACACCTATGTTTGGAAGAGAACAACCTTATGGAATTCCAACTTCAGTGATGGCTAGTTTGCATAAAGTAACACCCTTGTATTCTGATACCGTGGCCCACATGGCTTCACCATTACAAGGTTCAGGTTATGGTGGGAACGTTAGTAGACCAAACCAACCCCCACCAGGATTCCACGTGCCATCAATTACAACAAATTATGCGCAGGAAATACGTCAACAAATGGACGAAAGCAATCATGAAATGATCCATAGGTTGACTCAACAAATGGGGGAAGTGTTTAACCCTTTAATACAAAGCACTACTCAAACAAACCAGATATTGGCAGCACAAATGGTGCGTATTGCTGAATTCTTTGGAGTAATCAATGTTGAAGAAGAACCAACAATAAATTAAAGACCTTTAAACAACCCTCAGGCAAATCTAAGACTCCAAGAAGAGATTGTCGAATACCCTCGTGTCGAAGTCCCAATCAAACAGGAGCCTGGGAGGTTGTTAGTACACAGAGGTCAAGACGCTGATGACATTTTACAACGGAGAATGCAGTATAATAATCCACCTGTCGAAAACAATTTGGCAGTCATGGTCGAGATAATAATGGCGCAAAATGGAGCAAACGTGGGATTCCATAGGCCCAGTTACGCTTCCCCACTCTCTGAATATGTTCTACAACAAGAACTACCCCCAAGGTGGAAAATCCCCAAATTCACAAAATTTTCAGGGGATACTAGTGAATCCAACATAGAATACATAACGCGTTACTTGATCAAAGCAGGCGAAATAACACGTAATGAAAATATAAAGATGAAATATTTCCCAAGCTCTTTAACAAAAAATGCATTTACTTGGTTTACGTCCCTACCAGCAGGTTCCATACATACATGGACTCAGTTGGAAAGATTGTTCCATGATAATTCTACATGGGACAAACTAAAATAAGTCTGAAAGAGTTGGCAAGCGTTAAAAGAAAATTCTCAGAGCTTATAAATGACTACCTTAATAGATTCAGGCTGCTAAAAGCGAGATGTTTCATGCAAGTGCCGGAACAAGAACTGGTCGAAATGGCTGCAAGAGGGATAGACTATTCCATAAGGAAAAAACTAGATACTAAATGTAACACGGTGGGAGAACTGACTTTAGTTTAAATGTTGCAGATAGAAAGAGTCGCCACCGACTTTTATTTTATCCAAAGGAAAGGGCATAAAAGAACAGGAAAGACCTTAAAAGATTTTTGGGTTCGGGGGGTAGGTTATGTAAAGGGAAGGTGTTAGCACCCTTTACATCCATGGTTATCCATGGGCTCTTAGTTACTTAGCTCACTTTAAAATGTTTTAAGAAGTGTAGTGTATGATTAAAAATTTTCTGAAGTACTTTAGAATGATCCTTGTACGGATATATATTGTCAGACCCTAATTTTTGACCTTAAGATTTTTCGCATCTCATCTGCATTTGCATACAAACAGGATCACACACTGTTCGTTTATCCTTTTTCAGGTGCAGGTCTATGCCTCGCATGGAGCACCATGTTTAATTGCCGTTATTTGTTTATATTTACTAACTTCTGACCAAAATACCAAAAAATATGTTGCAGTTGCTTCTTCTTCTTCTCTGTGTTGCAGGATTTCAAAGACAGGGCAGTGATTTTCAAGTCAGATGAGGTTATTCAGTCCCAGTTCGATTCAATTGGACGTTTGACCTAATATTGGTCAAACTATCAAAAGATTGTTGCAAATGCAAGTTGTTTGTGCCAGTAGTTTATTCCTCAGACAATGTGTTTTCAAAGTTCAAGTTGTGTTGCGTGCGAAGACCATCAGTTTATCGGGCAGTATTCTGTGTGAAGTTTGGTTTGAATCTTCAAGGTTGTCCATCAGTTTATCAATGATTCATCTGAGAATTTATTTTTCTCAGCATGAATTCAAATCATTTGGGCAGTTTTCAGACGATTTCAGTGATTGTGGTTGAATTGGCAAGTTGTTCAGTGGTTTCGTGTTGGCTGTATTCATCATTACCAGTGGTTTGTGCAAGAAAGATCAAGCTTTGGTTTTGGGCCTAAGACCAGTTTCCTTTTTCTTTAAATCCATTCCGATCCTCTTTTTATCCAATTATTCATTCACATCCAATTTCTAAACCATATTTCTAGTTCGATTATCCAAATTATCATTTTTTTTCATTACCCAATTTCATATCCATTTTCGATAAAAACCATTTTCATTTTATTCATTATTATCCTAATTACCATTTCTTAAATCATATTTCGATTTTTATCCATTAATATCCGATTCTCTCCAATTTCCATTAACCATTTTTTTAGAAATTTTATGTCCATTACCTTTTTATTCTAATCCAAATATCCAACTTAATTCTTAATTTCCCTTTTTCTACACCAAATATACCAATTATGTCCATATTACCATTACAAAAAAAATTTAAATTTAAATTTTCATTCTTTTAATCCATTTTTCTTAAACAATTAGTCCATATTTTTCTTTAAAGCCCATTTATTTATTTTTTTTTTTTTTGTGATACATCAAACTTCAAAAAGAAAAAGGGATGGCTCAATTCTGATTTTTTACTTGAAGCCTCATCTTGCACCAAACACATCAGCTTCACATACACCACATAACTCATCCCAAGCCGTACAAGCCTCTTCACACATATCACCAGCCGAATAAACTTTTCCAAGCCACCAGCCCAGCAACAGAGCCGTACGCAATTCTTCCAGCCATCAAGCCTTCACATCAAACAATAGCTTCACGCAACAAAGCAACAACCACATGAGAAGCTCCAAGTACAAGTTACAACACACACAAAAAAACTGCAACTCAGCAACACGTCATCCAAGCCATCTGCAGACTTCAGCCGCATCTCCACACGCCGAAAACCGCATCACTCTTCACAAGCCATTTCCTTCGCACGCCTTCAGCCTCAAAACACAAGACATCATCACACCGAAACATACCAGCCGCAAGTTGCTTCCATCACCTGCTTTCACTTCACATCAATTCAGCCATCAAGCCGCAAGTCAGCCGCACGCACACGGAAAGCACACAAAACGTAGGCCCGCAATGAAACTGCACGCGTTCAGCACCTCACTCTGCAAGCAAAACGCAATGAACAAAGCCATCAAAACGCAGACAAAATGAACATGAAACGCACAGCCACACAAGCAAAACAACAGCTGAAGCAAAACGAAAAAAAACGGAATGAAACACACACCTCGCAGCTTCCAAAACGCATCAAAGCAAGTCCAAAACGCAGAAAAAAATCTTGCAGCAATCACGCGATCCTCATGACTTCAAAAACGCAGCAAGAACTCCCAAAATGACCTCACTAAATTCATCTCTTCCTCTATAAATTAAACCTCTCTTTCAATCAAATTCAAGCTTGAAGAGCCTAAAAAATCCCTGTCAAAATACCCTCAAGCTTCAATTCCATTCACCCTAAATTTTTTTCAATTTCATCACAATCCAAAACCAGTGAATACATAATCGCGTTCTTCCGCGTCAACCTCACAAATCTTCCTCCAAATTCATCAATTCTTTTTCGGAAAATACATCTCACTCAATCCTTTGAACCTTCATTGCCGTTTCCCTCTCTCGCATTTCCGCAAACCCTTCGTATCCTATACCAACCATAACTCCACGATAGATCGGAAAAAAGGAAGAGAAGAGTGATTCCGTTGAGAAGAAAGAGGAATCAAACGAATTGGTTGAGAGAGGTAGAGCTCGTTTTCTTTTTTTCCGTTTCCCCCCTTTCCGTGAACAGTAGCGCCGCCTAGAAGAAGAAGAAGAACGCTGTTTTTTTGTTTTTGATTTGTTTAATAACTTCTGTTTTTATTTTTTTGTTTTAATGAAAGTTGTTTGAGCCTTGTTTCATTTGGATCAAATTGCTACTACCATACTATCCACCCTGCGCCACCTCCCTCTTCTCTTTTATTTTTTTTTAATTTTTTTTAACATTTAATCTTTTCTTTTAAAATTTCTTTATTGGTTCTTTGTTTCTTTTAGTGGTTAAAATAAATGTTTCCAATTGTTCTTAAGATCCTAAAAAAAAAATCTTATGAAATATGTTAGTTTTTTTTGTTAGATTATTTCTTTTAAATTTTTTATATTCCATTTAATTTGTTGTTTTGATCATAAATTTTAGATTCATTTTCTTCCATATTTTTTTCTTTTTTGGTAGATGAGATCTCTGATTCGCGATTATTGGTTTTCGAAGATGTTTAATCTTCATTATTTCAAATCTATGGACGAATGATCATTTGGATCATTCTCCATACTTTGGAATCGTGATAGGTTGCCTTCGATAATACAATGTGAAATCTCGATTAAGATTAGACCATTACCTTTTATTTTCGTGCGACATGTTTTCGGAGAATGGTTCATAATATCATTTCTCTAACATGTATTAGCACAAATATTTTCCACCTTAATTGGTGGTGGCCGGCCTCATTTGTAGGGTAATTACTCCGTAAATTACTCGGCGATTGCTTAACATAGACCTAAACTTGTCCCGAATTCGGAATAAGATCCATTTGGATCCGGTTGCCTCGATTTTGGATCTCTTTTTGTGGTTGTGTTTGTTTAAGTTCATCATACCATTTCTATGTAAATATTATAATACTATTAATATACTAACCATTTTAATTCAATCTCTCGCACCTTATCCTCTTTATTTCAATCTCTCGCTCCCTATCTCTCTTATTATGCTTTTATATTGTTATGCTTGTGATTTTTCCTTTGTCCATTTGGACACCAAAACACTAATAACGGATCAAACATCTAAAAGATTTGTGACTTTAATTTCGGACTATGGTTACTATCCTTAACATTGGACTTGGAATTTGGACTTAGATTTTAGGATCTATCCCTTTGCTCAAGTTATTATGGATTTGAAGACCTTGGCTCCAATTGAGCTCACTTGTTTATGACAATGGAAATCCGTTTGTTTCAAAGAATGTTCACCACACGGTTTGATCGTTCTTCCTTTAACTTTTACATTCAAGTTTTAGGATAGTCCCTTCATCTCCTCCCACTTCTTAAATTTTCAAATCTCCTTCCTCTTTTCAAAATCTTCTTGGTTTTCAAACTTCAAACATTTTCGCAATCAAACCTTGACTTAGGTCATGCGGTTTTACCTTTTCATTTCATTTCCTTAATAAATGCTAAACCACATAAGCATATCGAAACTTTCTTCTCAAAAACTTTAAAACATTCAAAACTCACTCAATTGTTTTTGTGCCCTCGTGCACGTTTCCCTTTTTTTATGTTTAGATATGATTCATTCTTTCTAGCGGAATTATTCGCTAACGAATGACGACTTATCTCTACATTTTAAAATCAATTCAACTCATTGTTTCTTTTCAAATTTTGTACCACGAACTACGAGGTTTTGATCTCGCATTGCACTTTGTGGGTACGTAGGCATGAGACGTTCGTCTCTTCAAACACAAAAATCTTAAAAAACATTCTTCTTCTCATCTCTTCAATCTTTTTTCAAGCAAACCATTTCAAACCAAAAAAGCAGTAAATATATCAAAGGGCTCCCGTGGAGTACCACTGACATTTTGGGTGCGTAAAACCTTCCCAATTTGTAACCTATCCCCTTACCCGTTCTCTGTTTGTTTCTTTTAGCTTTTGCTTTTAGATTCATTAGGTTTTATTCTTTCTTTTTACCTTTTCCATTTGGAATAAAATAAAAGCGCGGTGGCGACTCTGTTACCTTGAGTTAAGTTAATCAATAGCTTACACTCATGATTTTACCGCTACATATATAAAGACTTTGTTTTGAAAATTGTTTGAAAATGTGAAGTGTTTTATGAAATGTTTTTGAAAGAGTGAGCAAGTACTTAAGAGGAACCTACCCTAAATTGAATCTTTTCTGTTCTTAAATGTTCTTTCAATGGTAAGACTATCCCTATTATTAAGGAATAGGTAGTCATTACCTTGGATGTTGTATGGGACATGTGAAGGGTCATCTGTGATTAGGCAACTGTAAGGTGTATTAGCAATTCGAAGGGACTTATCATCTTTTATTCGAAAGGGACAAGATCATTGATGAAGGCAACATTCGAAGGGACTTGATCTTATAATCGTAAAGGGACAAGATGATATTAATAAGAGAAGGGACTTTGCTTTATACACATTACTTGACCTTTTTATTTAGGCAACATGAGAGGTAACCCTTAAGGAAGTGAGATGGCGATCAAAGATCGGCTTACGTGTGTGCGTGTACAAATTCAAATATTTATCTTATAATTAGTGATCTAAATCAATTTTAAGATACAAACATGTTTTCACTCCCTAATTTACTAACCATAGCAATTTAAATAAATAAACAATAAAAATACTACAACTATTACATAGCTTGTACAGTTACATTATAAGAAAATAATTTAAATAATAAGCATATAAATAAATAAATAAAAGATTAGCAATAAAAATAAATATAAGAGAAAAAGAGGTTAGCACAATAATATACAATATAGAAATCAATTAAATTTTTTATTATTTTTAGATAAACAATTTTTAAATAATTTTAAGATGAAAATAAAATAATAATAATAATTATATACTAATTTATTTACATGAATAAACATGATTAATAATTCAATTATATATATGTTAGAAATATTTATTAAGTATAATTAAACAAGAACAATAAAAATAAGAAATTAAAATTGTAAAAGAAAATTAGGGTTTTGAGTTATTAGAAAATAAATTAGGGTTTAAAAATAATTAGGGTTTTATATATAAAAATATTAGGGTTTTTAATTTAATATACAATACTAATTTAATTATTAAATAATATATACATATTTTAATTCAAATAAATAAAAATTAGTTTTAGAATTTGGAAAATAAGTTTTTAGAAATTTTTTTAGAACATATAAGATATTTACATATTAATTTAGAATTATTTACATATTAAACATAATTATATTTAATTAACCATAAAATATTTAAACAAAATAATTAAGCAAAAAATAAGAATTGAAAACTTACCTGGGGCAGGGATCGAACCCACGCCCTAGGCCTCATTCTCCTTAGACCAATAAGCCAACCACTGGACCAGTTGCGTGCTGGTGATATTGAATGGACAACAATTCTTTTTATTTTTAACCTATGAAAATCAATAAAAAAACAAAAAAACAAAATGGCCTGGGGAAGGTTTGAACCCAGGACCATCCATATTTCACACATGCGTGTTACCAACTGAACCAGCCTGCGTTTCTGAAATACATACGGCAATAATAAAATAAAATATATGTTAGAATTTGAAATTGGATTTTGGCGCACAACTTCATCTTCCTCATTCAAATTTCCTGCGAATTCTTCTTCAAAAATTCCTGCGAATTTTCCTGCAAGTTCTTGAACCAGAAACCTACATTTTTCAATCATCAAGCAAACCACAACATTAATGGAAATTAATAGCTCAGATCAATTATATGAAGCTTATAGGTCACAACCATGTTCTTAGAATCCATTTAAACGCCCTAAATGCTAGGTTCCCGAATTTGAATCTCAAACCCTAACAATGGTGGATTTTGCTATAGTCCATAAGAGTCAAATTAAACCATCCAGAAAGCTTCTAAACTTCATAACAAACACAAATCCATAGTTAGTTTTCATTATCATGGCATAAATAACTCAAATCGAAAAAAAATCAAAACATGAACAATATGCATTCGGGTTGATCATATGAGCATGAATTGGATGTATTTGAGAGTTGGTTTCGACTCAATGAAGTCCAAGGATCCTTCTTATGTGTTTGAAATACCTTAGAACCCTTTGTAATGAAGAAACCGAATTTGTGTTTTGGATGAAATTTGTGAAGTTTGAAGATGACTTTGGAGGCTACCAATTCGTGTCCTCTTGCTTGCTAAAGGTTGTATATATATGATGCAATTGAATTAGGTCAGAAAATTGCATCACACTTTGGATATTTGGACTTGGAAAGATTGAAAAAGATAAGCTCTTAAATTTTGAATATTCTTGATATAAGCTTGCTATTTTAGGATGATCTTCATAACTCTTGTATCAATCAAGTCCAAATAAACTTTATGACATTCTTGAAACCAAATAAATTTAAATCTTCATTATTTAATATTTTATTTGAATTTAAAATGATTTTTAATATAAAAAATCATAATAAATAAAAATAAAATGAATAAAATTATGAAAATATTAAGTTAATTTCGTGCATGATGTCATGGAACCAATTGGATCATAAAAAAGTCAGCACATTTGAAGAATTATGGTTTTAAGACCCCATTTACTTCATAAACCTCTCAAAAATTTCCCAACTTTGCAAGGGCACATATCCTTCAATTTTAATGCTATGAAAGTGTTCTTGGACATTTTGGAAAGCTTAAAGAGTCCTCTAACCAACCTCTTTGGTCTCATGTTCATATCTTTTACCATTCTCAAGTTATGCTCTTTGGAAGATGTTGACTTTTTGTTGACTTTTAAAAGGACCTATAATGTCTTAGCTCATACCTTCCAAATGAAGCATTTTTGGGCTTGGCTTGTGAGACAAAAAGTTGTAGAGAATTAAATTTCCTTCAAAATGAGCTTTGGATGGAAAATATTTGATGAAGCATGTGAAAGTTATGGCTGGTCAAAGTTTAGTTGACTTTTCCTGTGAAAACCCTAATTTAGAAACTCCTGATTCTTGATGATCTGAAATCTCCTTGATGAATCATGATAAACCCTTGATCAAATGATGAATTTTACTTCATATGCTTCATGTTGGCAAAAAATCATGAAGTTTGACTTTGGTTTGACCACAGTTGACCTCAGTTTGACTTTTTAACTACTTTGACTGATTTTAACCTATCTGATCATCTGACTGAGCAAATCTTTTGGGAAAGTCTTGAAACTTGACATGGGGATTATTGAACACATATAGGATGCTATGAAGCTCACTTGAAGCCTTGGAAGTCCATTTAGCCTGATGAAAGTCAACACCCTAGTTTAGGATGCATTGCTTAGGAGGATGCATTGTCTGAGGGAATTGTCAAATTTGTCAACCAATTGTGAACTTTGTGAACCTTGTGAACCTCATGAGATGTCTTGTGAACCTTGTGAAGCTCATGAGATGTCTTGTGAACCTTGTGAGCCTCTTAGTACACAATGACTTGTCTTGTGGAGGGCAAATTTTGGGGTGCAACACTAAATACTTAAAAGATATGGCACAATTATCAGATAGGGTAAGGCAGATCGAAAGGCTAAAGGCTGAGAAGTTTAAGGCTAAAAAAGGATAAAAAGAAAATGTGGCTTATGTAGGAATGTGCCAAGAAGATGACTGTGACGAAGACGAAACAATCATTTTCGACGATCAAGAAATTGACCTGACAGAATTAAAGCAAGGTCCACTATATTCTTGCAAAATGTTAACTCCGTCGAATGGAAAAAATCCTGTCGAGCCGGAGAAGAACAATAAATTCCCTAAAAGAACATATACGTTCGATTTCACCAAGTGTGACAAAATCTTTGATTTGTTGGTAAAGGATGGTCAATTAATAAAACCACCAGGTCTTAAAGAACCCCCTATTGACCAACAGAAAAAGAGAGATTTTTGTAAGTACCATAATTTCTTGGGCCATAAAACTTCTCAATGTTTTCTTTTCAGGGATCTAGTGCAAAATGCAATCTAGGATGGAAGGCTGAGGTTTGGAGACAAACCAAAAAAACAAATGAGGATTGACACCAACCCTATGCAGATCCTAAAAGCCAATTATGTTGAACCATTCGACATGAACATGGTCGAAATGGAGAAGATGTTTGATGATAACTTCGAGATAATTGAAGCCACTGAAGGCTTCGACACCTACGTTAACATGGTGGGGATTAATGAAGATCTCCCTGTCCAGCCCAACGTGGAAGAAGTATCTAAAGATGAATTAACCATGCCTGTATTGATCAAGGTTACTGATGACCTTGAGGTAAAGAATGATGTCAAGACCACTGAGGGTTTCGACGCTCCAAAACAGGTTGGGACTACTGAGGGTCTCAGCAATGCCACCAACGTTGAGATTACTGAAGATTTCAACAACCAGAACAAAGTTGAGGCCACTGAGGGTTTCGACCATCAAGACAAAACTAGGGTTACTGAAAGCTCTGAGGGTATGAAGAAAGAAGCTACTTAAGGCTTCGACAAAAGAAACAACAACTTAGTTGAAGAAGGAGTGATATGGGACACCTTGGGAGAGCCTAGCGGAAAGTTTGACTATCTGGTGAAATACACCGCTCCTGCCAGTGCCCATGTCGACATCAACAAAATTCAGCCAACAGGTTGGGGAGACATTTTTGAGAGCACTGAGGAAAAATCTGACGTTTCCCTCAGCATTTAGAAGAAGGCTCCTGAAGGCCTCAACAACAAAGACAAAACTGTTAAAGATGTTGCTCCTAACCAAACAGAAGAAGAGGATACCAAGGACCTCACCAATGTTGTCGAAACTACAAACGAGAGCACTGCAGAAGTCAAGGTGGAAACTGTCGAAGAAGTCCTCATTGAAAAGATGGATAAGCTGAACATTGCTGGAGGAAAGAAGATAGATATCAATATGGTAGAAGCCTCTCAAAAGAGTAATGAGAAGAGTGAAAAGGAACGCCGATAAGAGGAATACCAAAGGACAACCTATCCAAAAGAAGATGAGAACTTGGCATAATTCATCCAAAGGTGTCAAAAGAAAAAGATTGAAGTAATGTTATGCCCAAGATGCAGCGCCGTCTTCGACAGAAAAACAACAACAAACCTGGAGGCTATGGAGAAGACTAAAACAAAAGGAAATTACAGGCCAAGGCCATCAGTTGAAACATGTAGGTGTGATCCAAGAAAAGGACAGTACCACTTTCAGAACACTGGGGGCAGATACTACAACACATACAAACCATCTGGCAAGGTACCTGATGATAGATGGGTGCAACCCATCAGAGATGCCCAAGGACCAAGAAGATGGAAGAATTTCGAGGTCCAGAGAGGTTCTTCAGTCGAATTAAAGAAAGAAAGCGGGAAGCAGAAGCCAAGGCCATACCCCTCAAAGAACTATAAAGGAAAAAGCCCCATGTCGAAGTCTCAATGGAGGAGGTTCCAGAGGCAGAAAAGGGCTGAGAGAGACGCAGTAGAAGGACTCAACATCAAGAAGAAAAATGCTGACAAAGATAAAGCACAGTCCAACAGAAACACTCAGGCAGAGAAGGGAAAACGTCCCAAAAGGAACAACACCAACAACATGTTGCAACCGTCAAAACTCACCAACATAGTATCAGAGGGTGACGAAGAAACTGATAACTTTGAGTCTGACGAAGAAGGGTAATTCGACGTAATATGCAATGTGGTTTCAGTCCTCCCTAGAGACTATGACAGAGTGATGGAAATCGAAGACGAAGAAGAAAATATGATAGATAGTACTGTGGGACCAAGGCCTGTGTGTTATTACATCATGAACAATTGATGTGTCGAAGAACAAAATGCCTTCTTTGAGAAGCCAGACAAATCAATGAGGGGGAATTTGAAACCTTTATTCATAAAAGGAAAGGTCGAAAATGTAGGCGTCAACAAAATACTAGTGGATGGGGGAGTTGTAGTGAACCTAATGCCCCATTACATGATAAGAAAGATTGAAAAAGATGACTCTGATGCAAAACCACACAACATGGTTCTGTCGAACTATGAAGGGAAAGTGGGCTCAACTATGGGTGTTATTCAAGTAGATTTGACAATTGGCACTATCATCAGGCCAACAATGTTTATAGTCATAGCTTCGAGGGCCAACTACAATTTGTTGTTGGGAAGCGAATGGAACCATGGAGTTGGAGTTGTACCTTCGTCCATGTATCAGCGCATGGTCATTTGGCGCCCTGATGGAATCGTCGAAAACATCGAAGCACACCAAAGCTACTTCATGACTGAAGTGAACAACGTGAACAGTCGAAACTTCAATAAAAATCTGGCTCACATAGCTCCTTGCAATCCAACTGAGTTTGACCTGAAAGCATCAGACAATGCCTATTGTTCCATGTACCTACACCCAACACATGGTTTTCAGTGGGACAAGGAGGTGATTGGTGAAACAAGCCATGTATGGGGAACCTCTAATATAGAGCCAGCTGGCTGGGGTAACGAGTTCGACGATGATGATGAGTGAAGCATCAACATTGAATAAATTGACGACCTACATGGCCGAAAATAAACTAAAAGTGGCTCTAGAGACCGAGATAAAATATATGGTTGTCGAAACCAGTGAAGAAAATTTAGACCCACCATGCCCTCCCCAGGGCATTGATGGAGAAGATAAAGACAACGTAATAGACAAATGGCAGGATCAAAAGCTTGATGCCATTTATGATGACGAACCTTTGGGGTTCGAAAAAGACCCAATATCAACTAGTTTGAAGATGGTGGCATATGACCCTTTGGAGGAAATCAATCTAGGATTGAGAGAAGGAAAAAGACCAACCTACATAAATGCTAACATGGACCCCCAGTTCAGAGTCGAATTAGTCCAGTTGCTGAAGGAGTTTAAAGACTGTTTCGCATGGGACTATGACGAAATGCCCAGCCTTGATAGAAGCTTGGTCGAACTAAAGCTTCCTATCATAGAAGGAAAGAAGCCTGTAAAGCAGACTCCAAGGCGGTTCGCACCAGAGGTCCTGTCGAAAATAAAAGAAGAAATCGAAAGACTTCTCAGATGCAAATTCATTCGCCCAACCAGGTATGTCGAATGGATTGCAAATATTGTACCTGTGATAAAGAAAAATGGCACATTGAGGGTGTGCATTGATTTTCGGGACTTAAATTCAGCCACCCCTAAGGATTAATATCCTATGCCAGTGGCAGAAATGCTAGTAGACTCTGCAGCAGGCCATGAGTACCTGAGCATGCTAGATGGATACTCTGGCTACAATCAAATCTTCATTGCAGAAGAAGATGTTACCAAAACAGCCTTTCGTTGTCCTGGAGCAATAGGGACTTACGAATGGGTAGTTATGCCCTTTGGTTTGAAAAATGCTGGATCTACATACCAAAGGGCCATGAATTCTATCTTCTATGATTTCATTGAAACATTCATGCAAGTATATATTGATGATATTGTAATAAAGTTTGTTTCAGGAAAACATCATTTAGACCATCTTTGACAATCCTTTGAAAGGATGAGAATATTTGGTTTAAAGATGAATCCCCTCAAATGTGCGTTTGGTGTGCAGGTTGGAGATTTCCTAGGTTTTGTGGTCCACAAAAAGGGAATCGAAATAAACGACAACAAAGCTAAAGAAATAATGGAGGCGAAAGCGCCATCAACAAAGAAAGGATTGCAATCACTGCTGGGAAAATCAATTTTTTAAGAAGATTCATTTCAAACCTCAGTGGGAAGACGTAGGCTTTCTCTCCTCTGCTTCGACTCAAAAAAGAAGACTTCGCATGGGGGCAAGAGCAATAAGACGCTTTTGACAAGATCAAGGGATACCTAGCCAGCCCTCAAGTCTTGATTCCTCCTAGTGGGAAAAGAAGCATGAGGTTGTACATATCAGCATCCGACAAGACCTTAGGAAGTATGTTGTGTCAAGAGGATGAAAATGGCGTCGAAATGGCCATTTACTATCTCAGCAAAGTCTTAAACGATGCTGAAACTAGATATAGTGTAATAGAAAAATTATGTTTGTGTGTGTATTTTTCTTGTACAAAATTAAAGCACTATATAAAACCAGTTGATGTATTTGTATCATCTCATTTCGACGTAATAAAATATATGTTGTCTAAACCCATTTTACATAGTCGAATTGGGAAGTGGGCTCTAGCACTAACTGAATATTCCTTAAAATACATACCTTTGAAGGCTGTAAAAGGACAAGTGGTAGCTGACTTTATAGCTGACCACTCCATAGACGAAAATGAAATAAAATACGTCGAATTGCAGCCATGAAGACTATATTTTGATGGTTCCAGCCACAAAAATGGTGTAGGTATTGGTATATTAATTATTTCTCCTGATAAAATTCCAACAAAATTCAAGTATAGGGTCGAAAACCCATGTTCAAACAATGAAGCCAAATATGAAGCTTTAATTGCTGGACTTGAAGTGTTGTTGGAATTCGGGGCAACAAAAATCGAAATAATGGGCGACTCAAAACTAGTAATAAAACAATTGACCAAAGAATACAGATGTGTCAAAGAAAATCTGATTATGTACTTTGTTATAGCCAATAGACTCCTCAAAACATTCGACACTGTGGTTTTTAAACATATACCTAGAATAAAAAATTAAGAGGCCAATGACTTGGCTCAAATTGCATCAGGTTATAAAGTGTCGAAAGAAAAACTGGAGACTGCTATTGAAGTGAGTGGAAGAGTTGTATCGACCAAATTACCCCCATCAGATTTGGAAACGATAAAAATTGGTTATGGGGATGATGAAAACTTTGAAATCTTTAACATAGATAATTCAGAGAAAGAAGATTGGAGAAAACCCATCAAAGAGTATCTCCAAGACCTAAACCAAAAGGTGGAAAGAAAAGTAAGATATAGAGCTCTAAGCTATGTACTTTTTGGAAACAAATTATTCAAAAAGACTGCAGAAGGAGTTTTGCTAAGATGTTTAGGCGAAGAAGAAGCATACATAGCTTTGTCGAATGTACATAGTGGTACATATGGTGTACACCAAGCAGGGCATAAGATGAAATGGTTGTTATTTAGACAAGGTTTATATTGGCCAACCATGCTAAAGGATTGTGTCAAATTCGCAAAGGGTTGCCAAGAATGTCAAGTCCATGCAGGCATACCACATGTCCTTGCGAGCGAATTGCATTCGATCATAAGACCTTGGCCATTCAGAGGTTGGGCCTTGGATTTAATTGGAGAAATCCGACCAGCTTCGTCGAAAGGACAAAAATACATCTTAGTAGGAGTCAATTACTTTACTAAATGGATTGAAGCCATACCATTGGTGAATGTGGATCAGGAGGCAGTCATAGAATTTATTCAAAAATATATAATTTATAGATTTGGAATACCAGAAACAATAACCACTTATCAATGGTCTGTGTTTACTGGTAGAATTATGCAAGCTTTTGCAAAAAAACAGGGTTTAAGTTATTAACCTCTACACCCTATTATGCCCAGGCAAATGGAAAAGTCGAAGCAGCAAACAAAGTGATAATAAATTTGATCAAAAAGCATGTAGGGAAGAAGCCTAGAAATTGGCATAAAACTTTAGATTAGATTTTATGGGCTTGTCGAACGTCACCCAAAGAGGCCACTAACTCTACTCCATTTAAATTGACATATGGACATGATGCAGTACTCCCAGTCGAAATCTATTTGCAGTCCATACGTGTTCAAAGACATCATGAGATTACTTCAGAAATGTATTGGAGCATGATGATAGACGAATTAGTGGATTTAGACGAAGAAAGGCTACGCGCGTTGGACTTGATAAGGAGACAAAAAGAAAGAGTTGAAAAATCTTACAATAAAAAAGTCAAGTTTAAAGTCCTTTGTGTGGGTGATTTAGTTTGGAAGGTAATACTTCCAATGGGTCGAAAAGACAAATTAATGGGAAAATGGTCCCCCAAGTGGGAAGGGCCTTTCAAAGTTTTAAGTGTTTTTTCGAATGGTGCTTATGAAGTCGAAGAAATAGGCAAAAACGAAAGAATGTTAAAAATAAATGGCAAATACTTGAAAAAATATAAACCAATTATGCAAGAAGTAAAAATAAAAGTAGAATAATTGTATTAATGATTTTGCCAAATAAGCATTGAAGTCATTACAAAAGGGGCCTTTTAGGGCTACTAAATGAAAAGAAAATACATAAGCCTATTTCCTATTACAAAGGTCTGACTCTAAAGGAAAGACTCCTTGAGCTCTATGAATTTCTTTTTCTGAACTGAAATTCGACAGTCACACAGACTTTTGTTATAAGACATCTCATCGATCTCTTTGCCAAATTTTTGAGCCCTGTCTGCGTGATGAAGTCCTACTTTGATCTCCTCTTCGATTTCGTTTACCCTAGGTTGCTGAAGATCCGCTTTGCGCTTTTGTTCCTGAGCAATCTTGGCTTCAAGCTGGGCTACTTGCTCCTTGATGTTTTGAATGTTTTTATCACACTCAGCCACCTCGTGGGAATAAGCCTCAGAGAGTTTTGATAACTCTGAAACCTTTTCAGTCGAAGCTTCCATAACATCCCACTCAGCAGCCTGGGTTTCTTTCTTTTTGGAGATTGTTTGGATGTAATCCTGTCGACGATTGATATCTCCACTAACCACATCAATTATCTGAGTGAGGTCCATTACCAAACGAGTTTCATCAGCACTGGCCTCCAAGACATTCACTTGTTTGAGGAGGTTTTTGAGCCCAATTTGCTTAGTGGGATCCTCCTTCAAAAGTTTGAATAAATCAACACCAAGCACTTGGGTCTTAACTTCAACCATGATGGAGCTGAGAGTCTTGACCTCAGAGGTGGCCCCATAAGTAGTCAAACTGCTGGAAGAATCTTGAAATTTGTAGCGATTGCTGAGCATGGCCCTCAAGTATTCCAAAGGCTTCCTTGTCTTCAGTTTTTCAAGCTCCTCACGTGAGAAGATAGTCGAACCAGAAGATGGAAGGTTGTTTGGTGTTGGATCAAGAGTAATGTGAGCGCTAGGCCCAACCTCCCCTTTCGACTGAACTTTTCCTACTGTACTCTTGGCATTAAGGTTTTCTTCACCAGTATCTTGGGGATTATGTTGCTCTTCCTCATCTTGGACGTTGGACTCAACATCAGCCTTTTTGCCTTTGTCGTCTTTAGGGGGACTTTCTTTGTTGGCAGTAGACTTTGGCTGATCAGGAGAATTGTCTGTAGAGCCTTCCTCCATGGTGATGTCGAACTCAGCCATGGTTAGGGGTTTCAGCCTACCACTTTTGGGCGTATTTTCTTCTTGGGCTTTTTCGGTTCCACCAAGAGGGGAGTCTTGCAGATTGATGGGATGCTCCTCATTATGGATTTGAACCTGAAACAAAATAAAAGTTCAAAAGAAGAAGAGTATACAAAGGTCAAAGTAATAATTTGTCGAAGGTAAATTACCTGAGGGATTATGGTGTGGAAGCTAGAATTTCCACTCTCTGCATCTTGTGCAAGCTTTTTTACTGGGCTTGCAGGAGGGGTCTTCCTCGACGTCACCAATGATCTTTAAGAGGAAACTGTCTTTATTTTGGTAGGCTTCTTCCTCTTCAAGGGTTGTACGTCTGGAGATTCGTCACCTGAATCTTCAGAAGGCACCTTCACTTCCTCTACTTTTATTTTTTGGGGAGTAGGTAGCTTTCGACTCATCTAAAAATCAAAGAAATTTCAATAAATAAAATAATTGCATAACTGAGATATTCTCTTTGCAAAAGGATAGAAAAAGAACCTTTTTTGTGGAGGTGGATTTCTTGGTGGACTTGACAGGTTTGTCTTTGACATCGCTCTTCTTACCAGTAATCTTAGCAGCTGAAAAGAGAAAGAAGTTAGAAAAAAGAAGAAACTAAAACATAGATATTGAATACAAAGATGAAGTCGAAATCTTGGTTACACCTTCAAGAATGGTAGATTCCACACGAACGTGTTCTATTCCAATATTAAGGTGCCCTGGGTAATTATCCAGATGATATTTGGTTGGAACCACACGCTCATCAAGCTTTTTTCGTGACTCTTGAAGCAATTTTAAGCCGGAGCCACATGCAAACCAATCTGGAAAAGGTAGGCTCAGAGCCACACCAAAACTAGAAGTTGGTAGAGGTGGAAACTTTGGTGGATAGCTAGTATACGCAAAGTTATAACGCGCCTCTTTGGGGATGTATGAGGGTAATACCAACTTCTCCAACTTTTCTGTAAATTTATGCTTCAGAGTCACAGCTGCTTCGCCTATGGTTCGCCTAAGATCATCTGCCCTATAAATTGTTTCAAAATATTTTTGAAATTTATGAATCTCTTTAACATACTGTTGAGTACCTTTCTTGGTTCGATCCTGCATGAAAGCAAAGGCATTGATCAGAAGAGTGTTAAAGTCAGATGCATCATAAAACCTGTTGAGATAATACTCTTTCCACCAAACGTCGAACTCCTGGGTGCAGAGGAAGACTGGTCGAAAGACCACTGGCTAGATCTCCAAAGCAGCGTCATGTAGCTTTTCTGAAAGCTCTATACTCTTTGACTTAGTGGAGGTTGAGTTGTAGAAGATGATGGATCCTTTTTTGGGATAAAGGGACCTTGGCTTCAGCTGTATCAACCCAAATTGTCGAGCCACTAAATTTGGATGATAAACTATTAGGGCCAACTTAGAATTGGACATGGTGGGGTAAGAGGGCAAGAACCTGGGTGTAAGGAACAATTTCCATATGGCTAGAAAATTTTCCTCTTCCTTTTGGTGTTCCACAGGGAGTTGTCTGGTGAACCACTTGGGTCTGACAGTCCTATTGGAAAAAGGTGCCATGCTTTCCTTGAAGTTATAGATCTTAGTGAACATATTCACGTAGTTCATGAAGGATCGTCGAAGACCTAATCCCTCTTCATAAGGAGTCAGCTACGCCAGTCTTTCCCATTCGACGTGTCTATCCTTGACATATTCTTCGTCCACTAGACCTTTATCAGGAAGACCAGATTCGAAAGTGGCATTGAGCCATAGTTGAAGAAGCCATAAGGGGCCTGCCAAACCGAGGTTTCCATTGTCTTTAACTTGCTTGAGAGATTTGACACTCTCACTGATGGACTCATAGAGGTTGGCCAAAATTAATTCACTAAGACGCAAGTTCTTGCCAACATGAAGTTGATTGGCTAGGGGTATGTACTTCTTTAGCACATGAAGGGACCTCGTGCAGAACACAAATTTCGACAGCCAAAGGGTGAGGAAAGCTATGTGTTTTACATCTGATACCTCAGTAGAGTCTTTGACATGGTAACGAGAAATAAAGTGGGAGTATGAGGCGAAACTAGTCTCAAAACCTATAGTATTTTCATCCAATACAGTTGGATCGAAAACTGCCCCTAATGGACTAAGGCCTACTATAGCAGCTAGGTCGAAGAGAGTAGGGGTCATCATCCCACAGGGAAGATGAAAGGTATTGTAGGTACTGTCCCAAAAATAGAGGGAAGCAAGTATCATGTTGGTACAGTAGTTAGGGCCTTCTCTCGACAATTGGATCAAGTCATAGATACCAATTTTCTTCCAGATCTTACCCTTGGCTTTTTCGACCCTGTCTACCCAGTTTACATATTCAGAAGGGTCTTTCGACCAGGGACAACTTCTAAAAATCCTAGGCTGATTCAGATAGGTCAAATTTAGGGTAGCCATTTCAGGGTTTTGTTCAGCAGGTTCTATTGATTTATCACTAGGCTTGGGTGTTTTTCCTGCACCTATGGGTTGTGTACGATAATAAGTAGGAAAAAACTCCTTGAGGCGAGTTTGGTCAGCATTAGGGTTAGGAAGGGGACCTAACATAGTATGGCACTTGCCAGATATTGAAAGAGGAATGAGTACCTGAGAATAGTAGATGCTGGCTTTCTCTCTTTCATTTGGGGGTTCTGGGACGTATTATTGGTTGCCCACAATCTTTGGTCCAAGAATCTTGTGTGCGCAGGGGAGAGCTGATGTGTTCTTGTCTTGTGTTTTGCTTGAAGTTGCCATTGTTGATGATGAAGAAGTTTGAACAAGAAGGGGCAGAATCTGGGTATGTGATAAGAAAGAGAGTTGAAATATGTAAGTTATGGAAGCGAAAGTTTTTCAGAAGAAATAAGAGGGGTATTTATATTAGAAGTTGGAAAGAGTATGGCAGACCTAGGTTTGTGGAGTCATGGGGATCATGTCCAAGAACGTGGGCTAGATGTGAAGGGTTAGAGAATCTGATGATTACTTTTTATGATTTGACAAAAAGTGAGATTTTGGGAATCAACGCATTTAATGCAAGATAAACGCAAGATCTCAAAGATCAGTGTATTTAATGCAAGACATGAAGTCGAAATGAAGGATTCGGCAACAAAGATGCTTTCTCCAGAAGTCAGTCGAAATACCTTTGTTGGGGGCAATTTGTATACATGCAATTTCGACACCATAGGAAAGCCCTATTAGCTGATGGAGTTGTCAAACTATGTTCCTTACACGTCATCATTATCTGACATGGCAGTTTTTCAACACTTCTTATCTCATTATACTTTAAATAAGTGATGTGTGTGTCTTTGAAGATTTTCGACAGAATAGGATCACTCTTTCTTCCAAACATGTCCAGAATCTTAGATCACTCTTTCATCCAAACATGTCCAGAATCTTGAGAAGGTTTGTGATGATTTGGTTCATGATATGACGAACAATTGTATGTCAAAAGCGTGGACGAGTTGCCCTTTAGGGAGTTCTTTACATCACTACTAGGAAGTCCTCTCGTATTTTTGACAAGAGATATGAAGGTAGGGATTCAACGAAGAAGACGTTGGGACTATTTGAATTTCAAATGAATTCGACATGACAAGGAGATACGTTGTTTCGTTAGTTAAAGGGCAGTTTTCATGATAACGATTTCGTCTGGTAGAAGATACGTGGAAGATTCTTAGGGATTGTTAACATGCAAAGTGCCAAGGGGAAAATTCTTAGGAATTGACCGTTATTCGACGGTTATTTCATTTGTATATAAATAGGATAGTTTGCTTTGTGTAAAGTGTGTGAAATTATGTACAATATTTCTGGGAAGATTACTCTAATACTTGTGTGTAAGAGAAAGGAGAATTATCTGGAAAATGTACGTGTAAACACCTTTTAATTTTCAGTTATAAAGATTAGATTTATAATTCATTCCTTGTTCAAGTTTATGCCTTTATTTACTTTTAAGCAATCTACTTTCCAACAATTTACTTCCAAGTCAATTTATGTTTCAACAAACCTTTAATGCAAACTTTAAGTTTCTTTGTTAGTTTCATTAGACAAACATTTCCATATTGTAATATCAACAAGAACAATCTTGCAAAGAAACCGTTCGGCAGAACATATAAAAACCAATAAGACTCATACATTAAGAACCTATCCTTAAAATTTAGCACATGTGTCCTAGGACTTGTGTGGTTGGTCCTGCAAGTAACCCATTTCCAAGGAATTGGTAAACCAGAGGTTGTTCGCCCAAAACACCATCGAACACAAGGTAATATTCTTTTCCTCCCTCAGTTAGTCGGTCTTTCACATAGTCTTCAATGATACATTGTTCATTATACGCCCAACTTAATGAAATGTATATTCGACTATATACTTACATGCACCAAACTTGCAATTTCGGAAGTGTAATACACTACATCAAATTTCGGACACTGTTCTATAATGATAACGTTTTATAGTGATAATGTTCTATAAGACACTTAAATCCTGCGAGAAAATACCTTACATCTTCAAGAGTTTAATACATTACATCCAATTTCGGTCAATGTTCTAGCGGGAGAGATTGTGGTTTATTTGTTGTTGCAATGTACAAGTATAAAGTGGTTTTTCATTTGGAATGGGGTCTAATATCCCATTGTGGTTATCTACAGGGGGAGGGTTGTACAATTACTTCCTTTTATAGAAGCGCGATTTACAACACTTCTACTTGGAGCTTGATCATCACCATCAACGTAACGATGATCTTCATTTGTTCGTTGTTCAAGGTTTTAACTTAATCTCTACATCATAACATTAAATTAGAACATAAAACAAAAATAAGCACAACATATATCATACATTTCTGATAAAACACTAACATCTCAAGTAAAGCACATACAAAATATAACTCTTGTAAATTTTCCATGTTTTTCTTCCTTTTTTCCCTCTCCTCTTCAAACATCCTCCTTTGTTCTTCCAATTGCTTCTCAAGATTCTCAATCTTTTTTCGTTGAGCATTCAATTCATGGGTTTCAGTGCTTCTTCTTTGAGACCCAAACTATGACCTCAAGTCGACACCTTCTCCAACACCACAGACACAACCTCCATGCTCAGCTGTTCCGATAGGTTCCACTAATATATCATGTCGTTCTTCTGGAACAAATGTGCCTTCACGGGCCTCCATAACCAAATTATCCTATACAACACGAGCAACTTACATAAGCAAACACATTTAAATAACATAAGCAAAACAAAACATATACTTATAATTTTCTCAGCAACTACTCTTGAAGCCTCATAGATGTACTCTCCATTAGATCTTACTTGAGCCCTCTTCCATTTCTCATGTCTTGACGACAAAGATGGGATGTCGCCATCTCCTATTTGTTGTTGTTTTCCTGCATGATCCTCTTCTCAAGTTTCATGTAACCCCCATAGGATAATTTGTAGGGGTACATGTTTTTTGCCTTGTTTTGAACTCCTACTTCGCTTTTAGCCCGTTATTAACAAAGTGAAAAATGTGTATGATTAATATCTATAACTCATTGGTATAATATTATTGGTTACATAAGACTAGTACTAACATTGAATTCCTCAGAATGACGTTTTTTTCGCAAACTTGTGCCACACCTTTGATATAAACTATATTGAATCCATGGACGTTCGAGACCGCTCTTAGGCCTCGTAATGTAGTCATCTGTGAGTTATGACTTAAATCCCCTTCAACGAACACCTGTATAAGTAAGCCACTTTTGTTTCAATTTTGAGTTACCGACAATATCAAAATTCAACTATATTTAAATCAATATATAAGTAAGAATTAGAAACTATAGGTGGTGAATTAGAAACTATAAAGTATGAATTATAAACTATATAATACCGTAACGTTTGTCCATATGTTGTCCTTGACATTATCATCCACTTATCTCCAGTCATCTATCAATATACTCCCTTTGCTATGTGCAAGGAACGAAACATAACTCTTAAAAGTAGAGTAATATGGACAATCCACTACTTTGTATAACAAATCAAACTCGATCAGAATTTTCACACTCGATGAGTTGCGAACTGATGTGAATTGGGGTATCATTGTGACACCTCTCTGTGATCTTTTTGATTGAGTATCAATCGTTGGAGTTGTATTCACAGAACACTCAATCGTTTGAGTATCTTCGCTGCTTCCTGATGAAGAACTCGACAAGGTCGACATCTATGTTAAAAAACAACAGCAGTAACATGAACAACAAAAGCATAAAATACAACATGAACAACAAGAACGACAACCCTGAAAATGGAAAATGAATTTACTGTAGATGTATGGGGAAAATAGTTTACGTACCCTAAACGTGATGACTAAGTAAACGGTGTTGGTGTTGTTGTTGTTATTATTATTGTTATTGTTGTTGTTGTATTCCTTCCTTACGACAACGACAATGTTGTTGTTATCTTCCTTCTTGATAATGATAACTTGGTTGGTGCATAATCTTCCTTTCGTAACAATCGTGATGATAATGACGAAAATGACAACAACACGGTGAATAATGGATACTGATAATGCAAGCTTTGGTTAAAATCATGTATTGTTTCACAGTATTTAACGTCGGGGTTTAGGGTTGAAATTGTGTATCGTTTCGTCTAGTTTATATTTTCAACGAAAAAAAGGATACTGAATGAACTCTAGGTTTAGCATGCAGTCGAAGTTCGCTCACATACTGTTGTCAAATTGGACCTTATGTTATGAATACAATTGTTTAAGTTAGCTTGTACCCTAAGTTAACTTGTAATGGGTAATTGTTAAAAAGCTCATTAGGTTCGTGTGTTAGTTTATTATAATAACATACTAGTCTCTCATATTTTGAATAAGAGAAAATAGGAAGATAAAACCCTAATTCAAAAGTGAGAGAGGTTTTTTATTATTCTTGTACACTTGTAATCTTGTTTCAAGAGAAAGAAAAGAATAACACTTTATAACTTATCCTTGTTGTTACCCTTGTGTTCTCATAAACCCTAACCTTTGTAGGTTTCTTGATCTCAAAGAAACCTATTATACCTAGTCTCTAAGGTATCTGATTCACAACACATCAATTTGTATCCCTTAAACTCATTTTAGAATTCAACCAGAAAATAAAAGCAAAAGCGTACCTGAGTTTGTTATTGAAAATTGTTGAAGGTTGTCGAGTACGTGATATTGCAATTATAGAGTTCCTTATGAATCCTTGAATATCTTGTAATGGGGATGAAAAGAGAATTTTTTTCTGATGAGTCGTCTTTTAAAATCGCTTTACAAATGATGATCATAATCCATATAAATAACCTTAATGTTATTTCTTACTTTTCAATATTCTAATTTGGCCCCTCATCAAATTAGATATCGACTTATGATATCTACATAATAATCTCATATTTAATAACATTAATGTTTTTAGCCACATACTTAATATTAATTAGACCACTACAATTTTGGATAATTAGATAACATCCCTAACACATGCAATATTACATATGTGACCAAAAAATTCTAACATATCATCCATAACACTGTATTATTGTATAAACACTACAAATTGTACCATTTAAAATGACCAGGCCTTGAAATTCATCACTTTCCACCAAGAGAAAACTAATTTGGGCACCTATTATTGTTTTTTATTCAATATGTCAAGATAAAGGAGAAATATACGGATTTTCGAATGATTCTTTCAACTATAAATTTTATTAATATTTTGGTTTCAGTCTTCTTGACACAATACCTTTGTTTTACATATTGTGTAGGAAAATATTCATTATCCATTTCAAACACGTTTTATGTTACTAAATAGTTTATTGGTGATGAATTCTCAAATGTTAATGAACTTCATAGCAAGTATACATTTTATGTTTATCCATTTCAAACACATTTTATGTTACTAAAAGTATATAATGATAATAATATCGAATGAATCAGCCAATACATCCTTAGGTGATTTATACATCATGTAAACACACTCTATCATACATTGAGAATTTTTACTTCTCTATAGATCACCTAAGGATTTATTGGTTGATTCACTCGATATTATTCATTTTTATATATTTTTGTAAAATATGTCTATCATATAGCGAGATTAGATTTAACTTCAATATAGACTTCATAAGGATGTATTCATCATACCAACATGTGATTTCACATTCACAACTTTGGTCACAAACACCTGGTGGGTCTGTATGTTATACTGATGACAAGTTCATGTTGAACACAACCATTGTGCATTTGTCTGAAATATGTCAACAAGTCAATGTATAAGATACTCAAAACTTTATTTCACTCCTAATAACCTTTATTACTTAGTTAAATACACCTTCTGATTTACCTATGATGATTTTACAAAATTCCTCTGCTAGTTCACTTTTTGTATGACCGCTGAAAAAGATAGACAAGCTTAAAACATCAAAGTTTAGGTGGTACTATCATGTTTGCTCCAAATGACAAAAGTAACTAAATAGATAAACCCCTGTATTCATGTGAAGATGAACATACCATAAAAGCTATAATTTTTAGGTTTGTTATTTCTTGATATTTCATCATGTATACCACTTATGCTATTTTTGACCAAGTGTTTAGTTTATATGAAGTTTTTATGCATTATTATGATCTTAGTATAAATATAACAAACTAGAAGTATAAGTTGTTCATGGAAAGAGTAGATGTTCTTTTATATTTTAGGACCACTGTAGTATACAATTACTTAAACTTTCTGTTGTTGAATTGCACAAGACAATGATAAAGGTTAAGATTGTTTCAATTAGTCAGGTTTTAATTCTTGACTACATCATTTTTTAATCACTTTTTTAATTCTCTGTATATGTTGGTATTATCGATCCATTGGAATATACATTGGCATTTGATACATTACTTGGAAAAATGGATTTCAATTTTAAGTGGCAATCAAAGTGGATAACTTGCTATGATGTGTCCATAAAACAAGCAAAATTTGTAATCAACAAATTCGTAGGTTATTGGGGCAGAATCTAATGTTGAATATTTCTACAATATTCTCTATAATTTATTTGTTTTCTTATTGTATATATTTCTGACTTAATAATTTTTCATATAATTTAGGTTGTCACTAAATCTCTTGTCCTAGATAATGCTGTAATCCAGGTCTTCTTTTAAACCTCTTTGGATACCTTTTCAACTTTTGTGATAAAACTTACAATTCAATTTTTTCCATATAATTAATTTGGAAATGATGGACAAGGTTGGCATCGTGGAGTGAGGCTAATGCCTAGAGGTTGTGGAGGACGTTGAAGTGTTAAGTCTTTATGTCATTTGTGTCAAATATCGTGTGGAAATTTTCTATCATGCATTTCATAGTTTAAGTCATCATGCATTTTATGTTTTACTTTTGGTTTGTTTTTGCTTTAAGCTTATATTTTGACAATGTTACTACTATTTTAATGTGAGATAATGGTTTTGCTATGTGTATTACCTTTGATGACAATATTGTAATATTGTGTTTCTATTTATGTTATGTTAAATTCTCTTTGTGTATCTTCCTATAGTAGTGTATGTGAGTGCACACTCTTTCTTTGCAAACGCCTTTGTGTGGTATATGGTATTTGTGATTTGTTGTATCTATGTGATACTTCTAGTGGCTTTTTTGTCTCTTTTTTATGTTGTCAAAGGGGGAGAAGCATATGCAAGCTATGAAGCTATGATGCAAACAATCAGGGGTCAGCTTTCATAAAGATATTGAATGCATTGTTGCAAGTTTTGCCATCATAAAAAGGGGGAGTATGAGAGTGCACCTTTCTTGTAGAATTGTTTTGAATGATGTTAACACCAGGACAATTCAGCATTTATGTATATTGCATGATATCCTATAAGTTTAAATGTGCATCTTAGCATTAGAAAGCATAACAACATGTTAGAAAAGATTTAGAAAAGGGTTCGTGCATCAAAAACTAGTTTTTACGTGAAAAATAGTCTATAGGTTGACACATAAGTACTTTAGGTCGACACATAAGTGTTTCAAGTCAACACATACAAGTTACATATCTATCTATGTAACTCATTTTTAAAGTATGTAGCTTATGTTTGATGTGTTGACTGCATAGGTTGGCACATGACCTTTAGAGGTTGACTCATGCATCAAATATGTCGACCTATAACTTACATAGGTCGACACATACACTTAAAATCTTGTAAAGTTGCATCTTTTTCTAAATCTCTTGCATTCATTTTTCTTCTTACTTTGTCACATATGTATATACTTCATACATGCATAATTTCTTTTTAGTGTTTTTGAGAAAATCATAAACGAAACCGGTTTCAAAGAGTGCTCTTCATATATAACCTTAATTCTATACATACACACAAACAAAGTACACATAATCATTCATTTTTTAGGTGCCATATAGATTTAGAGTTGATAATGTCCAATTTAGGTTGGTGAACTGTAAATTGGGTTGAGATCTTTGAAGGTTTCAAATAATAAAACCAATGTGGCTTTTTCCTTCAAGATTAATTTGGGATTTGAAGGTTTTAGACAATATTATGCAATTTGTATTTGATCGAGTGAAAGCTTTAAAGAACAAGGGTTTCTTGCAGAGGTGTGGCGTGAGATGGTGAATCAAATTGGTAAATCTTGGCCTATAAGAATTCAAAATCTGGATTTGATTGAGTGAAGGCTTTGAAGAACAAAGGGTTGATGCAAAGGAGTAACGTGAGATGGTGAATCAAATTGGTATTGTTGGGTGACTTGATCAAACTCAGATCAATGGAAGATAAAATGTTAGAATCAACATCAAACATATGTTTGTAGGATTGCCTTGTTACATTTCTATTGTAAACTACATTTGCAAAGTAAGGTTAATTTTCACTATCTCAATTCAAGTTCGAATTGAAGGCAGATGTACCCAGAGCGAGGCCGATTGGGGAACTTCATAAACACATCCACGTGTACTCTCTCTCTCTCACTTTTATTTTTCATTTTCAAATTATTGAATTCTTCGATTGTGTGATCAATATGTTTTGTTAAACCTTTTGATAACCTTTTGAACAAGGTTTTGTTGAGTTGATCACAATATATTTGATTGTGGTTGGATTTTTAAATCAACAAAACCATACATATTTCGAAACAAAATTGATCGCACATAAGGTGTTTGATAATTTGCCTCTATTACAATTTTTTGTGAATTTTTCCATTGGAAATAACCTATACCTTTAGCTATATCTCTTAAACAATTGTTGGTAAACTTTGATTGTTTCACTTATCATTATCATCGATTGGTTTTCACATATGTATATCCGAGCTTTTCGATAATGGTTCAGTTTAGACGATTTAATTCATATCACTTTCGCTAGCCATTGATTTTTGGAAAAAAAATTGTAAAACAATTTTTTAAGACCTAGGATCTATTTACCACCTCTAGATAAGTCGCCTTCATCTAACAAGACCTAGAAATGCTATCATACTTCTTTGGCATGGAATTTGTGAAGAGAAAAGAGGAAATGATCATGCATCAATAAACGTATGTGAAATAATTACTAGAAATATTTGAGATGGTTGGTTGTAAAGCAGACATAAATCCATATGAGACAAACACTAAGCTAGATTAGTGTGTAACCGAAGAAGAGGTAGTGCCACATTGTATAAACTAATGGTTGGTTCACTAAGGTACTTATGCAATAAAAATACATATATATGTTATACACTAAGTATAATGAGCATATTTATGAGCATACTAAATAAGTGTCACCTAGTAGTTGTAAAGAGAAATCTTGGGTATATAAAAGGAGCCTTGAAGCTTGGTTTGAAATTTCCAAGTGTTGTGAACAAAAGGAGAACAATTTTTATTGGCTATATTAATGTTGATTGGCGTGGAAACATAACTGATAGAAAATGTACATATGGTTATGTATTCTTAGACAATGAGGTAACCATTTCTTGGTGCACAAAGAAATAGCCAATCATATGCATTGTCCTCTTGTGAGGCTGAATATAAAGTAGGTTCATTTGCCTTATGTCATTCAATTTGGATTTACTCTTTGTTAAAGTAACTAAGGTATGGAGTGGAAAAGCCTATGAATCTAATGATTGATAACAAATCTGCAATAAGTTTGGCCAAGAAAAGCGATTTTTGACCAATACTCTTCAAAAGAAGGGATAACCCCTTTGAAAATAACTTTGTTGCGTGTTATCCAAATAATCCATGAAGTTTCCAACCAAATAATGACAACTCTCGAATGAGCCTCCTTCAACAAAAACAAATTGACCATAAACAGAAACTCAACGAGATCCTCCAAACAAAAATTATTGCTTAAATAAATCCAACCAAGATTTGCCTTTCAAATTCTCCTACCAAAGGGACAATAGCCAAACACATGAGATTTAGTTTCAACCTCCTTCGATAAAAAACGCAACGAAGGTCACTATCTTGGCAAATAATATTCCTCTTGGCTAGATGATCTTTCGTAGAAAGATAATCGAGATTCCACCGCAAACCAAATAATTTTTTTTTGACGCAGGCTTGATGTTCCATAAAACCTTAACATCACATCTCTCCCTCTATGAAATTTTAATGGTAGCCGAACTTTTCCTTAACATACAGTATGATGAATGAACATAAAACATCAAGGACCTCATAAGCACCCATTCAGTTACGTTGTTTCCATCCTTACAAACAAAGTTCACCTCATTAAAATCCTGTATCAAAGTTACAAATTCAACAAACTCAATTGTGTAATCCTACCCCTGAAGAGGATATTAGAAAACCAAAAGTCGTCATCCCAAAATCCCAAGGTTGCAATGCTCCTAAACTTAGAAGCAGTCTACGCATACACCTCCGGAAAGACCTCCTTAAGCTACTCGTTACATGCCCAATATCTGAACCAAAATGACGTATTACTTCTGTTACCAACTCTACACCAAGTGTTCTCCGCAAAACAATTAACACTTGAATCCTTAACTGAGTCAATTGATAACAAATCATGCCACCAAATTGGCTATCCACGATTATTACAACAAGAGTTGTTAAAGAACATCTTCACCTCTGATTGATCATATTTGTGATTAATCAAACCTTTCCAACTCGCATATCTATCGTTAATAATCCACCATTTCCACTTCATCAACAAAGCTTTGTTGAAATCCCCAAGATTGAGAATTCCAAGCCCCCCTCATCCTTAGATTTATAGGTATTATCCCAACTAGCCCAATGAATGGGTTTTTTATCGCCTAACCCTATCCAAAGAAAACTTATGATGATACTTCTTATTTCGCTCAAAACCTTCATCGACGCTTTATAAAAAGAAAGTGTGTAGACTCGGATAAAATTCAAGACCGAGTTAATCAAAACCACACGGCCACCAATTGACAAAGAACGACCTTTCCAAAATGTAATTTTATTTATGATATGATTGATCACTCCTTTAAAAATAAGTGTTTTCATAGGGATGCTGCCCACCAAGGAATTTTAAAGGTAGATACCCTGTTTTGCAGAACATAAAATTTAGGCGAAATCCAAAACCCAATCACAAACGTTGATACCATAGAGATTGCTTTTGCAAAAATTAATACGAAGGCATGAGATTAACTCAAAACCTCTGTAAAAAGCTTTAATGGTCCATAAATTATTGCTACAACCGTCACCAACAATAATGGTGTCTTCTGCGAACTGAATAATATCCAATGACACTTCATTGTTGAATTAGAAACATGTGAACTCGCCTAATTCTACCGCTTGATCCATCATTCTAGTCAATCCCTCCATGGCTAAAGCAAAGAGAAAGGGGGATAAGGGTCCCAATGACGAAGTCCGCGATGAACCTTGAAATCCTCATCCGTGCTCCCATTCACCAAAAACCGACACAGAGCTACTGAAAACACAAGCTTCCAACCAACTTAGCCATTTCTCCCTAAAACCCATCTTCCTAATAACGAACTTGAGATAATTCTAATTAATAGAATCATATGCCTTCTCGTAGTCTATCTTCAAAATAAGACAACTCCTTTTCTCGCGAATGGTTGAATCCATAACTTCATTCACCGTGAGAATTCCATCCAAAATGTTTCTTCCCGGAACGAAAGAGGAATGTTTTAATGACACAAACTTACCCATGACCTGTTTTAGTCTAGCTGACAGAAGCTTTGCTAAAATTTTATAAATGCTACTGACTAAGAAAATAGGAGGAAACTCCGCCAGAGATTGAGGATTGGTGACCTTTGGGATGAGAGCAAGAAATGACACAGTACATGATTTAAACATCTTGGCTTTCGTATGATTGGTGACCTTTGCAGATTTAATTTCGTCCTCTGTGAACTCATTTTCCAAAATTCTAGTATCATCATCCCATAATACATTGAAAACCAAACCATCCGACAAAGGTCTAGTATTGCACACCTCGCTAAAAAAATCTCCCAAAGTGATCTTTAACGAACTACTTGACCATATTAGGATCCTTCATCACCACACCTTCTTCATTTTTCACAAACAAAAAATTCTTCTTATGCCTTTCCTTTAAAGAATTGTGGAAGTACTTGGAATTTTTGTCACTCTCCTTAAGCCAAAGTTGTCGCGACTTATTCCTTAGCATTCCTTCTTTGAAAACCAAGTTAGTCCAAAGTTTATCTAAGCAAACCGATCTATCATGAGAAAGCTTATCCACAGATCCTTCAGGGTTATCCGTGATTAATTTGTCCAAAGAATTGATGTCATTGACATGACTCTCCATCCTCAAGTCAAACCATCCAAACACATTAATGTTCCACCATTTGAGTCTCGCCTTTAGACATTTAAGTTTTTCAATCAACCTAAAATCTCCCCTACCTTCCACCTTGAAATTAGACCATTCTTTCTTGATAAAATCAACGCAATCCTCATTCTTGAACCAAATGTTGTTTAAATAGAAATGCTTAGGCCCTCAATCACACTTGCTAGATTTCAACCAAATCGGACAATGGCCCGATATGTCTCGCTTACCAATCCATAGGGAATTCAAATTCCACTCCGAAATCAAATTTATAGATTAAAGAAATTTATCAATTTTGTTAGACGTTGAACCTCCTTCGTTGAAATAAGTGTATCTTCCACTAATACACAATATGTAAATCAGGTTCATTTTGTCTATGAAGCCATTGAAATCTTTCATCTCTTTAACTCCACTAGAAACCCTAAAACTAACTCTGTCATCAGCTTCAGAAGTGGTGTTGAAGTCCCCACCCACGCACCATTCTTCCAGGTATCTCTTCCTCTTCAACCTCATTAAATCCCCCACATAACTTTCCTCTCTTTTCTACTACATGAAGCATAAACTTTGGTAAAATTATAAGTACTCCATTTCCAATACACGTTGATACCTACGAATCCATGGCCTTTGACGCTGAAATTTAGCTTAAGGAAATCGCTCTTCCACAATATGATTAGCCCGCCCTACGCCCCTGAAGAGTCATGTGAGGTCCACTCTATATCCCTATTTCCCCACAAACTCCAAGCATCCCAACAACTGAAAGCTTTGATTTTTTTCTTGGAGGAAGCAGACATCAAAATTGTCGGAATAAATGACGCAATTAATCCTTTTCCCCTTTGCTGAGTTTCTCCCACCTCTAATGTTAATAGAGACTAAATCCATGGCAAATATTTTTCAATCTCCTTCTCAGACAGAAATCCCTTTTTATCTTTCTTCTCCATCAACTCAGTAGCTAAGACCGAATCTCCACCCTTACTTCTACAAGAAATACCCATGTTTGCAACAGACTCCCACGCCACCCTACTAACCTCAATGTCAAAGTTCAAATTCGCACGATTGTTGTAGTAAATAACATCAGAATCAGTAAGAAATTCACAACATAACACAAATCCTCAAAAAAATTCACTCTCGTCTGCTTCTTGATTCTTTTGTTGCATCATTGAGTTGATCTGAGGTTGTTGTTTTTTTGGATTAAGACAAGCGAAATATGTCTGTTTCACCGTCCCCAATTCCCCGAAACCAGCAACAATGTTTCATCTTCTGAAAACTTTTACCCCATACCCTTACAGTTATACCAATACCCCTACATTTTTTTAAAATGCCAATTTTGCCCTTATTTTTAATGTATTTTTTATACTTTTTATTGTTCGTGTCAATTTTTATTCATCGGAAGACTTGCCGAAAGTGCATCGGAAAACTTAGGCTAAGACTTTCGGTCTTAATAATACCATTTGGATGTATTATTAAGACACCATAATACTTTTTGAAAGTGTTTCAGTTAAAAAAATTTCTAAATGAGTTTCGGCAACGGTTTAAAACTGTAATACCCCGTATTTTATTTAAAGCTCTGGACAATATTAATTGGTAATAATATTATTCCAGAATACTCTAAGAAATTTATCGGAACTAAATAGAGTAATTCATAGGATTTTATTTTATTAATTGATATTAGTTGACTCGGAAGTTTTATAAAATATCAGATTAAGAGACATTTTCGGATACTCTATAATTTTTGACCTATTGGTAAAAATATAAGTTTTTATATTTTTATATATATATATATATATAGAAAGATTATGAGAGAAAGAGAATGTGGGTAAGAACGAATAAAAGAAGAAAAGGAGAAGAGAAGAGAAGAAGAAGAGAGAAAAGCCCTAAAGCTCCAATTCCTCATTCCCGATCGTCCGTCCGTCGAATCAACTCAATCTTTCCACCAATCTTCATCTCTCGAGGTGGGTTCTTTGTTAGAAACTTTTATCTTTGATTTTGGTCGAGTTTTAGAGATGTTTGTGGTTAGGAATTAATTGGAAAATCTAAGAAAAATCGGAAGTTTAACGGTTAAAACTCGATTAAAACCTACCTAAAATACTCATATGATGATAATGGATATGTTTGATTATGTCTTGTTGCATTGGTTGATGTTTGGGAGTGTTTGGGTGTGGAAAGAGTATTTTCCCGCAATGCTGAAACTTCCTAAACTGGTGTAACTCGCTCAGCGAGCATACCTCGCTCAACGAAAGTTCCAGGGCGATTTTCGCTCAGCGAGACCTGTAGTTTCCAACTTTGGTTTTTAATTCGTAGCTTATGATTCAGATATCTGTTTTGAGCGTTCCACATATCGTTTTGAAGCTAATGGCATAATCTACTTATTAAGATCAAGAAACATTATTTTCGAGCCGACTTTTTCAAATGACCAAAACTTGATAAAATGGAAATTGTGAGTTAAAGATAAGGAATGGTGAGACTTGTAAGACACCTAGGAGGTCGTAGACTAATAAGAATCGAGGATCGCGCTTGATTGTGTTTCCCTTTGTTAGCTTGAGGTGGGTATTACATTGAGTCCCACGGGAAGCGAGAGTTAGCTTGAGGTGGGTATTACATTGAGTCCCACGGGAAGCGAGAGTTAGCTTGAGGTGGGTATTACATTGAGTCCCACAGGAAGCGGGAGTTAGCTTGAGGTGGGTATTACATTGAGTCCCACAGGAAGCGAGAGTTAGCTTGAGGTGGGTATTACATTGAGTCCCACGGGAAGCGAGAGTTAGCTTGAGGTGGGTATTACATTGAGTCCCACGGGAAGCGAGAGTTAGCTTGAGGTGGGTATTACATTGAGTCCAACGGGAAGCGAGTGATAACTTGAGATGGGTATTTTATTGAGTCCCATGAGAAGTCTAGTGGTTCATACTTGAGGTGGGTGTTCCACTGAGTCCCATGGGAAGTCTTGTACGATGTATTGCTGGGTTGTTTCGTTCGACTTGGTTATTTTTTAGAGGAACCTTTGTACTCATAGAATTGTTATACTTGACCCTTAGAGCTGAGATAACTCTAAGATAGGGAACCCACTGAGATGTTTTATCTCACCCCATGTTGATGTTGTTATTTCAGGTACTTTAGGTTCCGCTAAGGGTAAGGATAAGGCGACATGATTATCCTTACTAGATGATGGCTTAGTCTTCCGCTGTGGATTTTTGAGATCTTCGGATCTAGTTCTTAGATCTTTTTGTAGTTGAGCATCTTTTACTATTTTATAGCCTTGTTTAGTACCTTATGTTGTAGTGGCTATATTTATACAATGTGTTGCTAAGAACTTATTTGTATTTCAGTACCAAATTATTAATATTATATATGAAAAATATGCTTTATGTATGTCTTTTGTATATGGGTATTACAAAAACTGTGGCATAAAGTAAAGAATTTCATTCCGGAACACTTTTTGAAATTGTTTCGTTTAAAAAAAATTTTAAATGAGTTTCTACTACGGTTAAAAACCGTGGCCTAAAGTTACGAATATCTTAAATGTATTTGTTACTTTAGGCCACGGTTTTTAACCGTTGCCGAAACTCATTTAGAAATTTTTTAACCGGAACACTTTCAAAAAGTATTCTGGTGTCTTAATAATACATCCAAATGGTATTATTAAGACCGAAAGTCTTGGCATAAGTGTTCTGGTACACTTCTGATGAATACAAATTGACACGAACAATAAAAAATAATAAAAAATAAATAAGGGCAAAATTAATATTTTTTAAAAATTGTAGGGGTATTGATATAACTGTAGGGGTATGTGGTACAATTTTCTCATCTTCTTGAGCCTCTTGGGCTTACAAGTTTTATCCTTCTCACGAACTAAATCCAAATAATCCAAACCTAAAGGTAAATGGGCTGGAACAAGTGGCCCATTCGGATCACACACTTTGGTCAAAAGAGAAAGTGACCCACTTACACCTACTGGACAACTAGCAAGATGTCTAAGCTTGTTATCCTCCATTACGAGGCAAGTAACATCATTAAGCTTATTTGTACTCTCCAAGTCATGTCCATTCAAGACTAACATACCATCAAAGCATGAGGGAACTACAGAAAGGCCTTTTTTTGGCGGGGATTCCAAAGGAAGCTGAGATGAGAAAACCTGTAACACCTCTTCCCTATAAATAACCTCAAACTCTTCCATCCTATTATCCAGGTGCGCTGACTCTATGACTGCCTGTTGTACCCTAAAATTTTCCCTCCCACATTCAATATCATATACTTCAAGAGGTCTCTTAATACTCACAAGATTCTCAATTGGTCAAAAGGATTGAAGGATTCACTAGACAAAGCCTCCTCCTGAACAATGGATCTTAGAACTAGGGTTTTGAGTTTCCCCAAGCAAAATGGACTTCCAAAGCCTCAATTGGACTTAATAACATCCCATATACCTTAAATAATCCTCATGTAAAATTTCAAAGCTTTCCCAACAAGTTTGGTCAGTCAGATGCTCAGATACCTAAAAATCAGTTAACTTGGTCAAAAAGTCAGTTGAGGTCAACTCTTGTCAACTCAAAGTCAAACTTCAAGTTTTTTGGTCAATATAAATATTATAAGGTGAAATTCATCATTTTATCAAGGGTTGATCACAATTCATCAAGGAAACCTCATAATCATCAAGAATCAAGAGTTTCTAAATTAGGGTTTTCATAGTAAAAGTCAACTCAACTTTGACCAGCCATAACTTTCACATACTTCATAAACTATTTCCCATCCAAAGCTCATTTTAAAGGAAATTTAATTCTCTACAACTTTGTGTCTCACAAGCCAAGCCTAAAAATACTTCATTTAAAAGGTATGAGCTAAAACATTATAGGTCCTTTTGAAAGTCAACAAAATGTCAACTTTTTCCAAAGCTCATAATTTGAAAATGGTAAATGATATGGATATGGGTCTAAAAGGATTGGTTATAGGATACTCTAAGCTTTCTAAAAAGTCCTAGAACACCATCATAACATTAAAATTGAGGAAGTTATGCATTGTCAAAGTTGAGAAATTTTCAAGGGGTGTATGAAGTAAAAAAGGTCATAACTTCAATTCTCTTCAAATGGGCCCATAAAATTGCAACCCAAACTTGAAGATAAAGTCATGCACGACCCAATGACCAATTAATCTGATTTTTATAATTTATTTTATATTATTTTGGATTTTAATTATTAAAATTCAAATTAAATTGAAATAAAATATGAAAATCAAATATTTGATCCAATATTTGTTTTGGGATCAAATATATGACATTAAAGGTTGATTGGAAGCATTCAAATTCGTGAAAAACCATTATGGAAGTGATATATTTGATTTTTGGACAAAATTGGCAAGGATGTTTCTTCATGATCAAGTAACACCTAAATGCACCCAAGGCCCAACTTTTTTTGACCTAATTACATCATTATACATACATGAACAAAAAGCAATTGGAAGGGGACGAATTTTTCAGGGTAAGAGGCATAATTTCAAACCAAAATTTTCAAGAAAAAGTCATATTCGATTTTGGAGTTTGAGGCAGTTTCAAGGCATAACAAAGGTTGCAATCCATTCTCTGATGTTCATTGAACGTGTCCTATCCATTAACCTCATCCAATTTGCTCTCATATGCACAAACCAAATCCTCATTCTTTCACGTTTTTAATTTTTTCGTTTTCCTATATTCATGAGTTAAAAACTATATTTGGCTAATGATTTGTGTTTGTGATGTTACAAGGATTATTTCTAGGCATTCAATTTGAAGTTTCGTGGCCGAATGAGGGTAGAGCCATAATTAGGGTTCTTAAGGTTTCAAATTGGGGGTGCACGATGGAGATTATTTTACACGAAATCAGTGACATAATTGAACTTATAAGATCATAATAGACTGAAATATATGCTTGGACTGAATTTATTTAGTGTATTGTGTGTGTTTGTGTTTGCAGGTCTTGTAGTGACGAACTAAATTCGTCACTACAAGCTTTAGTGACGGAAAAAGTGTCACTAAAGCCTAAATGGACGGCTGGAGGTAGAAGAAGGCATTGGCGCGAATCTGGATTTTAAAATTTTGACTTATTTTATTAATTATTGTTTGGGGTTGTTTTCACAAACTATGCAGGTGATCTGATGGCAAGGCGTCGCGCGTGTGAAGTCAAGGGCCTGGGTTCGATTTCCAGGTCCCCCCATTATTTTTAATATTTTGTTATATTTTCAAATTTAATATATAATACACTTTGTTCATAATATTCCCAAGAGGCGCGCATGGCCTGGTGGCAGGGGCTGGAACTTGGTAGTGAGAGGGCAAAGGTTCAAACCTTGGTCTCCAACATTTTGGTTATTTCTCCCTTTCTTTTTTTATTTTATTTCAAATTACATATTTTCTTTAATATCTTTTTTTTATATAAAATAAACCTTTTTCTAAAACCATTTCTTATAACCATTTTTTTTGTTTATTTCTTTTTAGGTTAATTATTATTTTTAATTAGTATAATTAGGATTTAATAAATTTAATCTTAATCTAATTTTTAATAGAAACCCTAATATTTTATAAACCTAAACCTTAACATTTTTTCTCAATATTTTAAACCTTTTTTTATGAAACCTAAAAAGTTTTTTTTTTTAAAACCCTGAACCTTTTTTTTTATCAAACCTAAATTTTTCAAACCTTTTCTTTATTTCTACCCTCATTTATTTTTATGTTATTCATATAACCTGCCTTGTTATTATTGCTCTGAATTTTTTTTATCATTATTTATTTTTCCGTCATTATAATTATGTAATTACCCCAAGACGTTGTAATAGTTAGGATATTTATTTTCTGCCATTTATTTTATATTAACTGCGTGGGTTAGTAATATAGGGCGTGAAAACCTAATTCAATTAACCTGGACATAGATCACTAAATAATAAGATAAATATCTGAAAAGTAACATTCACACACGTAAGTCGATCATTTTATGATCGCCATCTACACCTCATAGGGTTTCCTCTCTCAGATGCCTTATAAATGGCCAGGTCCCTCGAAAGTGGAGGTGTCTTTAAATGCAAAGTCCCTTAACAAATAAATCATCATAGTCCCTTCCAGATTAAAAGATCAAAGGTCCCTTCGAGGTTGCCTACGAAATAATGATCTTGTCCCTTCGGTAAAAATGATGATAGTCCCTACGAATTGCTAAAGACACCTCTACAAGTTGCCTTCATTAACCATACGATGATCCTACGTCTGTCCCTTAACAAAATCCAAGGTAATGAATACATACTCCTTAATAGTAGGGACAATCTTACCCTTGAAAGGAAATAAAAGAATACGAAAGACCAGTCTATGGTAGGTAGTTCTTAGTTACTTGCTCAAATTTCAAAAATTCTTATTCACACCCCATTTTTCAAACTTAAAAGCTTTGTATACTTCCATACGAGGATCATTACAAAGACTTATGAAAATTTCTAAACACACATTATACATTTTTCAAACAAATAAGTGAGCTAAGTAACTAAAAGCCCATGGATAACCATGGATATAAAGGGTGCTTACACCTTCGCTTTATATAACCTACCCCCGAACTTAGAATTTTTAAAAAAGGTCTTTCCTGTTCTTTTATACCCTTTCCTATTGGATTAAATAAAAGTAGGTGGCAACTCTTGCTATCCGCAACATAAATAAAAAAGTCAGTTCTCCCACCGTGTTACAGAACTGGCGACTCTGTTGGGGAGTACTTTGTAAAAGAGGGGTTACCTTAGGAATTAAGATCACTTACTTGTTTGTTTTGCTTGCTTTATATTTAAGGGATTGTTATGGGGTTATTGTGTGAAATATTCTAACCCGTGTCTATTGTACCTTAGGTAAATGGCAATAGACCAAGGAAACTGTACGGCGTATACCGATATGGTTAATCTGGTGGCCATCGTTAGTGTGACTTCTTGGTTGGTGCTTATGTTCCTTAAGTAAGTTGAGGATAATATGGGGCTGCCATACGTTGTCATTAACACTAATTACCCTTTAGAACCTTAATTAACCCATATTGGCCTTTAGAAAGTAGTGAGATAGCCGACTTTGGAGAAGTCTAGAGTTGGTTGATACTCGATGCTACACTCATTGAGATCCTAATCTTGGGGGGTTTTGGTTGGCAAGTAAGTTGCCTACTGAATAACAACCCTTGAGAAGGATCAGTGATATTGAGATCCCTTAGAACCTGGTTCCTTTTGTAGGAAAGGATGAACCAACTAAACTTTAGGGGAAGGATACTTTCCTTTAAACCTCATGCAAGCCTCTAAACATAGGACTATTGTATGGCTTGCTTGTGTGTGCCACATGTTTGTGATTGAACATAACATCATGACATCATAAGCATATCATTCTCACTAACCATTTCAAGGACCAAAGGATTTATCTTTGTTCTTTGTTGCAGGTTATGGCTTCCACTTGTAGGAACACTATCCGGATCAACTTTGTAGGGATACCTCCCAAGCTTAAGTATTTGGTCTAAAAACTTCCTGAAAGCTCTCAATTCATCAAGAAGCATGGTTATCTACTTGAATTGGTTACCTCAGGGTTTGATGAAGATATGATGAGTGTCCTGTTCTAGTTATTTGATCCTAAACATCATTGCTTTACATTTCCCGATTATCAGCTGATACCTACAATGGAAGAATTCTCCAAGTTACTTGGGGTACCTATACTTGATCAGAAACCCTTCACAGGCTTAGAGAAGGAGCTTAAACCTGAAGTCATTGCTGCAACCCTACATTTGAAGAAATCAGACATTGTCCTAGAAACAAGAAGTGGAGTTAAGGGTATCCTTGCCCGAGTATTAATAGAGAAAGCTCAGGTGTTCTTGGATGCAATGAGTTACGATGCTTTTAAGGAGATCTTAGCCTTTCTAATTTATGGTTTCGTATTATTCCCTTCCAGACCAGTTCATAGATGTACACGCCATTAACATATTTCTGACTCACAATTCAGTGCCTACATTACTTGGAGATATCTTACACTCTCTTCACACTCATACTACGAAAGCGAGAGGAACTCTAATGTGTTGCATACCTCTACTATCTAGGTGGTTTATTTCTCACATTCCTCGATCCGTGATGAAGAATGAACAGGGTTTGAGATGGTCTAAAAGGATAATGTCACTCTCTCATTCAGACATTCACCGATGTTCCCGATCTATGGAATGTGTCACCATCATTGACTGTTGTGAAGAGTTTCCTATTGGTCCACTCCTTGGCATAAGAGGGGGCATTACTTACAATCCTTCTTTAGCTCTACGTCAGTTTGGTTATGCTCGGAGTAATAGTCCTCATGACATGCTTATTCAGGGTATTGTGTTTGATTACGACAACGATCTTCAAGATTACCATCAAAGGTTTATACGAACTTGGAATAAAGTAAACAAGGTTGATCGTAAGACTCTGGAACCAAAGTACGCCATTCCTATGGAACCTTACCTCAAATGGGTGCGGTCTCATGCTCAGACTCTTATGATTCCATATCCCATTGTTCTACCATTTACTACGGAGTCTATTATGGAAGGAGATGTTCCTTATACCATCCTTCATCCAGATATGCCCACTGATTTGGAAGAGCTGCAGAAGCCTTGGATCCAACCAAAGGAGCAAAGAGATACCTTTGAAGCTTAATTCAGGATTAGCCAAGAAAGAGTGCTGGAACTAACAAAGCAACTTCACGAGGAGCGGAATCTCAACACATATCTCAACACTAAGAGGAAGCGTCCATGGGAGACTTAATTCTCAGATGTTTTATTTTCTTTATAAGTTTTGTTTATTTTAATTTGTAAGCCCAATGGGCAATATTACTTCAAGCCAACTAATAAGAGTTTTGTTTTTGTTTGTTTTAACAAATTTAAATCATGCGGTCCTTGAAACCACTGCATATGCATCTACATACCATATCATTACATGACAGGTTTTCACAACAGGTTTCTCATCTTCTCGCTGTTTATTTCAGCATAAATGGATCTCGAACAATCTGTCAAAGATCTTCAGATTCAGAATGCACAATTTCAAGAGATGATCCTGAACTTGTCCAAGGGACAAGGAGAGTTGAAAACACTCCTGACCAAGAAGAAGAAGAAGAAGACCAAAAAACCAGTTGTTTTCATCAATTTGAGAAGAAGATTCAGAGCTCCGATCAAGACAAATGATGAGTTTGAAAACCCTGGAGATAAAGATTCTACAGAAGAAGAAGGAAGTCCACATGGTACTGCTGTGAATTCTGATTATGAGGAAAATTATTATCATGATTCAACTGGTGATGAGAAGTATAAGTTGCTGGAAGATCGTGTGAATGCTATGGAATTACAGAAGACCTGTGGGTTGGATTTTGGAGATCTGAGTTTGATTTTTGGAGTTGTCATTCCTATTGGTTTCAAGGTTCCTACTTTTGTGGTGTATGATGGTGTGTCATGTCCTAAGCTGCATCTGAGGTCTTATGTCTGGAGGATCCATCCACATACTGCTGACAGGAAGCTGTGGATTCATTTCTTTTAAGAGAGTTTATCGGGAGCTCAATTGGAATGGTACTATCAACTGGAGAGTATTAATATTCATACTTGGAATGATCTTGCTGAGGCCTTTTATAGGCAATATCAATACAAATCTAATTTAGCACCAACTCACATGCAACTCCAAAGCATGTCTATGGATTCTAAAGAAAGTTTCAAGGAGTATGCCCAGAAATGGAGAGATCTTGCAAGAAGAGTTCAACCTCCTTTGACTGACAGGGAATTGGTTGATATGTTTATGAGTACATTGACTGGTCCTTTCTACAATCATCTCATTGGAAGTTCATCATCTGGTTTCACTGAGTTGATAATGATTGGAGAACATGTGGATAGTGGAATATGAAGTGGTAAGATATAAGTGGTTTCCTCTTCAAGTACTACCAAAAAGCCCTCTAATGGGAAGAAAGAATCTAATGCTTTGTATGGCCAACAGGGTCGTAACAGGAATAATCAATCTGTGGGAGCAGTCCTCATCTCTAATCATGCACCTACACCACAAGATCAGCAACAGAATAGTCAGCCTAAGCCTATGAGGCAATTTACGAAGATCAATATGTCGTTGGCCTAGGATCTGCAACACATGTTAAAGGGAGAACTGATTACTTTAAGGGATCCTCCTCAGAATCTCAATACTACCTCTCCTTGTTTCAATCCCAATGCAAGATGTGCATATTGTAACACGGTGGGAGAACTGATTTTTAGTCATGTTGCGGATAGCAAGAGTCGCCACCGACTTTTATTTTATCCAAAAGGAAAGGACATAAAAGAACAGGAAAGACCTATTTTAAAAGACTTGAGTTCGGGGGGTAGGTTATACAAAGGGAAGGTGTTGGCACCCTTTATATCCATGGTTATCCATGGGCTCTTAGTTACTTAGCTCACTTAAATTGTTTTTGAAAAGTGTAGTGTGTGATTATAAAAATTTCTTTAAGTGCTTGGTAATGACCCTCATATGGGTGTATACAAAGCCTAGTTCAGAAATTGTGAGGTGTAAGAGTAATTTTAAAGAGTGTGAGCAAGTAACTATGAGGTACCTACCCTAGATTAAGTCTTTAGTGTTCTCGTATGTTCTTTCAATGGTAAGACTATCTCTATTATTAAGGAAAAGGTAGTCATTACCTTGGATGTGTTAAGGGACAAGCGTAGGGTCATCGTATGGTCATAGAAGGCAACTTAAGGGTGTCTTTAGCAATTTGTAGGGACTATCATCATTTATTCGAAGGGACACGATCATTATTCTGTAGGCAACCTCGAAAGGACTTGATCTTTTAAACTGTAGGGACTTGATGATTTTTATGAAGGGATTTTGCTTAAGACACCCCTATATTCGAGTGACTTGACCATATTTAAGGCAACCAAGAGGGGTAACCTAGGAAGTGCAAAATGGCGATCAAAGATCGACTGACGTGTGTGAGTGTTTATATTCAGGTACTTATCTTATTTGAATTAATTTTCTAAGTTATTTTAATCACATATATGTTATACACACCCTAAGATTACTAACCATACAGTAAAATATTACAAAATAAAATAAAGATATAAAGTAAACCTACAAATATTACATAGCTTTAGCAGTTACATAATAATAAAAATAATAATGATAATAATAAATATAATAAGAATAATAAATAAATCACAAAATATTAGCAATAATAAAATAATAATAAAAATAATGGTCAGAATAATAAATAAAGAGAATAAAAATTCAAAAGAAAAATTATTTTTAGGTTAAATAAATATTAGAAATTTTTAAAAGTTAATTAAGAAAATATAATAAATTTAATGATAATAAACAAAATAATAAATTATTTACATATTAATAAAAATTAAGATTAATAATTAGGGTTTAGAAAAATTAAGTTAATTTTTAGGGTTAGAAAAAAAATTAGGGTTAGTATTTAAATTAAGAAAATTAGGGTTTTTGATTATAATTAAAATACATTATTGATTTATTTACAAAAATCTATAACAATTATATATAAACATATTATAAAATTAATACAAATAAATAACATTAAGAAAATAATTTATGAGTTTTTTTTTTAGAAAATATAAAGTTTTATGAAAATATTATTGGTTATTAGTTTTGAAATTATTTTAATTATATTAAATTAAATCAAAAATAAAGAAAATAACAAAAATAAGAAAAAACATGAAAAAAGACCTCGGATTTGAACCCAGGTCCTTTACCTCAACAACAACATACAAAATCAGCTGAGCCAGCATGCGCTGGTGTCATCCAAGTGCAACACATTCCTCATATTGTAAACCTGCAAAAACAAATGAAATTAAAACAAAATGGCCTGCGGCCAGATTCGAACCCATGACCATCACAACAACAACCAAACGCTTCAACCAACTGAGCCACATGGGGCGCGTGCAACATATAACCATTACTAATTATAATAAAATAAAACAAATTTCCAAACTAGATTTCCGCGCCAAACTTCGTCTTCCTCATTTGAATTACCTGCGAAAATTCATATAATATTTCCTGCGAAATTTCCTGCGGGCAGTGCAAACCTGAAGAACCTAGGTTTTTGAAACACCATACAAACCATAATAATAATAAAAATTCACAACCCAGATCAATTAACCAGTGTTCATACGTCATAACCATGTTTTTAGAATTCATTTATATTAAGTATTTCGCAAAATCCCAAATGAGGAGCATAAACCCTAGCCATGGCAGTTTACGATTCAGGTCATGAACCTTCAATCTTATTGTCCAGAAAGTATCCTAAGGTCACTACAAACACAAACCAATCATTAGAATCAATTAACAATGCATCAAAATATGAAATCGAAAAAGACATTATTCTTGAATAAAAACGATTCGATTAGGGCATAGGGTGATGTTTTAGATGATGATAATGATGCAAATAGATTCAATGAACACCCAGGAAGGTATTGCAACCTTCAAAACTTCTTGATATGGCCTGCAATCAAAAATCTGAATGTGAGTTTTTGTATGAAATTTGGAAGTTTGAATCCTATGCCTTGGCCTCTGAATTTCGTCCCCTGTCTTTGTAATAGGTTTTTGAACTTATAGTGATGTAAATTAGGTCAAAAGTTTGTGGATTTATGGGCTTTTGAGGGTTGCTTGATCATGAAGTTTCACCACTTTCAAATATTCCAAAAAATCTTATAAAACCTTTCTAATTTGGTTGAGCACGAATTTAAATGATACCAATCAGTTTTGAATCACCTTTAAGAGCTTCTAGAATGAGAATCATATCAAATATTGAGTTTTTCATATTTTATTTTGATTTAAATTGATTTTTTATGAATAAATCAAAATAAATAAAAAATAAACTAATAAAAATCTTAATAATTGATATTTGAATCGTGCATGATGTCATGGTAGAGATTGGGTCATAAAATTGCAAGCCCATGTGGAAAGAATTGATTCTAAGACCCCATTTGCTCAATATACCTCTCAAAAATTTCCCAACTTTGTAAAGGCACAAATCCCTCAATTTTAAGGCTATGAAGGTGTTCTTGGACATTTTGGAAAGCTTATAGAGTCCTCTAACCATCCTCTTTTGTATCATGTCCATATCCTTTACCATTTTCAAATTATGCCCTTTGGAAGATGTTGACGTTTTGTTGACTTTTAAAATGACCTATAATGTCTTAGCTCATACCTTCCAAATGAAGCATTTTTGGGCTTGGCTTGTGAGACACAAAGTTGTAGAGAATTCAATTTCCTTCAAAATGAGCTTTGGATGGAAACTTTTTGATGAAGAATGTGAAAGTTATGGCTGGTCAAAGTTCAGTTGATTTTTCCTGTGAAAACCCTAATTTAGAAACTCCTGATTCTTGATGATCTGAAATCTCCTTGATGAATCATGATCAACCCTTGATCAGATGATGAATTTTACTTCATAAAATTGATGTTGGCAAAACATCATGAAGTTTGACTTTGGTTTTACCACAATTGACCTTAGTTTGACTTTTTAACTACTTTGATTGATTTTTGCATATCTGATCATCTGACTGAGCAAACCTTTTGGGAAAGTCTTGAAACTTGACATAGGTATTCTTAAAGACATATAGGATGCTATGAAGCTCACTTGAAGCCTTGGAAGTCCATTTAGCCTGATGAAATCCTAAACCCTAGTTTAGGATGCATTGCTTAGGAGGATGCTTTGTCTGACGGGATTGTCAAACTTTCTGACTAATTGTGAACCTTGTGAACCTCTTGGGACACCTTAGTACATAATGTCTTATCTAGGTGAGGGAAAATTTTGGGGTGAAACAGCTTCCCCTATTCAATTTTCTGAAACCTGAGGAGTTAGATTGGCCTGTGTGCCATTCGTGACTTGGAAGGTTGAAGGGGATTGAACACAAAAGCCCAAAAATTTGCACTCGCCGATGCGTAAAGTAACATGCCGATTGGTTGCATATGCTGGAGTGGGCTTAAAGATGCCACTTAGAGGAACTGGAGTTGGGCTTATAGAAGCCATCCATAATATCAGAAGGTGATAGTATCTTTATGTTGTCACTGGATATCAGTACTAGGTCTTCGTATAGGCCGTCTCTGAATTATTCCTGTAACATGTTTTGAGTTGAATGCCCGCACTAGATCTTCGTATAGATCGTCTCTACATTATCTCTTGGGGAAAGGAATATCTTTCATTAGGTGTCAGTACTTAGATCTTCATGTAGATCGGCTCTGAACCATCTTTGGGAACATACTTTAATTTAAGCATCAGAATCAAATCTTCGTGGCGATCTTTTCTGAATTGTTTTTGGTAATATCTTGGGCTAAGTACAAGATCTTCGTATCGATCATTTATGTACCATCCCATAGATAAACTGTTGCATAGACCATTAGAAATAAATCTTCGTAGCGATTATCTCTTCTAGAAATATCCTGGATTAGGTAATAGACCTTCGTATAGATCATTTACATACCTTCCCAAGGATAAAAAGAATATCAGGATTAAATCTTCGTGGCGATTATCCCTAAACTTCCTCTGAAAGAATCTCTTGGGTTAAGTGCTAGATCTTCGTATAGATCATTTACACACTATCCCCAAAGATAGTTGACCATCAGAAATAAATCTTCGTAACGATTATCTCCTCTGGAAATATCCTGGATTAAACACTAAATCTTCGTATAGATCATTTACGTACTCTTCCAAGGACAAGTTGAGTATTGATCATCAGAAATGAATCTTCGTATCGATTATCTCTGAATTAAGTATCAATACTAGATCTTCGTATATATCGTCTCTGAACTGTTTCGAATTGTTGATAGTGTTTATCTGTATGCAACTATCCTGAAAAGAAAAGGTTAGTTTATTCAGGATTACTTGATGTATGCATGTATAACATGATGCTCTTAATTAGGAATGTCATATGTATTATGGATGCGTATGCTGTGATATGGTGTAAATGATGTATGTATGAATCATGTAGCCTGAAGTGTCTGGGTATTTCTGTATAACATCTGCTGGCTAGGGAAAATAAATCCCGGTTCGTTGCTGAGAAACATGGGGACTTCGTTCCCATCTTGTTTAATAATATGGTACTCACAACCTCCCGTCTTCGTTCGTCGTACTTCTTTTTGAAGGAATAAATTCTTGAACATCCTGACTGAGGATAAAAGAGATGGACATAAATCCGGGAGACTTAATTCTTCGGAGGATATGGAACTGCTTGAAGACTTCATTGAGTGGGAAGTATAAGATATTACTTGAAGAGTTCCGTAAGGATATCCGTAAAGATTACCTTGTGGGGATGAACCAACGAAGATTCGTTAAATTCCTTTTCTCGTTCGTCCTTAGTAAATACTATTACTGCATTTTATGCATTTCTGGTAAACATCAATCATATTCAAAAGCATACATACATTCAAACACAACCAATGGACGTTTTCGTTTAAGTAAACAGGGGAAAGTAAACTTGGATTAAAACATGAGACTTTATTTATTTAGAAAGTGGCCTATACACAAGCAAGTTTATACAAGGAGATAGAAATCCTAGTAAGAGGAATTCGTCATGAAAGTTTTACAAAGAAAAGCAGCTATGTGAAAAATAATCCTATTGAGTTTCAATTCCACTATTGCCATTATCTTCAAGTATCTCATCTTTTGCTGTCGAGATAGAAATGATTGGATTGATCTTTATCTGTTTGTACTTGATCCAGGTAGCACAAATAGTTGGAGTTACATGAGTGATCCAACGAGACATAGTCATATGCTTTAATCCCTAACTTTTGCCTGGATTGCCTTTTCAGGTTTTCAATCCACCAGGATACCCTTTTTTGCCCAAGCCGCCTTTTCAGGTTTTCGACTTGCCGGGTGTACTTTTTTTATATATCCCTAATTTTTGCCCGAACCCTGTGGTAATATGATACGCTTGATTACCAAGTCACCAGCCTGATATACCTTTTGCTTAACCTTCTTATTAAAAGCTTTGATCATCCGTTTCTGGTACATCTGACCGTAACAAACAACTGCCAATCTTTTCTCATCAATCAAATTTATCTGGTCAAGTCGGGTCTGAATCAACTCATCTTCATCCAAGCATGCATCCTTCATGATTCTTAAGGAGGGGATCTAAACTTCAATGGGTAGAACTGCTTCCATACCATAGACTAAGGAGAATGGGGTTGCCCCTGTTGAAGTACGTATTGTAGTATGATAACAATGAAGAGCAAATGGTAACATCTCATGCCAATCCTTATACGTAACAACCATCTTCTGTAGAATCTTCTTGATGTTCTTATTAGCAGCTTCTACTGCCCCATTCATCTTTGGACGATACAGAGAAGAGTTGTGATGATTAATCTTGAACTGCGTGCAGAGATCAGTAATCATAATGTTGTTCAGATTAGAGCCATTGTCTGTGATAATCCTCTCAGGGATGCCATACCTACATATGAGATTATTCTTAATGAATCGAGCCATAACATTTTTAGTAACAGATGCAAATGAGGCTGCCTCCACCCACTTTGTAAAGTAATCAATGGCAACCAGGATGAAACGATGCCCATTGGAAGTAGTAGGCTTGATCTCACCAATCATATCAATGCCCCACATGGCAAAAGGCCAAGGAGCAGTCAACACATTCAACGAAGCTGGAGGTACATGCATTTTATCATCATAAATCTGACACTTGTGACATGATTTGGAATGTTGATAGCAGTCAGCTTCCATGGTAGACCAATAGTAACCTGCTCTCAATATCTTCTTTGCCATGGTGTGACCACTAGAATGAGTGCAAAAGATCCCATCATGCATGTCTTCCATAATCTCTGTTGCTTCCTTCTTATGCACCCAACGAAGCAGAGTCAAATCATGATTGCGCTTATACAAAATTCCATTACTTAAGAAGAACTTAGCAGAAAACCTCCTCAGAAATTTCTTATCATTGACAGATGCCCCTTCAGGGAACTCCTGAGCTTCAAGATACCTTTTCACTTCATAGAACCAAGGCTTTCCCTCTACTCCTTCAGTGTCAATCTCATTGCAATATACAGGCTTCTCAAATCTATCAATAGTGATTTTGGGAGCTTCATCATCCCAACTGATCTCAAACATAGATGCCATGGTGGCTAATGCGTCTGCCAACTGATTTTCTCCTTGTGGAATATGTCCAAAGGTAATCTCTTCAAAATATGGGATCAAGGACAACACATGCTCTCTGTAAGGAATGAGATTTGTGTGCTTGGTATCCCAATCTCCTTTAATCTAACTAACTACCAGGGCTGAATCCCCATATACGTCCAAAAACTGAATCTTCATCTCAATGGCAGCTTTGATACCCATGATACATGCTTCATATTCAGCCATGTTATTGGTACAATAGAAACAAAGTCTAGCAGTAATTTGGGTATGACAACCTTCCGGGGAAATGATCACAACACTAACACCATTACCAAGCGCATTAGAAGCTCCATCAAAAACCATAGTCCATCGGGATCCCTGTTCAGGTCCATCATATTGTCCAAGTTCTTTAGTAACAATCATAATGTCTTCATCTGGGAACTCAAAATTCATAGACTGATAATCATCCACTACCTGATGAGCTAAATGATCAACTAACACGCTGCCCTTAATGGCCTTCTGAGTGGTGTACTGTATATCGTATTCTGTTAAAATCATTTGCCATCTCGCTATTCGTCCGGAGAGAGCAGGTTTCTCAAACATGTACTTGATTGGATCCATCTTTGAAATCAACAAGGTAGTATGAGTCAACATATACTGTCTTAGTCGGCGAGCGGCCCATGCCAAAGCGCATCAAGTTTTCTCGAGCAGTGAGTATCTTGTTTCACAATCGGTATACTTTTTGCTAAGGTAATATATTGCCTGCTCTTTTCGACCAGACTCGTCATGTTGCCCCAACACACACCCTATTGAGTTGTCTAATATTGTTAAGTACATAATCAAGGGTCTTCCATCAACTGGTGGCATCAAAATTGGAGGTCCTTGGAGGTATTTCTTGATTTCATCAAAAGCTACCTGGCACTCATCATGCCATTCCATTACTTGATCTTTCTTCAACAACTTGAAGATTGGCTCATAGGTAGCAGTTAGCTGGGAAATAAATCTTGCAATGTAATTCAGTCGTCCCAAGAAACCTCTGACTTCCTTCTCAGTACGGGGAGCCGACATCTCTTGTATAGCTTTTACTTTTGCAAGATCCACTTCAATACCTTTTCCACTGACAATGAAACCCAGGAGTTTACCAGACCTAACTCCAAAAGTACACTTGTTTGGATTCAATCTCAGCTTGTATTTCTTTAACCTCTCAAACAACTTGTGCAGGTGATCAAGGTGTTGTTCCTTATTCTGGGACCTAGCTATCATATCATCCACATATACCTCTATCTCATGATGAATCATCTCATGAAACAAAGTCACCATAGCACGCTGATATGTTGCCCCAGCGTTCTTCAAACCAAATGGCATCACCTTATAACAAAAAGCGCCCAATTGTGTAACAAATGTAGTATTCTCCATATCTTCAGGCGCCATCTTAATCTGATTGTAACTAGAGAAACCATCCATGAAAGAGAATATCTTATGCTGAGTCGTGTTGTCTACCAAAACATCAATATGCGGAAGTGGAAAGTCATCTTTAGGACTAGCCTTATTCAAATCCCTGTAATCCACACACATGCGTACCTTACCATCCTTGTTAGGTACCGACACCACGTTTGCAACCCATTGAGGATAAGAAGTCACAACTAAGAACCCTGCATCAAATTGTTTCATCACCTCTGCTTTAATCTTTTCTGACATTTCAGGACGCATGCGACGAACCTTCTGCTTCTTTGGACGACAATCTTCTTTTATCGGTAAATGGTGAACCACAATGTCTGTATCCAACCCTGGCATATCTTCATAAGACCAAGCAAAGATCTCCACATAGTCACGTCACATCTGGATTAATTTGTTCTTAACACCATCCTCTAATTCAGCCCCTATCTTGACCTCTTTCCTGTTTTCCTCTGTTCCCAGATTCACAACTTCGATTGGCTCTTCATGTGGTTGTATAGCTTTCTCTTCTTGTTGTAACAACCTAGCAAGCTCTACAAGTACTTCACAATCTTCTTCCTTTCCATCTTCAGCTTGATAGATCGGATTCTCGAAATTATAATTGGCAATAGTGGAACCGTTATCAACATGATCCAGAGTGGATGAGGATCTGCATTTTAGTGATGTGGGTGTGTGTAAGAACACATAGTTGATAAAACAGAAATAATAATAAAAGAAAGACAAGGAGCACAATATTTACAAAAACGAAACATCCATTGATTTTATTGAATGAAGTATGCAAATGAAATGTGTCGCTCCCGGGATTTTCATCCTAGTACAAACGCGAAAGTGGCGCGGAAAGGTTAGAGTCGCCAGCCAGACATTTTTATCCCGAATGAATGGGAAAGGTAATGTTGCACAAACCTAAGGAAGAAGGAAAGGACAAGGTCCTGCGAACCAAAGATCTGAGTTCAGGAGTCGGTTACGAATTGAGAAGGTATTAGCACCCCAATCCATCCGTCGTACCCGACGGGATCCACGCTTGCTTGCTTGTTTCAAAGGGTGAGAAAAATAGTTGTTGCTGAACAAATGAACTGCTAACTGGAATGAGAATGAAAATGAGAAAGGAGTTGAAAAAGAACAAAAAAGAAAGAATGGGGAAAATGTAGGGAAAATAAAGAATGTGCTCGAACGGGCCTTACCCCGCTGCCTATGTACCTCATCGGGATAATGAGGATCAGAGTCGACGTAGTTCGCCTAACTAAGGCGGGAACTATTTGTTTGTGTTTTTTTACAGCTGGAACTGCGTATGTCTATGCTCAGGTGTTGCAGGCTCGTCTGGTACGAGTTCGTTTACCGTCTTGCATGTGTGACAAGTCGTCGCGAGTTTGCGTTGTGAGTGAATGAGATGAGAAAAGAAGTTCCCGCAGGATAGTCGCTTGTTATTTGTTTTTTTTGTCTTTTATGAGAAGTGTTTTGAATTTTGTTTGTGAACTGTCTTGTACTAAGACCTATCAATCACGGGAAGTACTTACACCTCGCCCCGAAATAGGACGCGTATAAACACTCCGCAACAAAGTCTCGTGTCGTACAAGATTGTTCGGTTTTTATTAAGTGTTTTATTGCTTTTCTTTATGAGGAGAGAAAGAATGACTCAAGTTGATAAAAGGACAAAATCTAAGGGACTAAGACTCAATCCTAACTTTGTTTATTTATTTACAAGTGATCCTATGGTTTGTGAAGTATTCTAATCCTAATGGAAAAAACTAGAAACTACTAGAATTCAACTTACTTCCTAATGAAGTTAAGTTGATTCTAAGAACAATGGGGAAACCTATACAAGTTATAAAAATCAAATAAAGGCAAAGCAAAAGAAATGGACATAAGAAATAAGATTCTAAACAAAACATTACAAGTATGAAAAATAGTCCTATTTATTTATTCTAATCCTAATTAAAAGGGAACTTTAATCCTAAGTCTTAAACTAAGATCACCTAATATTTTCCTTCTAAACATTCAAATTTAAACTAACCTAAGTCTAAATTAAATTCTAAGGCTAAATCTAAACTAAACCATATTTTTATTGGACTTTATTTTCATGGCCTAAACTAGATGGAAATTATATGTAACCAAGCCTAAAAATTAATATCCTAAAAAATATTAAAAGTTCTGTAAAAAATATGAAATTTATTCTATAGGGTCCTAATATTATCTATAACATTGTACTAAAAGGAATCCTACAAAATCAAAATTTAACTAGGTCTAAAAAATGATTATTTTCAGCTATGAATTAATCCTTAATTTCTAAAGAAATGGCCTCTAAAACCTAAGATAAAATATTCTAAAAAATCTACAAAAATTATCCTAAGTACTATCATTAGTTATCTAACTACAGTAAAAAGAGTGGACTAAAAAAGTTACTGGAAGTTATAAAAATAAAATGAACAAACTCAAGCACAATTAAAGGAAATCCAATAAAAGCTAATTAAAAGAAAAATCAGAATTAAATCGAAAAATAACCAAAATTCAGAAAACAAAAATGTCACAAATTTCTAAATTGAATTATTTAACTACTGAAATTTTTGTATAATTTTCTAATGATTTTTACAATTTTTTTATTGAATTATCTTGAAACTATATTAAGTCAAAAATTAAATTCTAAAAATAAAATAAAAGGGGGGAAGAAGAGTGATTATTTTAAGTTCTTTTCTTATACTAGGCTTTAAGGGAGGTGTGAATATCAACAGAAATAGGGCCCAATTCGCAGGAATCCTATGAGGGTGCAGGAAGTACTATTTTTTGTTGTTTTTCTCTACTGGGCTTAGCAAGGGAGTGCAATTAGTAAAAGCATAGGCCCAATTGCGTTGACTTGAGAGAGGGTGTATTCAGCATTTTCTATAGTTGTTTTTTTATATATGGGCTTTAAGGGAGGTGCCAATAATAACAATAACACCTAATTACATTTTAATGATTAGAATTGAGATTAATCTATACTTATTATTCTTTAAAAACATCATAATAATTCTTACTAAAAACTTAAGATATTTTAATAATGTCTAATTAAATTACATGATTATCTTAATAATTAACCAATAAATCTTATTAATTAAATGGTATTTATATAAAAAGAATAAGAAAGAAAAAAAACACAAAGAAAAAGAAAGATAAAGAAAGCTGATGAAACCCTAAGCCCTCCCCTCTCTCTTCTTCCTCTCACCGCCGCCGTCACCAACATCTCCCCCTCCTTGTCTTCTTCTTTGCCAAACTCAACTCCACCTCTCCTCTTCGTCCTCCCTTTCTCCCTTTACCCGAATCCAAATCGAGAATCACCAGGACCTAGCTCTACTTCCAATTGAGAAACCCTAACCGTGAATCCCCTTTTCGCCGCCGTCATCCTCACCTCCCCACGTATCCTTTTTCTTTCCTCATCGGTGTAACCTACCCTTCGTCACCTTCTTCGTTTTACCGCTATCTTCTTCGGCCTGCACATAACACTATCCTCTACCTCCCTTTTTCTTCTTCGCAAACACGAACCTACCATTACCATCCCCCAACACACACTAGCAAAAGATCGTAACTACGGTGCTTCAACCCCTATTTTCGAAAACTCTGCCGCTACATAAACCGAACCCTCACATAGTTCCCATGGCAGTTCCGCCCACATCACTGCCTTCATCACAACCTACGCCATCTAAAATCCCTAATTACTCGAACAACATCATACCCACACTACTAACACAGTTCATCAAATTCGGGCAAGAAATTCAAGCGTGAAAGCCATATCAATTCCAGCATCAGAAAAGAAGCCAAGACAATGTGAGAGTGACGTGACAACGAATCGTACCTTGATTGCCGAAGACGAAAACGCGTACGGCACTCTGTTGACGAACGAGATAGAGCTTCTTTAGGTAAGAAATCCAAATACACTTCTTACCCCTCTTCTGCTTATTGTTCAATTATGTTGCTCTATGCTGTGTGCGAATTCTTGGATTGAATCATTGGTATCACACACCTCCTGCACTTGTGACTTCTTGCTTAATCTTGTGACGCGCGCGCTGATAACCGCAACTTTAATGTATCCTAATTTTGAAGGTTATCTGGATTGGGATGCTGGTGATTGGAGGAATTCGAAGCAAGATGATGAATATGGTGAAGGGGACAGTGTTAACGCAGAGGATGAAAATGGAACTTGGTGAGGAGTGACGAAAGTGATGGATGAGAATTGAATGAATCGTGCAGAAGCTTGATATTGGAATAAGAAAAGAAAACTTTGTGGAAGTGATGGGAGAAGAAAGGGAATGGTATGGACGAAGCTTGAACGGGATAAAGCTGTGAAGAGTTCAGGAAGAATGGTGAGAAGGAGAAAAAGAGTGATGAAAAGGAATGGTGAAAAAATTGTGGAAGAAGAAGCAGGATTGGATGAGAAGAATTGCTTTATAGGAAATGTCACAGAAGAATCCAGAAGCTTCAGGTAAATACCATTAGAATTCTGTTATTTTTTCCAGTTATGGATGAGGCTTAGGGATTCTGTTATAAAACTTTGGTGAATTCAGTTAGTTATTGATTCTGTTATGCCCTTTTTAATTCCCTCTGCCAATTCTGTTTTCCATATTAACAGCCTCTTATCAGTTGGGGTTTCTAACTGTTTTATTCCCCTTTTTCTTTTGACGATTTCTAACGGCTTTCCGCTAATGCCATTAATGTTTTTCCTGGTTTTTCCCCACAGGAATTGGAGAAAGAATTGGCCCTTAAAGTACAACAAATCCAAAGCAAAAAGGGCAAACTTCAGCCTTCATATCGCTCACACTGACTTTTTCTTGCGAGCCCGAGCACTGAATACGCGTTTGCTTCGGATGTGGGATACAGAATTGGTAAGTGATTTGCTCCAAAATTGTTTGTGAAAATGGTTAGAGGTTGAAAGAGTTGAATGCCAAGTTCAACGGTAACTGTTGTGTCCATAGTAGCAAATTTATTTTGTGAATTGTCTCTTGCAGGACCATGAGGTTGCATTTGGAACAGGATAACCAAAGTAGGCTAATGTGGATTTTTGTCAACACTGCCATCATCCTAATCAGTTTCATAACAGGCATTGAGATGGAGTATGGTGTCCCAAAATGCGTTGAAACAGCTTGCAGATGCCGCGTTTGGACGTGTGACGGATACGCAATGAAAAGCCAATGATGATGAGGTTTGTTGATAATGCTTGGAGATAATTCCTGAAGAGTTTCTTCTCAGTTTTCCGTTTGTGCCATTTGTTAGGAGATGGTTGGTTCGCAGATCGGAGCTCGTGAAGACTGTTCTGAGTTTTCCTGTGAATTATCTCACTATAGCTGCCTTTTTGAGTTGCGGTGTATATTCCACTATATCATTTTCGGTTCCCCTTTTGTAATTTCCTTCAATTGATATAAAAAATTGAGAACTGATTTTTGTTAACTTATGTTACTGGATGTTGTTGAACTTTGTAGGCTTTTTTTGAGATTTTGTGTTTGGAATTAAAATTTGCTTGGATCCTATCCTTTTTAATTATACGGATATTAAGAATAATAATAATAAAAAACATGACAAAATAAATGACAACTTTGGTTAGAGAAGAAACAATGGAACTAGATGAAAGAATGAGTTTAAATGGAGTAAGGCCAATGGGCTTGATGCATCAAAAAGGATATTACTTGATGTAGGTGAAACAAATCTAACCAACATGAAGATTCGTGATTTGTCTATTTTTATTATGGATTACAATGAGTTTGAAATTGGGACAAAAATAATGGATGTGGTTTGGGAAATCTAAATGGACTTGGAATTAGAATGGTTTTCAAATGTAGGATTTGGTCAATGAATTTGAACACGAGTATGGACAATTGGGCTAAGAGCCAATTAGGATGAAACGTCACATGGGCTCGAATGGCCCAACAAGATAGAATTAGGTTTTACCCCTTGAAATGGACATGAGCTTGAAATAAGTAAGAATTAAGAAAGATGACAACAAAAAGCTTAGAACAAATTCTATTCAAACTTTGACAATTGGCCTATGGTTGTAAAAAAAATGAGAAAATACATGAGTGACAATTATGCATATTGAAAAGAATAGAGCTTATTAAAGGAGGACTATATGAGGGTAAATGGATATGGACAACAATAAGTGGAAAGATGAATAAAACGAAAAATGGAAATAAAAGTGAAACGAAATAATCGGGAATGGTTTATGAAAAATGAGAACAAAGCAATGAATGGGTATGAAATCTCAATTTTAACCCTAGGTCCATTTTGAATTCTTTCCACAAGTCTATAAACACAGTCATTTCTGAGCCACTGAATATTTTCGGACTAGTCACAACTCTCTGAATCATTTGAAATGTGCCATGACCATTCGAATCCAGATGAATCACTGATAAACTGAAAATTCGAAACAAACTTCACACCAAACACTGTTCGATAAACAGATGAATCTCCGCACACGACAACATGATCCTTGAATATGCACTGTCCAAGAGATAGTCCGGTGGTCCAAAATAATCTTGCAGTTGTAATGATCTTTCGACCATTTGATCCAAATTAAATCAAACCCCCATCTGAATTGAGACACAACTGAGCAACCGCATTCGGAGTGGAATCATAGTCCAGTGAATATTCTCTATTATTTCAATCCTTGCCAGATACGTATAAGGTGCAAAAAACCCTAATTTCCTTGAGCCCTGACCACATGCCTTATGAAACAATGAAATGAACTACTATGATATTAATGACCTGGTGAGAAATGCAGATGAGTGTGAAACGATGAACCGATAGAGGTAATAAATAGGAGGGCAAATTTTGAGGTATTACAGCTGCCCCTATTCAATCATCTGCGAACCTGAACGAATAATTGCAATGGCTTTTATACGTTCGAGGTGTGGAGTGATTGAATACTCGAATAAAAAACTGAAAATTTGCACACTGAGGGTAATGGAAATGCCATTTGCCCATTTATTTATTTATGTATTTTTTTTTGTTTTGACCTCTGAATAGGTAACGAAAATAGAACCAGGTGGAAATGTGTCGGGAAGGATGCCATCCTCGAATGACAATTCAAAAGATCCTCGGATCTAATACGAAACCATCCTCGAACGGAGACGCAAAGGTATATCAGCCTCGACCGATAACCAAACACAAAAAGAAAATAGGATAAGATGGAACGGGATCGTTGTACATAAACGAGAGCCCAAGCACACAGGATCATTGTACTTAAATGATAACTTGAGACGCGATCGTTGTACTTAAACGGAGACGCGAACAAATGAGACTGTTGTACTGAAACAAGACTCAAAGACGAGACCATTGTACTTAAATGGAGACTCGAGAGGAACAGGATCATTGTACTTAAACGATAACCCAAGACGTGACCGTTGTACTGAAACGGAGACACGAGAAAACGAGATTGTTGTACTGAAACAATACTCAAAGGCGAGACCATTGTACTTAAATGGAGACTCGAAAGGAACGGGATCATTGTACTTAAATGATAACCCGAGACGTGACCGTTGTACTTAAACGGAGACGCGAAAAAATGAGACTATTGTACTAAAACAAGACTCAAAGACGAGACCATTGTACTTAAATGGAGACTCGAAAGGAACGGGATCATTGTACTTAAATGATAACCCGAGACGCGACCGTTGTACTGAAACGGGGACGCGAAAAAATGAGACTGTTGTACTGAAACAAGACTCAAAGGCGAGACCATTGTACTTAAATGGAAACTCGAAAGGAACGGGATCGTTGTGCTTAAACGAGAGCCCGAGACGCGACCGTTGTACTGAAACGGAGACGCAAAAAATGAGACTGTTGTACGAAAACAAGACTCAATTGGGGATAGTAACACGACTTGGTGGAAGTATCCACCCTGGGAGATGAAGTTGTATTCTGTGGGAAACACTTCAATATGATTGGAGATGTAAAGGGTCTTATGTAATATACCTCAAAACTGGCCCATGCTAGTATGCATATGTTTGAATTTATGGCGTAATGCTCCATGACGATGGAAATGCTACACTTTGGAGGATGCAAATGTGATGATTATGCACATGTAAATGCAAAGAGATCTCCTGATAAGGAGACTGCAGGTATCCCAGATAACTTGACTGGGGAGGAACTGATGATCACTGCATTGATCTGGTTAATCCTTGTGAGGAGTAGACAACTCTGTGGGGAATGCTGTTAATAATTCACTGGCTCTGAACAGCCGCCACTGCCAAAAATAAATTGGACTTTGAGACCGGAATGCCAAGACCTGGCTGGAGATGGACCCTTCTTGAACTCTGGTGGGGAAGTGAGGACCCCCTGGCTTGGCTGGGAACCAAAGGCATGACACTGCTGAGGAAACACCTTGCTGGGGAGGAAAGAACTCCTTATACTGATGAGAAATGACCCTGTCTGAAGGGAAGTTTCTGCTTGGGGAAGACGCCCACTCTGCTACCTTGCTGGGGGGAATTTCAACTTCCACATGGCTGGGGATGATTGGCAACACCCTAGGAGATACTTGTTTCTGTTCAAACAAAAGGGAATGCCCATCCTGGATAATAGTTGTTAGCCTTGTTAGCAACACCAGTACCTGTACCTGCATGAACACAATCGATAGTACCTGCAACATAGAGAGTTAGTTTGGGACCTGCTTGCTCCAGGCTCGTAACATGAATCATTGTCTGGGCATCTCGATACCCTTTCAGAGTTGTGTTAAATGTTTCTATTCTCCTGCACGAGTTAGAAAGCATTCAAATGTTCATAACACAATGCAAGTTACTATTTGCTAGACGTTTTCACAATCAATCAATGCTAGATGAAAAAAACAAAAACAAAGAAGCAAAAATAGTCAATTGATTGAAGTTGAATTCTTATTGATTTGGAAAAGTGGCCCTGAATAGGCAATACAAAGGAAGCAGTTCCCTGGAATGAGGGAACAACTGAAAAGAAAAACAAACTACCCTATTGGCAATGTGAGAAGTGAATCTTATCAAATCTCAACCCAGTTATGACTCATATGTCTTCCAGACGCTCCGCTCGCTCTGCCTCTTGAGAAAAAGTAAGTGAACTGATATTCAAACCTTAGGATATCCTCAACTGTAGGTAGGTCATGGATCTCGCAGATCGCAGTCGTTCGTGTTAATCCCTCTTTTGCGTGGATCGCCCTTTCAGGTTTTCAATCCACCGGGATACCCTTTTTTGCCTGAGTTGTCCGATGTGGCTTTTCAACTCAGCGGGTATACATTTTTTTCAAGATTTCCCTAACTTTTGCCCGAGCCTTTTATTCTGTTTTTGGCTCGCCGGGATGCCCATTTTTGCCTTGATTATTATTCTGTTTTTATCCAGCGGGTCCTTTTTACACGAAGTATTTTCTTACTGCGTCTGCGTTGATAGGGGATTGGAAGTCTTCTCCGTCCATGGTTGTCAGCATTAAGGCTCCGCCTGAGAAAACCTTTTTAACCACGAACGGTCCTTCATAGTTGGGTGTCCACTTGCCCCTGTGATCATTGAGAGGAGGAAGAATCCTTTTAAGCACTAAATCTCCTGGTGTGTACCTCTGTGGTCGCACCTTCTTGTCAAAAGCCTGCTTCATGCGTCGCTGATACAACTATCCATGGCATACAGCTGCTAGACGCTTCTCTTCAATGAGGCTCAATTGATTATATCTGGATCGGAGCCACTCAGCTTCATCTAGCTTGATATCCATCATCAACCTCAATGAGGGGATTTCCACTTCGATCGGTAAGACTGCCTCCATACCATATACCAATGAGAATGGAGTTGCCCCAGTTGAAGTGCGTACTAATGTCCTATACCCATGCAACGCGAATGGTAACATCTCGTGCCAGTCTTTGTACGTCACAACCATCTTCTGCACAATCTTCTTGATGTTTTTATTAGCCGCCTCAACGGAGCCATTCATCTTCGGACGATATGGGGAAGAGTTGTGGTGTTCTATTTTGAAGTCTTGACACAAGTCAGCCATCATCTTGTTGTTGAGGTTAGAACCATTATCAGTAATGATCCTTTCAGGAACTCCGTATCGGCAGATGATGTCCCGCTTAATAAATCGGGCGACCACTTGTTTAGTGACATTGGTGTAGGAAGCCGCTTCAACCAACTTCGTGAAATAATCAATAGCGACTAGGATGAAGCGATGACCATTAGAAGCTGTTGGCTCAATCTTTCCAATCATATCGATGCCCCACATAGCGAACGGCCATGGTGAGGACATGACACTCAACGGATTCGGAGGCACATGGACCTTGTCGGCATAAATTTGACACTTATGGCATTTGCGGGAGTACTTACAGCAATCAAATTCCATGGTAATCCAATAGTATCCCGATCTCAATAATTTCTTGGCCATGGCATGTCCTCCAGCATGGGTACTAAAGGAGCCTTCGTGAACCTCCTGCATTAACATGTCTGCTTCGTGTCTATCCACGCATCTGAGCAGCACCATGTCAAAGTTCCGTTTATACAACACACCATCTTGATTCAAGAAGAAACCTCCTGCCAGTCTTCTAAGGGTCTTCTTATCCTTACTAGATGCCCCAACCGGGTATTCTTGAGCTTTCAGGAATTGTTTGATGTCATAATACCAAGGCTTGTTATCTTCAACATCACCAACTGCAAAGACATAAGCAGGTCTTTCAAGCCGGGAGATCGAAATTCGAGGCACTAAATTTTCTCGACAAACTTTAATCATGGACGACAAAGTTGCGAGAGCATCGGCGAACTGGTTTTCGTCTCTAGGAATGTAGCTCAGCTTGACTTTGGTAAAGAAAGTTAACAGCCTCCTGACATAATCTTTGTAAGGAATCAAACGAGCTTGATGAACTAGCCATTTGCCATTGACTTGATTTACCACCAAAGCAGAATCTCCGAAGATCTCAAGGTTCTTGACTCGCAAGTCTATTGCCTCTTCGATCCCCATGATACAAGCTTCATACTTTGCCTCATTGTTAGTGCACTCAAAGGTCAACCGAGGGGCGAGAGGTGTGTGGACTCCTTCTGGTGAGATAATAACAGCACCTACTCCACTCCCATTCATGTTTACAGCCCCGTCAAACATCAACCTCCATTTGGATTCGGGGTCGGGCCCCTCCTCCGGAAGTGGTTCTTCGTAGTCTTCAGACTTGAGGAACATGATGTCCTCATCCGGAAACTCAAAACTCATGGGTTGATAATCATCAATCGGCTGCTGGGCCAAATATTCTGACAACACACTCCCCTTAATTGCCTTTTGCGAAGTGTATTGTATGTCATACTCCGTTAGTATCATCTGCCAACGGGCCACTCTTCCTGTCAAAGCCGGCTTCTCAAAAATGTATTTCACAGGATCCATCTTGGAAATTAAGAGAGTAGTGTGAGTCAGCATGTACTGTCTTAGTCGGCGAGCAGCCCATGCCAAAATGCAGCAAGTTTTCTCGAGTAGTGAGTATCGTGTCTCACAATCGGTAAACTTTTTGCTAAGGTAATAAATGGCGTGCTCTTTTCGACCAGACTCGTCCTGCTGACCCAGCACACATCCCATCGATCCTTCAAGCACAGTAAGATACATAATCAAAGGTCTCCCTGGCACTGGAGGCATAAGAATTGGTGGTTCTAACAAGTATTCTTTGATTCGATCAAAGGCTTGCTGACAGTCTTCGTTCCATTTAATGGCCTGATTCTTCCTCAGAAGCTTAAAGATGGGCTCGCACGTGGCCGTTAGGTGAGAAATAAACCGTGCAATGTAGTTTAGTCTCCCCAAGAAACCACGCACTTGCTTTTCAGTCTTCGGCTCAGGCATTTCTTGGATGGCTTTCACCTTGGCTGGATCAACCTCGATTCCTCGTTCACTAACAATGAAGCCGAGCACCTTGCCAGAACGAACCCCGAAAGTACACTTATTCGGATTTAACCTCAGTCTGAACTTCCGAAGCCTGTCAAAAAATTTTGCTAAGTTAACCAAGTGCTCTTCTTCTGTCTGGGATTTTGCTATCATGTCATCAACATAAACCTCAATTTCATGATGGATCATGTCGTGAAACAGCGTCACCATTGCTCGTTGATAGGTAGCTCCTGCATTCTTTAAACCAAATGGCATGACCTTGTAACAAAAGGTGCCCCAAGGAGTGATGAAAGTTGTCTTTTCCATGTCCTCGGGAGCCATCTTGATCTGATTATAGCCTGAGAATCCGTCCATGAAGGAGAACACGGAAAACTGAGCAGTATTATCGACAAGTACATCTATGTGAGGTAGAGGGAAATCATCTTTAGGGATGGCCCTATTCAAATCCCTGTAATCCACATACATCCTGACTTTGCCATCTTTCTTGGGAACCGGCACAATGTTAGCAACCCACGGAGGATAACTAGTCACGGCCAAGAAGCCCGCATCAAACTGTTTTTGCACTTCTTCTTTTATTTTAATTGCCATGTCTGGACGCGTGCGCCTCAACTTCTGCTTTACCGGAGGACAACCTTCTCTGAGAGGTAGCTTGTGTACCACAATGTCAGTGTCTAAACCAGGCATATCTTGGTAGGACCATGCGAAGACGTCAACGTATTCTCGAAGCATAGCCATCAAACGAGTCTTGACAGATTCTTCTAATGCGGCTCCGATCTTGACTTCTTTCTTGTCTTCCTCAGTACCCAGGTTTATTACTTCGACATCTTCTTCGTGCGGCTGAATCATCTTCTCCTCCTGTTTAAGCAGTCTGGCCAATTCTTCGGGTAAATCGCAATCCTCTTCACCTTCCTCATCGGCTTGATAAATTGGATTGTCGAAGTCATACTCAGCCATAACAGGGTCGTCATTGATAAGATCCGGTGACGAGCACCTGCATGAATGATGATTCATGCAAGGCTTTAGCAACAATTTGAGAAAATGAGAAACATTGCCATTTTAAAACTTTTCTTTCTTTTTGAAAAACAAAAGTAAAAAACGAAAGACAGAGAACAACATGAATGAATGTGAAACGTCAATTTTATTTATGATTGTGTTAATGAACAAATGAACCCTTACAAAGAGCCACTATGCCTCGGGCAAGACATAGTGCTTTAATACAGGAAAAATAGAAACAAAACATTATTACTCTTCGAAAGAGGTGACCGAAATAAGCCTTTCCGATGTCCAGTTGCTAAGTTGAGTTCCTGGGGCGGCAGGCCTGATCCATTCATCTAGGTCACAATCACTATCGACAATGTCATCCTGCACAGCACTGATGTTTTCGTAGTCTACCACTCCCGCGCTTGTGAAAGTAACCGGGCTCTGACAACTTTTAGCACTTGGTTCAGACGAAGATCTTCCAGGGTGATAGCCAATCCCGAACATGTCTTTCTTCTCTGGCACTTCTACCGGACTGCCCCAGCCTTCTCGTATTCCAGATTCTACCAATTCAAGCGCTTGTTTATAAGAGGCTATGGAAACCCCTTTCTTCGGTTCTTCAGGAGAAGTTGCTACTGCGGATGCTTGCTCAGACTTCAAGGGCTCAAAAGCCTGACATGGGGTCTCAACTATCTCGCCATCCATCTCCATATATTTGAATGAAGCTAGATGACTAACAAAGATATCTTCTTCCCCACTGACAGTCACAATTTGACCCTCCCATACAAACTTTAGCTTCTGATGGAGTGCAGACGATACCGCTCCTGCCGAATGTATCCAAGGTCTTCCGAGTAAACAGCTATACGCAGGTTGTATATCCATCACATAGAACGTGGTATTGAAGACCTGTGGACCTGCCTTGATAGGTAACTCCACCTCTCCAAACACCAATCTTCTTGACCCATCAAATGCTCGAACTACTAGGTCACTGGGCTTAAGAACCACTCCATCATAGTCCAACTTCATCAGTGCTTTCTTGGGCAAGACGTTCAAAGAGGATCCAGTATCTACCAACACGTGGGAGAGTACTGCACCCTTACATTCCAGAGAGATATGCAATGCCCGATTATGAGCACGCCCATCAGAAGTCAAATCCAAGTCTGTGAAACCCAATCCATGACTGGCATTGACGCTGGACACCACCGTTTCTAACTGATTAACGGAAATATCCTGAGGCACGTATGCCTTGTTCAGAATATTTAGGAGAGCTTTCCTGTGAGAGTCAGAACACATGAGCAAGGACAAAATGGAGATCTTCGACGGCGTCTGTTGCAGATGGTCCACAATTTTGTAATCACTCTTCTTGATGATCCTCAGGAATTCTTCGGCTTCTTTATCAATGGTGAGGTCTGGATCAGTTGATGGAGTTGGATCATTGACAACTACTGGTTGCTTCCCTCTAGCTCTAGCTTGGGATTCGGCAGTATCTCTGGGTGGTATCACATTGTTTCTCAGTGTTTCCGGCGCAAACAATCTTCCACTTCGAGTAAAACCCCCTACTCCAACATTTTCTACTTGAGCTGGGGTTATATTAGTCGTGGCTAACTCTTGCCTTTGGCCGTTGCAGTACACTTCGCCACCATAATTCCAAGGAACAGCTATGTCACTTTGGTACATTATGGGTCCAGCAGTGGTAATGGTTATTGGTGCCGCTCTGGCTCGTGAAGGAACTTGGGATGGATCATAAAAGATAGTTACTGTGGAGACTTCACTTTCTTTCACAATCTTATCAAACTGCAGCACTCCTTCATCAATCATGCATTGGATTTCGGCCTTCAACCGTTTACAACTGTTGGTAGCTTCAGTACATTCTGAACAATCCTCCTCGCATCCAGGGAAGATACCTTTCTTCAACAAGTAAACCTTGATAGCAACCAATGAAGTCTGCAAGTCATCAACATCATCCACCAAATTCAAATTCTCCCCTTCATCAATTGCACCAACCATACCCCTGTGAGGAGGCATGGGATTTTGAAGCACATTAGGAGAGGGAGCAAAATTGATCGCTTTAGAATCCAACAAGTCATGGACAACATGCTTCAATGCTTTACAATTCTCAGTACTATGGCGGGGAGCTCCAGAATGAAATTCACATCTAGCATTTAAGTCATAACCTTCAGGAATTTGGCCTGGCTTCGGAGGTTGCAAGGTCCGGAGCTGAATCATTTGAAGCTGTAGGAGATTCTTCAAAAGTTGGGAGTAAGACATTGGTGGAGCTTCAATATGTCTATCCTTCGGCCTCTGAGAGTAGTATGGACGAGGGGCTCTTGGCTGATACCCTTGTGAGCGTTGCGGCTGTGGAGGCTGGATCTGTTGTTGAACGGGTGGAGTTGAAATAGTGACAGGGGCCACTTGCTGATAATATCCTTGGTTAATCACTCTCCTCTGTGCGTATACTGCACCTGTTTCTCCTTCCCTCCTTTTCACAAAGGGCTTCTTGATACCAGACACCGAAGCGCCTCCATTCTGAATTTTCCCCTGTTTGAGCCAGCTTTCAATTCTTTCTCCAGTCAAGATAATGTCCGAGAAACCACTTGAGGAACAACCAGCCAACCTTTCCATGAAATTCCCTGGGAGGGTATTCAGGAATAGGTCGACCATCTCTCTTTCCAATAAAGGTGGTTGCACTCGGGCGGCCACCTCACGCCACCTCTGTGCATAATCTTTGAAGCTCTCCGAGCTCCTCTGCGTCAAGCTCTGAAGCTGAGTACGGCTAGGTGCCATGTCAATGTTGTATTGATATTGTCTGAGGAAGGCTTCTCCCAAATCCTTCCAGCTTCTAATAGAGCTCCTCTCCAACTTCATGTACCACTCCAAGGACCCTCCGGAGAGGCTATCCTGGAAATAGTACATCCAGAGTTTTTCATCTCGCGTGTGGGCCGCGATCTTCCTGTAGAAGGCCTGTAGGTGAGTTTTCGGGTAGGAGCTACCGTTGTATTTATCAAATGCTAGTGGTCTGAACTTGTGTGGAATGACCACCCCAGGTACTAAACCCATGTCTGACACGTCAATTCCCAAAGTGTCTTTGCACTCAAGGGCCTTGACCTTCTCCGCAAGCACCAAGAAGTCATTAAGATTTCCATCACCGCCGAAACCCATATCATTATTGAAATACTGGAACTGGTCCTCCTGCCTGTCGTGCACAGGAACGAACGTTGCCATAGCTGGATCTGGAACATGAGGTCCACCTGGGCCGTTGTTAGTATTGGGAGGAGCCCCTAGCCCGCCGGAAGTGGTTGCCTGAGCATTAGTATTAGGAGGAGTTAACTCTTGAATTGCATTTCTCAGCTCCTGCTGCCCCTGGGCCATCCCTTGCATCAGGGTCATAAATTCTGCCATCTTGGTACGGACTTCATTGAGTTCTGTCTGCATGGCGTCCATTGCTGTTCTTTGATTGCTGCGGGTCGCGTACCGATGAGGGATATCTTGTCGAAGGTACCGGGTCTTGGCGGCCCTCGCAATCTTTGTCTGTTGAACACAGATAAATTAAACATCCCGTAGAAAAACCTGCAAAGACAAAGACAAAATGCAAATGATGCGTATGCAATGCAGTGTGTTCCTTTTATTCCCGAGACTTTTCCCGTATTCGGTCCTGGCATTAAGAAAATAAGAATTGGGAAGAAGACCCAAGTAATATTCAAATATAATGACGGCTGTGGAGAATTGGTGCTCATTACCCCGTGTCGGTGCAACAAACAAGAAATTCAGAACAAATCAATCATATAAACTGGAGTTTGAAAATACAAAGTCCCCAAAGGGTGCCAATCACAATAACAACAAAAGTACATCACATATAGGGAATCCCACAACAAGCCTGTGGGTAATCCGAGTACAATAACATGAAATTAAACCCTAGGGAACTCTATATCTTTCAATCTCCAGCTAAGGCGTTTGACGTTCTGGAACAGCTGAACTACATCTGGATGACCGGGCTCCTGGATGAGCCTCTGGATGAGGAGGTCCCTCGTATCAGAAGAAGCGTGTAACTCCTCGATCTGCTGTAGGAATGCTGCCTCATTCTCCTTGCTTTGACTCGACTCGGCCTTCGACCTTTTCACATCAGCTTTTAACTTCAAGTCTTCAATTTCCTTTTGAGCTTTCTTCAGTGTCTGCTGGCTTTCTGCTAAGCGCTGGAGACGGTCCTTCTCTTGATGATAAGCCTTCCTGAGGAGTTCTTTCTGCCCATCCAAAGAATCTTGAAGACTTTTGATTTCCTGCTTGTGCTTGGCGTCTAACTCCTTTTGTTTCTTCAAATTGTCGTCCCATTTCTCCTGCCATAACGTAATAGCTTCATTGGCTTCACTAAGATCTTTCTTCTCTCTTCGGCGCTGGGCCGTCTTGTGAGTCTCAGCTAACCCTTTCTTTCGGAAGTAGAGATCTCTATCTTCAAAGTCCTTCTGCTTGAGACGGACAATTTCCTCGGCTTGTATAGCTCTATCTTCTAATCGACGTTTCTGGATCATCAGTTTTTGACAAGAGTTAAGAGCCTCTTGATTTTCAACCCTAAGTTGCTTAACCAAAGCCTCTAACTTCTGATATTCCTCCAAAGGCACCGTAGTAGGTGGTGGAGTTGGCACAGAAAAAGGGACTAGAGCCGCTTGAACCTCCTTCTTTATCCAGGCTTCAAATTCAGGGAACATTCGATTGTTGCTCCTGCCCAGACATGCTATACCCTTTCTCTTGATCATCTTCCAGGACCCTGCAGCTTTTTGGACCAATGGAAGATTGTCTTTTACCGGAAAATAGAAGGTTTGGAATAATTCAGACTCATCAGGAACCTCCTTGAGCGCATACCCTAACTGTCTTCTTAAGAGGATGGGATTGTAGTTGATACCTCCCGATACTCCTAACAAAGGCACATTAGGGTAATTACCACAACTGGTAATGAAATTCCTTCCTTTCAACCTCAAAGTAAACCACCTGATATCTCCAGCAGACAAAGTACTCAGCTTCTGAGCCCAAGTAGAATTAGGATCAACAAAACTCTCAGTAGTAGGCAAGTGTCTCATAACCCACTTGTAGAATAAAGGAGCACAACATCTAACAAGACCTCCTCGCTTCTTCTCATTCTTATAGTGCACAGAATAATACAAATCACCTAAGAGGGTGGGCACCGGATTCTTCAACACAAACAAATGAATAGCATTCATGTCCACAAACTTGTCCATATCGGCAAATAAAACTATCCCATACACAGATAACGCCAAGATGGCACAAACTGAATCCCACTGCTTTTCCACGGCACATTCTTCAGCTCTCTTGATCAGAAAATCTAAAGGAAACCCAAGTACTCCTGCTTTGGTGGAAACCAGATTAGAAGACACCTCTGATGGGCTCAAATAAAGAGCCTTAGCAATGTCATCGTGAGTAGGTCTCGTCATCTCCGAGTTAAAAGGAAGCTGATCCTTGATTGAAACTCCCATAATCTCAGCATATTCTTCCAGCAAAGGACCCAACTGAAAGTCATGAAATGTGAAACACCTAAGCCGTGGATCGTAATACTGCAACAAAGTGTGAATGGCGCTTCTCTGAGAACTATCCAAGTTGAATACCAGATCCAGAATATCACCATACTTTTCCTTGAAGTAGCCCAAATGACCCGGGGTAATCAGAGACACCAATTGGTTGATCAGGTCCATCTTGGTATCGAAGAATTTGTAGTGCACAGTTCTCTTTTTGACGTCTTCCATTCTGAAGCAATGATATGGCCAGGAACTGGGAATAAATGTAGACCCTGAGAATAAAAGAAACACAAATGATTAATGATGATATGATGTTTATGCAAGGCAAGGCATGTGATCAGTGAAGTGTCTGTGATGTGCCAATCATATAATCAAGTGTCGGTGCAAGGTCTCAAAATCCAGATATCACAATAATCATCCCTCTGATCCGGGATCCATATCTTAAGAACAGAAATCCAGATCACAAAACTGAACCAAAGGCAAAGTGGGTATGCTGAAGGTATTAGGGTTCCTGCAAACCTGTAAACCCCTCCCAATCTCACGGGTGTGCTACTCGGGTCAACATCACGGACTCTCAAAGCCGAATAGAAATAATACGTTCACCATCTCCGAGAAATGGCTCATGACCAAATCAGGGAATCGGTTTGGCATTATGTACTACTCAGGGAGGTCTCAGTTGAGTCCGGAAAAACAAGCATCCCTCACATGTCTCCAGCTTCAAGCACTGACTCGAGAAACAATAGTACATTCATCCCGAAGGGTACAATACTATCGTCATACGAACAATTTTGCTTTAACTGAATTCCTTTGAGAGAACCAGGCCATCCTATGCGAGTTCCCAATGGACCCTCGGATGCGAGTGGGTTTGCCAACAAATGTGGTCTGCCACTGTCATCACTGGAGAGGGTTGTTTCCATTAAGGTTCTCAATGATCGGTCCCCAGCTGCACATAACCATCAAGGTTGTATCCTGAAGTGGGGAAGAACCCCCACACAAGATAGTTCCAAGACAGTCGCAACCTGGGTGTGGAACACATCACCACTCATCATGTAACCATGCGAGCACAACGTGTCCACGCTAATCCTATAGTGCACTCAAGCCGGGTAGTTGGCTTATCTCACAGTAACTCCCATCCCACAGAAAAAATGAAAACCAGCACATCCAGACAGTCCAGTATAATATGATGCATGGAAAATAAAATACTAAAAGCGGTAAATAAATGCGGTAAAGTAAAGCTGTAAAGTAAAACTGTAAATAAACAGTAAAGCTAAACTAAAGCACACAACAATAAACAAATAAACACCCAAAGAAACAAAACCAAACAGGCGCTAGGATTGACTCTACAAGGGAAACCGGAAGAATCAGGTTAGTCCCCAGCAGAGTCGCCAGCTGTCGCTCCCGGGATTTTCATCCTAGTACAAACGCGAAAGTGGCGCGGAAAGGTTAGAGTCGCCAGCCAGACATTTTTATCCCGAATGAATGGGAAAGGTAATGTTGCACAAACCTAAGGAAGAAGGAAAGGACAAGGTCCTGCGAACCAAAGATCTGAGTTCGGGAGTCGGTTACGAATTGAGAAGGTATTAGCACCCCAATCCGTCCGTCGTACCCGACGGGATCCACGCTTGCTTGCTTGTTTCAAAGGGTGAGAAAAATAGTTGTTGCTGAACAAATGAACTGCTAACTGGAATGAGAATGAAAATGAGAAAGGAGTTGAAAAAGAACAAAAAAGAAAGAATGGGGAAAATGTAGGGAAAATAAAGAATGTGCTCGAACGGGCCCTACCCCGCTGCCTACGTACCTCATCGGGATAATGAGGATCAGAGTCGACGTAGTTCGCCTAACTAAGGCGGGAACTATTTGTTTGTGTTTATTACAGCTGGAACTGCGTATGTCTATGCTCAGGTGTTGCAGGCTCGTCTGGTACGAGTGCGTTTACTGTCTTGCATGTGTGACAAGTCGTCGCGAGTTTGCGTTGTGAGTGAATGAGATGAGAAAAGAAGTTCCCGCAGGATAGTCGCTTGTTATTTGTTTTTTTTGTCTTTTATGAGAAGTGTTTTGAATTTTGTTTGTGAACTGTCTTGTACTAAGACCTATCAATCACGGGAAGTACTTACACCTCGCCCCGAAATAGGACGCGTATAAACACTCCGCAACAAAGTCTCGTGTCGTACAAGATTGTTCGGTTTTTATTAAGTGTTTTATTGCTTTTCTTTATGAGGAGAGAAAGAATGACTCAAGTTGATAAAAGGACAAAATCTAAGGGACTAAGACTCAATCCTAACTTTGTTTATTTATTTACAAGTGATCCTATGGTTTGTGAAGTATTCTAATCCTAATGGAAAAAACTAGAAACTACTAGAATTCAACTTACTTCCTAATGAAGTTAAGTTGATTCTAAGAACAATGGGGAAACCTATACAAGTTATAAAAATCAAATAAAGGCAAAGCAAAAGAAATGGACATAAGAAATAAGATTCTAAACAAAACATTACAAGTATGAAAAATAGTCCTATTTATTTATTCTAATCCTAATTAAAAGGGAACTTTAATCCTAAGTCTTAAACTAAGATCACCTAATATTTTCCTTCTAAACATTCAAATTTAAACTAACCTAAGTCTAAATTAAATTCTAAGGCTAAATCTAAACTAAACCATATTTTTATTGGACTTTATTTTCATGGCCTAAACTAGATGGAAATTATATGTAACCAAGCCTAAAAATTAATATCCTAAAAAATATTAAAAGTTCTGTAAAAAATATGAAATTTATTCTATAGGGTCCTAATATTATCTATAACATTGTACTAAAAGGAATCCTACAAAATCAAAATTTAACTAGGTCTAAAAAATGATTATTTTCAGCTATGAATTAATCCTTAATTTCTAAAGAAATGGCCTCTAAAACCTAAGATAAAATATTCTAAAAAATCTACAAAAATTATCCTAAGTACTATCATTAGTTATCTAACTACAGTAAAAAGAGTGGGCTAAAAAAGTTACTGGAAGTTATAAAAATAAAATGAACAAACTCAAGCACAATTAAAGGAAATCCAATAAAAGCTAATTAAAAGAAAAATCAGAATTAAATCGAAAAATAACCAAAATTCAGAAAACAAAAATGTCACAAATTTCTAAATTGAATTATTTAACTACTGAAATTTTTGTATAATTTTCTAATGATTTTTACAATTTTTTTATTGAATTATCTTGAAACTATATTAAGTCAAAAATTAAATTCTAAAAATAAAATAAAAGGGGGGAAGAAGAGTGATTATTTTAAGTTCTTTTCTTATACTAGGCTTTAAGGGAGGTGTGAATATCAACAGAAATAGGGCCCAATTCGCAGGAATCCTATGAGGGTGCAGGAAGTACTATTTTTTGTTGTTTTTCTCTACTGGGCTTAGCAAGGGAGTGCAATTAGTAAAAGCATAGGCCCAATTGCGTTGACTTGAGAGAGGGTGTATTCAGCATTTTCTATAGTTGTTTTTTTATATATGGGCTTTAAGGGAGGTGCCAATAACAACAATAACACCTAATTACATTTTAATGATTAGAATTGAGATTAATCTATACTTATTATTCTTTAAAAACATCATAATAATTCTTACTAAAAACTTAAGATATTTTAATAATGTCTAATTAAATTACATGATTATCTTAATAATTAACCAATAAATCTTATTAATTAAATGGTATTTATATAAAAAGAATAAGAAAGAAAAAAAACACAGAGAAAAATAAAGATAAAGAAAGCTGATGAAACCCTAAGCCCTCCCCTCTCTCTTCTTCCTCTCACCGCCGCCGTCACCAACATCTCCCCCTCCTTGTCTTCTTCTTCGCCAAACTCAACTCCACCTCTCCTCTTCGTCCTCCCTTTCTCCCTTTACCCGAATCCAAATCGAGAATCACCAGGACCTAGCTCTACTTCCAATTGAGAAACCCTAACCGCGAATCCCCTTTTCGCTGCCGTCATCCTCACCTCCCCACGTATCCTTTTTCTTTCCTCATCGGTGTAACCTACCCTTCGTCACCTTCTTCGTTTTACCGCTATCTTCTTCGGCCTGCACATAACACTATCCTCTACCTCCCTTTTTCTTCTTCGCAAACACGAACCTACCATTACCATCCCCCAACACACACTAGCAAAAGATCGTAACTACGGTGCTTCAACCCCTATTTTCGAAAACTCCGCCGCTACATAAACCGAACCCTCACATAGTTCCCATGGCAGTTCCTCCCACATCACTGCCTTCATCACAACCTACGCCATCTAAAATCCCTAATTACTCGAACAACATCGTACCCACACTACTAACACAGTTCATCAAATTCGGGCAAGAAATTCAAGCGTGAAAGCCATATCAATTCCAGCATCAGAAAAGAAGCCAAGACAATGTGAGAGTGACGTGACAACGAATCGTACCTTGATTGCCGAAGACGAAAACGCGTACGGCACTCTGTTGACGAACGAGATAGAGCTTCTTCAGGTAAGAAATCCAAATACACTTCTTATCCCTCTTCTGCTTATTGTTCAATTATGTTGCTCTATGCTGTGTGCGAATTCTTGGATTGAATCATTGGTATCACACACCTCCTGCACTTGTGACTTCTTGCTTAATCTTGTGACGCGCGCGCTGATAACCGCAACTTTAATGTATCCTAATTTTGCAGGTTATCTGGATTGGGATGCTGGTGATTGGAGGAATTCGAAGCAAGATGATGAATATGGTGAAGGGGACAGTGTTTACGCAGAGGATGAAAATGGAACTTGGTGAGGAGTGACGAAAGTGATCGATGAGAATTGAATGAATCGTGCAGAAGCTTGATATTGGAATAAGAAAAGAAAACTTTGTGGAAGTGATGGGAGAAGAAAGGGAATGGTATGGACGAAGCATGAACGGGATAAAGCTGTGAAGAGTTCAGGAAGAATGGTGAGAAGGAAAAAAAGAGTGATGAAAAGGAATGGTGAAAAAATTGTGGAAGAAGAAGCAGGATTGGATGAGAAGAATTGCTTTATAGGAAATGTCACAGAAGAATCCAGAAGCTTCAGGTAAATACCATTAGAATTCTGTTATTTTTTTCAGTTATGGATGAGGCTTAGGGATTCTGTTATAAAACTTTGGTGAATTCAGTTAGTTATTGATTTTGTTATGCCCTTTTTAATTCCCTCTGCCAATTCTGTTTTCCATATTAACAGCCTCTTATCAGTTGGGGTTTCTAACTGTTTTAGTCCCCTTTTTCTTTTGACGATTTCTAACGGCTTTCCACTAATGCCATTAATGTTTTTCCTGGTTTTTCCCCACAGGAATTGGAGAAAGAATTGGCCCTTAAAGTACAACAAATCCAAAGCAAAAAGGGCAAACTTCAGCCTTCATATCGCTCACACTGACTTTTTCTTGCGAGCCCGAGCACTGAATACGCGTTTGCTTCGGATGTGGGATACAGAATTGGTAAGTGATTTGCTCCAAAATTGTTTGTGAAAATGGTTAGAGGTTGAAAGAGTTGAATGCCAAGTTCAACGGTAACTGTTGTGTCCATAGTAGCAAATTTATTTTGTGAATTGTCTCTTGCAGGACCATGAGGTTGCATTTGGAACAGGATAACCAAAGTAGGCTAATGTGGATTTTTGTCAACACTGCCATCATCCTAATCAGTTTCATAACAGGCATTGAGATGGAGTATGGTGTCCCGAAATGCGTTGAAACAGCTTGCAGATGCCGCGTTTGGACGTGTGACGGATACGCAATGAAAAGCCAATGATGATGAGGTTTGTTGATAATGCTTGGAGATAATTCCTGAAGAGTTTCTTCTCAGTTTTCCGTTTGTGCCATTTGTTAGGAGATGGTTGGTTCGCAGATCGGAGCTCGTGAAGACTGTTTTGAGTTTTCCTGTGAATTATCTCACTATAGCTGCCTTTTTGAGTTGCGGTGTATATTCCACTATATCATTTTCGGTTCCCCTTTTGTAATTTCCTTCAATTGATATAAAAAATTGAGAACTGATTTTTGTTAACTTATGTTACTGGATGTTGTTGAACTTTGTAGGCTTTTTTTGAGATTTTGTGATTGGAATTAAAATTTGCTTGGATCCTATCCTTTTTAATTATACGGATATTAAGAATAATAATAATAAAAACATGACAAAATAAATGACAACTTTGGTTAGAGAAGAAACAATGGAACTAGATGAAAGAATGAGTTTAAATGGAGTAAGGCCAATGGGCTTGATGCATCAAAAAGGATATTACTTGATGTAGGTGAAACAAATCTAACCAACATGAAGATTCGTGATTTGTCTATTTTTATTATGGATTACAATGAGTTTGAAATTGGGACAAAAATAATGGATGTGGTTTGGGAAATCTAAATGGACTTGGAATTAGAATGGTTTTCAAATGTAGGATTTGGTCAATGAATTTGAACACGAGTATGGACAATTGGGCTAAGAGCCAATTAGGATGAAACGTCACATGGGCTCGAATGGCCCAACAAGATAGAATTAGGTTTTACCCCTTGAAATGGACATGAGCTTGAAATAAGTAAGAATTAAGAAAGATGACAACAAAAAGCTTAGAACAAATTCTATTCAAACTTTGACAATTGGCCTATGGTTGTAAAAAAAATGAGAAAATACATGAGTGACAATTATGCATATTGAAAAGAATAGAGCTTATTAAAGGAGGACTATATGAGGGTAAATGGATATGGACAACAATAAGTGGAAAGATGAATAAAACGAAAAATGGAAATAAAAGTGAAACGAAATAATCGGGAATGGTTTATGAAAAATGAGAACAAAGCAATGAATGGGTATGAAATCTCAATTTTAACCCTAGGTCCATTTTGAATTCTTTCCACAAGTCTATAAACACAGTCATTTCTGAGCCACTGAATATTTTCGGACTAGTCACAACTCTCTGAATCATTTGAAATGTGCCATGACCATTCGAATCCAGATGAATCACTGATAAACTGAAAATTCGAAACAAACTTCACACCAAACACTGTTCGATAAACAGATGAATCTCCGCACACGACAACATGATCCTTGAATATGCATTGTCCAAGAGATAGTCTGGTGGTCCAAAATAATCTTGCAGTTGTAATGATCTTTCGACCATTTGATCCAAATTAAATCAAACCCCTATCTGAATTGAGACACAACTGAGCAACCGCATTCGGAGTGGAATCATAGTCCAGTGAATATTCTCTGTTATTTCAATCCTTGCCAGATACGTATAAGGTGCAAAAAACCCTAATTTCCTTGAGCCCTGACCACATGCCTTATGAAACAATGAAATGAACTACTATGATATTAATGACCTGGTGAGAAATGCAGATGAGTGTGAAACGATGAACCGATAGAGGTAATAAATAGGAGGGCAAATTTTGAGGTATTACAAAATGACATCCCGAAACAAGCATACCATTGTGCCCCGGGTAAGACACAAGGCTTATAAGGTTTTATTGTTCGAAATTACAAACTTAAAACAAAACATAGTAATAGTATTTACTCCTGACTAAAGGAGATAGGAATAATGTCTTCAACCTTCCAATTGTTGAGCCCATCACCCATGGTAGGAAAGATCCAATCATCCAAGTTGTAGTCTTCATTATGGTCACCCACATCATTGATTTGATCTCTTATGACCCCTTGATTAGTGGTACGAACAACACAAGCACGATGAATAACCCTCTGAGATTCTGCAGTGAAACCCAAACCAAACTTGTCAGACTTGTAAGGGATGTTGGGAAGCGGACCCTAAATAGCAGAACCACCTTTTTCAACCACAGCCTTAGCATCTTTGAGGGAGGCCATTGCAGGAGGTATTCTAATAACCACACGAGCTCTTTCAGAAGCAGGGACAGACTGAGAAATAGGAGCAGAACAAGGAACAACTTCAAATGTTTGACACGGAGTTTCAACCATTTCACCCTCCATTTCTACATATTTGAAAGTATTCACATGGCTAACCATGTACTCTTATTCACCATAGACAGTGACAACTTTGTTTTTCACCGGATATTTCAACTTCTGATGCAAGGTGGAAGTCACAGCACCTGCCTCATGGATCCAGGGGAGCCCAAGCAAACAAGAATACGCAGGACTAATATCCATCACATAGAAAGTAGAGTTGAAGACTTGAGAGCCTACTTTGATCAGGAGGTCTACTTCTCCATGTACCACTCTTCTTGAACCATCAAAGGCCCTTACCACTACATCACTTGGTCTTAACACAACATCTTCAGGACTGAGCTTGTCCAGAATCTCTTTAGGGAGTACATTTAATGAAGAACCATTGTCCACCAGTACGTGAGACAAAGTAGTGCCCCTACATTCAATGGAGATATGTAGGGCTCTATTATGATTTCTCTTGGCAGGAGTCAGATCAGCCTCAGAAAAGCCCAGACCGTTATCACTAGTCAGATGTGTAACACAACTCTCAAATTGATCCACAGAAATTTCATTTGGCACATGAGCAGTCTTTAAGAACTTGATTAAGGCTTTAACATGTGCCTCAGAACACAGCAGAAAGTATAACATGGAGATTTTGGAGGGAGTATGCCCCAACTGATCAACAATATCATAATCACTCTTGCGAATGATCTTCAGTACTTCTTCCATCTATTTAGACAGATTTTCAGCAGTTGGTGCTTCAGCTTGCACATGTTCAATCACAGGACCTTTGCCCCGGGCATCAGAACTTGGTCCAGAATTGGAGGTATGAGTTGGAGTAACTGCACTTTTAGAGGTATGTTGAGGGGAGAAGATTCTTCCACTTCTGGTGATCTTATTAGATCTAGCAATATAGTCAACATCAATACTAGTATCAGTAATAGGTGCATCAGTCAAAGGATCTTGTTTGACACCATGGATATAAACATCAGAACCATAATTCCAGGGTATAACTTTATCAGAAGTATAAGGACCAGGACCAGGAGTGGAAATGATCATGGGAGCCATTCTAACATCAGCAACAGTCTTCACAAGGCCTTCAGCAGTAATCTTCACTGGTCTTTTGGATGTAATCCTGACAGGACCTTTAGAGGTGATCCTCACTGGTACTTTATCAACCATAGCTACATCTTCAAGCTTCGTGCTTCGAGTCAGATGTTCACACATACTTTCAATAGAAGGAGTCTTCTCAAACAATATGGTGCAATTGTCCATGAGGTGTTGAATACCATCCTTCAACTTCCAGCAACTATCAGGTTTATACGCACAGTAAAAACAGTCTTCATTGCAACCTGGAAAGAATCCAGCCTGCACCAGCTTCTTCTTGATAAGGGATAGAGGAGTAGTCACATCTGCTACCGAGGAAACATGGGAAACCTCATCAACAACATTAACAGTCTTCTCATGATTGGGCATAGGAGCAGTGATCACATTTGGGGTCCCAGGAGGGTCAAATTCAATTTCCCCAGCTTCGATTATGTCTTGAATCTTGTTTTTCAACACCCAGCAGTTGTTGGTGTCATGTCCCAGACTATTAGAATGATATGCACATCTTGCATTAGGATTGTACCGAGGAGAGGATGTATAAGGATTCTGAGGAGGATCCCTTAAAGTAATTAGCTTCCCTTTCAACATGTGTTGCAAGGCTTGGGCCAGTGACATGTTGATCTTGGTGAACTGTCTTCTAGGCTTCTGTTGATTGTTTTGTTGCTGCTCTGGTGCTGTAGGGGCAGGATTGGAGATGTGAACTACTCCCACAGATTGGTGACTCCTGTTACGACTATGTTGACCATACACATCATTAGACTCCTTCTTTCCACAAGGGTACTTCTTAGCAGTGTTTGATGAAGAGGAACCCACCTGTATCTTACCACTTCCTATACCACTTTACACATGTTCTCCAGTCATTATCAGCTCAGTGAAACCAGATGATGAGCTTCCAATGAGGTGACTATAAAAAGGACCATTCAGCGTACTCATAAACATATCCACCAGCTCCCTGTCAGTCAGAGGAGGTTGAACTCTGCCAGCCAGGTCTCTCCATTTTTGGGCATACTCTTTGAAACTCTCTTTAGCACCCATAGACATGCTTTGGAGCTGCATGCGAGTTGGTGCTAAATCAGCATTATATTGGTATTGCCTATAGAAGGCCTCAGTAAGATCATTCCAATCACGAATATTAACACTTTCAAGTTGATAATACCATTCCAATTGAGCTCCAAATAAACTCTCTTGGAAGAAATGAATCCACAGTTTCTTGTCAGCAGTATGTGGTTGAATCCTCCGGACATAGGACCTCAAATGCAGTTTAGGATATGAAACGCCATCATACACCACAAAAACAGGAACCTTAAAGCCAATAGGTATAACCACTCCAGAAACTAAACTCAAATCTTCAAAATCAATCCCATAATATTTTTGTAGTTCCATAGCGTTCATTCTGTCTACCAACATCTTGTACTTCTCCTCACTAGCAGGATCATGATAATAGTTTGCCTCAAAATCAGAATCTTCCACAGTATCATGGAGACTACCTCCTTCTTTCTCAGAATTTTCAGACTCAAAACCTCAACCTCTTCTTTTGTCTTGATAGGACCTCTGAATCTTCTACCCGGGTTGATGAGGCCCCCTGATTTTCTAGTCTTCTTCTTCTTCTTAGCCAGCAGTGTCTTCAGCTCATCTTGTCCCTTTGACAAGTTCAGGACCAGCTCTTGAAATTGTGCATTCTGAGCCTGGAGATCCTTAACAGTTTGTTCGAGAGCCATTTCTGCTGAAATAAACAGCGAGAAGATAAGATACATGTTCATAAGAAACCTGTGATGCAATGATATGGTATGTAAATGCACATGCAATGTTTTCAAGGACCGCATGATTTAAATTTGTTTAAAAAACCAGAAATGAAACTTTTATTAGTAAGCAATAAACTTGTTTGCCCCTTGGGCTTACAAAAAAATGAAATAAATACAAAGATGGGGTTTTAAGTCTCCCATGGATGTTTCCTCTTTGTATTGAGGTATGTGTTGAGATTCCGCTCCTCGTGAAGTTGTTTTGTCAACTCCAGGATTCTTTCTTGACTAGCTTTGAAATGAGTCTCAAAAGTATCCCTTTTCTCCTTCAACCGGATCCAGGATCTCTGCAACTCTTCCATGTCAGTGGGCATGTCTGGATGAAGGATGATATAAGGAGTATCTCCTTCAGCAACAGGCTCCATGGTAACTGGAAGGATAGCAGGATATGGCATCATAAGAGTCTGAGCATGTGCTCGTACCCATCTGAGATAAGGTTCCATAGGAATGGAGTACTTTGGTTCCAGAGTCTTGCTGTCAACCTTGTTCACTTTACCCCAAGCTCGTATAAACCTTTGCCGGTAACTTTGCAGATCGTTGTCATAGTCGAACACAATACCCTGAATAAGCATGTCATGAGGACCATCACTCCGAGCATAACCAAACTGACGTAGAGCTATAGAAGGATTGTAGGTAATGCCCCCTCTTATGCCAAGGATTGTAACATTAGGGAACTCTCCTCAACGGTCGATGATAGTAACATTCTCCATAGATCGAGAGCACCAATGAATGTCTGAATGAGAAAGTGACATGATCATTTTAGACCACCCTAACCCTTGTTCATTCTTCATCACTGATCGAGGAAGGTGAGAAATAAACCACCTAGACAATAGAGGTATGCAACACATCAGAGTTCCTCTCGCCTTCGTAGTACGGGTATAAAGAGAGTGTAAGATGTCTCCAAGTAATGTAGGCACTGGATTATGAGTCAGAAATATGTTGATGGCGTGTACGTCTATGAACTGGTCTGGATTAGGGAACAACACTAAGCCATAGATCAGTAGGGCTAGTATCTCCTCAAAAGCATCATAACTCATAGCCTTCAGGAACACTTGAGCTTTCTCCATCAATACCTTAGCAAGGATACCCTTAACTCCACTTCTCGTTTCTAGGGCAATGTCAGATTTCTTCAAATGTAGGGCTGCAACAATAACTTCAGGTTTAGGCTCTTTCTCTAAGACTGTGAAGGGTCTCTGATCAAGGATAGGTATACCCAGTAGCTTGGAGAACTCTTCCATTGTAGGAACCAGTTGATAGTCGGGGAATGTGAAGCAATGATGTTTAGGATCAAGGAACTGAAATAGGAGACTCATCATGTCTTCATTGAACCCTGAAGTGACTAGATCCAGTAGGTAACCATGCCTCTTGATGAATTGGGAGTTTTCAGGAACTTGAGAGACCAATTCCTTAAGCGTAGGAGGTATCCCTACAAAATTGATTTGGATAGTATTCCTACGAGCAGAAGCCATGACCTGCAACAAAGAACAAAGATAAATCCTTTGGTCCTTGAAATGGTTAGTGAAAATGCTATGCTTATGATGCATGATGATGTTATGATGTTATGCTCAATCACAAACATGTGGCACACACAAACAAGTCACACAATAGCCCTAGGTTTGAAGGCTTGCATGAGGTTTAAAGGTAAGTACCCTCCCCTGAAGTTTAGATGGTTCATCCTGTCCTATAAAGTAACCAAGTTCTAAGGGATCTCAATATCATTGATCCTTCCCAAGGGTGGTTGTTCAGTAGGAAACTTACTTGCTAACCAAAACCCTCCAAGTTTAGGATCTCAATGAGCGTAGTATCGAGTATCAACCAACTTCAGTCTTCGCCAAAGCCGATTATCTCACTACTTTCTAAAGGCCAAGATGGGATGACTAAGGTTCTAAAAGTCAGTTAGTGTATTGACGACATATGGCAGCCTCATATTATCCTTAACTTACTTAAGGAACATAAGCACCAACCAAGAAGTCACACTAACTATGGCCACCAGATCAACCATATCGGTATACGCCGTACAATTTCCTTGGTCTATTGCCATTTACCTAAGGTACACTAGATCCGGGTGTAAACACCCAAAATTTTCCCTCACTAAGTTCACACCATGGCTTGTGATCTTTCATATGTGCATTAGTTTAAGCATATCATCTCATATTGCATTTTTGTTTCACTGCATTAGTTCAAGTTCATCTGCATCTAGGGTTTGTGATCTGAGCAATCCAAGATCCATCTGAGCCACTCCAAAGGCAATTAATCATTCCAATAGGGTCCATATATGTCCAATCATCATTTTATGTCCCTCAAAGATCAAGGAAGTCAAAGAATCACAAGAACTGGCAAAGCATGGAAGCAGAGCTAGGGTTTCACTACACATATGACCTAAAATTAGGGTTTTGGTTTCAGAGGCCATAACTCCAAATTTTTTTGGTCATTCTTGTTTCTATTGGTCTCAATATGTTATAAGGATCATGTATACCAAGTTTGATGAAGAAATTCAATGGGGAAGTCATCTGATCATTGGGTAACTTCTTGAGCAAGTCAGTGTAAAATCAGGGCATCTGAGGCCCCCAACAATGCAACCAGAGGGTCTTCATCATCATTTTGGGTGTTTATGATCTTTATTTGATCTTATAAGTGGTTATAAGTTCACAAAGTTGAAGAATTTTGAGCCATTTGCAAACTTGCCATTTTTGGAAAGTGACTTGTAATGTAAACTTTCCATTTTGGGAAAGTTTTTCAACCTCCTCTTTCTCAACCAAAAATGCTTCAAATGAAAAATTGTTGGTCATGAAAGTTGTAGATTGGATCATTACCTTTTCAAAAAGTACAAGAACAAGACCTAATTCATTTTTGAACTCAAGATATGGCTTGTCAAAGTTGGCAAAAATCACATAATTTTCAAGAATGCACCAAAGAGGGATTTTTGCAAAACCTCTTGCCAATTCATTTTGTGACTTCAAACACACTTCTAATCATCATACAAATATTGTACATTGCATACAAATCAGAATTGCCCAAGGAATTGCATCATTCCATGCCTTGAACATCAAGAAATTACAAAAGGGCCAAAACTTCACATGATTGCAAAACACCACATAAACTTCCATCCACTTGCTGAATTGCCTCCAAATGGATTATATGGACATCCTTGATCCATGCTATGCATGGACAAGCCAATGAGCCAGCTACACCATTGCCCATACCTCAAGTACAAAACTTTTGACTTTTTGGCAAGAAGCCCATACCAATCACCACAGTCCACCACCCACTCTCTGCCCAATCCAGACCTTACTAGCATGCTCCAAGGATTCATTTTCATAACACACACAAGCCTAACACTCCAAGAACTCAGCATAGCAAAAATCACCCCAACTTGCAAAAGCCTTCGAATCTCTCAGCTCACATACTCAATCCTCAAACAAATTCCCCCATTGATCTCAAAATCATTCACTGAACCCAAAGCAACCATCAAAATAGCCAAAAACACCCCATACACAAAACACGATTCTTGGCCAGTTGAAGTGTAATCTCACAAACCAGACACTCTCAAGGCCTTTCAAGCATAAAAGCTTCATCAGGAGGTTAAAGGGAGTCATTTTGCATAAAGGAAGTGGCCAGAAAACCCAAGTTTGGAAAGCTTCATCTCAGGTAGTCATCTCAAATCATTTTTCCAGAACTTCTATTTTATGTTCCAATGTGAAAGAGCATGCTTCACTGATCATTCTGAGCTTTGTATTTTTGAAAATGGTGAAGAAATGAGTATTTACTAAACCTCTGAAATTTTTACCATTTTTTATCTTTTCTGAGAATCTTGTTTGTAAGCCATCATAAATCTATTTTGAGGTTATATTTGAGTTCAGGGAGATGAGAGGGTTTGATCTGGAGCTTTAGAGCTCCAGAAATAACCTAGGGTGAGAGTTTGAGATTTTCAGGGGAGGGGGTCACCGGAGAAGACGACCGAAGCTCTTCCCCGGTGACCTGAAAGTAATTAATGACTTAATTAGGGTTAGGGCAGTGTTTGAACGTGGACCCTTGGATTTTAGTTTCCCGCGTGTAATGGGTGCCCAAGATCATTTCATTAACATTTAATCTGGATTATTTAAATAATTAATTGAGATTAGTTAAGTTTGAATGTCATCCGTTAGATAGCGCGCGTGGTCAACTTAAAAATCCCCAGAACCAATCTAATCCATTGGATCATCATACTTTTGTTTTTATTCTATTTTAATTCATATTTTCTTATTTGTTTTACATAATTTATTTTAAATACCTAGAAAACCCTAAAAAATCTTTTCTTCTGCATTTTGCATCCAAATAATTTTCTTAACCCAAAAATATTTTTATTTTTATTTTTTGCATTAAAAAATCATTTTTAAAACATTTAAATGTTTATTTTAATTAATTAATTTAAATATCATTTAGGTTTCTAAAAATCCCAAAAACATTCACATTGCATCTTAGGACATTTAGAAACATTGTCATACCATCCACACAAATTTCTTTTTGGTTTTGAACAATCTTTGATAATTTTCTTGAATTTAGGGTTCATAAAATTCCTATTTTTGAACCCTAACTTCAAGAATTCTTTTCTGCCTAACCATGAATGGTATGACATTGACTATTTTTGCATTGATCTTCATTTAGCATGTAGTATCTAGCATAATTTTTTCATGAATTTCTTCTACATTTTTTATTTGATTTGCATTTTTTCCCTTTAGGTGCCTTAAAACCCTAGATAACTTAGAAAATTCATAACTTCCTTAGGGTTAAGAGTTAGGTCTCCTCCTTTGAGGTGTGATATCATATGGGGTTAGGGTTCCTTTGTGTGTATTTTCAATTTTTTATCTTATGATTTGCTTCTGTTTTTGGCTTTTGCATCTCATGTTGCATTAAAACCCTAATTTCTCATATCCATTTGCATACATCTTGCATATGCATTCATTCAAGAACTTGCCATGACATTCCTTGCATCCACGTGACATATAAGACATCATAAGACACATTAGAATCATGCTTGATCATTTCTTCATCCATTTGCCATGTTATGCATTCATTACATTCCATGAACATTCATGAGCTTCCATGCTTCTTTCATGCTTCATTTGCATTCTCATCACTTGTATGATCATCCATTGCACTTGACATGCCTTTGAATCATCTCTTAGCATCATTTACATCATGAAAATGCTTCTGGTTTTGGTTTGCATCCTTGCATACATTTCATTTTCATTTCATTTCATTTCTTTATGCTAACTTTTCAGGTGGTAAGTACTTTGAGAAGTGAATTTGCCTTCACTTCTCACTTCTCTTCTCTCTTGTGCATTCATTGCTGCATTTTGCTTTAGCTTTAGAGTGATCTTGCTCATTCATGTCCCTCTCTCACTTTCTCTCTTCAAGTAACTTATCTTCTTAAGTGAAGTAAGTTAGCTTGTTTCTTCTGCTTCTCTTTCTTTCTTCTGTTTCTTCCTTGGTGGCTATTTCTTGAAGATCTCTTGCAAGCCTCATAAACCCTAGGAACACCCAAGCATGATAACAATTAGGGTTTGTTTAGTCCCTATTAGTTTTACCTTTGTGTCTTCTTTTGTGTCTCTCTTCTTATCTCATAATCAGGGACTAAACCTTTAAGGTTTTAAGGCTTTGTGATTAAGATTATGCCTGCATCCTTCTCTTAGGATGGAGTGTATAACTTTAATCCTAAGTGTTAAATCCTTAATGTGTTTAAATCTCTTAATAAATCCATCCTAATAATCACTAAGACCATAGCTTGTAACTTGGGCCTTGCATTAAGGTTCTAATTCTTCCTTAATTGGTTAAGAAGGACTAACCCTAGTGTTAATGGACAAGTCCCCCTCAAGTTGTCTTACAAACCATAAAATCCACTTCTTAATCTTACCATTAACTAAAATCCACTTTAATAAAGGATTTGTTTGGTCATGAGGTTAATCCCTAATCATGGATTAAGTTGAGGTATCTTCCTCAGCTTAAATGTTCACATCTATTATCCTTCTATTAGGATGGTGTAATGGGTCCATTAAATCCTTGATTATGGCTTAAACTCATTACTTAACACTAAACAAAAACTCTAAAAACATCTAAATAATTACAAGTAGGTTAATGATCTTAATCCTACATCACGGTGATTAAGTGTGAGGTGCTTACTTCATACTTAAGGTATTCTCATTACCCCTAATCAGAGGGAGGATGTGATGAGTTTACTAACCCTTGGTTTAGGCTTAAGCTCATTATCTTATGACAAATACCAAAAAGCAATAAAAGATTGAAAACACAAAAACAAACAATAATCGTCTCCTCCGGGATTCTTTTCTCACCTCATTCACTCACAAATGAGAACTCGCTTCTTCCGTCTAATGCAAGACAGTTAGCACCTGAGCCAGACAGGTCATACACTTGAGCATAGATAAGCAAGCAGTTCATCAGTCAATTCATCTTTCAGTCTCTTTGAGTCGAACTACGGTGTTCTGACTTCCTCTTACACGAGAGGATACGTAGGCATAACTTAACTGTTATCGAACAAAAGTCTCTGTATATTCCCCCTCTTCCAGCATTATTCTTTAAGCCTCATTCCTGAGCATTTCAATTCACATCTCTTTTGCACTGACACCTGTACATTCTTTTTCCAGCTTTTGCACACAGATAACACTGACACTACCCCTTTAAACACAAATTTTCAAGCATGGATCCCGTCGAGTACGACGGACAATCTAGGTGCTAATACCTTCCCAGGTTGTAACCAACCCCCTTTCTCAGTTTCTCTGGTTCGCGACCGTCTTATCCATTTCTTTCCAAGTTTATGCAGCATTACCTTTCCTTCGGGATAAAAATGCCTAGCTGGCGACTCTTTTCAGTTCACCCTCATCTTCTCTCTTTCGCGGACCGTTCGCGTCTGTACCCCTTCTGGCCCGGTGTCATCAGGTGGGAGCGACATCGGGTTAGGATCTTTCACACAAAAAGCCCAACAAATAATATAAAGCAAACAAAGCAAACAATTTAAGTGATCTAATTCCTAAGGGTACCCCTCTTTTATTAAATCCCCAGCAGAGTCGCCAGTTCTGTAACACGGTGGGAGAACTGACTTTTAGTCATGTTGCGAATAGCAAGAGTCTCCACCGACTTTTATTTTATCAAAAAGGAAAGGACATAAAAGAACAGGAAAGACCTATTTTAAAAGACTTGAGTTCGGGGGGTAGGTTATACAAAGGGAATGTGTTAGCACCCTTTATATCCATAGTTATCCATGGGCTCTTAGTTACTTATCTCACTTAAATTGTTTTTGAAAAGTGTAGTGTGTGATTATAAAAATTTCTTTAAGTGCTTGGTAATGACCCTCGTATGGGTGTATACAAAGCCTAGTTTAGAAATTGTGAAAGGAATAGGTAGTCATTACCTTGGATGTGTTAAGGGACATGCGTAGGGTCATTGTATGGTCATAGAAGGGAACTTAAGGGTGTCTTTAGCAATTTGTAGGGACTATCATCATTTATTCGAAGGGACAAGATCATTATTCCGTAGGCAACCTCGAAGGACTTGATCTTTTAAACTGTAGGGACTTGATGATTTTTATGAAGGGACTTTGCTTAAGACACCCCTATATTCGAGAGACTTGACCATATTTAAGGCAACCAAGAGGGGTAACCTAGGAAGTGCAAAATGGCGATCAAAGATCGACTTACGTGTGTGAGTGTTTATATTCAGGTACTTGTCTTATTTGAATCAATTTTCTAAGTAATTTTAATCACATATAGGTTATACACACCCTAAGATTACTAACCATACAGTAAAATATTTACAAAATAAAATAAAGGTATAAAGTAAACCTACAAATATTACATGACTTTAGCAGTTACATAATAATAAAAATAATAATGATAATAATAAATATAATAAGAATAATAAATAAATCACAAAATATTAGCAATAATAAAATAATAAAAATAATGGCCAGAATAATAAATAAAGAGAATAAAAATTCAAAAGAAAAATTATTTTTAGGTTAAGCAAATATTAGAAATTTTTAAAAGTTAATTAAGAAAATATAATAAATTTAATGATAATAAACAAAATAATAAATTATTTACATATTAATAAAAATTAAGATTAATAATTAGGGTTTAGAAAAATTAAGTTAATTTTTAGGGTTAGAAAAAAAATTAGGGTTAGTATTTAAATTAAGAAAATTAGGGTTTTTGATTATAATTAAAATATATTATTGATTTATTTACAAAAATCTATAATAATTATATATAAACATATTATAAAATTAATACAAATAAATAACATTAAGAAAATAATTTATGAGTTTTTTTTTATAGAAAATATAAAGTTTTATGAAAATATTATTGGTTATTAGTTTTGAAATTATTTTAATTATATTAAATTAAATCAAAAATAAAGAAAATAGCAAAAATAAGAAAAAACATGAAAAAAAAGACCTAAAAAATAGGACCTGGGATTTGAACCCAGGTCCTTTACCTCAACAACAACATACAAAACCAGTTGAGCCAGCATGCGCTGGTGTCATCCAAGTGCAACACATTCCTCATATTGTAAACCTGCAAAAACAAATGAAATTAAAACAAAATGGCCTGCGGCCAGATTCGAACCCATGACCATCACAACAACAACCAAACGCTTCAACCAACTGAGCCACATGGGGCTTGTGCAACATATAACGATTACTAATTATAATAAAATAAAACAAATTTCCAAACTGGATTTCCGCGCCAAACTTCGTCTTCCTCATTTGAATTACCTGCGAAAATTCATATAACATTTCCTGCGAAATTTTCTGCGGGCAGTGCAAACCAGAAGAACCTAGGTTTTTGAAACACCATACAAACCATAATAATAATAAAAATTCACAACCCAGATCAATTACCCAGTGTTCATACGTCATAACCATGCTTTTAGAATTCATTTATATTAAGTATTTCGCAAAACCCCAAATGAGGAGCATAAACCCTAGCCATGGCAGTTTACGATTCAGGTCATGAACCTTCAATCTAATTGTCCAGAAAGTATCCTAAGGTCACTACAAACACAAATCAATCATTAGAATCAATTAACAATGCATCAAAATATGAAATCGAAAAAGACATTATTCTTGAATAAAAATGATTCGGTTACTGCTTTCTTTACAGTTTTTTATACATCATACTGTCATTATCATTATGCTGGATCTGGTTTTTCCTTGGTGGGTCGGGTTTCATTGAGTGATTAAGGTCCTATACCTGGGACCTGAGTGACACCTAGGCTAGAGTGACTTCATATTCTTTCCCATTCCATTTCGGTCTGGTGCGGGAATATGAAACACGGTTCAGATGTGGGTTTCTTCTTGAGAACTCTGTGCTACATATTTCCTATAGTGCTAGGGCTATCTGGGAAGCCTGCTAAGTCTGGACGACCTTTATTATGACCTTCAGAATCTGGGGTGAAATAGAGGAGGATCTTTTATGGTTATTGTAAACACTGTACCTCCGGGTTAGAAGTGTTTACACTTCTCATAACTGATCCAAGTCTGAGGATCCTTGTTCTAGAACATTACCTGTGAGGGGGTTGGGTTGTTTACAGGTTTTTCAGGAACCCTTGGCCACATCATACCCTGTTACTGTATTGTTTAAGAAAGCTTCACTTTGGACAGTTCTTGTGATTACCCCAGACTTGTGACTCTTTATTTGAGTCCCCCACCCGGTTACTGGATTTCTAAGCCTCCATCCGGACCTTTGAACATACATGGACCTTTACCAAGGCAGATAATCACATCCAGCTCTTGATCACAAACCCTTGCATATCATTTGCATATATCATCATTGCATCATTTAACATTTGCTTATTTGTTTTTCAGGGTGTCCATCATTTCATTTTTGGTTTGGTTTTGACCCCTTCTACTGCTTAGACCTCTGCTTCAGTTATCTTCTTCAGCATCTGCTTCAGCTATCTTCTCCAGCACTTTCATCAGTCTGTCAGAGATTTACCTCCAGCTTCTCAGTTTGTGATCTTCGTCAGCAGTTGTCTTCAGCTTCTTTATCATCACTCATGGATACTCCAAGAAAGAGCAACATATCTTATCACTTCTTTGAGCCCACCTTGACTGGTATCAGGCAGGTCCAGTCCCTTATCACACCTGACCATATCCCACTGTTCAGAGAGCACTATGGGGGTATTTTGGACATGGTCATGGATCTTGATGCATCTCAGAGGAGCATGATCAACACATGCTTGCAGTTTTATGACCCTCCACTCAGATGCTTCACTTTCCCTGATTTCCATATGGGACCATTGCTAGAAGAGTTTTCCTTGTTGATTGGAGTTCCTATCAGAAGAGGGATCCCTTTTAACCCAGAAATGACTGCTCTCAGAAATGAAGAGATAGCCAGGGCACTGCATTTGGAGCCTGCCCTCATTGAGCAGAACTTGACAACCAAAGCTGGAGTTCCAGGCCTCCATCTGGACTTCTTGATTTCTCAGGCCACCCTGAAGTCTGCAGTAGGAGAATGGAAGGCAGTCTGTGCACTTTTAGGCCTCAGTATATATGCGGTTATATTGTTTGCAGATGAGCCCAAGTTTGTGAGTAAGAATGCCATCCACCTGTTCCTGCTGAGGAACTCAGTGCCTACATTGCTAGGAGATTTTTACTACTCAATCCATCAGAGAAATGAAAAGCAAAGGGGGAAGCTGGTCAGATGTTGTGCTCCTCTGTACTACTCTTGGCTGCTCAGGCACTTGCCAAAATCAGATTCCTTCTTGAACCCCCATCAGCAGAAGAATTGGGCCAAGAGGTTCATTGCCTTGACATCAGATGACATTAGATGGTGCACCCAGAGCACCAAAGGCAAGGATATTATTACCAGCTGTGGGAAATACCCTAATGTGCCTCTAATAGGAGTGAAAGGTTGCATCAACTACAACCCTTTACTGTTTAAGAGACAATTGGGATATGCTTTGGTTCATCCTCCCAGAGGACAAGATTTGGATGAGACCCTCTACTACGAAGTTCAACCTAACTCTGCTGTTGTCAGACAAGCTTTCTGGGCTTTGGATAACATTCAGACCAAAGGGACAACCATCCTTGAAAGGTGCAACAATATTGCTTCAGCCCAGTACTCAGATTGGTCCCGTACCCGAGCTCGGATCACCAGGATTCCTTTCACTCTGGAAGATACACCTGGACCATCTACAGTACAGCCTGCAGCAACTGTCAGCCTAGAGGAATTTGAAAAGCTGAAAGAGAGGAATAATCAGCTAGCTGAAGCCCTGAAGAAAACTCTCTGGGAGAGAAATGACAGTCGTCTGGACATTGAGAGATTGGAAAGACTCAAGATTGAGCATCTGGCCAAGATTGAGAAAACAGATGACTACATCAGGAAGGCAAGAGCAGGGGAGTTGGTTCGGAAGAATTCCTGCAAGGAAGCCAAGATTCAGAAAGCTAGTGCAGAGCATTATCCGGAGGAAAGCCAGGCTAGGTGGATCAGGATCACCGAAGCTCGTGCACAAGAAGACCAGAGGACTCAGGCCAAGATAGTGCAGCTGGAGGCCAATGAGAAGAAGCAGTAGAAAGCTTTGTTGGCAGCTCAGAAGGAGATATCTGAATTGAAACTCCGGGTGGGGTTGAAAAGATCAAAGGATCAGGACAAACATAAGAAGCTAACCAATGCCATTGCTACCAGGAACCTCCTCATTAGGACTATTACAGAGCACCCAGCTGGTCCGGTGACTGAGGCCCTCCTGAAGGAAGTCAGGAAGGATGACTTTGGATTGGATGTCTGATCCTTTTGCTTGTATTTCTTTCTTTTGATGTACTTTTCTTTTTGTTGTATTTTGACCCACCTTGGGCATGTATTGTAAATAAAATATGTATTTTCATCCTTTTGTAATATATCAGTTTGTTTTATTTATTGGTGGGCTTTATCTCAACATCATCAAGCATTTCCTCGAGGTCTGGAAAGGTCAAAACCAAAGAACCAAACCGGATACCCTTGGAAGACAAATAAGCATATTGCATTACATACTAACATTTTCTTTGTTTTGTAGGTTTTTGTTTGTTATTATTTCTCACTTTGTTGTGGTTTCAGGAAACATTGCTCGAAGACGAGTGTTCCCTGTCAACCGAACACACTGGTACCCAACGCGAAACAACCTTCCGGGCATTCAGATGGATCAGGTACAGCAGGACCTAAATGAAGTAAGAAACCAAATGGCAAACGAAAGGGTTGAGATGAGAAATCAAATGACCCAGTTCATGGCTGTGATGACTGGCTTAGCTCAGAGCCAGGAAAGGCTGAGGGAACTGGTGGAAAGGCAGACTCCTGAAGAGCACCACCCTGGTACAGGAGGAACCAGCAATAATGAACGCGGGCAGCCTCGCATCGACCCACCAGAGTTTGGGCCCCATTTGAACCCAGATGTTAATGGTGTAAGGAATGTTCAAGGTAATACTACTGGAGCCAGGATCTTGCAAGAGGATCCCCAAGAAGAACAGTTCACAGTTATTGGAGCTGGGGATGAAGTGTATGACCGGAGGTTGGATGAGATTGCTGAAAAACTGAGGTCTTTGGAATCCCAGAATTCTCTAGGCTTTGACGTAATGGATATGGGGCTGGTAGATGGGGTGAGGATTCCTCACAAATTCAAACCCCCGTGCTTTGAAAAATATAATGGTACCTCCTGCCCGCGTACTCATCTGCAGTCCTTCTTGGGGAGACTCAAAGCTTATACCATGGACGAGAAGTTATGGATGTTCTATTTTGAGGACAGCCTGACCGGGGCATCAAGAGAATGGTATTCGTATCTGACCATGGCCACTATAAGATGTTGGAAAGACTTGGCCGAGTCCTTCATCCGTCAGTACTAGTACAACCTAGACATGGCTCCCAATAAAACCCTTCTAATGGGCAATGTCTCAGTATTCAAGAGAAAGCTTCCGGGATTATGCTCAAAGGTGGAGACAACTTGCTGCTGCTGTCCAGCCACCCATGTCTGAACGGGAGATGGCTGACATGTTTATGAACACCCTTCAAGGAACATATATTGACCGACTTGCTGCATTCTCCTCCACCAGTTTTGCTAATGTAGTTATAGCTGGTGAGAGAATTGAAAGTCTTTTGAAGATGGGTAAAATCTCTAACAACGGTGCAAGTTCCTCCAACAATACAAGAAAACCTTTTTCAGAACCCCGGAGGACGGGAGAAACAAATGCTATTCATACAGGCAGGGGCAGACCCCAATATTCTCACAGATCAATAGCAGCCGTTACTATCCTGGCTCCAGTTCCACAACAACCACTTTTTCCACAACAACAGCAACAACAACAACAATATCAGCAACAACCGCACTTTCCGCAACAAAGATCGTACAACAATAACAACAACCAACAACAGCGCCCCTTTCAACAGAGGCCATCTCAGGCAAATAGGGTGATTGACCCCATTCCTATGCCTTATGCCGCTCTACTGCCACAATTCCTGAAGCTCAACCTGGTTGAGTTAAGGACGTTGGCTCCATCGGATCCTCTCAACCTCCCGAAGAATTATGATACCAATGCTAGGTGTGCCTTCCACTCCAACGCACCTGGTCACAATACTGAGAAGTGTAGAGCCTTGCAAATGAAGGTTCAAGATTTGGTCGATTCCAAAGCTCTCAACTTTGCACCCCCTCCAAATGTTAACAGAAATCCTATGCCTAATCATGGTGAGCCCAGGATTAATTCCATAGAGGAGGACCAACCATCTGCATTGATTGATAATGTTGCACAGATTCGAACACCGCTGGCAGAAGTCAAAGCTCAACTCTTAAGATGCCAGGTGTTTCCAGGTTGTCAGGCCTGCTGCGAATTTTGCAAGACTACTATTAATGGTTGTGAGAGGCTAAGGCTTGGCATAGATGGCCTTATCAGAGATGGAATTTTTCAAATTACCACAACGGCGTCTACAACATCAACAACTCCTTCTTCAGCAACAATAGATCCTCCTACAACATCAACAACTCTTTCTTCAGCAACAATAGAACCTCTTACAACTGCAACAACTATTACTCCCACTGATTCATCCACAACTCCAGCAATCACTCCATCCATTGTTTCAGCAAACCAAAGTTCAGTTACTCTTACTTCTACAACATCAACACCCATCTTATCAACGAAATCTCCTACAACACCAACAAATTCTAACGAAGATGTCTCAATGATCACAATCTATTATAATCGGTCACCATTACGGTACTAGGACACGTTCCTTATGAAAGCAGTAATGCCATAACTTGGCACTACGGATCTGATCTCTACTGCGACGGAAAGAAGATCACTCTAGATCATCAACCTCTTCACCACAAGTTGACAATGTGGGGGGAGGCGGAGGTTTCACCAGAAGCCGACGCCTTTTTGCCTCACAAATACCAAGACCCAATGCTGAAGTAGAGGCTGCTGCTAAAGCAAAAGGGAAGAGTGTGGTACTTGAAGAGCCAGTTGTTAAAGAAACTCCGAAGACGTCTTTTGAACAAGAGGTGGACGAGTTCATGAGAATAATCAAAAAGAGTGATTCCAAAGTGGTGGACCAGCTTCATCAAACGCCCTCCAAAATCTCTATATTGTCATTGTTAATGTGTTCCGAAGCCCATAGAAATGCACTCTTGAGGGTCCTGCACGCAGCCTACGTGCCGAAAGAGATTACGGTTAATCAGCTGGAAACAGTGGTTGCAAATGTTAACACCAGTCATGGACTGGGCTTCATAGATGTTGATTTAATAACGGAGGGACGCAATCATAACAAGGCTTTACACATCACCTTAGAGTGCAAAGGTGCTGTTCTTTCTCATGTGCTGGTAGACACTGGGTCCTCGCTCAATGTCCTCCCAAAGAAAGCCTTGGTGAAGTTGGAATATGATGCTTTGGCATTGCGTCCAAGTAACTTGGTGGTAAGAGCGTTTGATGGCTCTAGGAGATCAGTGCTTGGAGAGATTGAATTACCCGTGATGATTGGCCCACAAATCTTTAAAACTACTTTCTTCGTGATGGACATACAACCAGCCTACAACTGTTTGTTGGGTAGACCCTGGATTCACACCGCTGGCGTTGTTATATCTACCCTTCACCAGAAATTAAAATTTGAGTGGGAAGGCCAGATCATCACAATCTACGGAGAGGAAGACATTTTCGTTAGCCAGCTGGCTACTTACAAGTATATAGAGATGGATGGGGAGATCCACGAGGCTATGAGCCAGGGGTTTGAGGCCCTTAACATCAATGAAGCAACTGTTGTGTCTGGAACTTCTATCACTTCATATCAACAAGCCCGGAAGGTTGTTGAAGAAGGTACCGCTCAGGGCTGGGGCAAGCTGCTGCCAGTAGAAAAGAAAGAAGACAAATTCAGGTTGGGTTACAGACCAATCCGACAAGATCAACCAGAGGCTGCAACGGAGCCCAAATTTGTCAGTGTGGGAATGCTTACCCCAAATGCTGTGAACAATCTGGAAGACGAGGAAGAAGGCGATCGCAACCTGGAGAAATGGATACGTCCAAGGATCCCGGGGAACCAAGTCTCTAACTGGTTTTCCCAGGAAATTATAAGAGTTACTCCTGCAGAGTAATTATTATTTCCTGTCTTTTAGCATGCATCAAGTCCTGCATCTTGCCCAAGGTGTCAGGACTCATTTTTTAATGGGGCCATCTTGTATTTTGTGCAAATGATTAATCAATGAATATCAGGACATCTTTTGCAAACGAATCTCTTTTTCGCTCACTATCTTTCATTTTTTCACTTTTGTACAAAACAATAAAATGGCAATGTTTTCAAAATAACAACTTCATTTTCACTTTTTCTAAAACAAGATAAAATTGATCACTAAAACGAACCAATCTCAACCCTTGCAGAGAGTGCCCTCCAGATTGCACCGACAACAACACTGCTATGACCTTGTATGACTTTGACAATCCGATTAATCAAGCTGATGAAGGGGTTGAAGAAGACTATGAGTTGCCTGAAGAACTAGCCAGGTTGTTAAGGCAAGAGGAGAAGGTTATCACTCCTCATCAGGGGGAGGTTGAGACAGTTAATCTTGGTACCGAAGAAGACTTGAAAGAAGTGAAGATCGGGGCCCGTCTGCAAGATTCATTGAAGGAACAACTTATTGGCATGCTTTGAGAGTACGTGGATGTCTTTGCTTGGTCCTATCAAGACATGCCAGGTCTGGATACCGACATCGTTGTGCACAAGCTGCCTTTGAAGAAAAACTGTCCTCCAGTGAAGCAGAAGCTACGCCGTACTCGTTCGGATATGGCCATGAAGATAAAATAAGAGGTACAAAAATAGTGGGACATCGGTTTCCTTGCTGTAACTAGTTACCCGCCGTGGGTTGCTAACATTGTACCAGTGCCTAAGAAGGATGGAAAAGTACGGATGTATGTAGATTATCAGGATCTGAACAGAGCTAGCCCAAAAGATGATTTTCCTTTACCTCACATTAATGTATTGGTGGACAACACGACTCAATTCTCGGTGTTTTCCTTCATGGATGGATTTTCAGGATATAATCAGATCAAGATGTCACCTGAAGACATGGAGAAAACAACGTTCATCACACCTTGGGGCACATTCTGTTATAAGGGGATGCCATTTGGACTGAAGAATGCTGGTGCCACCTATCAGTGGACTATAGTGACATTATTCCACGATATGATCCACAAAGAAATTGAATGCTATGTGGATGACATGATTGCCAAGTCCTTCACAGAAGAAGACCATCTGGTAAATCTGCTGAAGTTGTTCAAGCGTCTGAGAAAGTATCAGCTGAAGTTAAACCCCAACAAATGCACATTCGGGGTATGGTCCGATAAGCTGCTGGGGTTCATTGTAAGTGAAAAGGGAATTGAAGTTGATCCTAACAAAGTCAAAGGCATTCAAGAGATGCCTGCACCAAGGACTGAAAAGGAAGTTCGAGGTTTCTTAGGTAGATTGAACTACATATCAAGGTTCATATCTCATCTTACTGCAACCTATGAGCCCCTGTTCAAATTGTTAAGAAAAGAACAAACGGTCAGGTGGAACGAAGACTGCCAGAAGGCTTTTGACAAAATCAAGGAGTACTTACAAGAACCTCCAATCCTTATGCCTCCAGTTGAAGGAAGACCTCTAATAATGTACCTGACAGTATTAGAAGGATCAATGGGGTGTGTGTTGGGCCAGCATGACGAGTTTGGTCGAAAAGAGTATGCAATATACTATCTAAGCAAAAAGTTTACCGACTGTGAACAACATTATTCACTGCTCGAGAAAACTTGATGTGCTTTAGCGTGGGCTGCTCGCCGACTAAGACAGTATATGTTGACCCACACTACCTTGTTAATCTCAAAGATGGATCCAGTCAAGTACATATTCGAGAAGCCAACACTTACCGGAAGGGTTGCAAGATGGCAAATGATTCTGACAGAATATGACATTCAGTACACATCTCAAAAAGCCATCAAGGGCAGTGTACTGTCTGACTACTTAGCTGAGCAACCCATTGATGATTACCAGCCCATGAGATTTGACTTCCCTGATGAAGACATCATGTACCTAAAAGCAAAAGATCATGAAGAGCCTGTTCACACCGAAGGGCCTAACCCATAAGAAGAATGGACAATGATGTTTGATGGGGCTGTCAATATGAATGGTCGTGGAGTTGGTGCAGTACTCATTACACCTAAGAGAGTTCACATGCCTTTCTCAGCAAAACTCACCTTTCCATGCACTAACAACGAAGTTGAATACGAAGCCTGTATCATGGGTCTTGAGGAAGCCATTGACCTCGGGATCAAGACTTTAACTGTGTTCGGAGATTCTGCTCTGGTAATCAATCAAACCAACGACAAATGGTACACTCACCAAGAGCATTTGATTCCATACTGCGACTATACGAGGAGATTATTGACTTTCTTCACAACAGTCAAACTTGAGTACATCCCTCGAGACGAAAATCAGTTTGCAGATGCTCTAGCTACCATTTCCTCCATGATCAAAGTTCAGACTGCCAACTTTGTGCCTCGAATTTCAGTATCCAGATTAGACCGGCCGGCATACGTATTCTCCATGGACATTGCTAAAGATGATAAGCTGTGGTTCCATGATATCAAATGCTTCTTAGAGGATCAAACATACCCACCTGGGGCATCATCCAATGACAAGAAGACATTGAGAAGGTTGGTTGGTAGTTTCTTCCTGAATGTTGATGGTTCATTATACAAGAGGAACTTTGACATGGTGCTTCTCAGATGTGTTGATAAGAAAGAAGCGGACTTTTATGATACACGAGGTGCATGAAGGATCTTTCGGTACCCATGCGGGAGGACATACAATGGCTAAGAAATTGTTGCGATCAGGCTACTACTGGATCACAATGGATGCAGACTGTTGTGCTTATGCCAGAAAGTGTCATAAATGCCAAATTTATGCTGACAAAGTGCATGTACCTCCAAATCCTTTGAACGTAATGTCTTCACCTTGGCCCTTTGCCATGTGGGGCATTGACATGATCAGAAAGATTGAACCGACTGCTTCAAATGGCCACAGATTCATCCTGGTAGCCATTGATTATTTCACCAAGTGGGTTGAAGCAACTTCATATGCAAACGTCACCAGACAAGTGGTAGCCCGATTCCTAAAAAGAGACATCATCTGTCGGTATGGAGTACCCGAGTGAATCATTACTGATTATGGTTCCAATCTGAACAATAAAATGATGGCAGAACTGTGTCGGGACTTCAAAATCCAACACCACAACTCTTCTCCTTACAGGCCAAAGATGAATGACATTGTTGAGGCAGCTAACAAGAACATTAAGAAGATTGTGCAGAAGATGGTGGTTACATACAAATACTGGCATGAAATGCTACCATTTACCTGGCATGGGTACCGTACCTCAATCAGAACATCCACTGGGGCAACACCGTATCAGCTTGTGTATGGTATGGAGGCAGTCCTACCTGTTGAAGTTGAATTACCCTCCTTACGGGTACTGATGGATGTCAAGTTAAATGAAGCGGAATGGGTCCGATCTCGGTACAATCAACTGAATCTGATTGAAGAAAAGAGATTAGCTGTAATCTGTCATGGGCAGCTATATCAGAAAAGAATGAAGAAAGCCTTCGATCAGAAAGTCAGGCTTCGGGAATACCAAATGGGATATCTTGTGCTGAAAATACTCCTTCCTCCTCATACAGACCACAGGGGCAAGTGGACTCCGAATTACGATGGCCCATTCATAGTGAAGAAAGTTTTCTCTGGTGGAGCACTGATGTTCACTACTATGGATGGTGAAGATTTCTTATCCCCTGTGAATTCAGATGTAGTTAAAAAATACTTCGCATAAAATGACCCGCTGGACATAAAAACAGAATGTAAGTCCGGGCAAAAATAGGGCATCCCGGCGAGTCAAAAAACAGAATAAAAGACTCGGGCAAAAATAAGGGAAAGATAAAAAAAATGTACACCCGCTGAGTTGAAAAGCCGCATTGGACAACTCAGGAAAAAATGGGTATCCCAGTGGATTGAAAACCCGAGAGGGCGATCCACGCAAAATAAGGGATTGAGCGAACAACTGCATTCTGAATTCATCTGTATCACTTACAACACGGCAAGCTTCGAAAGGATAAAGCATCGGTCAGAATCAGCCTTCTTTAGAAAGCAAGATGAGAAGAACGTCAAGGTCATACGGGTCATAGCAAAGGAAGCTCGCTAAAGCGTCGTCAACATTGCCAACACCTTTATTTTTCTCAATTTTGTAACAATCTCCTCATTTCAGGGGATTTGTTTCTTTGACTGTATTTGTCAATTCAAGGCACCCAAATTAATAAAATCAGAGTTTTCAGTCACACTGCGTCTTGTACATTTTTTGTTTCGTTTGCAAAAATGTCCAATATTCATGATATGATACTTGCACAAAACAAATGTGCCTTTCTAATTACATGCTTACAGGGGATATATTTACTTCCAGGAATATCTAACTCCTATGACAGAATCCGGTAAGGGATGCCTCGAGACACTTGTGCGTTTCTTTGTCTTAACAGGTTTGCAGGTATTCAATACGCGACATGGGGCCTGCCAAACATACTTCCTCCCCTAACAGTATCTGGAATGTTTTCCCCAGCGAAGTTGCCAAAGCATCATTTCTCCAGCACATCTTCAAGCAGCATCAGAAAATGCTCATTTCCCCAGCTGATTTGTCAAGTCTCCTAATCCTCAGCAGGATCCTCACAGAAATCTCTAGGAAGATCGTTCAGTGATCTTTCCTCCCCCAGAGTGCCAGGTCTCTCATCTTCAGCAAAGACAAGGAACCATCTCCCCACAGAGCTCCAACCTCTCCCAAGAAGAGCAATGTCTGAAATTCTCACACAACAAAGTGACGAAAGCTTCCTCTTCCCCAACTGGGTTATCTCCTCACCTGATAGGTCTATCAGTGATCTAGTCCCCAGGCAGAACCATATGTTTTATCATATCAACTAATGATCTCATCCCCAGCTGGGATTCTCCTTCAAGCAGATCATCCAGAGATCTTCACAGCAGCAGGATCCGAATCCCAAACCAGTTTCTTTTGCATAATCATAGCATTAACATCAGTTTTTCCCTCGGAGCGTAGCATTCCGTCTAATATGGAGAATTACGGCAAAAATCAAACATATTGCATGATCACAAGTCAGGTTCGAACCAGTCACCTATAAATACCAACAACACCTCATCAACAATATACAAAATACATCCTTTGCACATAAAAGCCAAAGCGTCCCCTTTGCACTCCCAAATACAGATACATGCTCCTTTTGAGACTCTTCTGTGTCATCACTCCTCAGTAAAGTAGCCAGAACACTTTCTACCAAAAAGATACTGTTCCTTCTCGACACTCGTCCGTGTCACCTCAGATTTCCCCACAGAAAGCCAAAGCGTCCCCTTTGCACAAGCACATGTTCATATATACTTTCGACACTCGTCCGTGTCATATCATCCCCAGCAGATATAAGCCAAACCAATGCTTATACACCCTCTTGACACCCGTCAGTGTCACCTATTCCCAGCACAGTTGCCCAAACACTTGTTTATAACACTTCTTTTGACACTCGTCTGTGTCATCTTATCCCCACAGGTTGCCAAAATACACTCATAACTTGTACACTTTCTCTTCCGATACTCGTCTGTATCGTAGTCTTAAGGATGCTCGTCCGCATCTTTAATCTATACACAGCGTCAAATACTTATACCTTTTTATTTCGGAAAGCGTAAGCACTCGTCCGTGTTTACCATTCCCCAGCAAGTCCCCAGCAAAACATCTTTTTTCTATCTGACATTCGTCCTATGTCCTGATACTTTCGGCAGCCGTACCCTGCTAGGTGATCGTCCTTCACCTTCGGATGAACGTCCATCATCCTTTCCCCAGCGTAGTCTCCATTATTAGAACCCTTTTCTATCCGGCATTTATCCTATGTCGTGATACTTTCGGCAGTCGTACCCTTCCAGGTGATCGTCCTTCACCTTGGATGACCGCCCATCATCCTTCTCCCCAACAGAGCAGCCGTCCCCTGCTAGGTGATTGTCCTTCACCTTTTGATGATCGTCCTTCATCGTTTTTATCCGATGTCCATCCCCATCGTTGACTTTGTCATCTGACATTTGTCCTATGTCATGATAAACCCCGAGAGCAGCTGTACCCTGCTAGGTGATCGTCCTTCACCTCTTGATGATCGTCCTTCATCATGCTTATCTGATGGTCGTCCCTGTCGTCGACCTTTTTTCTATCCTACATTCGTCCTATGTCGTGATAAAGAGCAGCCGTCCCCTGCTAGGTGATCGTCTTTCACCTTTGATGACCGTCCCTCATCATTTATTTTATTCACTCCTCGAACTGATGGTCATCCCCATCATTGTTTACCTTTACTTTGCAAACCTGATGGTCTTCCCCATCACTGCCTTCACCTTTAATCCCCAGGGAATCTTATTTCTTTACTTGATGGCTGTCCCCATCATAATCCCTTTATTTCCCCAGCATGTCAGCCGTCCCCGCCATTGCTTTATCCCCAGTAGTCGTCCTCTGCTTGATGGTCGTCCTCCATCGCTTCCATTTGATAATCATACTATACTTTCCTTTACAATTTATATCCCTCTTCTTCTTCTCCCCAGTGAGTGCAAATTTTGGACTGTCTTTGGTATTCAACCACAAGTTATCTTGTTTGTCTGTTACGCCAGGCGCTTACATCCTGCACAGCTAACCCGTGCTTGAATTTGGGCAGCTGTAAACACCCCAAATTTTCCCTCACTAAGTTCACACCATGGCTTGTGATCTTTCATATGTGCATTAGTTTAAGCATATCATCTCATATTGCATTTTTGTTTCACTGCATTAGTTCAAGTTCATCTGCATCTAGGGTTTGTGATCTTAGCAATCCAAGATCCATCTGAGCCACTCCAAAGGCCATTAATCATTCTAAGAGGGTCCATGTATGTTCAATCATCATTTTATGTCCCTCAAAGATCAAGGAAGTCAAATAATCACAAGAACTGGCAAAGCATGGAAGCAGAGCTAGGGTTTCACTGCACAGATGACCTGAAATTAGTGTTTTGGTTTCAGAGGCCATAACTCCAAAAATTTTGGTCATTCTTGTTTCTATTGGCCTCAATATGTTATAAGGATCATGTATACCAAGTTTGATGAAGAAATTCAATGGGGGAAGTCATCTGATCATTGGGTAACTTCTTGAGCAAGTCAGTGTAAAATCAGGGCATCTGAGGCCCCCAACAATGCAACCAAAGGGTCTTCATCATCATTTTGGGTGTTTATGATCTTTATTTGATCTTAAAAGTGGTTATAAGTTCACAAAGTTGAAGAATTTTGAGCCATTTGCAAACTTGCCATTTTTGGAAAGTGACTTGTAATGTAAACTTTCCATTTTGGGAAAGTTTTTCAACCTCCTCTTTCTCAACCAAAAATGCTTCAAATGAAATTTTGTTGGTCATGAAAGTTGTAGATTGGATCATTACCTTTTCAAAAAGTACAAGAACAAGACCTAATTCATTTTTGAACTCAAGATATGGCTTGTCAAAGTTGGCAAAAATCACATAATTTTCAAGAATGCACCAAAGAGGGATTTTTGCAAAACCTCTTGCCAATTCATTTTGTGACTTCAAACACACTTCTAATCATCATACAAACATTGTACATTGCATAAAAAACAGAATTTCCCAAAGAATTGCATCATTCCATGCCTTGAACATCAAGAAATTACAAAAGGGCCAAAACTTCACATAATTGCAAAACACCACATAAACTTCCATCCACTTGCTGAATTGCCTCCAAATGGATTCTATGGACATCCTTGATCCATGTTGCGCATGGACAAGCCAATGAGCCAGCTACACCATTGCCCATACCTCAAGTACAAAACTTTTGACTTTTTTGCAAGAAGCCCATACCAATCACCACAGTCCACCACCCACTCTCTGCCCAATCCAGACCTTACAAGCATGCTCCAAGGATTCATTTTCATAACACACACAAGCCTAACACTCCAAGAACTCAGCATAGCAAAAATCACCCCAACTTGCAAAAGCCTTCGAATCTCTCAGCTCACATACTCAATCCTCAAACAAATTCCACCATTGATCTAAAAATCATTCACTGAACCCAAAGCAACCATCAAAACAGCCAAAAACACCCCATACACAAAACACGATTCTTGGCCAATTGAAGTGTAATCTCACAAACCAGCCACTCTTAAGGCCTTTCAAGCATCAAAGCTTCATCAGGAGGTTAAAGGGAGTCATTTTGCACAAAGGAAGTGGCCAGAAAGCCCAAGTTTGGAAAGCTTCATCTCAGGTAGTCATCTCAAATCATTTTTCCAGAACTTCTATTTTATGTTCCAATGTGAAAGAGCATGCTTCACTGATCATTCTGATCTTTGTATTTTTGAAAATGGTGAAGAAATGAGTATTTACTGAACCTCTGAAATTTTTACCATTTTTGATCTTTTCTTCGAATCTTGTTTGTAAGCCATCATAAATCTATTTTGAGGTTATATTTGAGTTCAGGGAGATGAGAGGGTTTGATCTGGAGCTTTAGAGCTCCAGAAATAACCTAGGGTGAGAGTTTGAGATTTTCATGGGAGGAGGTCACCGGAGAAGACGACCGAAGCTCTTCCCCGGTGACCTGAAAGTAATTAATGACTTAATTAGGGTTAGGGCAGTGTTTGAACGTGGACCCTTGGATTTTAGTTTCCCGCGTGTAATGGACGCCCAAGATCATTTCATTAACATTTAATCTGGATTATTTAAATAATTAATTGAGATTAGTTAAGTTTGAATGTCATCCGTTAGATAGCGCGCGTGGTCAACTTAAAAATCCCCAGAACCAATCTAATCCATTGGATCATCATACTTCTGTTTTTATTCAATTTTAATTCATATTTTCTTATTTGTTTTACATAATTTATTTTAAATACCTAGAAAACCCTAAAAAATCTTTTCTTCTGCATTTTGCATCCAAATAATTTTCTTAACCCAAAAATATTTTTATTTTTATTTTTTGCATTAAAAAATCATTTTTAAAACATTTAAATGTTTATTTTAATTAATTAATGGAAATTAATTAATTTAAATATCATTTAGGTTTCTAAAAATCCCAAAAAAAATTACATTGCATCTTAGGACATTTAGAAACATTGTCATACCATCCACACAAATTTCTTTTTGGTTTTGAACAATCTTTAATAATTTTCTTGAATTTAGGGTTCATAAAATTCCTATTTTTGAATCCTAACTTCAAGAATTCTTTTCTGCCTAACCATGAATGGTATGACATTGATTCTTTTTGCATTGATCTTCATTTAGCATGTAGTATCTAGCATAATTTTGTCATGAATTTCTTCTGCATGTTTTATTTGATTTGCATTTTTTCCCTTTAGGTGCCTTAAAACCCTAGATAACTTAGACAATTCATAACTTCCTTAGGGTTAAGAGTTAGGTATCCTCCTTTGGGGTGTGATATCATATGGGGTTAGGGTTCCTTTGTGTGTATTTTCAATTTTTTATCTTAAGTTTTGCTTCTGTTTTTGGCTTTTGCATCTCATGTTGCATTAAAACCCTAATTTCTCATATCCATTTGCATAGATCTTGCATATGCATTCATTCAAGAACTTTCCATGACATTCCTTGCATCCACATGACATATAAGACATCATAGGACACATTAGAATCATGCTTGATCATTTCTTCATCCATTTGCCATGTTATGCATTCATTACATTCCATGAACATTCATGAGCTTCCATGCTTCTTTCATGCTTCATTTGCATTCTCATCACTTGTATGATCATCCATTGCACTTGACATGCCTTTGCATAATCTCTTAGCATCATTTACATCATGAACATGCTTCTGGTTTTAGTTTGCATCCTTGCATACATTTCATTTTCATTTCATTTCATTTCTTTATGCTAACTTTTCAGGTGGTAAGTACTTTGAGAAGTGAATTTGCCTTCACTTCTCACTTCTCTTCTCTCTTGTGCATTCATTGCTGCATTTTGCTTTTGCTTTAGAGTGACCTTTCTCATTCATGTCCCTCCCTCACTTTCTCTCTTCAAGAAACTTATCTTCTTAAGTTAAGTAAGTTAGCTTGTTTCTTCTGCTTCTCTTTCTTTCTTCTGTTTCTTCCTTGGTGGATATTTCTTGAAGATCTCTTGCAAGCCTCATAAACCCTAGGAACACCCAAGCATTATAACAATTAGGGTTTGTTTAGTCCCCATTAGTTTTACCTTTGTGTCTTATTTTGTGTCTCTCTTCTCATCTCATAATCAGGGACTAAACCTTTAAGGTTTTAAGGCTTTGTGATTAAGATTATGCCTGCATCCTTCTCTTATGATGGAGTGTATAACTTTAATCCTAAGTGTTAAACCCTTAATATGTTTAAATCTCTTAATCAATCCATCCTAATAATCACTAAGACCATAGCTTGTAACTTGGGCCTTTCATTAAGGTTCTAATTCTTCCTTAATTGGTTAAGAAGGACTAACCCTAGTGTTAATGGACAAGTTCCCCTCAAGTTGTCTTACAAACCATAAAAGCCACTTCTTAATCTTACCATTAACTAAAATCCAATTTAATAAAGGCTTTGTTTGGTCATGAGGTTAATCCCTAATCATGGATTAAGTTGAGGTATCTTCCTCAACTTAAATGTTCACATATATTATCCTTCTATTAGGATGGTGTAACGGGTCCATTAAATCCTTGATTATGGCTTAAACTCATTACTTAACACTAAACAAAAACTCCAAAAACATCTAAATAATTACAAGTAGGTTAATGATCTTAATCCTACATCATGGTGATTAAGTGTGACGTGCTTACTTTATACTTAAGGTATTCGCATTACCCCTAATCAAAGGGAGAATGTGATGAGTTTATTAACCCTTGGTTTAGGCTTAAGCTCATTATCTTATGACAAATACCAAAAAGCAATAAAAGATTGAAAACACAAAAACAAACAATAATCGTCTCCTCCGGGATTCTTTTCTCACCTCATTCACTCACAAATGAGAACTCGCTTCTTCCGTCTAATGCAAGACAGTTAGCACCTGAGCCAAACATGTCATACACTTGAGCAATGACAAGCAAGCAGTTCATCAGTCAATTCATCTTTCAGTCTCTTTGAGTCGAACTACGGTGTTCTGACTTCCTCATTGCACGAGAGGATATGTAGGCATAACTTAACTGTTATCGAACAAAAGTCTTTGTATATTCCCCCTCTTCCAGCATTATTCTTTAAGCCTCATTCCTGAGCATTTCACTTCACATCTCTTTTGCACTGACACCTGTACATTCTTTTTCCAGCTTTTGCACACAGATAGCACTGACACTACCCCTTTAAACACAAACTTTCAAGCGTGGATCCCGTCGAGTACGACGGATAATCTGGGTGCTAATACCTTCCCAAGTTGTAACCAACCCCCTTTCTCAGTTTCTCTGGTTCGCGACCGTCTTATCCATTTCTTTCCAGGTTTATGCAGCATTACCTTTCCTTCGGGATAAAAATGCCTAGCTGGCGACTCTTTTCAGTTCACCTTCATCTTCTCTCTTTCGCGGACCGTTCGCGTCTGTACCCCTTCTGGCCTGGTGTCATCAGGTGGGAGCGACACCAGGTTAGGATCTTTCACACAAAAAGCCCAACAAATAATATAAAGCAAACAAAGCAAACAATTTAAGTGATCTAATTCCTAAGGGTACCCCTCTTTTATTAAATCCCCAGTAGAGTCGCCAGTTCTATAACACGGTGGGAGAACTGACTTTTAGTCATGTTGCGGATAACAAGAGTCGCTGATAACGAGAAAAAGTATCGATTATATTGCTATGTTTCAATACCGTTTTATCGCATAATTGTCGTTTTAACACCCGATTCCTCGAGTTTTCTTTGCCATTTTGCAGGTACATCATATACAGAGCTAAATCATGAGCCACAAGTGAAATGAGCAAAAACAACCATTAAAAGATGAAGAAAGGAGGAATTCTGCATAACTTGCATATTTTGTTACACTCACGGTCGTCACCTAGGAGTCACGACCGTGACACGCTAAAAGGAACACTCACGACCGTGACAAGTCCCTCACGACCGTGACACATATCAAACAAGGAACACGAACGTGACACCCTTGTCACGACCGTGACAAGGGAAAACTAGGGTATTTGACTGAAGACTTGGTCATGAATGTTACGCTACATGAAATCCAACGTGCCTATTTTCCAACAGACCAAGTATTCCCACGTTCCCTGGATTCTCTCATTTTCCTACGAGGCCCAAGCACCAATTCCAACTGCCAGGCCCAAAATGCTTTCTATAAATAGATTTGTTTCAATGAACAATTTACAGAGTTTTAGTTTTTAATTTTCTTGCGGAAGCTCTGCCGATTTTATTTTTTGCACCCTTTATTTTTCCAGTATTAATTTCCTTGCTTTAATTTTCTTGTATCCCAACCAACCTTATAACAATTTCCAACATCAGGAAATTGTTATAAATTAATTTGTTTCAAAGCCTTCAGATTCTTTTAGAATTTATTTCCGATTCCGGTCAGTACTCCGAGCTTTTCAGCCTGTGGAAGAAGGAGTCTACTACTTTTATTGTTATCCAGGTTTATATTAAATTGCATTTATATTTATGTTGAATATTTATTTTTCTGCCATGCATATTTTATTTTATATTTCTCTGCCTCTGTCTGGTTCAACAATAATGAGTAGCTAAACACCTTAGGGCGGTATGTAATTAAAACAAACTAAATCGGTAAAATCGACTCTAGGCTTAAAATAATTAAGAGCTTAATATTCTGGCTGAGACTTTTTATTATAAAATCAACCTTTTTGTTACGAGAGTAAGGAAAGTGTATTAGGTTAGGTCAATACCACGAGAGTGTGAGATTTTAACCAGATAGCTAAAGTTAGGCATTTAAATTAAACACAGCGAGAGCGCTTTAAAATGAATTAGAATTACTAAGTTTCCAAAAATTATTTCTAAACACTTATGGGCTAGCGAGAGCAGGCATAGGGCTTTAGGGGTAAGATCTGAGATAAGACCACGAGAGTGTGAGTTAAAGATATTATTTAAACTGGTAACCTCTACATAATAGATTAAGTGAACCATCTTTATAAGCCTAGGCTAGATTGACCCGCCTAAGTTAGCATAATTACATACCGACCGCCTTAGTATTATTTATTAAACTTAAATTTAATTCTCGCCTTTAATCTTTAAAAACAACCAAAAAATCGTGACAACCCTTCACCTTAGCTAAACTAGAAATTCCTCTAGCACTAAGTAACCATAGAGTCCCTGTGGATCGATAATCTTAAATATTACTTCGATAGGTTGTGCACTTGCAGTTAAGATACCGCTAAACACATAATTAGATACGTCTTTAGCCCATCAAGTTTTTGGCGCCGTTGTCGGGGACCTTAATTTAGTTACTAGTGCCCTTTAGGGTAGCATTGTCTAGACTAAGGTAACAACTATTTTCTTTTCTTAATCTAAATTCCCGAGTGTATGCCAAGTACTCGCTCTCAAGGCGAAGACTTGCAACCTCTAATCCCTGAATCGAAACGCTTCTTACACGTAAGAAGACGGATATTCGATTACGAACAAAATTACAATATTCCAGATCTTCAAATAGATCCACCTAAACCAGTCGTAACATCAAAGGACGCAGAGATGGCTGAAGAACAGAATCACCCACTCAAATATTACGCTAGTCCTTCGCAAGCTGAACCGCATTCCAGCATTGCCGCACCGGCTATCAACCGAAACGATTTCGAACTAAAACCTTCGCTGATATCAGTCGTGCAACAAAATCAATTCGCCGGAAATCCTACCGAGGATCCGAACCTTCATCTTTCGATCTTTGTGCAATACGCAGATCCCGTAAAAGCCAATGGAGTTACCCAAGAAGCTATCAGATTATGTCTGTTTCCTTTTTCACTTCGAGACAGAGCGAGAGCCTGGCTTCAATCTCTGCCTTAGAATTCAGTAACTACGTGGGAGGAACTAAAGAGAGTTTTCTTGACCAGATACTTCCCACCTAGCAAGACAGCTATGCTGAGAGCTCAGATCAACGGATTTAAGCAAAGGGAAAACGAATCACTATTCGAAGCTTGGGAACGCTATAAAGATATGCTGAGACTTTGTCCACATCACGGATTAGTATAATGGATGGTCATCCATACCTTCTATAATGGACTCTTGTACAATACAAGAATGATAATTGACGTTGCCGCAGGCGGTGCACTAATGGACAAAGAATATAACGATGCTTATGCACTTATCGAAAGTATGGGTCAAAACCATTATCAATGGGGAAGCGAGAGATTCGCAACTGAGAAACCAACAAAAGGAGGTATGTACGAAGTGAGTAGTATGGACCAAGTCAATGCAAAGTTTGACCAACTAAACCAAAAGATCGACAACTTGGCCATAACACCAACAGCCATCATGGCTGCAGTAACACCTAACTGTGAGTTATGTGGAGTTCCAGGATGTGAAGTTCCTGATTGTCAACTATTAACAGAAATTCCCACAGATCAAGTGAATTATGCTCAAGGAAACCCATACTCAAACACATACAACCCAGGTTGGAAGAATCATCTGAACTTCTCCTATAAGAATAACAATGCTTTATATGCACCAGGTCAAGCACCAGCTACACCACCAGGATATCAAAAGACTGCTCCTAATGTCCCTAGAAAATCGAACCTTGAATTGATGATGGAGAACTTTATAGCTAACCAATCTCAAACAAACAAGGACTTCTTAAACCAAAACATACACACTAGTGAGCAGATTAAGCAATTAGTGAGCAAAGTAGATGCATTAGCTACACATAACAAAATGCTTGAAACTCAGATTTCACAAGTAGCTCAACAACAAGCACCTACCGCTGCACCAGCTGGAGTATTTCCTGGACAACCTCAACCTAATCCGAAAGGACAGGCCAATGCTATGATATTAAGAAGTGGCAAGGAACTTGACGGACCTACCGATCCAAGACTTGACAATCCAGCCATGTACCAAAAACCGGATAAACCGACTGAAATGGTGAATGATCCAGAAGAAAAGGAAGATGATAATCAAGAGGCAGTGGAGAAAGAAAAGCCTTATGTGCCTCCACCACCCTATAAACCACCAATTCCGTACCCTCAGAGATTAACCAATTCCAAGACGATGGGCCAGTTTAAGAAATTTGTCGAACTTCTGAAACAGTTGAATATTACTATTCCGTTTACAGAAGCTATCACTCAAATGCCCTCGTATGCTAAGTTTTTAAAAGAAATCTTATCCAATAAGAAAAAGATAGAGGATAACGGAACCGTTACACTTACTGCTGAGTGTAGCGCCATAATTCAGAATAATATGCCTCCTAAGCTAAAAGATCCAGGAAGTTTCTCTATACCATGTGTAATAGGAAAATTCGTCATTGACAAAGCTCTATGCGATTTAGGAGCCAGTATCAGTGTTATGCCCTTAACGATTTGCAAAAGGCTAGACATGGGAGACCTAAGACCAACTAAAATGTCTGTTCAACTAGCCGATCGCTCTGTTAAATATCCTATAGGCATACTAGAAAACATCCCAGTACGTATATGACAATTCTACATTCCTACTGATTTCATAATCATGGACATCTCTGAAGACTCCACTACACCTATCATACTAGGAAGACCATTCTTAGCTACTGCCGGAGCTATAATAGACGTAAAGAGAGGAAAGCTAACCTTTGAAGTAGGTGAAGAGAAAGTTGAATTTATTTTAACACAATTCTTACAATCACCAGCTATAGAGGATACATGCTATCTATTGGACGTAATTGACGAATGTGTAAGAGAAATGGAAATGAAAGAAACTACCTATTCTGAAATTATGAAAATTCAAATCCCTCCAATTTTCGAAGATGATAATTGGCATGAACCGTATCAGGATGATAGTCTAAGAGAAAGTTTAGCACTTACACCGGATCCCATGCCAAGTAAGGATAAACCTACCTTAGGATTAAAAACTTTACCTAAGAACCTAAGATACGAATTCTTAGACATTGAATGTAAAAGACCAGTTATAATAAATTCCAGTTTAGGAACAATCGAAACAAAGAAACTTTTGGATGTCTTAAAGAAATATCCAACTGCATTAGGATATAACATATCTGATCTCAAAGGAATATGCCCTTCAATCTGTATGCATCGTATTCTGCTAGAAGAAGATTGCAAAACCTCCAGAGAATCTCAAAGAAGAATTAACCCAATCCTTAGCACTGTAGTAAAGGAAGAAGTTAAGAAACTACTAGATGCCGGAATAATATATCCAATCTCTGATAGTAAATGGGTTAGTCCAGTACATGTAGTACCAAAGAAAGGAGGTATCACTGTTGTGAAAAACGCTAAAGGCGAATCGATATCGCAAAGAGTAGTGACGGGACATAGAGTGTGCATCGATTATCGTAAACTAAACAAAGCCACTCGAAAAGATCATTTCCCACTACCTTTTATATATCAAATGTTAGAACGATTAGCCAAGCATTCTTATTTCTGTTATCTTGATGGTTACTCAGGATTTTTCCAAATCCCTATCCACCCAGATGATCAAGAGAAGACTACATTCACATGCCCTTATGGAACGTTCGCTTATATACGAATGCCCTTTGGATTATGCAACGCTCCTGCAACCTTTCAAAGATGTATGATGTCAATCTTCGCAGATTTTATAGACAACATCATGGAAATGTTCATGGACGACTTCTCTGTATGCGGGCAAAGTTTTGAAGGATGCCTATCAAATTTAGAAATGGTGTTAGAAAGATGTGTAAAAGTAAACCTCGTGCTTAACTGGGAGAAATGTCATTTTATGGTCAGAGAAGGAATCGTATTAGGACACGTTATATCCGACAAGGGAATTGAAGTTGATAAAGCTAAGATAGAAGTCATAAAAGATCTTCAACCCCCTAAAACCGTTCGAGAAATACGAAGCTTTTTAGGACACGCCGGTTTCTACCGACGATTCATCAAAGATTTCTCGAAAATCACTAAACCTCTTACCGGTTTATTAATGAAAGATGCTGAGTTCACATTCAATGAAGATTGTCTTAAAGCATTCGAAACTCTAAAAACAGCCCTCATCACCGCACCAATCATGCAACCCCCTGACTGGAGATTACCTTTCGAAATCATGTGCGATGCGAGTGACTATGCTGTAGGCGCAGTTCTAGGCCAGAGGAAGGACAAGAAACTTCATGCGATTTATTATGCCAGTAGAACCTTAGATTCTGCTCAAATGAACTACGCCACTACTGAAAAAGAATTGTTAGCAGTTGTAACACGGTGGGAGAACTGACTTTAGTTATGTTGCGGATAGCAAGAGTCGCCACCGACTTTTATTTTATCCAAAGGAAAGGCATAAATGAACAGGAAAGACCTTTTTAAAAGATTTTTGGGTCCGGGGGGTAGGTTATGTAAAGGGAAGGTGTTAGCACCCTTTACATCCATGGTTATCCATGGGCTCTTAGTTACTTAACTCACTTTGAATTGTTTTTGAAAAGTGTAGTGTATGAATAAAAAATTTCATAAGAGTTTAATAATGATCCATGTACGGATGCGTAAAAAACTTGTATTTTGAAAATTGTTTGAAATGGTGAAGTGTTTGAAAAGTTTTTAAATGAAGTGAGTAAGCAACTATGAGGAACCTACCCTAAAGTTTAAGTCTTTCTGTTCTTTATCCTTGAAATGGTAAGACTATCCCTATTATTAAGGAATAGGTAGTCATTACCTTGGATGTGAGGGACATATGAGGGACATCTGTTTAATGAAGGCAACTGTGGGGTGTATTAAGCATTTTAAGAGGGACTGTCATCATTATTCGAAAGGGACTTGATCTTTATGAAAGGCAACCATTAGGGACTTGATGACTTTTCTTTTAAGGGACTTGCTTTATACACCCCACTTGACCTTTTTTGGATAGGCAACATTGAGGGATAGCCCTAGAAAGTGAGATGGCGATTTAAAAATCGACTTACGTGTGTGAGTGTTTAATTTAATTTATCTTATGATTAAAATGATCTAAATTTAATTTTAAATATAATACATGTTTACACTCCCTAAATTACTAACCATGGCATGAAAATTACATAAATTAAATATTTACAAAAATTACACCAAGGAGCAATTACAATAATTATAATAAGCAATTAAAATAAATAGCAAATAAATAAATATAAATAATAAGAAAAAATAAATAAATAGGCAATAATAAATATAATAGGGGTTAGTAAAAAATAAATAAGGTTAGTGAAATAATAATAATAAGCATAATAAAAAAAATAAATGTATTAGTAATAATATGATTAGTAATAGAATAAGCAAAATAAATAATGAATAGAAATTATTAAAGAAATAAGAGCAATTTAATTATAAAACATAAAAAATTACAATTACCATATTAGCATAAATTTAATTATTTTTAAACATATATATATTTTAAAAGAATAAAATTTGGATTATGAATAAAATTATAGAAATAATTATAAACAATTTGATTATAAGCATATTTATAAGATTCAATTATATTACATATTATATTTACAAAAATTAATTATATTAAATATATTTATAAATTTTAATTATATTAAAGATTACATTTACAAAAAATTAATTATATATATATGCATAATAATTATATTTACAAAATTTTATATTAAATAAATATGTATATAATAATTATATTAAAAATTAGAAAATAAAAATTAGGTTTTTAATAATTATTTAGAAAAGATAAACTAGGGTTTCTAAAATTATGGTTTTGTTTAGAAAATATTTTTTAGAGTTTATAATTTAATATACAAAATTATTTTAATAAATATATGTACATCATAAAAAAAAAATTTAAATGGAGAAAAATAAAAGTTTAGAATTTTAGAAAGTATAAATGTTTTTATATGTTATTTAAATATATATACATGCATAATTTATTTTTTGATTAATAATAAGAAAATAATTAAACTAATTAATTAAATAAATCAAAACAGAAAAAAAGTGGTAAAAAAAAGAAACTTACCTTGGCTGGGTTTGAACCCAGGACGTTTTGCCTACCAGCACCAAAACCCACCACCAGGCCAGCCAAGCGCAGGTGATAATGGAATGAGTTGAATCAGTTTTATGCAATGCCTGGAAAAAATCAGAAAAATAATAGAAGCAAAAAGGCCTGGGGGAGGATTGAACCCAGGACCTTTCAACCAAACGCATGTGCACATTACCAACCAAGCTAGATGAGCGAACCTGTTAGTTATCCCACAACAATTGATAATATAATATAACTGCTAATTATATGGAAAAAATAAGAAAAAGGACGGCGCAGCCAAGTATCGAACACAGGCCATCAAGTTACAAACAAACGCCACTTTCCACTGGGACACATGCTCCTGTGTGACAAACAATCAGGATGAATACATAATATTTTAAATCAAAATTTCAAATATGAAATTCGCGCCAGAACGCCTTCATCTTCAACCTCAAATTCGTAGGGTTTCCTGCGAATTTTTCTGGGAAAATTCCTACGAATTTTCATGCAACTCAAACCTGCGAATCACATACATCCTCATACGAGTAAAATTTCTTCAAATTGAACCTGCAAACATGATCTATACAACAATTACAGTCCAAATATGAGTCCATTATCAATTTATATTAGGTATTCCATGAATCCCCAATTTTGAAGCTCTAACCCTAACAATGGCCGATTGCTATTTAGGTCACGAAACTCCAACTTCTTTGTCCAGAAACCTTCACAAGCTCAATACAAACATCATAAACCAAACAAAATTCATTGAGATACATTGAATTAGTGAAACCGAAAAAAATATATTCAAGAACAAATAGAATTCGGATTATGCATTATGGAGTGATTTTGATGCATATGAGTGTTGGTTTTGCTTCAAGAAGGTCCAAGGAACATTGCTATGTTCTTATTTTACCTTAAAACACCTTGTATGAATGAATCCGAATGTGAGGTTTTGGAGGATTTTTCAATTTGTGAAACTTACTTTTGGAGGCAGCAAATTCGTGTCTTTGTGATTGGGTTGTGTTTAGTACTTATAGGTGATTGATTTTAGGTCAAAAAATTGATTGATCATGTGAAGAATTTGATATGAAAAGATCCATATTGATCATGCCTTAAAAATCAAATATTCATGTGTGAATGCTTGCTATTTTTGGCCAAATCTCATGATTTCTTTCCTCTTCAATTCAAATCAACATTTAAGACTTTCTAGAAACTTAATCTCAACCAAATCTTACATTTTCATATTTTATTTTTATTTAAAATGATTTTTAATGAATTAAATCAAAATAAATAAAAATAAAATAAAAAAAATTCTGATTTTTAATGGTTTGGGTCGTGCATGAAGTCATTGTATGGGTTGGGTCATCATTTGGCAAGCCCATTTGGAAGAAATTGGTTTTAGACCTCCTTTTTCATCATAAACCAACTCAAAATTTCCCAACTTTTCAAGGGCACATATCCTTCAATTTTAATGGTATGAGGGTGTTCTTGGACATTTTGGAAAGCTTGAAGAGTCCTCTAACCAACCCCACTGGTTTCATGTCCATATCATTTACCAATCTCAAGTTATGCCCTTTTGAAGTTGTTGACTTTTTGTTGACTTTTGAAATGACCTATAATGTCTTAGCTCATACCTTCCAAATGAAGCATTTTTGGGCTTGGCTTGTGAGACACAAAGTTGTAGAGAATTCAATTTCCTTCAAAATGAGCTTTGGATGGAGACTTGGTGATGAAGTATGTGAAAGTTATGGCTGGTCAAAGTTCAGTTGACTTTTACTGAGGAAACCCTAATTTAGAAACTCCTGATTCTTGATGATCTGGAATCTCCTTGATGAATCATGATCAACCCTTGATCAAATGATGAATTTTACTTCATATACTTGATGTTGGCAAAAAATCATGAAGTTTGACTTTGGTTTGACCACAGTTGACCTCAGTTTGACTTTTTAACTGCTTTGACTGATTTTGACTTATCTGATCATCTGACTGAGCAAACTTTTTGAGAAAAGTCTTGAAACTTGTCATGGGGATTATTACACACATATAAGATGTTATGAAGCTCACTTTAAGTCTTGGAAGTCCATTTAGCCTGATTAAAGTCAAAACCCTAGTTTTGGATACACTGCATAGGAGGTGCATTGTCTGAGGGAATTGTCAACTCTTCTGACCAATTGTGAACCTTGTGAACCTTGTGAACCATCATAAAATGTCTTGTGAACCTCATGGAAGGTATTGTGAAGCTTGTGAACCTTGTGAACCTCATAAAGTGACTTTGTAGACCTCATGAACCTCAGGAAGGCTTTGAAAGCATTGGGAAACTTGTGAACCTTGTGAACCTTCATGAAGTGATTTGTAGACTTCATGAATCTCATGAAAGGTATTGAGAGCATTAGGAAACTTGTGAACCTTGTGAACCTTCATAAAGTGACTTGTAGACTTTATGAACCTCATGTAAGGTATTGAAAGCATTGGGAAACTTGTGAACCTTGTGAACCTTCATAAAGTAGCTTGTAGACTTCATGAACCTCAGGGAAGGTTTTGAAAGTGTTGAGAAACTTGTGAACCTTCTTAGAACACAAAGTCTTGTATTGTGAGGGAAAATTTTGGGGTGCAACAGCAGTTGTCTTTGCGCTTGACAAATTCCGTTCTTACCTAGTAGGAGCGAAAATAATCGTTTACACAGACCACGCTGCTATCAGATATCTATTGACTAAGAAAGATGCTAAACCAAGACTCTTGAGATGGATTTTACTCTTACAAGAGTTTGATCTCGAAATAAAAGATAAGAAAGGTACTAAAAACGTCGTAGCGGACCATTTATCTAGAATATAAGGTATTAAACCCGAACAAGTGCCGATTAACGATGATTTTCCGTATGAACAGCTGATAACACAAATAGGAAGCGACCCAGTTCAGTTAGACGTAGATGAACCAGAACCCGTGGAAACAATCCAAACGACTGTAGGACTGCCATGGTACGCTGACATTGTTAACTACCTAGCTGCAGGAGCTCTTCCACCTGATTTAACCTATCAGCAGAAAAAGAAATTCTTTCACAATCTCAAACATTACTATTGGGATGAACCATTATTGTTCAAAAGAGGACCCGACGGAATCTTTCGTCGATGTATTCCCGAAGAAGAAATAGAAGATGTCATTGCTCATTGCCATTCATCTCCTTATGGTGGACATGCAAGCACTTCCAAGACTTGTGCAAAAATCTTGCAAGCCAGCCTATTCTGGCCTAATTTATGGAAAGATGTTCACATCGCTGTTATAAATTGCGATCGGTGTCAACGCACCGGTAATATTTCAAGAAGAGATGAAATGCCTCAAAAAGGAATATTGGAAGTAGAAATCTTTGACGTCTGGGGAATAGATTTCATGGGACCATTCCCATCATCTTTCGGTAATAATTACATACTCGTAGCTGTTGATTATGTTTCAAAGTGGATCGAAGCTATAGCTTCTCCTACAAATGACACACGAGTAGTAATAAAGCTTTTCAAAAATATAATCTTTCCCAGATTCGGTGTGCCTAGACTCGTCATAAGTGACGGTGGCTCGCACTTCATTTCAAAAATCTTTGACAAATTACTATCTAAGTATGGAGTAAGACACCGTGTGGCAACACCATATCATCCACAAACAAGTGGACAAGTCGAAGTCTCGAACAGAGAAATCAAACAAATCTTAGAAAAGACTGTCGCCATATCTCGGAAAGATTGGTCATCTAAACTTAATGAAGCTTTATGGGCTTATAGGACAGCTTACAAGACACCCATAGGAACTACACCTTTCAAATTAGTTTATGGAAAATCTTGTCACCTCCCGGTAGAACTAGAACACAAAGCTTATTGGGCGATCAAAACTCTCAATATAAACTATAATGCTGCAGGAGAAAAGCGAATCCAAGATATTAACGAATTAGAAGAATTAAGACTAGATGCTTATGAGAATGCTAAGATATATAAAGAAAGAACTAAGCGATGGCATGATAAACGCCTATCTAGGAAAGAATTTAGTGTGGGAGACGTTGTACTCCTCTTTAATTCAAGACTTAGGCTCTTTCCTGGAAAACTAAAATCTAGATGGTCAGGACCCTTTGAAATAACTAGAGTGTTCCCGAGCGGAGCAATAGAAATTAAGGGTAGGAATAGTGAACCATTCACAGTAAACGGACAACGTTTAAAACATTATCATAAAGTTGAAAATAGAGATTATGCAAATAGTCTAAGGCTTTTAGAGTTGTCCACTAATTTCCCTGATTAATCTACACCTAAGAATTACGTCAGGCTTTAGACGATAAAAACAGCGCTTAGTGGGAGGCAACCCATTTAATCATTTAAATCATTTTGATCATTTTATTATTTTGTCATTTATCATTTTATTATTCGTTTATTTGTTTTGTCATTTTATTATAGTTTTATTCCATTATTATTATTATTGCTTTTATTTATGCATTTTATTTTCTTATTTTTCCTTATTTTAATTTTAAATCACTTTTACAGATTTTCTAAAGTCTTTTCCACTTTCCTTCTCCCCCTGATTTGTTTCCTCCGTATTTACACTAACTATGGCTAACCAACCGATAAACCTTATGGAAACCAAATTTAGAGGTAGGAACCAAAGAATGAAATTTGAAGAGTTATCACAGAGACCAATGGATTTGACTCTGTACCCGGATGATCTGACTATGGAAACCTTAGGTATACATGATATCATCCTATACTTGTTTAACCGAATTGGATGGGAGAATGCATTGATTCAACAAAAGTTTGTGACTTACCGCGAGCTCACCCTTGAGTTCCTCAGCTCCTTAGTTTATCTACCCGAGCGCGGTTTTGGATTCAGGAAAGGATTTATCAGTTTCCGCCTATTTGGAATAGAATATGACTTTAACCATAGAGAACTAGCTGACCTATTAGAATTCCCTAGTGGACCCTTTGCTTTTACTACCACACAGGTATAATTGATGGACATTGAGCTGGATTTCTTTTGGGGAACATTAACCGGAAACTACCACCCTGAACCAAATAGCATGAACAATGATGAGATACATAACCCTGCTATCCGTTACTTCCATAAGATCCTTGCCCACACCTTCCTTGGAAAAGAAGAAAACCTAACTGGAGTATCTAAAGATGAGATATTCATTATGTCATGTTTCACTAACGGACAGCCAGTCAATGGTGTGCCTTTCATGATTCAAACCTTCACCCGAATCCAAGAAGAACCTGATTTACCTATATTAGTAGGAGGTCTTGTAACCATGATTGCTGATGCCTTAGGACTTAGATACCAATTACACAGGTGTAACCGTTTAGGTACCATCCGTCCTATGAATCTTAACTTTTGCTTTAATCGACATATCATAAGGAATTTAGGACATCCACCCTTCGAGTACCTAATCAGGAATGAAGTAGTAACCCTGTTCACACTACCAAACCATGCTAGAGTAAGTGTTCACAATAAGGATAATTGGCTTTATGAGTTAACCCCTCCTAACTATCCATCTACTCCTGAAACACCTCAATCTTACAAGATAAAGGATGATATAATGACCGATGTAGAAAGTGACCCCGAGACACCTCCTGGTTACCATGACATTGACCACACTGACGAAGTGATTGAAACCCCTGAAATGAATCAAGTAGAATATGCTGACAACTTAAAGAAAATCATGAACACTCTTGAAGCTTACCAAGCCGATATAAATAATGTTAAGGATGAGATTAAGAGCATGCGATTGGATATTATAGGTTTAACTGACATAACATGTGAGCAATTCTACCACCTGAACTCTGCAATCGAAGATTTGAAGAAGCACTTTTGAAAATGCTGTAGTGATCTAGCTTATTTTACTTATTGTTTTCGTTTCTAGTTAGTTTTACATTTCGCAAACATTTTCGTACCGTATTTTTATTAATGTAATTTCACTTCAATTATCAATTGAAAAGCACTTCTAGTTTACAAATTTTTCCAATTTAATCAATTTATATGCTTTCAATCTATTTACTGTTATGTTTAAATTGATTAATGTTTTATACAATCTCTCGTGTGATGACATTTACAAGTATTATGTTGGTATTATATATTATATGGTGTTTGTGTTTAAAATAAAGTGAGAAGTGATCATAAAAAAATATTATATAAATTATAACGTGAGAGAGATAATATGCATTCTGGAAATTATTCAAAGTCTTAAGCCCTCACGGTCGTCATCACCCCCTAACGATCGTGACAAGCTAATTAGCGCGTCACGACCGTCATCCCTCCATCACGACCGTGACGACCCCAGTTATAGGATTCGTGAGAAACATAACTGTTCTTCTTCGCAACCTCTTCCTCTTTCAACTTCCATAACTTTCAAAATCCCCCATTATCTCTTCCAACTTCCGTAACCTCCCATTACCCAAATTAAACCCCATTAACCTCTCCATTTACTCCACACCTATCACATTCTCACCTTGCATTATTAATCCGAACCAATTTCCTCTCATTTTATCACTTTTCTCAAAAACCAAAAACCTCTCATCTCCCACTCTTGTTCTTGCATGCAATGGAAGCAATTCAGTTTAGAGATGGTGAGCATGGAGAAAATCAGAGACAGAGGTTCATCAGATTCCAGAACCGTGGTGTTCAACCCACGCGATATGTCGACACTGTCTGTTTGAGAGTGTTGGGAATGCTCAACAGTGTCAAGAGCCTGCTTCAGAAGGTTGGTCTGTGGTCTTTGCAGTCAGCCCCAGCCCATATTCGAGCTTCTGACATTGGAATTCCTAAGCTTATTTCATTACATCACTCCTACCGGTTCTCAGAGTCAACTCACCGGCGTTGCTAAGTTCAGATTGCTTGGCCGGGAGTTCGAAGTTTCGCAAACAAGGATCGCCGAGCTACTAGGCTTCGATCACGGGAATGAAGCTCACCTCCGCGTGCCGGACAATTTCAGTGAAACCGCTTTCACCTTATGGCACGACATCACCAACACCCGTGCCTCAGCCTTTCAGAGCCTGAATGCTACGCATATCCACAACCCGGCGATCAGATACTTTCATCGCATCATCTGCAACACCATCTTTGCAAGAGAGAGCAACCACAAGCTCAACTCCAAGGAGCTCTTGTTCTTGCACTGCGCCTTGAATGACGAGCCCATTAATGCTGCCCCGTTCATGTTGTCCCATATCCAGTCCATAGCGCAAAGAGGCGCAACCCCCTTTTACATAGGCGGCATTGTCACTACCCTCGCCATTCAGCTGGAGCTTGGTGACTTGGTCGTCAATTTGCCTAGCAGAGCCGCCGAGTTCCTAACGAAGAATTATTGCAGGTCCGCCCACTTGATTGCACAGAGAGAGGATGGTAGGTTTAGCCCTGTTATGCAAGGCACTGTTTATCACCACATCATCTTGTCGTGCCGTGACCGCATCGATCCGTCTAGCCGAGCCAACTGGCTATTTGCTTTACCGGATGCTGCCGGCCACGCCCCCATTCCTGATGAGCAGGCCGATCCACCAGCGGACGAGATGCAAGACACCATGGATGCAGCTGAGCCTGTCCAGGACATTCCTGAGTCATCCACCCGACAGCCTCCTGCACAAGAATTCACACTTGAGGACGTTCTCCGTGCGATTCATCAGCAGAACCAGATGAATGCCGCACTGGAGCGAAGGCAAAAGGAGCAACATGATGCATTACTCCTAGCTGTTGCCACCAACCAGAGGTCTACTGATGAGAAGCTCGGAGAGATCTTTAGCGAGCTAGAGGCTTTGCGCATTGATATCACTGCTATCACCGGTACCGGTTCTGATCCTGAAGCGACTCCGACCAGACGCTCCCGCACCAGAAGCCGAGGCCGTGGTCATCAGCAACCTTAGTTTTAGTTTTTGTTTTTGTTTTTCCATTTCAGTTGTTTGTATTGTACTTTAACCGCTATTATATCACAACATTGAGGACAATGTCTGATATAGTGTGGGAGAGGTACCTTTCATTTTCCGCATTTTTTTCCCTTTCCGCACTTTTCCATTCCGTTGTATTTCCTTTTCGTAAGTTAATGAAACAGAGCAATTTTTGTGCTATTTTCTTTAGTTTCGAACTTTCCCCGTTTATTTAGCCATACCGAAAAAAAATCTTTAATTAATTCTTCGCATTACCCGACTTACCTACGAAATCATAATTAGGAAGCTGAGAACGATTCAACAAGATCAATACAGTCTTGACACCTTAGACTTCCCACTTAAGCAATTCTGTTCCGATGATTGTTATGACTACACCTTAAGTTTCAGTTCAAAAGTAACCCCTAGTAGTTTATACTAGCAGTCAACACCGTCTGAACACAAACCACGTGGGGAGCCGATGAATATAAGTGTTTGATGCCTAATCTATAATGATCCTTCATATCTCGATGCAAATGAAAAGAAATTGCACCAAAGTACACAGTCGCATATAAGAAACGAGAAATATGAGAAGGAGTCCATTGCGGGTTGGTTCAGAGGTACTGGTTCTGAACTTGGTAGGGCGTGCTACGGCTCAATCCCCCATAACCTCCAAATTGGATAATGTATGTAGGGTTACCACATTCGTGTACCAGACCCCGTGCTTATAAAGGATCAAATTCGCTAACCGGCTACTCCACTACGTGCGTGCTAAGGCAAAGGGCTTAATGTGATTGCGCTAGAATGAAACCGGGCGAAACAACATCGAAAGACTCTAGGTGGAATCGTAAAGCAATTACCGAATGTTTCGTTTAACGGGAAGTCGACGACTTAGCTTGTTGCTTGTGTCATTAGTGTATCGTTAGTGTTTTATCAAAGTACCGGTTTATCCGACAAAACGATCCTTCGTACGGTTTGTTATGTGTGTGCGTCGATAAAAACTTGTCCGACAATTTTCAACCGACTATTTGCTTGAGGACAAGCAAAGGTTTAAGTTTGGGGAAGTTTGATAACGAGAAAAAGTATCGATTATATTGCTATGTTTCAATACCGTTTTATCGCATAATTGTCGTTTTAACACCCGATTCCTCGAGTTTTCTTTGCCATTTTGCAGGTACATCATATACAGAGCTAAATCATGAGCCACAAGTGAAATGAGCAAAAACAACCATTAAAAGATGAAGAAAGGAGGAATTCTGCATAACCTGCATATTTTGTTACACTCACGGTCGTCACCTAGGAGTCACGACCGTGACACGCTAAAAGGAACACTCACGACCGTGACAAGTCCCTCACGACCGTGACACATATCAAACAAGGAACACGAACGTGACACCCTTGTCACGACCGTGACAAGGGAAAACTAGGGTATTTGACTGAAGACTTGGTCATGAACGTTACGCTACATGAAATCCAACGTGCCTATTTTCCAGCAGACCAAGTATTCCCACGTTCCCTGGATTCTCTCATTTTCCTACGAGGCCCAAGCACCAATTCCAACTGCCAGGCCCAAAATGCTTTCTATAAATAGATTTGTTTCAATGAACAATTTACAGAGTTTTAGTTTTTAATTTTCTTGCGGAAGCTCTGCCGATTTTATTTTTTGCACCCTTTATTTTTCCAGTATTAATTTCCTTGCTTTAATTTTCTTGTATCCCAACCAACCTTATAACAATTTCCAACATCAGGAAATTGTTATAAATTAATTTGTTTCAAAGCCTTCAGATTCTTTTAGAATTTATTTCCGATTCCGGTCAGTACTCCGAGCTTTTCAGCCTGTGGAAGAAGGAGTCTACTACTTTTATTGTTATCCAGGTTTATATTAAATTGCATTTATATTTATGTTGAATATTTATTTTTCTGCCATGCATATTTTATTTTATATTTCTCTGCCTCTGTCTGGTTCAACAATAATGAGTAGCTAAACACCTTAGGGCGGTATGTAATTAAAACAAACTAAATTGGTAAAATCGACTCTAGGCTTAAAATAATTAAGAGCTTAATATTCTGGCTGAGACTTTTTATTATAAAATCAACCTTTTTGTTACGAGAGTAAGGAAAGTGTATTAGGTTAGGTCAAGACCACGAGAGTGTGAGATTTTAACCAGATAGCTAAAGTTAGGCATTTAAATTAAACACAGCGAGAGCACTTTAAAATGAATTAGAATTACTAAGTTTCCAAAAATTATTTCTAAACACTTATGGGCTAGCGAGAGCAGGCATAGGGCTTTAGGGGTAAGATCTGAGATAAGACCACGAGAGTGTGAGTTAAAGATATTTAAACTGGTAACCTCTACAGAATAGATTAAGTGAACCATCTTTATAAGCCTAGGCTAGATTGACCCGCCTAAGTTAGCATAATTACATACCGACCGCCTTAGTATTATTTATTAAACTTAAATTTAATTCCCGCCTTTAATCTTTAAAAATAACCAAAAAATCGTGACAACCCTTCACCTTAGCTAAACTAGAAATTCCTCTAGCACTAAGTAACCATAGAGTCCCTGTGGATCGATAATCTTAAATATTACTTCGATAGGCTGTGCACTTGCAGTTAAGATACCGCTAGACACATAATTCGATACGTCTTTAGCCCATCAGTCGCCACCGACTTTTATTTTATCCAAAAGGAAAGGACATAAAAGAACAGGAAAGACCTATTTTAAAAGACTTGAGTTCGGGGGGTAGGTTATACAAAGGGAAGGTGTTAGTACCCTTTATATCCATGGTTATCCATGAGCTCTTAGTTACTTAGCTCACTTAAATTGTTTTTGAAAAGTGTAGTGTGTGATTATAAAAATTTCTTTAAGTTCTTGGTAATGACCCTCGTATGGGTGTATACAAAGCCTAGTTTAGAAATTGTGAAAGGAATAGGTAGTCATTACCTTGGATGTGTTAAGGGACATGCGTAGGGTCATCGTATGGTCATAGAAGGCAACTTAAGGGTGTCTTTAGCAATTTGTAGGGACTATCATCATTTATTCGAAGGGATAAGATCATTATTCCGTAGGCAACCTCGAAGGGACTTGATCTTTTAAACTGTAGGGACTTGATGATTTTTATGAAGGGACTTTGCTTAAGACACCCCTATATTCGAGGGACTTGACCATATTTAAGGCAACCAAGAGGGGTAACCTAGGAAGTGCGAAATGGCGATCAAAGATCGACTTACGTGTGTGAGTGTTTATATTCAGGTACTTATCTTATTTGAATTAATTTTCTAAGTTATTTTAATCACATATAGGTTATACACACCCTAAGATTACTAACCATACAGTAAAATATTTACAAAATAAAATAAAGATATAAAGTAAACCTACAAATACTACATGGCTTTAGCAGTTACATAATAATAAAAATAATAATGATAATAATAAATATAATAAGAATAATAAATAAATCACAAAATATTAGCAATAATAAAATAATAATAAAAACAATGGCCAGAATAATAAATAAAGAGAATAAAAATTCAAAAGAAAAATTATTTTTAGGTTAAGCAAATATTAGAAAGTTTTAAAAGTTAATTAAGAAAATATAATAAATTTAATGATAATAAACAAAATAATAAATTATTTACATATTAATAAAAATTAAGATTAATAATTAGGGTTTAGAAAAATTAAGTTAATTTTTAGGGTTAGAAGAAAAATTAGGGTTAGTATTTAAATTAATAAAATTAGGGTTTTTGATTATAATTAAAATATATTATTGATTTATTTACAAAAATCTATAATAATTATATATAAACATATTATAAAATTAATACAAATAAATAACATTAAGAAAATAATTTATGAGTTTTTTTTCTAGAAAATATAAAGTTTATGAAAATATTATTGGTTATTAGTTTTGAAATTATTTTAATTATATTAAATTAAATCAAAAATAAAGAAAATAGCAAAAATAAGAAAAAACATGAAAAAAGACCTAAAAAATAGGACCTGGGATTTGAACCCAGGTCCTTTACCTCAACAACAACATACAAAACCAGTTGAGCCAGCATGCGCTGGTGTCATCCAAGTGCAACACATTCCTCATATTGTAAACCTGCAAAAACAAATGAAATTAAAACAAAATGGCCTGCGGCCAGATTCGAACCCATGACCATCACAACAACAACCAAACGCTTCAACCAACCGAGCCACATGGGGCTTGTGCAACATATAACCATTACTAATTATAATAAAATAAAACAAATTTCCAAACTGGATTTCCGCGCCAAACTTCGTCTTCCTCATTTGAATTACCTGCGAAAATTCATATAATATTTCCTGCGAAATTTCCTACGGGCAGTGCAAACCAGAAGAACCTAGGTTTTTGAAACACCATACAAACCATAATAATAATAAAAATTCACAACCCAAATCAATTATCCAGTGTTCATACGTCATAACCATGTTTTTAAAATTCATTTATATTAAGTATTTCGCAAAACCCCAAATGAGGAGCATAAACCCTAGCCATGGCAGTTTACAATTCAGGTCATGAACCTTCAATCTAATTGTCCAGAAAGTATCCTAAGGTCACTACAAACACAAACCAATCATTAGAATCAATTAACAATGCATCAAAATATGAAATCGAAAAAGACATTATTCTTGAATAAAAACGATTCGGTTAGGGCATAGGGTGATGTTTTAGATGATGATAATGATGCAAATAGATTCAATGAACACCCAAGAAGGTATTGCAACCTTCAAAACTTCTTGATATGGCCTGGAATCAAAAATCTGAATGTGAGTTTTTGTATAAAATTTGGAAGTTTGAATCCTATGCCTTGGCCTCTGAATTTCGTCCCCTGTCTTTGTAATATGTTTGTGAACTTATAGTGATGTAAATTAGGTCAAAAGTTTGTGGATTTATGGGCTTTTGATGGTTGCTTGATCATGAAGTTTCACCACTTTCAAATATTCCAAAAAATCTTATAAAACCTTTCTAATTTGGTTGAGCACGAATTTAAATGATAGCAATCAGTGTTGAATCACCTTTAAGAGATTCTAGAATGAGAATCGTATCAAATATTGAGTTTTTCATATTTTATTTTGATTTAAATTGATTTTTTATGAATAAAATCAAAATAAATAAAAAATAAACTAATAAAAATCTGAATAATTGATATTTGAATCGTGCATGATGTCATGGTAGAGATTGGGTCATAAAATTGCAAGCCCATGTGGAAAGAATTGGTTCTAAGACCCCATTTGCTCAATATACCTCTCAAAATTTTCCCAACTTTGCAAAGGCACAAATCCCTCAATTTTGAGGCTATGAAGGTGTTCTTAGACATTTTGGAAAGCTTATAGAGTCCTCTAACCAACCTCTTTGGTCTCGTGTCCATATCCTTTACCATTTTCAAATTATTCCCTTTGGAAGATGTTGACTTTTTGTTGACTTTTAAAATGACCTATAATGTCTTAGCTCATACCTTCCAAATGAAGAATTTTTGGGCCTGGCTTGTGAGACACAAAGTTGTAGAGAATTCAATTTCCTTCAAAATGAGCTTTGGATGGAAAAAATTTGATGAAGCATGTGAAAGTTATGGCTGGTCAAAGTTCAATTGACTTTTCCTATGAAAACCCTAATTTAGAAACTCCTGATTCTTGATGATCTGAAATCTCCTTGATGAATCATGATCAACCCTTGATCAGATGATGAATTTTACTTCATAAACTTGATGTTGGAAAAAAAATCATGAAGTTTGACTTTGGTTTGACCATAATTGACCTTAGTTTGACTTTTTAACTACTTTGACTGATTTTTGCATATCTGATCATCTGACTGAGCAAACCTTTTGGGAAAGTCTTGAAACTTGACATAGGGATTCTTGAAGATATATAGGATGCTATGAAGCTCACTTGAAGCCTTGGAAGTCCATTTAGCCTGATGAAATCCTAAACCCTAGTTTAGGATGCATTGCTTAGGAGGATGCTTTGTCTGAGGGGATTGTCAAACTTTCTGACTAATTGTGAACCTTGTGAACCTCTTGGGACACCTTAGTACACAATGTCTTGTATAGGTGAGGGCAAATTTTGGGGTGCAACACATATCACTCCAATTGCCCATACCATGATACTAATAATTGTTGGGCGTTGAAGAATAAGATCCAGGATATGATTGATGTTGGAGAAATCGAGTTTGATCCTCCCGAGACTCCTAATGTGATTACTGCTCCTATGCCCAAGCATGAGAAGACTGTTAATGTTGTTGATGATGTTTCTTATGTTTCTACGGTGACTGATTTGACTACTCCTCTATCAATAATTAAGAAGAAGCTGCAGCAAGCCGGTTTATTTCCGGGTTGCAATGAAGACTATTTTTATTGTGCCTCTCAACCTAATGATTGTTGGAAGCTGAAAGAAGGTATTCAGAATTTAATAGACAAACGTACCATATTGTTTGAGAAGACTTCTTCTGTAGAGACCTTATGTGAAGGCCTATCCTAAGATCTGAAGCTTGAAGATGTGTATGTGGTTACTAGTACTCCTATGAAGATCACTTCCAAGGGTCCTGTGAGGTTTACGTCTAAAGGTCTTGTGAAGATTACTGTTGAGCCAAAGGTGGCTCCCCTGATTATTACTACTCCTGTTCCGATTCCATATTCTTATGACAAGGTTATTCCTTGGAATTATGGGTCTCATGTTTATATCCATGGTATCAAGCAAGAGCCTCTAACTGATATACCGGCTACAGATATTAATCCTAATATCGACAATATTGTTGGACTAGTAAGGTTACTAGGAGTGGAATAATTTTCTCTCCAGAAGACACTTCAAAAACTGTTGCTGCTCCAGTTCATATCTCCAACCCTGGGCCAAGTACTGAAGCTCGGGGCAAAGGACCATTGGTTGAGCCTGTTCAGGCTCAAACACCAGTTATTGAAGACTTCTCTAAGCAGATGGATGAAGTATTGAAGATCATCCGCAAGAGTGATTATAATATTATTGAATAGTTGGGGCATACTCCCTCTAAGATCTCAATGTTATCTTTATTGCTATGTTCTGAAGCCCATGACAAGGCTTTAGTGAAGTTCCTGAAGGCTGCTCATGTACCACATGAAATCTCTGTGGACTAGTTTGAGAATTGTGTTGCCAACCTGACTACTGATAATAGCTTGGGCTTTTCTGATGCTGATCTAACTTCTGCCAAAAGAAACCACAATAGAGCTCTGCACGTCTCCATTGAGTGTAGAGGCACAACTCTGTCTCATGTTTTGGTGGATAATGGTTCCTCTTTGAATGTGTTACCGAAGGATGTTCTGGACAAACTCAACTTTGAAGATATTGTGCTAAGACCCAATAATGTGGTGGTAAAAGCCTTTGATGGATCAAGAAGAATGGTGCACAAAGAAGTTGACCTCCTAATCAAAGTTGGTTCTCAAGTCTTTGATTCTACATTCCATGTGATGGATATTCGTCCATCCTATTCCTGTCTGCTTGGGCGTCCTTGGATACATTGGGCAGGTACTGTGACTTCCACTTTACACCAGAAACTGGAATATCTAGTGAAGAGCAAGATTGTCATTGTTTATGGTGAGGAAGAGTATATGGTCAGTTATGTAAACACTTTCAAGTCCGTTGAGATGGAGGGTGAATTTATTGAGACTCCTTGCCATACATTTGAAGTGGTTCCTTAAGTTGTTCCTGCTGCTGAGTCCATCCCTGCTGCTAAACCAGTTCCTACTGTTACTAGAGTACCTCCTACAATGGCCTCTCTGAAGGATGCAAGAGTTGTAGTTGAAGAAGGTGGTTGTACTATTTGGGGTCAGCTTCCTGACATTCCTTACAAGTCTGACAAGTTTGGTTTGGGTTTTACTGCAGAATCTCAGAAGGTTGTTCGTCGTGCTCATGATATTCGTATCACCAACAAAGGAGTTCAGAAGGACCAAGTCAATGCTGTGGAGGATTTTGATGAAGACTACAACTTGGATAACTGGACTTTTCCTACCTTTAGTCATGATTAAATACTATTACTGTGTTTAAGCCTTGTGCCTTACCCGGGGCACAATGGTATGCTTGTTAGGGATGTCATTTCATTTGCATATCTTCATTCAATAAAATCAATGGAAGTTTTTTCTTTCGTAAATATTGAACCCTTTATCTTTCTTTTTATTTTTCCTTTATCAAAAGCTATGTGTTCTTACACACACCCACATCACTAAAATGCAGATCCTCATCCACTCTGGATTATGTTGATAACAATTCTGCTATTGTCAATTATAACTTCGAGAATCCGATCTATCAAGCCAAGGATGGAAAGGAGGAAGATTGTGAAGTGCCTGTAGAGCTTGCTAGGTTGTTACAGCAAGAAGAGAAAGTGATACAGCCAAATGAAGAACCAATCGAAGTTGTGAATCTGGGAACTGAGAAAGACAGGAAAGAGGTCAAGATAGGAGCTGAATTAGAAGATAGTGTTAAGAATTGATTGATTCAGATGTTACATGACTATGTGGAGATCTTTGCTTGGTCTTATAAGGATATGTCGGGACTTGATACTGATATTGTGGTCCACCGTCTGCCAATGAAAGAAGGTTGTCATCCAATAAAGCAGAAAGTTCGTCACATGCGTCCTAAAATGTCAGAAAAGATTAAAGCAGAAGTGATGAAACAATTTAATGCAGGGTTCCTAGATGTTACTTATTATCCTCAGTGGGTTGCAAATGTGGTACCGGTGCCTAAGAAATATGGTAAAGTACGCATGTGTGTAGAATACATAGATTTGAACAAAGCCAACCCCAAAGATGATTTTCCGCTTCCACATATTGATGTTCTGGTAGACAACACTGCTCAACATAAGGTATTCTCTTTTATGGGTGGTTTCTCTGGTTACAATCAGATTAAGATGGCGCCTGAAGATATGGAGAAGACTACGTTTGTTACACAATGGGGCACCTTCTGTTATAAGGTAATGCCATTTGGTTTGAAGAACGTTGGGGCAACATATCAGCGTGTTATGGTAGCTTTGTTCCATGATAAGATTCACCATGAGATAGAGGTATATGATGATGATATGATAGCCAGATCTCAGACTAAAGAAGAACATCTTGATCATCTGCACAAGTTGTTTGAGAGATTGAAGAAGTACAAGTTAAGATTGAATCCAAACAAATGTACATTTGGAGTAAGATCTGGTAAACTTTTGGATTTCGTTGTCAGTGGTAAAGGCATTGAAGTTGACCCTGCAAAGGTAAAAGCTATACAAGAAATGCCCGCTCCCCATACTGAGAAAGAAGTCATAGGTTTCTTGGGATGCCTGAATTACATTGCAAGATTTATTTTCCAATTAACCGCTACTTGTGAACCAATCTTCAAATTATTGAAGAAAGATCAAGTAATGGAATGGAACGACAAATGCCAGGTAGCTTTTGATGAGATCAAGAAATACCTCCAGGAACCTCCAATATTGATGCCACCAGTTGAAGGAAGACCCTTGATTATGTATCTGAAAATATTGGACAAATCAATAGGGTGTGTGTTCGGGCAACATGACGAGTCTGGTCGAAAAGAGCAAGCAATATACTACCTTAGCAAAAAGTTTACCGACTGTGAAACAAGATACTCACTGCTCGAGAAAACTTGTTGCACTTTGGCTTGGGCTGCTCGTCGACTAAGACAGTATATGTTGACTCATACCACCTTATAGATTTCAAAAATGGATCCTATTCAGTACATATTTGAGAAACCTGCTCTCTCCGGACGAATAGCAAGATGGCAAATGATCTTGACAGAATATGACATACAGTACACTACTCAGAAAGCAATTAAAGGAAGTGTGATAGCTGATCATTTGGCTCATTAAGCAGTAGATGACTATCAGTCTATGAACTTTGAGTTTCTAGATGAAGATATTATGCTTGTTAAAGAACCTAGACAATATGAAGGACCTGAACAGGGATCCCGATGAACTATGGATTTTGATGGAGCTTCTAATGCGCTTGGTAATGGTGTTGGTGTTGTGATTATCTCTCCAGAGGGTTGTCATACACCGTTTACTGCAGGACTTTGTTTTGATTGTACCAACAATATGGTTGTATATGGGTATCAAGGCAGCCATTGAGATGAGGATCCGGTTTTTGAATGTGTACGGAGATTCAACCTTGGTAGTTAGTCAGGTTAAAGGTGAATGGGACACAAAACATCCAAATCTCATTCCTTATAGAGAGTATGTGTTGTCTTTAATTCCATATTTTGAAGAGATAACTTTTGGACATATTCCACGATAAGAGAATCAGTTGGCAGATGCATTAGCCACCATGTCATCTATGTTTGAAATCAATTGGGATGATGAAACACCCAGAATTACTATTGATCGGTTAGATGAACCAACATATTGTTATGAGGTTGATATTGAAGGGGTGGAAGAGAAACCTTGGTTCCATGAAGTGAAAAGATATCTCGAAGCCCAGGAATATCCTGAAGGGGCATCTATCAATAACAAGAAGTTTCTGAGGAGATTTTCTGCCAAGTTTTTCCTGAGCAATGGAATTTTGTACAAGCGCAACCACGATTCGAATTTGCTTCGTTGTGTGGATAAGAAGGAAGCAATGGAGATTATGGAAGACATTCATGATGGTATTTTTGGTACTCACTCTAGTGGGCATAAAATGGCTAAGAAGATTTTGAGAGCAGGTTACTATTGGTTCACCATGGAAGCTGATTGTTATCAGCACTCCAAGACTTGTCATAAGTGCTAGATCTATGCTGATAAAGTACATATACCTCCAATTCCATTGAATGTTTTGATTGCTCCTTGACCTTTTGCCACGTGGGGGCATTGATATGATTGGTGAGATGAAACCTACTGATTTTAATGGACATCATTTCATCCTTGTTGCTATTGATTACTTCACGAAGTGGGTAGAGGCATCTTCGTTTGCTTCTGTTACCAAGAATGTTGTGGCTCGATTCATCAAGCATAACCTTATATGTAGGTATGGCATCCCTGAAAGGATTATCACAGATAATGGTACTAATTTGAACAATACTATGATTACTGATCTCTGCACACAGTTCAATATTAAGCATCGCAATTCTTCTCCATATTGACCAAAGATGAATGGCGCAGTGGAAGCCGCCAATAAGAATATTAAGAAGATCTTACAGAAGATGACAATTACATATAAGGATTGGCTTGAGATGTTACCATTTTCTCTTCATGGTTATCGTACCACAATACGTACTTCAACTAGGGCAACCTCATTTTCTCTTGTCGATGGTATGGAATAAGTTCTACCCATTGAAGTCCAAATCCCTTCCTTAAGAATTATGAAGGATGCAGACTTAGATGAAGATGAATGGATTCAGACTCGACTTGACCAGATAAAATTGATTGACAAGAAGAGGCTAGCAGCTGTTTGTCATGGTCAGATGTATCAGAAGCATATGATCAAAGCCTTTAATAAGAAGGTCAAGCAACAAGTATATCAGGCTGGAGACTTGGTAATCAAGCGTATCATATTACCACAGGGTGATCCTAGGGGAAAATGGACTCCCACATATGAAGGGACATTTGTAGTCAAGAGAATATTTTCTGGGGGTGCCATGATGCTTACTACTATGGATGGTGAAGATTTCCTGCAGCTTGTGAATGCAGACATAGTCAAAAAATACTACGCATAAAAAGAGATATGCTATGTTGACTGACCTAGGCAAAAATAAGGGCATCCCGGCGAACCAAAAGGGTTCGGGGAAAAATTAGAGATATATATATATATGTAAAAATATTGTACACCCGGCAAGTCGAAAACCCGAAAGGGAGACTTGGGCAAAAAAAGGGTATCCCGGTGAATTGAAAACCTGAAAGGGCAATCCAGGAAAAAGTTAGGGATTAAAGCGTATGATTATGTCTCATTGGATCACCCATGTAACCTCAACTAGTTGTACTACCTATATCAAGTTCAAACAAGCGCAGATCAATCCAATCGTTTCTATTCCGACAACAATGGATGAGATACTTGAATATAATGGAAATAGCAGAGTTGAAACTTAATAAGATCATTTACACCTGGCCATTTTTCCTTATTTTTTGTACTCTTTTAAAATTTCTTTGACGAATTCCTCTTACTAGGATTTTCTTCTCCGTGTTAAAACTCGTCTGTTTATAGGCTACTTTCTAAATAAAATTCTATTTTCGAATTGAGGTTTACTTTTTTACTTTTAACTTAAGCGAAAACGTCTGTTGATTGTGTTTGAATGTATATATGCTTTTGAATATGATTGATGTTTACCAGAAATGCATAAAATACAATAATAGTATTTACTAAGGACGATCAGAGGAAGGAATCCAACGAAGCTTCACCGGTTCATCCCCATAGAGTAATCTTTACGGATATCCTTACAGAAAACTTCAAGTATTATCTTGTACGTCCAACTCTACGAAATCTTCAAGTAGATATCCTCCGAAGAATTGATACTTGGACGGATAAATCTCCCAGGGGAATGTTCATCTCTTTTATCCTCAGTCGGGATATTCAGGAATTTAATCCTTCAATAAGAAGTACGACGAACGAAAACGGGGGGTTCTAAGTGCTATATTTCAAAACAAGACGGGAACGAAGTCTTCATATTCTTCAGCAACAAATCGGGATTTATTTTCCCCAACTAGCAGTTATTACGAAGCTACTCATGCGCTTCAACTAAATAATTCATACATACATCATTGACATCATATCATACGCATATAACATTCTCATAAGAACATCATGTTGCAAAGTATTATTGCATAGAACTAACCTTGTTTTTCAGGTTAATTCCCCAGCAGACGAACGTCATCAACAACTTATTCTTGGACTGCTATATCCCCCCAAGGGTTACTTCTAACAACATCTTGGACTGCTTTATCCTCCAGGACCACACCAAACAACCTCTTGGGCTGCTACATCCCTCAAGATTACATCCATCAATGTCTTGGCCTGCTATATCCCCTGGGGCCATAAAAACCAATATCTTAGGCTACTACATCTCTTAAGATTACATCCATCTTGGGCTGCTATATCCCCCCAAGGGTTATCTCAAACAATATCTCGGGCTACTATAAACCCCCAGGATAATATCTTGGACTGCTCTATCCTCCATGATAACACATAACAACATCTTGGACTGCTCTATCCTCCAGTACCACACCAAACAACCTCTTGGGCTGCTACATCCCCCAAGATTACATCAATCTACATTTTGGACTGCTTTATCCTCCAAGAGGTATATCTGAAGAACGTTTTTTCCGAATGGAATCTTTAAGCCCATTCAAGCAATACAACCAACCAACAACATTATTTTTTCACACCGGTGAGTGCAAATTTTTGGGCTTTAGTGTTCAATCCCCTTCAACCTTCAAGTCACGAATGGCGTACATGCCAATCTAACTCCTCAGGTTTCAGAAAATTGAACAGGGGCAGCTGTTGTACCCCAAAATTTTCCCTCCCACATTCAAGATCATATAATTTAAGATTTCTCTTAATAGTCACAAGATTCTCAATTGGTCAAAAGGATTGAATGTTTCACCAGACAAAGCCTCCTCTTGAACAATGGATCTTAGAACTAAGGTTTTGAGTTTCCCCAAGCAAAAATGGAATTCCAAAGCCTCAATTGAAATTCATAACATCCCATATACCTTAAATAATCCTCATGTCAAATTTCAAAGTTTTCCCAACAAGTTTGGTCAGTCAGATGCTCAGATACCTAAAAATCAGTTAACTTGGTAAAAAAACTCAACTGAGGTCAAATGTGGTCAACTCAAAGTCAAACTTCAAGATTTTTGGTCAAAATCAATATTATGAGGTGAAATTCATCATTTGATCAAGTTTTGATCAGGATTCATCAAGGAAACCTCAGAATCATCAAGAATCAAGAGTTTCTAAATTAGGGTTTTCATAGTAAAAGTTAACTGAACTTTGACCAGCCATAACTTTCACATACTTCATCAAAAATTTCCCATCCAAAGCTCATTTTGAAGGAAATTTAATTATCTACAACTTTGTGTCTCACAAGCCAATCCTAAAAATGCTTAATTTGGAAGGTATGAGCTAAAACATTATAGGTCCTTTTGAAAGTCAACAAAAAGTCAACTTTTTCCAAAGCTCATAATTTTAAAATGGTAAATGATATGGATGTGGGACCAAAAGGGATGGTTAGAGGACACTCTAATATTTCTAAAAAGTCCTAGAACACCCTCATAGAATTAAAATTGAGGAAGTTATGAATTATCAAAGTTGGGAAATTTGCAAGGGGTGTATGAAGTAAAAAAGGTCATAACTGCAATTCTTTCCAAATGGGCCCATAAAATTGTAACCCAAACTTGAAGATAAAGTCATGCACGACCCAATGACCAATTATTCTAATTTTTATCATTTATTTTATATTATTTTGGATTTTAATTATTAAAATTCAAATTAAATTGAAATAAAATATGAAAATCAAATATTTGATCCAATATTTGTTTTGGGATCAAATATATGACATTAAAGGTTGATTGGAAGCATTCAAATTCGTGCAAAACCATTATGGAAGTGATATATTTGATTTTTGGACAAAATTGGCAAGGATGTTTCTTCATGATCAAGTAACACCTAAATGCACCCAAGGCCCAACTTTTGTTTTGGACCTAATTACATCATTATACATACATGAACAAAAAGCAATTGGAAGGGGACAAATTTTTCAGGGCAAGAGGCATACTTTCAAACCAAAATTTTCAAGAAAAAGTCATATTCAGTTTTGGAGTTTGAGGCAGTTTCAAGGCATAACAAAGGTTGCAATCCATTCTCTGATGTTCATTGAACGTGTCAGGACCATTAACATCATCCAATTTACTTTCGTATGCACAAACCGAATCCTCATTCTTTCACGTTTTTAATTTTTCCGTTCTCCTATATTCATGAGTTATAAACTATATTTGGCTAATGATTTGTGTTTGTGATGTTACAAGGATTATTTCTGGGCATTCAATTTGAAGGTTCGAGGCCGAATGAGGGTAAAGCCATAATTAAAGTTCTTAAGGTTTCAAATTGGGGGTGCACAATGGAGATGTTTTTACATGAAATCAGTGACATAATTGAACTTATAAGATCACAATAGACATAAATATATGCTTAGACTGGATTTATTTAGTGTATTGTGCGTGTTTGTGTTTTCAGGTCTTGTAGTGACGAACTAAGTCTGTCACTACAAACTTTAGTGACGGAAAAAGTGTCACTAAAGCCTAAATGGACGGTTGGAGGTAGAAGAAGGCATTGACGCAAATCTGGATTTTAAAAATTTGACTTATTTTATTAATTATTGTTTCTGGTTGTTTTCACAAACTACGCGGGTGATCTGATGGCCAAGCGTCGCGCGTGTGAAGTCAAGGGCCTTAGTTTGATTCTCATGTCCCCCCATTCTTTTTAATATTTTGTTCTATTTTCAAATTTAATTTATAATACACTTTGTTCATATTATTCCCAGGAGGCGCGCATGACCTGGTGGCAGGGGCTGGAACTTGGGAGTGAGAGGGCAATGGTTGAAACCTTGGTCTCCAACATTTTGGTTATTTCTCCCTTTCTTTTTTTATTATATTTCAAATTATATATTTTCTTTAATATCTTTTTTTTAAATAAACCTTTTCTAAAACTTTTTCTTATAACCATTTTTTTTAGTTTATTTCTTTTTAGGTTAATAATTTTTATAATTAGTATAATTAGGATTTAATAAATTTAATCTTAATCTAATTTTTAATAGAAACCCTAATATTTTATAAACCTAAACCCTAACATTTTTTTCTCAATTTTTTTTAAACCTTTTTTTTATGAACCCTAAAAATTTTTTTAAAAAAAAAACCCTTAACCTTTTTTTATCAAACCTAAATTTTTCAAACCTTTTCTTTATTTCTACCCTCATTTATTTTTATGCTTTTCATATAACTTGTCTTGTTATTATTGCTCTTAATTTTTTTTATCATTATTTATTTTTTCGTCATTATAATTATGTAATTACCCCAAGGCGTTGTAATAGTTAGGATATTTATTTTCTGCCATTTAAATTCTTGTCATTTATTTTATATTAACTGCGTGGTATAGTAATATAGGACATGAAAACCTAATTGAATTAACCTGGATATAGATCACTAAATAATAAGATAAATATCTGAAAAGTAACATTCACACACGTAAATCGATCATTTTATGATCGTCATCTACACCTTTTAGGGTTTCATCTCTCAGTTGCCTTATAAATGGTCAGGTCCCTCGGGGGTGTCTTTAATTGCAAAGTCCCTTAACAAATAAATCATCATAGTCCCTTCCAGATTAAAAGATCATAAGTTCCTTCGAGGTTGCCTACAAAATAATGATTTTGTCCCTTCGGTAAAAATGATGATAGTCCCTACGAATTGCTAAAGACACCCCTAAAAGTTGCCTTCATTTACCATACGATGACCCTACGCCCGTCCCTTAACAAAATCCAAGGTAATGACTACATACTCCTTAATAGTAGAGACAATCTTACCCTTGAAAGGAAATAAAAGAATACGAAAGACCAGCCTAGGGTAGGTAGTTCTTAGTTACTTGCTCAAATTTCAAAAATTCTTATTCACACCCCACTTTTCAAACTTAAAAGCTTTGTATACATCCATACGAGGATCATTACAAAGACTTATGAAAATTTCTAAACACACACTATACATTTTTCAAACAAATAAGTGAGTTAAGTAACTAACAGCCCATGGATAATCATGGATATAAAAGGTGCTTACACTTTCCCTTTATATAACCTACCCCCCGAACTTAGAATTTTTAAAAAAGGTCTTTCCTGTTCTTTTATACCATTTCCTATTGGATAAAATAAAAGTCGGTGGCGACTCTTGCTATCCGCAACATAAATAAAAAGTCAGTTCTTCCACCGTGTTACACTGTCAAAACCTCTGCACCCTTCCCAAAAGAAAGACCATCTACGGTATTAACTTCCTCCATCGTGATCGGACCGCCATGGTTGCTTTCATTGTCGAAGCCGCTACAACCAAAATCCTCATCATTAGTTTCAACTTTTGTATAGTCAATCTATCCACCGGCCCCTGAGCTTTCTCCATAATCTTTATTCTAAACATGTCATCGTTAATAGAGATGTTTAAAACCTCATTGATCAAAGGAGCGCTTCTAGTTCTGATCATAAGTAAAGCCACATCAATCATTGATTTCTTATTTGTGAACTCATCACTGCAAACAAAAGAACCAAATATGGATGATAATGTTACATAAAAATTTGTATTCCAAGCATGGCAAGGCAGCCCATAACAGCTGATCCAAGTTGTTTTATCTGGATCCACATCAGTTGGTTTCCATCTCCTCACCTCTGTGAACCATTGTTTCAACCATAACATTCCATCCTCAACCAGAGCATCAATTTCTCCTTCGACGAGTTCTTCTAATAGACACAAGTTGCCCCATATGAGTAAATTTAACTGCAAAATACTCATTTGCCTGAAAGTTTTCTTGCATCGAGTAAGTCTGTCATGTATTAGCAACCAACCTAATGTAAGCTTTTTCCAACCTTTCAAGGTCATACTTCTTCGTGGTAATCTTCATATGAACCTTGGGAACTGGATTTTGCGACATAAACAGGTCGTGATCACGAAAACCTTTTGTTGCATCCGCATAGGAAAAATTCCTAGTCGTGTTACGACTGTTAAAAGCAGGAGGAATTTTCCAATGAACATCACTACTCTTAGGAGACAAAACACCTTTAACATCCTTCGTCTTTCCCAAGCTAGCTGCATCCCTAATTCCCCACGATTTGTAAGAAGGTCGGTCCTGTTAAAGCGGGAAACATTGGCGAAAATCTTCTTACCGTCCAAAAATATGTTGTCTAACTTTGTTGCAAGTAAATTATAGTCTTTCACGTTGAAAAACCTAGCAAATCCGAATCTTTTTCCTCTCACGTTCCTCTTTTGGGGTATCAAAACTTTATCAATATCTCCCAAGTGTTTGAGCGAATTAATACAAGTCTATGCCTTTTGTGTTATCCCTAAATTCCGTGATGTAAAAAAAGGAGGTATTAAAGTTACGATCGCTTCCTCCTGGAGAAATAACACCCCATCTCAGTCTCTTATTCCTCCTTGGACTGTTTTTGGAAGAAACTTTTGCCCATCTACCACTCATAATGAAAAAATGAACAATTGATCAAAAAGAACGAAAGAAAACAAAAGAAGGCAACAATAGCTTAGGCAAAATACATTTTTGGTCTCTTAACTGTACCTTTGGATTGAGATTGGTCCCCTAATTTTAAGAAAAATTGATCGTTAAATTGATCGTTAATTAGACAAAAAAAAGACTAACATGACATGTTTTAAGAATTAATGGATCAATCTGACACGAAAAAAAATTAAGAGATCAAACTGAACTCAGAGATATAATTAAGGGACAAAAAATAATATTTTATCCTAAAGAAACAAGCACCAAAGCCAAAACTCCTAATCCTAAGACTAAAAATTTAAGCCGAAGATAATGGTGATGATCCCAAAACTACTATGACTTTATGATGAAAATGTGAGTAGTGAGAAGATTTGCAATCAGGGGTTAATGAGTTCTACCTCATTCCCAGCACTATAAGCAGAAACGTGACATTATTAACAAAACCTTCATCAGTCTCAGTTTTTGCCCAGTTCGATCCAAGGAAGATAACGTGAGATTTGAGATTTCACTGTTCTTTTAAGCTGTAAGAACCAAGGGTCAATTCTCATAAATAAGTAAAAAAGGACAAAAGATTGTGTTATGCAAAGGTATATTTACAAATTAGATTGCACATTTCACTTTCATACATAGGATACTAGATTTGATGTTAATGTTTTAACTATTCACCAATCTTAATCATTTATTAATTTTTTTTATTTATGAAAAAGTAATCATTTGAACCACGAAAATAGACTTTTGTTGGAAAAAAAAGCTTACGACAAAGATTTTTCATCTTGATTCTTAAATCATAACCTAATCTCTTAAAAGTTGAACAAAGATTTGACTCTTGAATTTATTGTTAGATAATTGACATAACTAACTTTAAAACATGTGAATTTAATTAAACACCTCGTAGAAGAACAAAACATATGCTAAAAAAAATGATATATTAAAATCAACTTTAAACCTAGAAAATAAAATTGGTACTATTTCAAAGACCAAACATAGGATAAAATTAATTGGACCTACGACTTTTGGCACCGCATAAACAAGTTGGTGGGTGTGAAAGAGATTGAAAATGTGTGGTGGTAGACCCATCTCACTTTATCAAAAAGGAAAATGCAAAAAACAAAACTTCTGTCAGAAACTCACATGCAATCCACAGTTCCTTTTCAGTCCTTTTGTTATTCACCATTTTTTCCCTTTATTTTATTTTATTACAAATTAGTCCCTCTAACAACATTAGTAATCACAAAACACTAGGTGGTTGGTTTCATTACATTTTGACAAACACTCCCAAATAAAATACAAGGATGTTATAAAGGGTCTGTTTCTTTAACCTTTTCAGAAACTTGACCACACTCTTCTCCACTTAATGGAGAGAATCTTTTCAATATAAAATGAAAAAAAAAACAGTCAAAACTTTCTACTAGGTAGGTGTACAAAGATTGATGAAGAACACTACTAAGATTAATTTTGAATGATACAACTTACAAGAGACACATCGACACATTGTTATTTTTTTTTCTACTATCTCATTGACAATTTGCATTTTTTCCTGGTCCTCCATAGTAAAAGAAATGACCCCAATCTCCATTACTTCCTGTTTGGACATCATAACAGTTTGGATATTCGGTGTAAGTGCCGAGTCCTTTTGGCGCTTTTAGATTATTCGAGCTATCGACTACTTGAATGTTTCTGAAGTAACTTGCTTTGCCGAATCCTTCTTCTGGAAAATGACCACTTCCCATTTCGGTTGATGTGTGTTGTCCGTCGGGTTCGGAGTTAACAACTTCTCCTCCCCATTCAATCATTGTAGCACTGTCGGCTAAATATGAGAACAAGAAAGACGGCCAGTATCCCATCACGGTTCCGCCATTCCCAAATTGCATCCACCAATGACCCTCTTTCGGATCCTACACGAAAAATACAGATTAGTATGACAATGTGGTACTTGTCATGATCAAGAATTTGGAATAGATTCCCAGAATCTGTGCTACAGAGATGCGTCTAATCATGTTTCCAGTAAAAGCGAAAAAGTTTTTACTGGTAGGTTAATAAGTGAAGAAATGAAAAACGTTGGGGGAATCTTGAATCTTCAATGTGTCATAATTCGGGCCAAGGTGAGAAAGATGCTAAGTTTGCAAAGAATCTGAACACTAAAGGACATAACAACGGTCCATGTACCAGACAACAAGTTGGAAGGATTATGATTATGAGACTTACGGTGCATAGAATTAGCTGATTTATTTAGGAATAACGCAGTGTGTTTTGGAATTATATACCTTCCAGATAAGTATGCTGATATCGTATTGAGAATCTCGGTATGAGGAAATGGGAGATATGCTTGCTCCCATTGCTATGTCACTGCTGACCTGAATAAATCCCGAGCAAAGAAGATTGTAGCATCCGGTAGCTTGATATGCATCACTCTGCAACACGCAGAAAAAAAGTTTAATATGTTGAAAAAACAGTGTTTTTAAGATTTAAAACTAGAAGTTTAGAACAATAATGAAATTTATAGATACTTACCGTCCAGTAGGTGAATAACCGTGTGTTGTTATCGCCATATAAATCTGGACTAACCTGTTCATCATGCAGACAAAGGCATTAGAATTAAGGATTCCGAAATCGAAACCGGAGGCTAAGTTTCGAGATTTCTTAGTACCTGCCAGCCAGCTTCAATGCTGTTAAGATCTTGACCAAATGAACCTCCTAGTACCCAAAGCTGAGACAAGCTGAATTCATTAGCTTGTTGTATCTTTGGTTCCCAAACATTTATAGTAGCTTTTGCTCCATAGAATTTGTCTCCTTCAACATATGCTATTGCATGCTGATAAACAAATACACAATCACATACAAGAATGAACAAAAAAAAGGCAAGTAAAACACAACACAACCAATGTTTTAAAAACCTAATAAGAGTGAACATGAACTAGCACTATCTACCCGTGTCTGGTTCGGTTTTTAAAACATTTAACACTACTCACTACAACAAGAGACTCTCAAAACCATGTCTTACCTGATGACCACTTTGATTTTCCATACCAGGATCAGCCGACCTCGGCTTAGGGGCGGGCGACCTATGCTTCTTCCTTCCATATCTTCTAACCGAACTCGCTCTCAGAACATCCTCCTCCTTCGTTCTCCTAATAGGTATCGTCCCTTCCGGACACTTACCACCAGCATGCCATAGCTGATTAATAGGAGCTCTTGATTTTTCCTTGCTCTCCTCCAACTTATTCTCCTCAAAAAGCCCTTCAGGGTGAAAATCAGGTCTCATCTAATCAACCAAAACATAAAGTTAGCAAACCAAAACATAATAAAAACTCGAATGACGAACATAAACATAGATAGATCTTGAATGAACCTGAATTTTGTGGTCTTTGAGAAAAGGATGATCAAAAGCTGGTTGCTTTGAAACAGGCACACAATCAATTGTATCCCCATCTGGACTCTGCAACAATAACAAAATCATCTCACATTACTAACAATAACCAAAATAGAAACCTCTTCAACCAAAAAAAAAAAAAAAACTATATAAAAATTAAGAACATTTCAAAAAACAAAACAAATCATTACCCAGTTTTTTTCTTGCCACTGTTTCAAAATCCAAAAAATATATTTTTTCTCTTTCAATTACAACAATGTAAAAAAAAAAAACACTTTTCTACAAAAACTTGAATGAAACCAAAAAAAGATCTAAACTTTAGAAAAAGGTAGCAGAACCTGAATGGTTTTGGTAGGTGGTTTGTTGATTCGATTCAAATGCTTGTTAACTTCAAGTTTCTGTCTAGAAGAAGAACCAAGCCTAGTAGAAGACGAAAACGGTATGAAAAAAGCCCACAAACAAACGACAAGAAGAACAAGAGTAACACCACCGCAGCGAAAACCCATAACAACAACAACACTCTGTTTGAAGAAGGTTCTGTCTTAACCCTAAAAATGGAGTGAAGTAACTTGGTGACACCCCCCTAATGAGTAATGAACCCTCCCTAGAAGTTTTTGTAAGTTTGAAGATGAGAAGAAGCCATTCATTGTTTCTTTTGTTTTATTCCATTTCCTAAAATTATCTATACTTTTTTTTCTCTCTCTTTTTTAACACTTTTTCATTTTAACTTTAATTAATAATTATTTTATTTGTATTATAGTAGTAAATTGATGATGGAGAAAATTTAGGGTAAGATGTTTTGCACGAGGGGGAAACCCAAAAAAAAAAAGGAAAAGAATAATATTAAAAGAAATATATGAAAATGTTAGTTTGAGTGTGCATACGCACTGTGTGTGTTTACACGATAGATTTGTCGTTTAATAAGCTGTGTTGTGTATTGGTATGATAAGCCACTCCGAGACGTTGGAGATTTTTTATCTTTTTATTCAAATTTTTCTAATCTCTTGTCACCTCTTCTTTTATCAATATAAATTTTTTTTTTTGTTTCAAAAGGCTTCGAGACGACATCCTTTAGAGGACTTACTTGCACAAGTAATATGTTTCGAGGATGCTAGAAAAAAAAACAGGTTTTTGGGAGGTATTTTTGAAGATATAATATTAGATGCATAAGTTATATTTGAAGAATGAAAATAATGATAAAACAATGGTACATCACAAGTGTACGATTTTAGAGTTTTGTAAAACAATTTAAATAAAAAACACTTTTGAAAAAAAATTAAATAAAAATCACTCAAATACTATAAGATCCTTCGTATCTAGTAGCACCATCAGATGAGATATGGAAGGCACCCGTTCCGGAGAACTTTAAGTCGCCTTTGTTGGCTAAGTTTGATAGGCGTAGTGATCCATATGAACATATCACCTTCATTAACACACATATGGCCATCATTAGAGCCCCTGACTCCTTGAAATGCAAGCTCTGTAAGAACAAGACTTGGTTCTATATCTGGACTTAATTTGGATTGTAACTGCACATGTTATCTAAGAGAATAATTTTGTACTTTATAGTTTATGTCGCTAATATGAGTATGACTTTGTTAAGAAGACGTATGACATCATCTGAATCTGATCTCAACACTCTAAAAGAAAACATATTATGTGTACAAGATAATGTCAAGGTTCAAGAACACTTCTAATACAGCGGTTCTGAAAAATGTTAGTTTTGATGCTTCTAATTAAGACTTTACAAGTAAGCCTATAAGGTTTTACAAGTGTTGTGCTTCTAAAGCTACATGTTCTAAAGACTCCGAAGACAAGCTCGGAAGATTCTGAAGACATTATTTCTGAAGACCAAGTTCTGAAGACTCTGAAGATAAGGTTATGTTGAACGATGTTCTGAAGACTCTGAAGACAAGTTAGTATGCGTTGAATGAGTTCTGAAGACTCTGAAGATAAGTTAGTATGCATGGAATGAGTGATGAATATTCTGAAGATAAGGTTCTGACTGAATAAGCTCATAAGATTCTAAAGAAATTGCTTCTAAAATAATAAGTACTGAAGATTCCCAAGACTTAGATTCTGAAGATTACAAGAATGACTCTTCTATAACAAGCTTCATAAAATAGTTATCTGAAGCCTTTAAATATATTAGAAGACTAAAGATCATAATGGTTTATGTTGAATATAAAAGTACTAAAACTTTGTGACCTCTACCTCGAAAAGGTGGCGCAAGGACAACTTTTTCAGTACTATGATGTTGACCATTCCTTCACATGAACGTTGGGATTTAGATGTTGGAATATGTTTCCAATAATGAGATCCAAAAAATATATTTTCTCAAGCTCTATAAATTGAAGATTTTATAGCTTGAAGAAAGTGCACACAAAAATTTAGCAAATGGTGTTGAACATGTGTGCGTACAAGTGCAAAATGGTTGGGAGTCATACATGAGTGTATGCAAAGTAAAAGATGGCTGAAAGAAGAAAACGCTAAGTGCTACTATTGAAAAAGCAAAAATAAAGAGTGTATAAACGACAAAATCATGATAAAGCCATGTGAATCTATTCAAATGTAGCGTCAATAAGTGAAACATAGTAGCTTAGTTTAACTTAACGATTAAAGATGTGTAGGCGTTATAACTCATGAAGGAGCAAGAATAAGAAGCTTAAAGGTCAATGAAAAGAAGTCGTAGTGCTCAACAAGAAAAGTTGTTAAGCAATACAAAACTAGTTCTTCATAATCTCATAGAGATTCATCTTAAGATAGTTTTGTAGAATAGCAACGAGTTGTTACTCATATCTTCCTTAGAAACACTTTTGTGTTATTGCTCTTCAATTGTGTAATTCGCTTATAAGAAGCAACCATTATACACATGTAATCTCTTGTCACCTCTTCTTTTATCAATTTATAATTTTTTTTGGTTTCTAAAGGCATCAAGATGACATGGTATGATCCTTTAGAGGACTTACTTGCACAAGTAATATGTTTTGAGGATGGTAGAAAAACAGGTTTTGGGGAGGTATTTTTGAAGAAATAATATTAGATGCATAAGTTATTTTTGAAGAATGAAAAGAATGATAAAACAATGATATATCACAAGTGTACGATTTTGTGAAGTAGTAAAAATAATTATCAAACTATAGAGATAAAAAAATTAATTATCAACTTCCGTTTTAGATTTTTTTTTAATAACTTAGTTTAATAAATTATTTTCCAAGATAACGTAGTATTTAGATATATTTCCAAAATAACGTAGTTTGGGTGCATATTCGCCAAACCATTTGGCAAATGGGAACAAATGATTTTTTTAAAAGATATACACACATTCGCCAATTGAGATGGCTGATGTGTGTGATTTAATTATTTTTTTTACTTTACACTTATTCGCCAATGAGTTGGCGAATGAGTTGAATTTTTTTCTTCTTAATTTGCATGCATTCGCCAAATGAGTTGACTAAGTAGTTTATTATTTTTTTCAAGTCATATTTCTTTCTCTATAAATACGTGCACTTCATAAACATATTTCATTTCTCATTCATTCCTTTCAATCCCTCCCTCTCATTCTCATTTGTTATTTCTTTCTTTTCCTCGTCACAACATGTCTGCTTCTCGTTCATCATCATCATCATCAACATTAGAAGAACCGCTTCCAAAATTTGATATTTTGAAGAAAAATGCTTTGGTGTTTTTCTCAGCAACAAAGCCTCGTTTGAAGATGCTGCTCTGGAACATGCAGACTTTGGAACATTTGCATAGGGAATTAAACCGTTGGTTAGAAGGAGAAATCGGGCATAAAGAAAAGATCAGGAAAATTGAGAAGCGGGTTGTGGAGTCAAGTGTGATGAAGTGGAGAAAAGTGGTCAATGATGCGGGTGTTCTTATGATGATGTTAGGTCCATATGAAGTTGTCTTGATGGTTGTAATAGCCTAGATACGTTGAATGTTTTAGTTGTTTTATTTATGTATGTTCATGTTTTAAATTATGCATGTTCTTGTTTTATTTATGTATGTTCTTGTAATAGCCCAGATGATGTTGTCTTGTTGTTGGGTTGTTTAAGTTTAACGCAATTGTAAGATTAATGATATGAATAAAATGAACAATGCTTCTGTTATAAAAAGATACAGTTACATTGGTTTAAATTATGTCGTTGTGTTTGGTCCAACATTAGAACATTTCTTACGATTGTGCCCGGGTTGACGACATGAACTACATAGTCTCACCATTTTGTTCGCAGTATCCATTTCTGTTCGAATACGCGTGCTGTTAGGATGCCCATTTTTCTTTATTCACATATTTTCATTGTGCCAGACTATTTCCCTGTTGTATGTAGGCCAGTAGTCCTCATTTGCAACCACCAGAAAGCTTTTGTTGTAGACATTGCAAAGATTTTTCACTTGGTAAACAGCGGACAATAAGTTTGATGGGTCCAGCCGAGCCTTTGAACATGCCACTATGACATGGGAGCAAGGCATACGAAAGGCTTGAAATTTTCCGTAGTCGCACCAATTGTTATCTAGTTCTACCTGATAGGATCCCCTCGGTCTCCATTCGTGGTGATCCATTATCTCTTTAACATTGAAATGCCTTTTATTGCGGTTAAACACTGTGACCACATGTGTGTTAGATTTGGAAGCTTCCTCTTTAATGAATGTCATTGAACTATCACTCAACACTTGACCAGACTGTAGGAAAGAACTCCATTCTGAACGTCTGGTGTTAAAAAGTTCCCCGAGCCTAAAGTAGGTTGACCTCACCAAAGCGGTTATCGGTAGGTTACTAATGCCTTTGAAAACTGAGTTCATTGATTCCACGAGATTTATGGTCATGTGACCCCATCGTTGTCCTTTTCCATATGCCCTGGTCCACTTATCCGATGGAATTTGGTTGATCCATCTGAATGCATCTTCATTTGTCAGTTTGATTTCTTCACGATAGTGTTTGAATGACGGTTCGGTTAATGAATACCCTGCATTCACGACCTTTTTCCGCAACAACTTGTCTTTGATCTCTCTCATGAAATTTTGAGCGATGTGTCTAATGCAATAGACATGTGTCGAAGGAGGATCCTGCCAGCCGTTACCAACATTCTTCCATGCACTCTCAATCGATGCATGTATGTCCGAAATCAAACATAAGTTAGGCTGGGGAGCAACGTGAAGTCGGAGATATTTTAGAAAAAACCTTCATCCCTCAGCAGTCCCCCCCTCGACTAGAGCGAAATTGTGAAGATGTTGTTATTTCCGTACTGGGCCACTGCCATCAATAGAGTTCCTTTGTATTTACCGTAGAGCCATGTTCCATCAATTTGGATTATAGGCTTGCAGAAGGTAAAACCTTTTATACATGGGTCAAATGCTCAAAAAAGTCGGTAGAATATGTCATTTCCACTAACACAATGACTTTTTGGAGTATACGCCGGCAAGGTCTCAAGAATGACTACAGTCCCTGGAGCGTAGTGCTTAAGTGCCAACAAAAACTTTTGGAGTTCTTTGTACGAGTCCTCCCAATTTCCAAATACGGCGATTGAGTCAAACGTATAAAGCTGCATTTTCATGTCCTTTGCCCTGCATTCTTCAGTGTTGTGTGATTCTTTTCTTCTTACAAGATTCCCAGCATGCAATATTCTTGTCACCTGCCATTTGATGCTTCCCATGTGGTCAAGATTCCCATAAATGCATGTGAAAATTTATTGCATGTGAAAGAGCAAGATTTCATGTGAAAGAGAAAGGAAAGGAAGTGGTGATCCTGGTTATGGTGCATTCGCCAATCAGAATGCAGATTCATAATCCTCACCATATCATTTGAACCAATCAGGATTTAGGGCAACTCATTTACACCCATCGCCAATCTGATTGGCGAATGCACTTAGGTTAATTTAACTTATTCGCCATATCATATGGCTAATTAGTTTTATTTTTTTCTAACCTATAAATACATTCCCCAAACTTTTTTCTTAACCATCCTTTCATAAAATGACACTCTAAGATTCTAGATAATTTCATAACTTTAACAACTCAAGATTCAATGGCTCTATTAACAATGGGTGACCAACATAGAGGAACAATAGAAAATATTGCTACATATATAAGTTTTTTTTTGCTACAATTATTTTTAATTTATATCATTTATGTGTTATTTTTAATATATATATATATATATATATATTAAATATATATATATATATATATATATATATATATATATATATAATTTTTACTTATGTTAATTTATATCATTTGTGTCTACAAAATGTAAAAAGATTTCGTTGTCGGGTGCATGACTACATACCATATGATCCAATCATAGAACTGTATTCACGTTCATGCGGATTTGGTGATGTAGTAAAAGTAAACAACAATTCGGTAGACACAAAATTTATTTTGGCATTACTAGAGAGATAGAGACCAGAGACACACACTTTTCACCTGCCATTTGGTGAATGCACGATTACACTCGAAGATGTTTACATGTTGTTGGCTTTACGTGTAAATGGTAAAGCTGTTTTCGGTAAGGTCAACCAAGATATCAGAATAATAGAGGAATTATTGTATGCCCCTCTCATTGACGAGGAAGAACCATCAAATACTCGTAACATGGGTCAAGCTATTAATCTAGGAGTCCTTAGAGTCCATTATGCTAGTATAACATTAAACGATGAATCAACTGAGTATGAAAAGATTATTAAAACTAGGTGTTATATTATGATTTTATTTGGCCATTTTTTATTTCCTGACGGTACCGGTAACACAATTAATATAATGTATTTACTGTTGTTGCAAAACATCAACAAGGTAAACATATATAGTTAGGGTTCAGCTGTTTTGGCTCATTTGTATAGTGCCCTTTGTAAAAATGAAGCAAAGGATACTTGTACATTTTTTTGCTGTGCTTTTTTGTTACAAGCATTGGGGTGGTCAAGATTGTCAATGCTCGCCCCACGTAACATGAATCCATGCCTATTCCCCTATGCCAACTGGTAAGCGTGTTATTATAATTATGTTGGTGATATTAAATTTTAAATATTATACGATTATTGTAACTAATTGCTTTTAAATCTTTTCTGTTTAGCTGGTCCGATCTTGGGATGGATTATAGCAGGAATCCAAGAAGTTCTATAGTTGTCTATCACAATTTGTTAGACCACGTGGGTGTCGACCAGGTATTGTGAACTAAACTACTATAACTTTGCTTTATAGATTAGCATCCTTCCCCTCAACTAACAAAATTCTTTTATTTTTAATGCAGTTTATCTGGCGGCCATATCTAGGCCTATACCATGAACCTAATCCCGAGGAAGTTGAAATATGGACAACAAAAACACCAATCATTCGGTTCACTACAATTGAAATGCACCAGACTGATTGGGTGAAAATGCAGTTTGGAATGCAACAAGATATTTCGGGTCCTCCGACATGTTTGGGAGAATGGCATTTAAAAATACTAGATACCCAGTGGAATATGGATGATTGGAAAGATTTTGCTAGGGAGTTGCATCAAAAATGGAGAGATCGTCGCCAACACGTCCTAAACGACCCATACTTGTAAAATGTTAGAACAACTAGAGAATATATGGTTTGGTTTAGGTCAGTTACAATGCAACAGTGGGTGTCTGATAACCCATACTTGCTTGACCCGTGCTCGCAGGCTGCAGGATACGCCTAACCACCAACCCCACACCATGACCTACCCACCCAATTCCAGCCATCGACTTCAAACACCCATCGACCATTCTTCCAAACCCGTAACCTATTCTTGCCACACACCCAATCACAACAACAAGAGCCTAACCCACACCAATATAGCCCCGATAACTCTTTCAACTCCCCCCACCATAGCCTCCCACCCTTGTATCGTTCTCAAAACGAGGCAATATCCTTATTTGGTCAATTGTACCATCCTCACCCAACCCAATCCAACCCAACCCAACCACTACGACCCAACTTTGAAAACATGGGCACTCAACTAAGTTACGGCAGCGCCTTTGGCAGCAACCCACCGAGTTATTAGGGACAAATGGTTGCAAACATAACAAATACTCAGGGATCTTCGACTCAACAACAACCTCCTCTACCAAACACGCAAAGACAAGAGACACCTCAACCACCTCGTGGTAGAGTTCGAAGGCAGGGTCATCAACGTGGATGTGGAACTGGGGGATATCTAGATCGGACATGAAATTAATCATTTGTAATACCCACTTTTGAATTATCAATAATAATTTTCTATTATATTTTTCTTTGTTGAATTTTTTTAATTTCATTTATTTAATTATCAATATTAAGTAAAAAAAAATTAACAACTATAAATATATACTCCAAAATATTTATATATATATATATATATATATATATATATATATATATATATATATATACACTGCAAAATAAATATATACTGCAAAATATAAAAAAAAACTAAGTAGCCAAATGTATTGGCGAATGTTCACAAATTTTGAAAAAAAAAATTAAACACATTCGCCAATCAGATTGGCGAATACATGTAAAGGAAAAAAATTATCATAAGGCACATTAGCCAATTGGAATGGCGAATGTGTGTCTTTTTTAATGAATTTTTCAAGCTTTTGCCAATTGGAATGGCGAATACACTTCAAACTAAGTCATTTTCGTAAATACTTCCAAAAGTAGGTTATTTCAGTATTTTATTTATTAAACTGGGTTATTCAAAAAAATTCTTCTGTTTTATCCTTGTATATCTAAAGTAACTGAAAATTAGAGTTTTGTAAAACAATTTAAATATAAAACACTTTTGAAAAAAAATTGTTTAAATAAAAATCACTAAAATACTGTGAGACAAACAAAGCTTAGTGTTCATGATCTTTACTCTGATAAATTCATATAATCATTTTACTTCTATTACAAGAATTTCAATACATTTGTAGAAAATTGATAAATGTGGACAACACCTACTTTTGTCGGCGTGTTATTCTATTTATGGTGAATAATTGGTCTATTTTCACACAACCGGGTTATTCATCAGAGATATTTTTCTTTGCACAACTACAAAAGGTGAAACATTTCTCAATTACATCTGAGCATTTTCCTTGTATCAGACTTAACTGTTTAAAAACTCGCTCTCAAGTACCAATGCATATCCTTTCATATTACGATCAGTACCTAAAAACTCTTTACTTTCTTTAAAGGGTTGGAATGAAAAACTAGGATTTTAAAAGAACGGATAAAGGAAATTCTCGTAATCTATTAATGATGGATCACACGAACAATTACGAGGTAGGTCTCATGACCCTTAATCCCTAGTGGGATACTCACTCATGGTGAGAAATAGTACAATCAGAGTGATATTCATAATCTAAAACATCATTTATTGTAAAAGAGTAAATTGATAATGATAAAGAAATGTCAATGTAACTTGACTGACAAGAAAATAACTTGAATAAATAAATAACTCAGGTGATCCAGTGGGGAATTGAGTACATAGGAAAAAACTTAGAGAAAATATGTAAAAGCTAAGAAACTTGATTTCCAAACTCAAGACTACCTATGAGTTTTATAAAAAAAAATCCTAACTATGGAACAAAATATCTCTGATCAATGTTCATCAAAATAAAATATTATGAATCAGGAAATGCATAGATACCAAAATTGTAATAGAAAATGCTGGAAAAGGAAAGAAAAAACGGGGAAAAATATGCATGCATGCTACAGTCGCCCGTAGCAGACCCTTAACATTTGTACTAGGAAGGTGTCTTGGATGGAAAAGTGGGCATTAGCTGCTATGCGTGGCCATAGTGTCCCTCTGAAAAATGTATGAAGAAAATACACTATTAATGTGACATTTATCATATGGTCAAGTTCGAGGAAATACATCAATTAGTAAATTAAAAAATTAAATGAATAAAATTAATCAAACGATTGATAGAATGCTTAAAGGCAAAGTGTTGTTTAAGGGTTTGTATTGGTATATTAGTAACATCATGTGAGGGGCGACGTGGGAGGCAAGTAATGCATCGTCTCACCCATAAAGCCCTACGATTGCACATTTCGTAGATCGATCACCTACTTTCTAGATCTGCCACCCCTTTTATTAAATATGTCACATTTTTTAGATATCTTACAGATGCCTGAAAATGGGGTAGTGGTGTTCCCTTAGTACACAACGGTATGGAAGAGGCAAGGAGGAAGTTAACTTTACTCTCTTGAATAGTATGGAATTAACTACTCACTAACATATTCTTTCAAAAGTGGTTGTTATTCCCAAAGGCCCTAGGATCTAGGCCCATCACTGCTATAAATACTTCAACCCCAAAGTTGAGAAGGGAAATCTCATATACACATAAATACTAGATACACATAGCTTCTCACCTCCCTGTTTGAGCTAACTATAACCCCTAAAGTCTCTGACAGTCCCTAATCACCAAGGGTTGTCACGTATTATGCTTTTATCAAGTATAATTGGAGTCCACCATAGGCCCCAATAAAATTGACTTAGGCTACCATAACAATATCCATTCGGACTATTGTCCTCAAATTCAACCTCTCAGGCCATCATGGTGAATAAAAGACAACAACTCCAACCAGCAAATAATCTAAAGGTGGGGAGAGCATCATAGAAGAGATGTATGTTGCCTTGGATTATCTACGTCACAAGGATAACACCCTTCATATCTAGTAGCACCATCAGGAGGTAGACCATACAAATGAAGTGGATATGTTAGACACTCAACCTCTATCATATGAGATATGGAAGGCACCCGTTCTGGAGAACTTTAAGTTGCCTTTGTTGGCTAAGTTTGATAGGCGTAGTGATCCATATGAACATATCACCTTCATCAACACACATATAGCCATAATTATAGTCCCTGACTCCTTGAAATGAAAGCTCTATAAGAACAAGACTTGGTTCTACATATGTCTTAATTTGGATTATAACTGCACATGTTATCTAAGAGAATAATTTTGTACTTTATGGTTTCTGTCTATTTTGTAGCTTTTGCTTATCTGAGTATGACTCTATTAAGAAGACGTATGACATCATCTGAATCTGCTCTCAACACTCGAGAAGAAAACATATGATGTGTACAAGATAATGTCAAGGTTCAAGAACACTTTTAATACAATACTTCTGAAAAACATTAGTTCTGAAGCTTCTATTAAGACTTTACAAGTAAGCTTATAAGGCTTTACAAGTGTTGTGCTTCTAAGGCTACATGTTCTAAAGACTCTGAAGACAAGGTTATGGTGAACGAAGCTCTGAAGATTCTGAAGACATTATTTCTGACGACCAAGTTCTGAAGACTCTGAAGATAAGGTTCTGTTGAACGATGTTCTGAAGACTCTAAGGACAAGTTAGTATGCATTGAATGAGTTTTAAAGACTTTGAATACTAGTTAGTATACACTGAGTTATGAATATTCTGAAGATAAGGTTCTAATTGAACAAGCTCATAATATTCTAAAGACATTGCTTCTAAGAGAATAAGTACTGAAGATTCTCAAGACTTAGATTCTGAAGATTACAAGGATGGCTCTTCTATAACAAGCTTCATAAAATACTTATCTGAAGCATTTAAAGATATTAGAAGACTAAAGATCATAATGGTTTATGTTGAATATAAAAGTACTAAAACTTTGAGACCTCTACCTCGAAAAGGTGGCGCAAGGACAACTTTTTCAGTACTATGATGTTGACCATTCCTTCACATGAACGTTAGGATTTAGATGTTGGAATATGTTTCCAATAATGACATCCAACAAATATATTTTCTCAAGCTCTACAAATATAAGATTTCATAGATTGAAGAAAGTGCACATAAAAATCTAGCAAATGGTGTTGAACATGTGTGCGTACAAGTGCAAAATGGTTGGGAGCCATACATGAGAGTATGCAAAGTACAAGTTGGCTGAAAGAAGAAAAACGTTGAGTGCTACTATTGAAAAAGCCAAAATGAAGAGTGTACAGACGACAAAATCATGATAAAGCCATATGAATCTATTCAAATGTAACGTCAATAATGAAACATAGTAGCTTAGTTTAACTCGATGGTTAAACATGTGTAGGCATTATAGCTCATGAAGGAGCAAGAAGAAGAAGCTTAAAGCTCAATGAAAAGAAGTTGTAGTGCTCAACAAGAAAAGTTGTTAAGCAATACAAAACTACTAGTTCTTCATAATCTCTTAGAGATTCATCTTAAGATAGTTTTGTAGAATAGAAAGGAGTTGTTGCTTATATCTTGCTTATTGTAAGTTCTATATTTTTAGGTTGGCATAAATTTTGTAAAACAAATATAGCAGCAATGTGTGTGTACATGATCTTTGCAAAATAAAGAATACATTAAGTAAGGAGTCCTTTTGTACTCCCAAACATGTTGTGTTGAAGTGTTTCAACATATGGAACAACATGTCAAAGAAGATGTCAAGAAAATTCATTCGACATCATGAACTGCTGAAGATGGATTGAAGTTTTTGTTATGGTTTCAATTGAAACAGAATATTTTAAAGATTTAAATCAATCCAAGTGGAGCTGATTGTAAAAGATCTTGAAGACTCAAATTTATAATAAAGAGGAAATTAAAATATTGAAAAATATAGAGTTTCTATATTTAGAGATATTTTAGGAAGTTGTTTATTTGAAGATTTTTTATTTGTAGCAGATTTTTCTGCATATTTGTAGCAGCTGATATGCTGTATTTTTTTAGGCCTAAATCCAGTTAGGAATAGGTTATAAAAAGAAACCTTGTAACCTAGGTTTAGAAACCAACCAACCAAATATGTAGAAGACATATTATTAGGGTTGTGTTTTTGTGGCAGCCGTGTGCAACAAGGAACAATGTTATGGCTATTTTATTTGTAAACCTCGAAGCTGCTAAGTAAGAGGTGGATTGTTCTTGGAGGAAGCTTATAAGCAACTCTAAGTTATTGTCATGGAAGTGTGACTTCTGGTTCAAATTGTTGTGTAGGTGGGGAGCTGTCAATATCAGCAACTGAGTGTTGGGACTGTGAGATATCACTAATGTTATTTGAAGCGAGGATGAGTTTCTCATATTTAGGAGTTCCTAAGTAGAAGTTGCATTGGTAATGATTAAGTGAAAAGACTGTAAATTGTAGGTGTTTGTTGATAAGTCTTTGAATTGATAATACATAGTGGATTTCCTTCCTGGTTTGGTAGCCCACAAAGTAGACGAGTTTGCATCAAATTGGGTCAACAATTTGAATGTGTTCTTTATAGCTTTTTTGTTTATCTTATGCAATATGTGTGCAGAATGTCATATCAGATGTCTAAACATCCCGAAGAATGTTTGAATCTAATATATCGGAATTTTAAATTACTGTTGTTTGTGCCTTTCCATGTTTATAAGTAACAAATAATATGTCTCAACATCGTATTCGATATCTGAGTCTGTTATACCAGAATTTCACTTATAAACACTTTTGTGTTATTGCTCTTCAATTGTGTAATTTTCTTATAAGAAGCAACCATTGTACACATGTAAAATCCTTTTCTAAGGTAGTCAAAGCCTTACCTCAGGTGATGATTCCTCAAGTGGCTATGTTTATAGTCTGAGTACTTGAGAGGGCTAAGTTGTTGTATAACATTTTAGAGGTTGATTTCCTTGGGGGGCTAGTCTTAGCCATAATTCTCAAGAGGGCAATGAAGGGTATCCATTAGGGATGTAATCTTGTCTAAGATTATTGACTTAAGTCCTTGTCTATGGCAAATCAACTAATGGGTGGACTTCAATATCTTTGTTAACAGTGAACCAAGATAAAAATAATTGTGTCAATTTATTTTTATTTACTTGTTAGCATTAAAGTTTATAATTATGCAAAGGGGGACAAATGGTGAAACTCAATTCAATCCCAATTTATTACGTTTCTCAACCTTCAATTGGTATTAGAGCTCTGGTTCTATTATTGATGTTTATTAAACACTTAACTATGTCAGATAAAGATCCAAATGAGTTTTGAGAAACACTCTGGTTAATCTCCTCCACCACCTGCGGTTTTCAGTCTCATATGTTCTAACTTCACCATTGATGGTGAAAATGTTGAGCACTGAAAAGACAAATCAGAAAGGTTCATTATGGGATTTTTCGCTGATCATTGGAGTTGAAAATTGATGTTTACATATCCTCCTCTGTTGGCGCTGGTTAAAAGGATTGGAAGCAAAACTGGAGAATTAGCTGATAAAGGATCATAGATTCATCAGATAATCATAAATATATATTGAATGTTATTTCTGGAATACTATAGTTGAGAACTACACATCTCCTCAGGTGATGCCGATACAGGGTGCGAATGTAAATTCGTGTGATCAAGAAAAGAATGATAAGAATCACCTTGAAGCAAGAAATCTTGTTTGTTGAAAGTTAATTCTTATTGAGTATAGGATGTTTTCAAATAATGACCGCCATGTCTATTTGACTTTCTCAGTATTGCTCATTAGGAACTATTTCATGTAAAAAAGACAAAATGCTCTTTTTTTATCCTGACACTACTACAAAACACGCAAACAACAACGTCAGATTTACAACAGATTCTTATACACCGTTGTAATATGGTAAAAATTTCACAACTGATTTATAACGCCAGATTTAACGATGGTTAAATTGAAAATCGTTGTAATAGAGCCATATTTTACAACAGTTGACTTTAAAACCATTGTAATACATGATGTGACAAGCATCGATTTCCAGAAACTACATTTTTTCCATTTGATTAAATTTTAAACATATATTTTATTTCATTTTTTAGTGTTACAGAGACTTTAACCTCAAAACACAACATTCATCTTTGTTTTTCTATTTTCTATTAATTCTTTTTTTAGTGTTAACCTCTAAACTTAATCTTTTGTAAAAGTGAAAGAGACAAGTATATATATATATATAAAAGAAAATTTCATTATAATTCCAGAAAAGAAGAGTACATTAATAATCATATATGGGTTAATAGTCATTTATCCCTCTGTAATATATGCGTGTTTTGATTTACCCCCTTTAAAAAAAAATTGGATTATCCCCCTGTAATTTTAAAATTCCAAGTCTTTTTCCCCCTGGGTGGAAAAATTACCCCCTGTAAAATATATTTTTTATTTAACCCCCTGATTTTTATACGTTTAGGGGGTACCCAAAATTTTCAGGGGGATAATCCAAAATTATTTTTTTAAAGGGGGTAAATCAAATCTCGCATATATTGCAGGGGGTAAATGACTATAAACCCATCATATATTACATATATTTACAAATGTTTGAGCCCATAGCAACAAAAGCATTTTCCCAATCAGGGACTCTCTGCTCACTTCCCTCATCAAAATTATAAAAAAAAAAAGTTCCCCTCTGCTTCTTTTTCTTCTTCTTCTTCTTTTTGGCCTTCCTTACCCTTAAGGTTGTATCCCTAACAACCAAGGATCCAGATGGTGGGTCTTCCTCATCTTGCTGATGACGTTGTTCATTTGAGACCTCGTTTGTGATGTTTGTATTAGCATTGTCATTTATTGAACTCATTTGTACAAAGAATGTATGATTAAGAAATGTAAAACTGTCTATTTATAGATGAGGTTGAAGATGAAAAATATGATATTTTAGTGATTACAATGATCATAAATTGTAATGGTTGTTATTCTCGAACGATATTTTTGAAAAACGGAGAAAATTATAACTCATTATTATACTTGGGATGAGAGTCTCTCACTTATGGGAAGAACAAAGGTTGTAATATTACAACAGTTTGTTATTATAACCGTTGTGACGTATTATGTAAATTGATAAAAAAAAAATGTTGCTAGGAATTAAACCTTATACCATATAAAAGGGTCATTACTACGGTTCTTATATTTAACCGTTGTGATATATTTATAATAGTAATATATGTATCATTACGGTTGTTTGCGATAACCATTGTGAAATATTTACCCATATAAGCGAATTAAGTGACCCATTGTCACCGTTTCATTCACAGCGAAACCCTAACACCCATTTTTCCTCTTGTGTTTCATACATTAAGGTATTCTTCTATTTCCATTAATGTATTTGCATATTTCTCATTAATATATTCCTCATTATTTATTTTGTTGCATGTTTTTTATTATTATTCGTCTTCCATCTTAGGCAGCAAACTTCGTCTAGTTTTAGATACAATGAAAAGATATATGAGAATTATGAAAAGATATATGGTACAATGGTCTGTTTGCTTCAATTCATTAATATCAACCATTCTACAATACCTCATTGTTGTCATTAATCATGGTGATTGTTATGATGATACAATTGTGATGATTTTTGATGAAGATGATGATAAGGTAAACTATTATAATAGATATCAATGGATTGAAGGAAACCGACAATTGAACCATATTTGTGTTAAAGAACATAAAATATGCATGATGAGACGCATGCAATTCGAAAAACCGTGGTGGGTTTAAGTTTGTTTTAAGGAACAGTTTAATTTACAAAGTATGTATTTCTTTACCAATTTAATGATTGTATTTCTTTAATTAGGTGTATGGTAAAACAAGCAATATACGTTTGTATATAATAAACTAAGGGTACGTTTCACAACGGTTGAAACTGATAACTGTTGTGATATTCAGTATATATTATAACAGTTATTACACATAACTGTTATAGTAAAACGTGCACTTTCAAAAATACAACAATGGTCCCAGGTCCGTCATTATAAGTAGCGTACTTACAATAACATCTACATAACAACGCCTTGATCCGCGTCATTATACGTAGTTTCCAACCGTTGTTAAATGGGTTTTCTATAGTAGTGTGAATCATGAAGTCTTTAAGATGAATAATGTTGAAGACATTGGAAATCTTGCTATCAAGGTTTCAAACTATCGTTGTAGAACTAAGGGTTCTGATCAATGATTTCTTCTTATTAGAAATCTTGAAAAAGACGATCTGAAGCTTGACATCCAATGGAAACTTATGGTATTTGTTTAAGCTTGTAGAAGATCACTAGTAATGCTTCTCCAGAAGAGCTGATAAGTTTGTATCAGAATATATTTGAAGATCAGAGCAGTTTGAGATTTGGTGATTTAACCCTACAGAAAAATAAGTGATATCACTTTTGTTCCAAGGAGCTAATTACTACGGAAGAAGATCTCATGGAAACATATTTATTGGTTAGATAATCTTCTAGCAACATGAGATAACTCTAATCTCTCAAAAGATGTAGTTGAAGAAAAGTAAGATAACACAGTGTTGCTAACTATTGTTAGAATCTCTAATGAAGAAGATTCCTTCATAAGATGAAGTAGTTTCTCTTTAAACAGAAACTATCTCTATCACATAAGCTTTCAATAATGCAGTCGTAGCCCTGCTATGTTATCAAGATTCTTATTAGTTACATAAAATGAAGACAACTGCTTCAAAACCTTGAGAGTTTCACATGTTCCAGATTTGAATAGAAGAGAAGTTCATCAGTTGTCAGAAGCTCATTTCAATGAAGAGAAGAACAACATATGTAAGATCAATTTTTCTTAGTATTTGTGTTTGTGTGTGTGTGTGTGTGTGTTTATGAAAATAAATGGTTTTGGAACATACACTTAAGTCATGTTAGTTTCAAATAAGTATCTCATATGAACAAGCTTAAGTTTGTCATAATATCTTCCAATAGTTTCTTTTCAGAAGCTCTTGATGAAGCATGTCAGAAGGATAAGTCATCCATATATGTGTCGTACCCCGAAAAATACGACCTCACGCGATCCGAGAGGACGGAGTCACGCGCCGGACAGACTGAAGAGTCGCCACCTAATTCTATTTATTCCCGAAGAGGGAAAGGGAAGATATAGATACAACCTGGGAAAAGAAGGATGAGGATAAAGGTCAACGGAACCATTGCCTGGGTTCGGGAGTCGGTTATGCAGGGGGAAGGTATTAGCACCCCCTACATCCATCGTACTCGATGGGAACCATCTAAGTTATCACGCACGAAAGGATGTCTATGCTTAAACGAATTGCTTGCTAGAGGGAAATGAGTTGAATTATAAGTTAGATTGATCCTTGGTGCTCGGCAAGGATTGAGATCCTCGTGCCTACGTACTCCCGTGTGCAATGGGAAAGTCAGAGCCTCGTAGTTCGGCCTACTAAGGGTAATGGTTGTTTGATTTTATTACCTTTCTTCGATGAAAGGGTTTAGGAGTTGAGTTGCACTAAAGACTATGGATAGTTTATCTCGTCCAACAAGACGAGCGTCCTGCGTCGAAATAATCGGAGCGAGTAACGAGAGCTCGTTATCCTCCTTTCTACCACTTAAGGCTCGTGGCGTACAAATCTTCTCGCATTTATTAGAATGTTTATTTCCTAAGACCACTTGACGTTGGATCAAGGGTTTGGATCTAAAAAGAATCGTTTTGGTTTTTTTGAGGTTAGGGTAAATGCAAATGGAGTTTATTTTTGTGGTTTGTTAGCGAGGCACAATGCGCTCGGCTCGCAAGGTAAGGTGGATCCTAATAAACGACAACTGAATAATAAAGTGCGAGTGTGCAAGTGCAATCGCTTGGCGTTGGACCAAGGATTCAGAATTAAATAAAATACGAAAAATAAAATGCGTACAAAGTAATGGGAGAGGGGTACAAAAATAAATACAGGGGATTGCGAGAAATAAAGAGGTCTCGTTGTATTTCGCCCAAGAGAAAGCGTGTGTGCAGTGTTTTTGAACTGTTCGAAGGCGTTCGGCCTTTTTGATCGGAAACAACTATTCGAAGGCGTTGGACCTTTTTCGGACGCGTCGAAATTTAGTTCGTGAACTACCTTAGAATCAATTCAAAATTGGAATCATTCTATAAGGAGTCGAAACATTTTTTTGAAATGCGGAAATAAATACATAAAATTAAATTGAATTGCTAGAATTAAATTAAAACAAAATAATGAGTATAAATAATAAATAAATTGGTAATATTAACATAATGAATAAAATTAATTAAATTACAATTTTTTGTTCAAAATAAAATAATAAGATAAAATAGAAAAAAGAGGGCCTCATATTGACCGAATATCACCGATTTAACGAAATCGGGCGAAAAACCGGCCTTTTATTATGTCATTGGCCCCAAAATAAAATCGAAAATGACGTACTATAAATGTATCAAGGTTCACCAATAGAATAAATTACTAAGAACCAATACTAGAAAACAAATAACATAATAAAAGCAAAGGAAAATCAAATAGGATATATATAAAAAAAATATAAGAATAATGAGTCCATTAAGGGTGCAGCGCTCTGGCAGAAGGGTGTGTGAACAGAATCAACAAACACGGGCCTTAGAGCCCCATGAGCCATCTCAATAAAAACAAACAAATAGGAATAATTAATTAAAAAACTGTGATGAGAAATAATTAAAAAAAAACAAACAAGTAAAAAGTTATAAAAATAGAAGAGTAAGGAAAAAGTAATAAACATGATTCAAAGAATACCCACACGCTTCTCACGTCAGTCTCCGTGTCTCTCTCAAATCGGCGGTAATATCTCTCGGTTCTGAGTTCCGGTCCGGTTCCCTCCGTCTCTCACTTGTCTATGTTCTCACGGTTGGGCGGCGGCGCTTCTCTGGTGGTGGGTCTGTGCGATGATTTATGTGGCGGCTGGGTGGTTCTCGTCGGCGACGGTTTGTGCGATTCGGATCTGCGGGTTTGGTGCGGTGATGTTACGCGTTGGTGAGCGATTGTGAGGCGCTTTCACGGCTTGGCTTTCGCGTCTCTCACGGTGGTTTTGGGTTAAAATGGTTGCGTCACGGTGAGTTGGTGAAGGATGATGGATGGTGATGGTTCGGTTTAAGGAGGTATGGTTAATGGTTTTGATTCCTCAAGGTTCGTAGGTTTGATGCGGTTTGTTGTGAGGTGAAGGTGGTAGTTGTTGGTCTGAACGGCGGTATGTGTGGCTATGGTTCGCAGATATTGACAAGATTTGTGGTGAATGGTGTTTGCTTTTTACTGTGTTTGGAGGGTTATCTCGGTGATGCAAGATGTTGAAGATGGTTTTTTCAGGTTCACTTTTCTGGTTTTTATTTTCTGGTTTGGTGATTGGTTTGGTTTTCTCAGCTTCATCCCATCTCTCTATTTCGATTTTGGTTTTATTGTTCTGTATTTGGTTATGGTCTTGTTGAAAGGTGATTTTGCAAAGGTTTATGGTGAAATTGGAGGTTTAAAGGTTCGTTGAATGGTATGAAGAGGGATTTTGAAGGTGGTTAAGGTTTTATGGAGTATGTGTTATGAAGAAGAGGAAAGTTGGTTCAGAGTGTTTGAAGAAGGGAAATGGAGGTGACGATGGTTTTGTGTATTGTTGAAGAAGGTTATACATAATTTTTTTATTTTTCTGGTGATTGAAGCTTGGTTTTAGGAGTTTTTGACAGAGTATTATCAGGTTGTCCAAGCTTCTTCTTAATGAAACAAAAGCTAGTTTTTTTATAGCAGAAAAAATGAGGGTATTATTGTGAATTGTAGCTGCAGACTTTGGATAAGAATCCAATTAACAGGCTGGAAATTTGTTGATGCTGAGGGGTTGTACGTGAAGAGGAAATGTGGAAAAGTTGTTGCTGAGTGTGAGTGGAATGAAGGTGTACGACCATCATGAAGTGGGAAAAAATAATGTTGGTTACAAAAATGTGTGGGATTAGTAGCAGCTGTAATAAATAAAAAATAATTCAACATAATAATAAAAAAACTAAAATAATACTAGTAAAATAATCAGAATAGAAATAAAAAAAATAATATGAATAATAATAAAAATAATGAAAAAGGAATAATGGATTTTTAGTGAATAAAAAATATATTGATAAAAATTATTTATGACAAAAATAGGAATTTGGACAAAAAGGACCATGGTGCTACTTGTGTGGTAGTAACAAGAATCAACAATATTAACAATAATAATAATAATAACAAGAATAAACTGATAATAAAATAATAAGAATTAATAATAATAAGAATTAATAATAATAAGAATAAAAATTAAACTAAGAATAATGAAATAATAATGATAAATGATAATGAAGATAATAGTAAAAGTGAACAAAAATAATAACAAAATATAGTAAGAATAAATTTCGTGACGGGCTTAAGAGTAAAAGAGAGATAATGGGCTCATGTAAAAATGGTCTTAAATAAAAATTTCTTTGAATTTTTTAGATAGTGAATTAAATAATAAAAAAAAAAAGTAAAAAGAAATTGAATTTTAAATTAAGAAACAAATGCGTTTTTTCGAATACTAGACAGAGTAATATATATTTTTTTGATTTTTGAAATGATGATTAGACAGTAAAATAAAATGGTATTGGTAGGACAAATTTGGGGTATGACAATATGATGCTTCTATCTCAAGGAGATTTGGAACTTTTGTACCATGATCAACTTGAATAGTGATAACTGCAATTATCATTGTTGCGAAGAAGTCGTTGTTTAGTTACAATATATGAACAAATGTGAAAGCTCTTGATATATGTATGTATCTTTCTATGTTCACTATATTTTGTACTCATGTCCATAAAGTCAATGTATGCGATTGTTCAAGACCAGAAGTTATCTTGGTTAAACAATCAAAGAGCAAATGATTTGAGAACAAATGGCTAAAGAAACTATTTGATGAGAAGAATATCTTTATGTTCTAGTTCTTCATAATCATATACAAATGTTAAAGACTGAACATGACCGTGGAATGAAATGTATGATCATGATATAGAGAATATCATAACAAAGCATTTCTAAGAAGTTGTAGCATATTCTATTCAGAACAAAATATTTTTCTATTCTGATGCATCTTGGTTAGAATGCTCTGAATATCCAAAGGCTACAAAGTAATTGATGTTAAGTACTTTTACCGGTAAATCAAATCATTGTCAGATTTGATGATAATCTTGGAAGTTATAAGCCATAACTTATTGGAAGATTGCACATCTGGAAATTGCATGTTCATAATGCTGAATGTAATGAAACTGATGAAGATTTCAAGAAGAAATCAGAATATGTTAATCAGTAGATATCACAGTTCATTTCTCTTAATAAAGGAAATACAATTGTCATCTCTTCTGATGAACTAATTCTGAGTGTTAATACCAAACCAACAAGAACAAGATCAACATTCAAACCCTTAAAAGAAACATGTCTTGGTTTGATGTCCATGATGATATTTGGATCCACTAAAGATAAAGTGTTAAGTCAAAGATTAAATTCTTGTGACGAAAGAAGACTTCAACAAGTTCTCTTAGAACTCAGTACCTGGTACTTTATGTTCAGAACTAAGAAACTAGTTAAGTATTTCAAATGGCTTTCTGGAAACAAGCCATATTGAAAATAGAAGACATTGATCTGAGTTGAAGATAAAAGAAAGGACTCAGTCTTTCTCGAGTGATCTAGACGCAACAAACATCAGGAGAGATGTTTTCATCCGTCAGAATGAGAAGATCAAGAAGTCATGAAGATGATCTTGTCTAAATGCAATATTCACATGAAGACTACATAAAGAAGAAATCCTATGACATCAGATGCTAAGGAAAATGAGTTCTGGCGATCCAACTAGAAGCATCTCATCAACAAAGTCATCAACTACAGAAGTTGATCATGTTTTTGATTTAAAAGGAGTATCTACAATTGCAACAATGAATCTACAAGAATATTGAGAGTAACGTATTTCTAACACTTCTTATTTAAATAGTTTAGAAATCTATTCTTATATTCTAGAACTTATTTTAGAATTTAGAAAGGAAATTATTTTCTAAAAACAATTATGATATAGTATTTTATTTTGACTATTATTAAATCCAAAAGTTCCTTACTAAAGAAACTTGTTCTCATTCCAACACATGAATTCACATGAATGTAGAATGGAAAGAAGTATCTCAAAATATATGTTCTCTAGAATATAAAAATATGTTTATAATGTTTGCTTTATAATTTTTTACTTATGAGATGTGAGACTTCTATCAAAAGTGTCCAAGGTTTAATGCTCGTTTGAGATTCTCATAACCATTGGTAACTGAAGAGTTCACTTCTTCAATATGTTGTCAGGAAAGTGAAGAGGTTGTGATTCATCACAAAACAATTGTCTTTTTATGAACCATGTTCAACACTTTATGTGATGATGAGATTTTCTTGGAAATATGTGTTAACTGTATTTTTGTTTAATCGTTTGCTCTTCTATAGCATTTATAATCATTGTAAAATATTTTTATTTATATAGAATAACTCACATCACATCACACACCATCGCCACAACTTTCCACACTTTTAATCATTCAAACATTCGTTCTCCAAACCCTAAACCGACGTGGTTCTTTGTTCATCTTCCTCTCACGGCAAACCTGATGTCTGATGGTAAAATCGTACCAATAGAACAAATGGAAGTTCTATCTAAAATTTAAGTGGATTTCAAGAACCTCATTGCGAATGGTTTTGATTTTTCTGAAATTCTTGAAGTTCAAGGTTGGACTTGCTATTTTAATGTTCTTAAAGGACCAACTTACTCGGAACTAGTTAAAGATTTTTGGAATAACGCGTATGTTTTAGATGAGTATGCAATTATCTCAAATGTCACGGGACATGATGTATGCATTAAAAGAGAAGATATTGCAAGACTTCTTCTTCATAACAACATTGGTGTTCAATGTCGAAACAAAAGGGCCCCATTTTCGAAAGCTTCAATAAACTATCCAGAGTTCATTTCAATCATCACTCCTACTATCTTCAAGAATGAACAAGATTCAACATTGGCTAAAGATCTTTTCACAAACCTAAGGGTCTAGAACATACTATATGTGGTTTGTGGTGATTACCCCATACGAATTGTCTATAAAAATACATGGTTTGTCATCATCAAAAAGGGGGAAATTGTAAGAAGAAGACTTTGTTCTACATTTGGCCTTAAGTATTGATGATAACTGCACATGTTATCTAAGAGAACAATTATGTATATTATGTTTTTTGTCTAGTGTGTATCTTTTGCTAATCTGAGTATGACTCTGTTAAAAAGACGTGTGACATCATCAGACTCTGATCTCAACACTCTAGAAGAAAACATATGATGTGTACAAGATAAATTCAAGGTTCGAGAACACTTCTAATAAATTTTTTTTGAAGAACATTAGTTCTAAAGCTTCTAACTGAGACTTTACAAGTAAATCTAGAAGGCTTTACAAGTGTTGTGCTTCTAATGCTACATGTTTTGAAGACACTAAAGACAAGGTTCTGGTGAACGAAGTTCTGAAGATTCCGAAGACATTATTTTTGAAGACCAAGTTCTGAAAACTCTAAAGATAAGGCTTTGTTGAATGAAATTATGAAGACTCTGGAGACAAATTAGTATGCGTGAAATGAGTTCTGAAGATTCTGAAGAAAAGGTTTTGATTGAACAAGCTATGAAGATTCTTAAGACATTGCTTCTAAAAGAACAAGTGATGAAGATTCTCAAGACAAGGTTCAACTGAACGAAGATCTGAGACTCTTAAGACTTGGATTCTTAAGATTGCAAGAATGACTCTTCTACTACAAGCTTCATCAAATACATATTTGAAGCCTCTGAGGATATTAGAAGACTGGGGATCATAATGGTTTATGTTGAATATAAAAGTACTAAAACTTTGTGACCACTACCTTGAAAAGGTGGCGCAAGGACAACTTTTTCAGTACTATGATGTTGACCCTTCTTTCACATGAACGTTGGGATTTAGTTATTGGAATATGTTTCCAAGAATGCCCTCCAATGGATCTAATTTCTCAAGCTCTACAAATTGAAGACTTAATAGCTTGAAAAAAGTTCAAAAAAAAGAGATAATGATGATGAACATGTGTGCGTACAAGTGAAAAATGGTTGGGAGCCATACACGAGTCTATGCAAATTACAAGCTGGCTGAAAGAAGAAAAACTCTAGGTGCTGCTATTGAAGAATTCAAAATGAAGAGTGTAAAAACGATGAAATAATGCTAAAGTCATGTGAAGATATTCAAGTGTAACATCAATAAGTGAAGCATAGTAGTTTAGTTAAACTTGATGCTTAAACATGTGTAGGCATTATAACTCATGAAAGAGCAAGAAGAAGAATCTTAAAGCTCAATGAAAAGAAATTATAGTGCTCAATAAGAAAGGATTTTAAGCAATATAAAACTAGTTCTTCATAATCTCTTAGAGATTCATCTTAAGATAGTTTTGTAGAATAACAAGGAGTTGTTGCTCATATCTTGCTTAGAAACACTTTTGTGTTATTTCTCTTCAATTGTGTAATTCGCTTATAAGAAGCAACCATTGTACACATGTAAAACCCTTTTCTAAGGAAGTCAAAGCATTGTCTAAGGTGATGATTCCTCAAGTGGCTATGTCTATTGTCTCAATACTTGAGAGGGCTAAGTTGGTGTCTAACAACTTAGAGGTTGATTTCATTGGGGGGACTAGTCTTAACTAGAATTATCAAGAGGATAATCGAGGGTATCCATTGGGGTTGTAATATTGTCTAAGATTAATGAATTAAGTCTTTGTCTACGGCAAATCACGTTATGGGTGAACTAGAGTAGCTTTGTTAATAGTGAACCAGGATAAAAATAATTGTGTCAATTTATTTTTATTTACTTGTTAGCGTTAAAGTTTATAAATCTGCAAAAGGGGACAAATGGTGAAACCCAATTAAAACCCCCCATTTCTTGTGTTTCTCAACCTTCAATCTCATCTCTTGCCCCTTATAAGGCATAACCCTGATGGTATATGGACTAACAAATAAACTAGTCCACCAACTTGCAGCAAGCAGGCACCAAAATATGGTTGCCACCAGCCTCTTCAACATTTGTCAAGGCCCCTTTGAATCTTAGAGGGAATATCATACCTATTTCAACAAGGCAAAAATCAAGGTTATACATCCCAACTAGGAAATATTTTTAAGAGTATTTCATAATGGGCTCAGGGCGGGACACTTCTGTAGAATAATGTGCTTGCAAATATAATCAGGAAATGATCAAAGCTAGGAAAGATATGCTTATCCTTAATAATGCCATGCTTTTGATGATGACAACACCTGAAGTAGATGAAATGTAACATCACTTGAAGGCATAACAACTCTTAAAGTGTATTATATGACAACTAACGCATGAAGACAAGCAAGAACTAAAGATAGTGGTCAAAGATGTACAAAGTGTGTGATTAAGATTTTCCTCTGAATGATGGCATTTGACTTGAAGATATCTCAGGCCTCATCGACAAGAAGACACAGGTGAAATTCTTATATGATTGGTATATCTGATAAAAGGACTTCATAGTGTGAAAGAGAATAAGTGTGAAAGCTCACATGATAACGTCTAGTTGAGTGATCAATGTTTTATAAGAACACAAGGGCATTTTTGTAATTAATATGGATAAATCATACACAAACACAATTAAAAGTATTTTTGAAGACTCTCTTTTCAAATAAGATCACTAACAATGTTTTTGGAACCTAGCAAGATGAATTAGAAACTATCAGATTAATTAGGACAAGTTTTTGACTTGTCTAATAGATTAGAACAAATACCTTTTTTTGTAACAAAGAGGGCCTTAGACCCAGAAAAGAAACGAACTACACACACACACATACACTAATCCAGCGGTCAAAAGACCTCTAGCATCTGCATCTAAAAGACTAACCAGAAAGTCTGGCACTAAGTCAAAGAAAACGAAACTAGGAGTGATATTACACCCTGTTCTGGAAAGGGCGTCCACACATCTATTTGCTTCGTTATAGGAGTGAGTGAATTGAACTTCCTCAAAAAAGTCATCCTTCTTTGAATTTCCCCGATGATGGCCAAACTTTCCCTCATATAAGCACCTCCTCTCTCAATACCATTCACTGCCAAGGTTGAATCCACATTAGCCTCATCCTTTTTAAACCATAACCTACTATAAATTTTGAGGTCTTCAAAGAGACTATATAACTAGCCATGAAAGGATTATAATCACCAAGAAACTTAGCAAAATCTCTAACCCATCTCCCCTTATCATCTCTAATAACTCACCCACATCCAACACCTTTTCCTTATTTGCTTGCTCCATCTATATTAATTTCACCCATTCACTCTTTGCCGAAACCCAAGAAATCATATTAACCTCTCTATCTCTACCATTAACACATTTATCCATACTCAGGACCTCTTCATACTCCTTAGCCTTTAGGAGAATAAAAGCTCATGGATCAAAATGTCCATGGAAATCATCATTATGCTCCTCTTTATTCCTCCAAATCCACAAGAAATAGCATGTAACACCCCCAAAGTTAATTTTGATTTATTTGATGTGTTCTTGTGAGTTTTTATGATTTTGTTGATGATTTTATGTTTTGGGGGTAATGAGTGTGACTTAATATTTTAACAATATTAGAATATTAAGTATAGTAGGTTTAGTTAATTAGTTAAGATTAATTGAATAAAATAAGAGGAATTAGAGGATATGGGTAATGTGGTCTTTTGATGGAGGATTAGTGAGGGTATTATAGGGAGAGTCTATTGAGGTCTTAGGGGCAAGAGTGGATAAAGAGTAAAGTTGAGTTTTGTACGATCATTTGGAACGATCGCACTTTTAGGAGAAATGAGAAGAGCTCTGAAGAGGAAAAGCTAGGGCTTGAAGGTTGGAGTGATTTTCGAGAAGATTATCGAAAATATTATGGAACCTAAGGTATGGGGATTAAATCTATTTCGATATTGTAATGTAGAGATATGAATTTTGGGGATTTGAGGGAGAAAACTTAGGTTTATGGGGTTTTGTGATGAGTTGGTTATTGATGATGATTTTGTGATGATTTTGATGAAAATAATAATGTTAGATGATATATATGATGTTATTATAAGTAATTTTTATGTTGATTTTGGTTTTGTTATGCTGATGCTGAATGTAGATTTTTATGAGTGAAATCGCAGAAAATCTGCAGAAATCACCAAGCTCGCTTAGCGAGCAAGTCAGAATTTTGAAAATCCAAAACCCGGGAGCTGGTCACTTAGCAAGAAGGGTAGCTCGCTTAGCGCGACCTGGAATGTTTGAAAAATTATTTTTAATTTTGAAAAATGTTTTCTCGGTATGGGTTATGTCGTAAGTTTTTATGATGTTGTAGAGTTGTTGTATGATGTGTTTTTAGAGGCTATATGAGTATAATTAGTGATTAAAATGATGTATGATGGCTTATATGATTTTTTGTAGTTATGAAGTATGATTACATGATGTAGAGGTATAAGGTAAGATGAGTATGTTGTATGATGTTCAATGAGTATATAATATGATGACATGAGTGAGTATGATAATTATGATTAATGATGAATGCAGATGCAATGTTTATGATGTTTTGAGGATGATGTGTGTGTATTGCGGCTTGCATTCATGGCATTGATTTATGAAGGGACTTCGGTCCATTGGTAGCTTCAATCCCATTGTGCGGATTCAAGTGATATGATGTTATGATGTGCTCCCTTAGTAGAGGGTTGATGGCCCAGTGTCCATCTATGAGGATGTTACAGTACCACATGTATAATAATAGGTCGCATATCATTCTAAGTGACATAGCATGATTTGCATTGATTTTGTGGGTGATGTGATGTATTTGATGTTGTGTATAAATGAGTTCTGTGATGATTGATGTTGTGTTGTGATGTAATTGATGTTGTGTATATGATGAGGTTTTGTGATGAATGATTCCGTTTTTGTAGTCCATGTTTATAAATTCTCATTTTTAAATTACTTTATGGGATGTGAATTTACTCACCATGCCTGCCTTTTGGTGATGGTCTATTAGGTCATCCTGCAGATAATCAAGGTTAGTTCGGTGCACATTTAGCTCGGAGTAGTGAGTTTTCCTGGTAGTTAGAAGTGGAGTCCCGCTATGTGTTCAGTAACATCGGGATAGGTTTCGCTTGAGTTGTTTTGTTTATTTGAATTATGATGTTATTTTCTTTTGATTACTTTTGGTTTAAACGATGCTTGGATTAAATTATGAAGTTTTATTTTATTGAAGATGAAAGATGATGTTTTATTTTCCGCTGCGTAATTATTGAAGAGGGTTTTGAAATTGTTCATGATTTTATAACTCGTGTTACGAAACAAGACTCAATGTGATGTTTTATGACGTTTTGAGTTATTTGAAGAATGTGATACCCTTTTTATGAGGGAACTCTGATTTTGTGGTTAAATTGTATTATAATTGTGAAGGGGTAGAAACAGTGTTACATTAGTGGTATCAAAGTCTGGTTGGTCTGTTGGTCATGTCATGTCGTTGTCAGTCGTGTCATATATTGCGTTTGAGTGTTCTGAGGTTGGGTTGTTTTTTGATGTTGTTGGTGATTTGTAGAATGGCTTCGAATCGTGCTCTTGCGGATGCGGTAACTTTATTTTCTTAGGATACAACACAGAACAATGTTTGTGATGAATTTCATGCCTTGGGGGTATTTCAGAGGAATAATCCGCCTAAGGTTGAGGGTACTCATGAACTGGAGAATGCACATAAGTGGCTAAAGGCGATTGAGAAGATGAAATATTATAAATTATTATTATAAAATAAATATTAAGAGTATGATGGTGTATTTGGAATAATAAGTAGATGAAATATTTTATTTAAATAGTGATAATATAGTGAGGTTGTATTATTATTATAATATTGTTATTTAATAAAATAAAATAACAAGTTGGAGGTTTGAGGGGCAAGGTTGTAATTTTTTTATATTATGAAAAGGGGAGAACACGATACATTTTCTCATTATCGTACTTTTGACGAAGGAAAGAGGGCTCTGGAGAAAAGAGAAAAGATAAGGGAGATCAAGGATCATAAAGCTCCAAGATCAAAGCTTTGAAAGGAATTCATCGAATTCGAGGTAAGGGGGGAGAAATGGTTTATAATTGGTGATCTAACATAGAAGGGTAATTGGGAGTTCCTTACTCCCTAGGGATTCATAAATTATGATTTGATTGATGAGTTGTTGAAATATTTATGAATTGATTGGTGATTATGAATATATGTTGTGTTCTGATATTGTATTGGTGATGTATGTTTGGTATTGGGAGAATTGGGATATGAAAGTTATGGAGGATAGGGTAGGTGAGGAAGGGGGTTGAACCTTATAACTCTTCCCTATTTTGATCTGAAAATGTTATGTGAGATAATGAGTTGACGTTATAGCCTTAAATTGTTAATAAGTATGTAAAAATTGGACTAATTTGGATGTTAAAATCGAAATAAAGAGAATTAGGTTCGTGCTGGTGAAAAGAAGGAAGAAAAAAGGAATTTTTATGAAAAAAAATGAATTTTATGGTACAGAACTCCTGACACGGGCCGTGTCCCAGGACACGGGTGGCCGTGTCAGGCTACGGGAAGGGATTTTGGAGGAGTTTTGAGAAAGGTGAGCTTCAGAGGGCCTGACATGGGCTGTGTCACACGACACTGGCGGTCGTGTCAACCTTTTGTGTTGGATAAAAATGTGATTTTTGAGAGGTGGGTTCTGGCCACCTGACACGGGCCGTGTCATGGGACACGGGGGGCCGTGTCAGGCCTCTGCTGTTGAGAAATTTTTCGCATTTTAAGATGGTTTTGTCCCGATTTCTTGTTCGATAACTGTACCATTAGTCTAAGACCTTGAGGATAGCATTCATGTGTAACTATAGGACCTGACAACCGACAATTAATATGTGAGTTTTATATGATTATTATGGATGGTATAACTTTATTAACAGGTCAATTAGAAGGTGTTGATGATGTAAATGTTTATTATAAATCTTGTACAAACTATATGAGAAAATAGTTGATAACCGATGAATATCACGATGATCATGTTGATTAGTAACATTGTTGATTATATGCTTGGCGTAGACCCCGTGATGTAAGGGTTAGTAGCGGTGAGGATCGTTAGGATCGTGTTATATTAGAAAAAATGTAGAAGATGACTGGGAGTGGAATTAATGAGGAGTTCATATGATATGATAATTGGTAATTAGTGTGTAGGGATATATGTGCTTATGTTGATTTATATGACTCTTGATGATGAACCATATGGATTGTAGTGATAATATGTGTGAATATTGTCTGATTATTTATGTGACCCGTGTGATGGGATGTGTGATGATTGATGAAGATCATGAGGATCGTATTGATATGACTGTATTCATATGTGGTTTGAAATGTATGTTGTAATCGATTTTTTGCATACGCATACATGTTGGGGGGAATAATCATGTCTCGGATGGAGCGTAATTGATTATTCGGATTCATTGGGAATCAATGGGTGGGGGATGATCGTGTCTCAGTAGGAGCGTAAGCAATTTATCCGGTTTGAATTGATGGACATTTGATGAAGTCGGTACCACATTTGCATTGTGTCATTGAGTCACTTTGCATTGATTGAATTAATGATGTATGATATGTGTTGATGAACTATTTGAGATATTGATTAATTGTATGATGTATGATGTGTATTTGATGAATAAAGGTGAGATTATCCTTTGAGATGTTATTTGCATCGTTATATTATGAAATGTTTCTCACCCCTTTGTTTGTTTTATGGCGTCTGTGCTTCTTCGGAAGTACAGATAACTCAGGTACTTGAGAGTTGCTGAGTGTGCTTGTTCGAGTCCTATGCGCTCTGATACACGGGAATGTGGATACTTGTTGTTTAATTACTCTTGTTAATAATAGTTACGTATCACGTTTTCTTGAAATTTGTAAATCAAGGGTATTGATGAATATTGTGGATTTGTGGCGAATTGTCGTTGTTGAATAAAAAGATATTTTCCACTGTTTTAATAAATAACTATATTTATGTTTTTGTTGAAAAAGTAAAATTTTACTTTTGATGAAAACTCTGATTTTTCTTAAATAAATAGTTAATTTACTTAATTGGGATAAGTGGGTGTTACAATTGGTATCAGAGCAGGTCGGTCCGTCCGACCAGGTTGTCGTGTGTCGTTTGTCCCAAAGTATGCGATATGTGTGTGAAACACTATCGATACTTGCTTGTTTGCTAGCTGTTTGTTTGCATGTGTTTGTTGAATATAAGTGGGGGAGGAGTTATTGCTTCTCCTGAGAGTTTGCTTGTGGTGTGTTGGAATTGTAGTGTGGCAGAGGTTGCTAATGTTTGCGTTAACTAAGGATTCTCTTGTGAAGCAACTTAGTTCACAAGAGGCAAGGAACACTATAAGAGTTGGGAGATATGGTTTATGACCATCATGATTGTCGGCTACTTATTGACGAATTGAGGAACTGATCACCCTCAATCCCTTGTTGATAGTAGACGGAATCGTGTTGGATGCAAAAGACATATTTTCAGCTAAGATAGTATGTTCAGTAGACCATTTGGAGTTGAGCCAGAGCTATTAATGGTATAAAAGAGTAGATGTAGATTCCGGTATCCAGAAAAGAGATGAATTTAAGTATTGATTATGTTGATTAGATATTACTAATGGTTACTCCTTAGTGAGTAGGAAGCGAATTTGAGATGGATGATTGTAAATAGTTGAACGTTGTATCTACTGGGTACGTAGAGGAACTTTTGAGAGAGGACTCCGATGTCTGATTTGGTAGCGTATATGGTATTGATTGGGAGTAAGATTACAGCGATGGACCATCTATAGAGTACGAATTGTATTTGTGTTTTGAAGAATATATTAGAGGTGTTGTTATAAGTAAAGATGGGACTATTCCTTGGTCGGCTCTGGTGCTAAGAGGAATAGTTGGAAGAGTCTTTGACAAAAAGGAATTGTGAGAGCAAGGGTGCCTTCTGGAAAAAATTCGGTATTATTGATATAGGAAGACGAGATGTAAAGTTGCATGTTGATTAATGTATATTATAAGGATTCGCCATGTGATGGGAATAAATTGGATTTGATTGAATAAAGGATCAATATTGAGTTGGAATTCATCTGTAGTATTGTTGTTGTTGGGAGTTGGATTATCGTGCCTACCAGAACCTTGAGTTAGTTGGGACTTCGTAAGCATAGTATAAAGGGAATGTGGTAATTGGAACCAGATGTTGACATATCATGTTGGATGAATTTAATGCGTTGAGGGATGTGGAATAAGGATTGAGGAGGTAAGTATTGAGTTATGTTTGGGCATAGTATGATAAGAGATGGATGAGTTATTGAAAATACGAAGGTGCAATTTTTGTGGAAATTAATTATAACCATGTGTCTTCACAATGTAGTAATGTTGGGCTATTGCCTTAGGAGTATGATGTATGTTGATTCAGAGTATGGATAGTTTCATAGATGTTTTGAGACGGTGAACCGTAAGCTACGAGATTGGTTAAAAGCTATTTGTCGTGATTATTGTGAGAAGAAAGGAGCAAAAAAAAGTAATGTCGTATGTGTTGGATTATTAAGACAAAAGTAAAGTAGTAAGAGTGCAATATTTATCTTTCTGGAATTTATGAATTCAGAATCTAGTTAATGTGGAATTTGAAACGTTGGAAGGATGATCCGACGAGAGAGTAGAAATAATGTGAAACTATGAAATGATCATGGATATTGCGTAGAAGCTAGTAGTGACTGGTATGTATTAAGGTGAGTATAAAGTATGAATTGTACCTTCCATATTTACTGGGATAATTTCGAGATGGTGACTTTTGGAAGATGTCATGATTTATGATGAAAGTAGAAAAAGGATTTGTAGAATGTTGGAAATTTAAATATAAAGAATTGGAAAAGATGCAGTTATATACTAAGTTATCAAGGATGAAATTTTATGAACGGGTGTAGGTGTGTTTGATTGTGTGGTGTAGAGGAAGGTATGGATATGAGTTGTCTGAAGTAGATGTGGATATACGATGATAGAAACGAATAAGTTATAAGCGATTAGAACGTATTTGGACTTAGTTAGTTGTTATTGCAGGTTATAAAAAGTTTGCCCAAGTTCGTATTTTGTAGTTCAGATAACTTGTGAAAGATAAGTTGTTCATTGAGAAGGGTTGTTTTGAGGTAGAGTGTTGGAGAGACGGAGTAAGAATTAGTTACGGTTATAGTATGATTTGGTTGATTCTGACAAAAGGTGGATAGATTGTTGGATAATGATGTGATAAGTTGATAAGTTATTAGTACTTGATCGTAAATTCATAGTTGGTATTATACGTTGAGAGAGGAATTATGGAAGTATCTATCTTACCCATGGATTGAAAGTGGATGAGAGTAACATTGTGGGAATATCTGATAGTATTGTTGTTATGATTGAAGATTGACGTATTCGGTAATCACATGAGCATACAGTTCCGATTTTATCGGAAAGATGGAGGATGAGACGACTAAGATAATTGGAATGTTTGAGGTATGGAGTCGAGAATTTTTCCTATGTTTGCATTAATGGTTAAAGAGTTGGAATTGAGTTAACAACTAAGAGAGTTGCGTTCAGATTTTGAGGTATGCTAAGTGAATTATTATTATAATTATGGTGAAGGTTGGAAAGAATTAAAGTTAGATGTGAACTTCATGGAATAGATAGTTGCAGGTAATCAGAGTGCGCAATGGAAGAGTGAAGTGGTGTAATTGTTTATACGTAAATGATTAGTAAAGGCATAAGATATTGAGTGATAAGATCTGTTGAGATATTGAGACTATTGGGAGTTCCGAAATGGATAATGGTAAGAGGTTATCTACATATCGAGGATTGTGGGATATGTAGAGATATTAATATGGGTGATGTATGTGCTTCATTGATAGATTATGATTGTATTGTTTTGGTAGAGGAAAACTGCAAGGTTAGTTCGTTATCAGTATTGTTGTATCTAGATGATGTATATTGTGAAATTTTGGTTTTTGTTGATTGTTGTTGCCTCATTACCTACGGTGATGGTACAAGTGCGAATAACTAACTCCTGTGATGAGGATTTGTGAAGTGTTACCTATGTGGTGGTAGAGATCTTGGTTGTGTTTTACTTCAAGTGTATACCAGCATGTTGCGAGTTGATGATTGTAGCGTTTTGTTGTGGTGATAGTTATCTTGATACTATTATTGTTGTTTTGGGTTAATTATAGAGTGGCCGGTTATGACAAATGAGTGATTAGCCGGGAGAATGAATATATCTAAGTGATGCCATTGAGTACGATTTTCGAGGACGAAAATAAAATAAGTGGGGGAGAGTTGTAACGCCCCGATTTTATAAATTATTATTATAAAATAAATATTAAGAGTATGATGATGTATTTGGAATAATAAGTAGATGAAATATTTTATTTAAATAATGATAATATAATGAGGTGGTATTATTATTATAATATTGTTATTTAATAAAATAAAATAATAAGTTGGAGGTTTGAAGGGCAAGGTTGTAATTTGGTTATATTATGAAAAGGGGAGAACACGATACATTTTCTCATTATCGTACTTTTGACGAAGGAAAGAGGGCTCTGGAGAAAAGGGAAAAGAGAAGGGAGATCAAGGATCGTAAAGCTCCAAGATAAAAGCTTTGCAAGGAATTCATCGAATTCGATGTAAGGGGGGGGGGGAGGGTTTATAATTGGTGATCTAACATAGAAGGGTAATTGTGAGTTCCTTACTCCCTAGGGATTGATAAATTATGATTTGATTGATGAGTTGTTGAAATATTTATGAATTAATTGGTGATTATGAATATATGTTGTGTTCTGATATTGTATTGGTGATGTATGTTTGGTATTGGGAGAATTGACATATGAAAGTTATGGAGGATAGGGTAGGTGAGGAAGGGGGTTGAACCTTATAACTTTTCCCTATTTTGATCTGAAAAAGTTATGTGAGATAATTAGTTGATGTTATAGGCTTAAATTGTTAATAAGTATGTAAATTGGACTTATTTGGATGTTAAAATTGAAATAAAGAGAATTAGGTTCGTGCTGGTGAAAAGAAGGAAGAAAAATGGAGTTTTTATGAAAATTTGAATTTTATGGTACAGACCTTCTAACACGGGCCATGTACCAGGACACGGGTGGGCGTGTCAGGCTACGGGAAGGGATTTTGGAGGAGTTTTGAGAAGAGTGAGCTTCAGAGGGCCTACCACGGGCCGTGTCACACGACACGGGTGGCCGTGTCAGCCTTCTATGTTGGATAAAAATGTGATTTTTAAGAGGTGGGTTTAGGCCACCTGACACGGGCCCTGTTATGGGATACGTGGGGCCGTGCCAGGCCTCTGTTGTTGAGACATTTTCCGCATTTTAAGATGGTTTTGTCCCGATTTCTTGTTCGATAACTGTACCATTAGTCTAAGGCCTTGAGGATAGCATTCATGTGTAACTATAAGACCTGACAACCGACAATTAATCTGTGAGTTTTATATGATTATTGTGGATGGTATAACTTTATTAATAGGTCAATAAGATGGCGTTGATGATGGAAATGTTTATTATATGTCTTGTACAAACTATATGAGGAAACAGTTGATAACCGAGGAGTATCATGATGACAATGTTGATTAGTAACATTGTTGATTGTATGTTTAGCGTAGACCCTGTGATGTAAGGGTTGGTAGCGGTGAGGATCAGAAGGATCGTGTTATATTAGAAAATATGTAGAAGATGACTGGGAGTGGAATTAATGAGGAATTCATAGGATATGATAATTGGTAATTAGTGTGTAGGGATATATGTGCTTATGTTGATTTATATGACTATTGATGATGAACCATATGAATTGAAGTGGTAATATGTGTGAATATTGTCTGATTATTTATGTGACCCATGTGATGGGATGTGTGATGATTGATGAAAATCATGAGGATCGTATTGATATTAATGTATTCATATGTGGTTTGAAATGTATGTTGTAATCGAGTTTTTGCATACGCATACATGTTGGGGGAATAACCATGTCTCAGATGGAGCGTAAGTGATTATTCGGATTCATTGGGAATCAATGGATGGGGGATTATCGTGTCTCAGTAGGAGCATAAGCGATTTATCTGATCCGAATCGATGGACATTTAATGAAGTCGGTACCGCATTTGCATTGTGTCATTGAGTCACTTTGCATTGATTGAATTAATGATGTATGATATGTGTTGATGAACTATTTGAGATATTGATTAATTGTATGATGTATGATGTGTATTTGATGAATAGAGGTGAGATTATACTTTGAGATGTTATTTGCACCATTATATTATGAAACTGTTTCTCACCCCTTTGTTTGTTTTGTGGCGTCTGTGCTTCTTCGGAAGTACAGATAACTCAGGTACTCGAGAGTTGTTGTGTGTGCTTGTTCGAGTCCTATGCGCTCTGATACATAACGGGAATATGGATACTTGTTGTTTAATTACTCTTGTTAATAATAGTTACGTATCACGTTTTCTTGAAATTTGTAAATCAAGGGTATTGATGAATATTGTAGATTTGTGGCGAATTGCCGTTGTTGAATAAAAATATATTTTCCGTTGTTTTAATAAATAACTATATTTATGTTTTTTTTGAAAAAGTAACATTTCAATTTTGATGAAAACTCTGATTTTTCTTAAATAAATAGTTAATTTACTTAATTGGGATAAGTGGGTGTTACATGCTTCGATGCTCAGAAGGTCCAGTTTGGCACCCATATGCTGGATGAAGAGGATGAGGATTAATGGGATAATACCCGTTAGAGATTGGAAGGAGTCGGGGCTGCGATGACTTGGAATGTGTTTAGGAGGGAATTTCTGAGTAAGTACTTTCCTGAATGCGCTCGTAGCAAGAAAGAGGTTGAGTTCCTAGAGCTGAAGCAAAGTAACATGATGGTGGCAGAGTATGCTACCAAGTTGAAAGGCCAGTGAAATTATGTCCTCACTACAACCGTGATGATTATGAGTTGTCCAAGTGTTTGAAGTCTGAGAATGGGATGAGTCCAGAAATCAAGCAAGCAATTGATCCACAGGTATGATGAGCTTGTGGACAAGAATAGGATCTATGATGAGGATAGTCGAGCTCGATTTGCTCACTGTAAGCATGTGAATGAGAAGAAAGAAAGACAATGGTCAGTTTTAAGGGAAACCTTATGCGACTCCAAATGACAAAGGGAAGCCGAATGTTATTGATGGGAAGAATCCTATTAGGGGAGAGGGTTCTACTCCTCTCAAGTGCTATAAGTATGGTGAAACAGGTCACAAATCTGATATGTTCACTGCTACGGTGATAAGATGCTATAAATGTGGCAAGAGGGGTCATATGAAGGATAAGTTTCCAAATGCAGAACCAACTTGTTTCAATTGCGGTGAAGAGGGACATATCAGTACTTAGTGTCAGAAACCGAAGAAGGTGGCTACTGCTGCTCAGACTACTGGTAGAGTGTTCGCTTTGAGTGGCTCAGATGCTCAAAAGAAAGATAACTTGATTAGAGGTACTTGTTTTATTAATGATGTTGAGTTTGTTTCTATAATTGATACTGGTGTTACTCATTCGTTTATTTTAATTGAGTGCGCGACCAGGTTGAATTTGCCTTTGACTGTTATGAATGGTAGTATGTTGATTGAGATGTTTGCTTACGGTTCAGTTACGACTAACCGCGTGTGTTTGAAATATCCTCTGACCATTTATGGTAAGGATTTCTTAATGGAGTTTGTGTGTTTACCTTTACGCCATATGGATGTTGTGCTTAGTATGAACTGGTTGGAGTTCAACTTTGTGCATATCAATTGTTATGCAAAGACGGTGGAGTTTCCAGAGTTTGGTGATTGTGGGGAGATGATGTTTTTATTTGCGAAGCAAGTGGATGAACTGCTAGGGGATGAAGCTTAGATGTTTGTTTTGTTTGCAGCGTTATAAGTTGACTGTGAACATGTGAGTGTTAAGTTACCTGTTGTCAGAAAATTTCTTGATGTGTTTCCGGATGACATTAGTGATTTGCCTCTAGAGCGTGAAGTAGAGTTTGTTGTGGATTTGGTGCCAGGTACTAGTCCAATGTCGATGACTCCATATCAGATGTCAGCTTCAGAACTGAGTGAGTTGAAGAAACAACTTGAAGAACTTCTTGAGATGAAATTTGTTCGTCCAAGTGTTTATCCGTGGGGTGCTCCAGTGTTATTGGTGAAGAAAAGGGATAATAGTATGAGGTTGTGCGTTGATTATCGACAATTGAATAAGGTGACTATTAAGAATAAATATCTACTTACGAGGATTGATGATTTGATGGATCAGTTGGTGGGATCTTGCGTTTTTAGTAAGATTTATTTGAGGCCGGGTTATCATCAGATTCGAGTTAAAGCAGATGATATTCCGAAGACAGCTTTTCGGATGAGGTATGGTCACTATGAGTATACTGTGATTCCTTTTGGTGTATCCAATGCACCTGGTGTATTCATGGAATATATGAATTGAACTTTTCATGAGTATTTGGATAAGTTTGTTGTGGATTTCATTGATGACATCCTGATTTATTCAAAGTCAGAAGAAAAACATGAAGGACATCTGAGGATTGCATTACAAGTGTTAAGAGAGAAGAAACTTTATGCTAAGTTGTCGAAGTGTGAGTTCTGGTTGAAGGAAGTGAGCTTCCTTGGCCATGTGATTTCTAGTGGTGGGATTTTAGTGGATCCTTCGAAGATTGATGATGTGTTAAAGTGGGATACTCCAAAGTCTGCTACAGAGATTAGAAGTTTTCTTGGTTTGGTCAGTTATTATCGAAAGTTTATACATGGATTTTCTAAGTTGGAATTGCCTCTGACTCAGTTGACTCAAAAGGGCCAGGCTTATGTATGGGATGTTGCATGCGAGAAGAGTTTTGTTGAATTAAAAAAGAGATTAACTACTGCTCAAATTTTAATTTTGCCAAATCCGAATGAATCTTTTGTGGTATACTATGATGCTTCGAAGATGGGTCTTGGTGGTGTGGTGATGCAGAATGGTCAAGTGGTTGCCTATAGACAATTGCGTGTTCATGAGAGGAACTATCCTACCCATGACCTAGAGTTAGCAACCATGGTTTTTGTGTTAAAGATTTGGAAAAACACAAGAAATGGGGGTTTGAATTGAGGTTTTCAAAATAATTGCAAACAACACGTTGATTTATCCTGGTTCGTTTGAACTCAAACTACATAAAGTCCACCCGCCAAGGTAATTTCGCCTCTTTCAGTGAGGTCTTAATCCACTAATCAAGAATGATTACAAACACTAAGACATACTGTCAAAATGTTCTTGAGTCTACTGACTACACTTAGTCACTCAAGGAATATCACGATGATTAAGAATAAAATGTAACAAGAAGTGCTTCTAGAAAGCAATTATCACTACTGTGATAATTTTTACAATTTAGAGACAAAGATTATCAATTTTGATTTGACTTGAATGTTTCGCGCGAGAGAGTAGTGTTCCAAAATTATTCAACTGATTCCTTTAAATAAACTTATGAATTTGATCAGTTGGGGATAACCTATGTTATTTTTGGATGTTGATAATTGCCACTAAGAGCTTCCAAAAATAGAGATCTTGTCTGGAGCCGTTATTTCTAAATCTTCAATAAACGTGTCTGATTTTGAGAAACAGAACTTGCATTAATCCATGTATCAGAGTGTGTTTTCTTCGCAGCTAATACTGGCGTATTTGATGACTAAGATCTTCTAGAGTCTTTTACCAGATCTTCTTGTAGTAGAATTACCGCTCTAGTGTAGAAGATATTTGACTCAGAATTTCTTTCTTTTTACAAGAACTTCTAATCCTGCACATAGAGAAAATAATATTTTTAGGTAGCATATTTTGTTCTTAAAATATTTGTTATCATCAAAACTTATTAGCGAGGTAGAATAAAAAATCTTGTTCTAACAATCTCCCCCTTTTTGATGATGACAAAACATTATATTTTGAGAAAATTAATTTAAGAACAAAAGGTAATAGAAAACTACCTTTGAGATGCTTTATATTAATCCTTCAGAGTTTTCTATGAGAAGTTCTTATAGTACAAGCTCCTTTAAGTTAAAGACTTATCCTGTTCTTAAACACGCATGAATTTTGTCAGAGTTTTAAAATGTTTGAGGCTTAGTCTTGGTGAGCTGTTATGAATCAAAATATTTTACGTTCTCCCCCTTTTTGTCATTACTCAAAAAGTAAAATAAACAGAAAAAGAAATCAGACAAAAAATAGACAAAACAGGGAAGGCTTCATTAATCAGATTAAGCATATCAACACATAAGAAAAAAGAAAGACAACAAAACAACAAAACATAAGAAAATCTAAGGTTGGGGAGGAAGTCTCGTGAACAACGCCTCCAGAAGAGTCTTGATTTGAGAGGTGGACTCCACCAGTTAACCAATCATGCTCTTGAGTTCTGAGTTAGTTTCATCTTGCTTATCTAATTTGATTTTCATAACTTCATTTTCTTTCCTTAGTTCTTCTAGAGTCTTCAAAACCAAAGAAGTTGGAGGAGTCTCTTCAACAAATGTAGCCACTTGTTCAGAAGTTGGTGCAGGAGTTTCAGAAGGTGACTCGACAACAAATTTCCCTTTGTCTTCAGAAGGTGCAACTATGATCTAAAGTTCAGAAGATGAATCCTTTAGTTCTGGTTCTGTCCAATGTTTAGTGGCCAGAAGATGAAGAGTCTTCTTCTCCCAGTAGCTAAAAACTTCTTCCTTAAAAGTTGACATTTCTCGCATAAGTTCTGCTGAGCAATATCATAGCAGATACCTTTCAACTTCTTGGACTCAGTGTTAAACCATTTTCTGAATTTGGTCCAAAGGTGATCAGATGATGCATGGTCCAGATTTTCTGCACAAGCATTCTTCAAGTCGTCTATCATGTTTTTCATATATGCTTCAAAAGCCATTAATAAGACACTAACATCTGATTTGGTTGGTTTTGGTTTGGGTTTAGGGATAGCGATTTTCTTAGAAGAAAAGGCTAGTTTCTGTAGGGCTTCAATGTCAATTACAGTTTTGAGTGGATCTTCTGGTTTGTTGGTGGGATTGGGAGTATCTGGAATGGTGATAATGGTGGGATATCTAGGAGGAGTGGATTCATAAGAAGATAGTGATTCTTCTGGTAGTGTAGGAATGTTGAAAACAAGTCTAGGAAAATACGAGTTCATAGGATTGTTGATGCCAGTAATTGTTTGAGTGGTGGTAGTTGGTGGTGAGTTAGAAGTGTTGGATTGAGAGGTTGCAATGTAAGGTGGAAATTGATCAATGTCAGAAAGAACTTGTTGAAGTTCTGAGTGGGTTTCAACAAAAGAAGTGGTGTTGAGATCAAAGGGAGAAGTTGGGTCAATGGGCATGTCAAAATCGTCCAGAGTTTATGGCGAATGATGTTCAGAAGGTCTTGGTGAAGATGAAAGGTTTCAGATTGAGGAGTTTCAAGTGAAATGGATTCTGTTTAGATGGTTTCGAGTTGAATGATTTCAGGTTGGATGGTTTCAGGTTGTGGAATTTTAGATGGTTGTGGGATATCTGGCTGAGGAATATCAAAGCTTGGGATTTCAGAAGATGGGGCTTCATAAGTGATGGGGTTTGAGTAAACAGGAAGATCAGAAGGAGGGATATCAGAAGGGAGCGTTTCTGGTGGAAGTTCAGATGTTGATGTTGTCACTGACTAAATAACAGAAACAAAAGCTGAATGGTTACCTTTCTTTTTGGCAACCTTTGGTGGCTTCTGAGAAGTTCCCTCATAAGTTTTCCTTTTCTTGGATTTCTTCAAAGCAACTTCTGGAGCAGGTCTACATAGTTCTTCTGGATTGAACCCGGGATAAGTTCCATCAAGTTTACAAGATTCCAGATATCATATAATGATTTATGGATGAGTATCAGCAGAAAATAGAGGAAAATCCTTCAGAGTAATCTTCCTGGTAGTGATTACTTCCTTCGAATGTAGAGTGGGGTCATTCTTGATTGTGTCTATGAACTTCATCTTCTTGAGATTATTTGCGTTGAGTGGTTTTCCAATAATATCTTCCAGATCATCTACTTGTTGGGCTTCAATCAGATATTCTACCAGTTGTTCTCTGTCAGAATATCTGATATTAGCCTTGCTAGAGGAATCCAATCACTTTTGGTTTTCTCATCCTCTCTTGTTTCTTTTACACTGTTCTTCAGATGGTTGAACAGAATGTGAGCAAGGTTGATCTTCTTATTTGTTGAAATGAAGTAAAGAAGAAATTGTTGATCCAGGTTGATGTAATCTGGAGAGCTGGTTTGTTTTTTGTGGCTAATGCAACCCAGAATTATCTTAGCCTAGATTCTCTGATGATCCTTAAGATCCTTAATCTTGTCAGAGTGTTGCCAAATAGTAAAGATTTCTCTAGAAACAAGAGTTAGGTCAGAACTTTTGTCCTTATCTCTCGCTGCATTTGATCCCATTTCCATCAGATTCAATCATCTTTGCAATAAGATCTTCGGTGATGATGATCTTTTTCCCCATAACATAAGAAGTGACTTGATTGTTGGAAGCTGAAGCAAAAATCCAGAATTCCTTAACCAATTTAGGAAAGATGGGACCCATCATACGATCAAAGTATTTTGTTCAGCCTTGAAAGTTAACTTCAGGTGTAAGATCGTAACTATTCTCATTCATGCTTTCAAATCAATGAACATTTCACATAGAACTTCTAATTTGTAAACAGGAGTGAGGAGAGTTCTGACAGGAGTGAAATGAATGTCTTCTGAAGCTTGAGTTGCAATGGCTTGTTGAGAAGACGAAGATGATCGAACTTGCTTTGATGAAAAGGCCATTGTTCACAAGAAAGGTTTGAAAACAAATGCAGAGAGCAAGAAAGGTATAAAACAAGAAGAGAGTGAATGTGAATGTGATAGGTGAAAAGTGTTTGTGAGGTGGATGTGATACATATATATATATATATATATAATATTCGCAACGGTAAAAAACCATTTAATAACACAATCAGTGAAAACATTTAATAATAAAATGTGATGATTAACTGCATTTAATGAATTCTGACAAGGGGAAGGCGTAAAGAATTTTGGAAGAGTAACCAACGTGACTAGCGCCTCAACTTTTTCAGTTCAGCCATTTCAGTTTTCCAGAATTTGAACACGTATTTAGCCTCAGAGGACAGTTGTTCAAGTGTTGAATTGCATGTTCTGTCCTCTCTCAAAGTTTAAATATGTAGTCATATTTAAAAGACACTTGGAGCTTCATTGACAGGTGTTGATATAAATCTGCATGTTCTTTCCTTGACACAAAAAGTTCTAAGATGCAAATAGTCAGATCTTCTTAGAAAATTTTGATACAATTCTCCTTCTTACTTGGAAGAAATATTGATCAGAAGATAAGAAAATAAAGAAGTTCTGAAATTTAAATATATAGACTAAACATATTCATTTTGGACATAATTCTATACTGAGATTAGTCAAAATGAAATTGAACCTATCCTCAGCAAGGGGTTTTGTAAAGATGTTAGCCCATTGATGGTATGTGTATATAAATTTTAAAAATAATATTCCCTTCCGATTATAGTCCCTAATTAAGTGATGTTTAACTTCTATATGTTTATCTCTAGAATGTAAAATAAGGTTTTTAGTAAGACAGATAAAAGAAGTATTATCACAGAGGATAGAAGAGTTACCCTCATAGATGTTGAAATCCTCAAGCTGATTCTTCATCCAGAGCATCTGAGTACTATATCCAGCTGCTGCTATGTATTCAGCTTCAGCAGTTGAAAGTGCAATTGTTGATTGTCTTTTGCTAGACCAAGAGATTAAGTTCTCTCCCAGAAATTGGCAACTTCCAGAATTACTTTTTCTTTCTGTTCTATCTCCAGCAAAATCAGCATCACAGTACCCTACAAGCTTATATTTTCTAGATTTTCTATAGAAAAGACCAAGATTAGTAGTACTTTTCAGATACCTGAAAATTCTTTTAACAATGGTTAAGTGAGATTCTCTAGGATTTGATTGGAATCTAGCATAGAGGCAAACACTATATATAATATCAGGTCTTGAGGAAGTTAAGTAAAGGAGAGAGCCAATCATACCTCTATAGATCTTATGATTTACTTTCTTACTTACCTCTTCCTTTTCCAGAATACAAGTAGGATGCATTGGAGTGTTGAAAACTTTACTTTCTGACATGTCGAATTTCTTCAAAAGTTCTTTGACGTATTTGCTTTGATGAATATAGGTTCCTTTTGATGTTTGATTGATTTGGATTCCCAAAAAGAACTTCAATTCTCCCATAAAGCTCATTTCAAATTCTGCCTGCATAGACTTAGTAAATTCCTTACCTAAAGAGATTTTAGTAGATCCAAAAATTATATCATCTACGTAAAATTGACAAATCAGAATATCATTTTTAAATGTTTTACAGAAAAGAGTTGTGTCCACTTTCCCTCTGGTAAAATTATTTTCTAAAGAAAATTACTTAATCTTTCATACCAAGCTCTGGGAACTTGTTTCAGACCATATAAAGATTTTTTAAGTTTATAAACATGTTCTGGATATTTATTATTTCAAAACCAGGGGTTTGGTGCACATAATTTTCTTCATCAATATAACCATTTAAAAATGCACTCTTGACATCCATCTGATAGAGAGTGATGTCATGATTTACTGCAAAAGAAATTAAGAGTCTGATAGATTCTAACCTGGAGACTGGTGCAAAGGTTTTATATAGTTTATTCCTTCTTGCTGACTATAACCTTGTGCAACCAGTCGTGCTTTGTTTTTGACAACTTCACCTTGTTCATTGAGTTTATTTCTGAAGACCCACTTGGTTCCAATGATGTTGAATCCTTTGGGTCTAGGAACTGGATCCCATACATCATTTCTGGTGAATTGATTTAGTTCTTCCTACATTGCAAGTATCCAATCATTTTCTAAGAGAGCTTCGTCAACAAAATTGGGTTCAATCGGAGAGCCTAATTCCATTAGGGATTCTTCAGAGTTTATGAATGAGGATCTTGTTCTAATTGAATCATCTTTCTTTCCCAATCTAGATGATTCAATGTGCTTCTGGATTCTCTATTATGAGTAGGTTCTCCAGAACTTGTTGTGGTAGTTGTGTTGTCTTTTTCTGGAGATGGTTGTTCTTCAAATGTTCTGGCTTCAGTGATTTGAACTTCTATATCTGGAAAAGATTCATTCTGCTTTGGTTTTTCAAGACCAAGCTTATCATCAAATCTGACACAAATTGATTCCATCACAATTCGTGTTTTTGTATTGTATACTCTGTATCCTTTAGAATGTTCAAAGTATCCTAACATGAAACATTTTTGTGCCTTAGAATCAAACTTGTTCAGAGGATCATTAGTCTTCAGAATAAAACACGTGCATCCAAAGGGATGAAAATATGAAATGTTGGGCTTTCTGTTCTTCCATAATTCATAAGGAGTCTTTTCTAGAATAGGTCTTATAGAGATTCTATTTTGAATATAACACGTTGTATTTACTACTTCTGCCCAAAAGTGTTTAGCCATGTTAGTCTCATTGATCATGGTTCTGGCCATCTCTTGTAAAGTTCTGTTCTTACGTTCTACAACTCCATTTTGTTGTGGAGTTCTAGGACAATAAAAATTATGAGAGATTCCGTTTTCATTAAAAAATAATTCCAATTTTTTTGTTTTCAAATTCTCCACCATGATCACTTATGACTTTTACAATTCTAAACTCTTTTTCATTTTGAACTTGTTTGCAGAAGTTAGAAAATACAAAGGTTGACTCATCCTTGTGTCTAAGGAACTTTACCAATGTCCATCTACTATAGTCATCTACGATCACTAATCCATACTTCTTACCACTGATTGAGGCAGTTTTCACGGGTCCAAACAAATCAATTTGCAGAAGTTCTAATGATCTAGAGGAAGAAAGAATATTCTTAGATTTAAAAGCAGGTTTAGCAAATTTGCCTTTTTGACATGCTTCACACAAAGCTTCTGAGTTGAACTTCAAATTTGGAAGTCCTCTGACCAGATTTAGTTTGTTAATCTAAGATAATATTATCATATTAACATGTCCAAATCTTTTGTGCCATACCCATTTCTCATTGTTAATAGACATAATACGTTTTAAATTTTGACTTTTTAGTTCAGAAAGTTTTATTTTATAGAAGTTGTTCTTTCTCTTCCCATTAAAGAGGATTGTTCCATCTTTCCGACTAACAACTTTATAGAACTTTTGATTAAACTTTATATCATAACCGTTATCACTTAATTGAATTATTGATAACAAGTTATGCATCAATCCTTCTACTAACAAACATTAATAATAGAGAGAAGGGTACCGTTACCAATAGTTCCAGAGCCAATGATTTTTATTTTTGATTGCCTCCAAAACCTACATAGCCTCCAGCTTTAAGCTCAATAATTTGGAACATTTGCTTTCTTCCCGTCAAGTGCCACGAGCATCCAGAGTCCAAGTACCAATATTGGTGTTTCAATCTTGCTATTAAATACATCTCTTATATTTCTGAATCTGATTCTGATTCTGATGAGTTGGTATCTTCTACTATGTTAGCCATTAACACTATGTTAGCGTGTTCATCTTTTGATTCTGATTCAACTTCAGAAGATTCTGAGTCATCCCATGTGGCCATAAAACTCTTCTTCTTCTCTTTGTTGAATTTCTTCTTTGGCTTCTCTTTCTGAAGTTTAGGACAATCACTTTTGTAATGTCCAGGTTCTTTACATTCATAGCATACTACTTCTTTATTTCTAGACTTCTTGTATCTAAAGGATGATTCAGAGTGATTGCTTTATCTTATGAGGTTCCAGAATTTCTTTTGTCGGTGCTTCTAGAGTTGTTGGACCCTTCTGGAAAGAAGTGATAGTTCGTCTTCTTTTGATGAGCCTCCAAAGCTTTCTTCTTCTGCTTGAAAAGCTTTAGATTCAGATTTGTTAGATTTAAAAGCAACAGACTTACCATTCTTCCGAGGTTCATCTTCTTCAAATTCTATCTCATAACTTCTCAAGAGCTGATAAATTCTTCAAGATATATCTTATTCAGATTCTTTGACAGCTTGAGAGCAGTGACCATGGGTCTTCAGGCCTTTGTCAAGCTTCTAATGAACTTATTCACATGATCTGTTGTTGAGTAGCCTTTGTCCAGAACTTTCAGTCCAACAACCAGAATTTGAAACCTTGAGAACATCTTCTCAATTGTTTCATCTTCTTCCATCTTGAACGCTACATAGTTCTGGATAAGTGCCAGAGCTTTGGTCTCCTTGACTTGAGTTTTTCCTTCATGTGTCATCCTTAAAGAATCAAACATGTATTTGACAGAATCTCTATTTGTGATCTTTTCATACTATGTGTATGAGATACCACTTATAAGTATTGTTATGGCCTTGTGATGATTTCTGAATTCTTTCTTCTATTGGATTGTCATGTATCTTCTTTCAATCTTCTGACCATTGTCTCCAACAAGATGAATGTAGCCGTCAGTCATTATATCCCAGAGATCTCCATCCAGAGCCAGAAAGAAACTTTCCAGAACATCCTTCCAGTAATCAAAATTATCACCATTGAATACAGGAGGTTTGCCATTGATTTTGTCATTCTAATAGTCGTTGTTCTGAACTGGTTATGCCATTGTGTTTTTCTTCTGGATCTTTTTTTGACACGGTTAAGTGCTTGCACTCAGAACCAGGCGCTCTGATGCCAATTAAAGGTAGAAAAACACAAGAAAGGGGGTTTGAATTGAGGTTTTCAAAATAATTGCAAACAACACATTGATTTATCCTGGTTCGTTTGAACTCAAACTACATAAAGTCCACCCTCCAAGGTGATTTAGCCTCTCTCAACGAGGTCTTAATCCACTAATCAAGAATGATTACAAACTCTAAGACCTACTGTCAAAGTCTTCTTGTGTCTACTGACTAAACTTAGTCACTCAAGGAATATCACGATGTTTAAGAATAAAATGTAACAAGAAGTGCTTCTAGAAAGCAATTATCACTAATGTGATAGTTTTTACAATTGAGAGACAAAGATTATCAATTTTTATTTGACTTGAATGTTTCGCGCGAGAGAGTAGTGTTCCAAAATTCTTCAACTGACTCCTTTAAATAGACTTATGAATTTGATCCGTTGGGGACAACCTATGTTGTTTTTGGATGTTGATAATTGCAATTAAGAGCTTCCAAAAATAGAGATCTTGTCTGGAACCGTTATTTCTGAATCTTCAATAAATGTGTCTGATTCTGATAATCAGAACTTGCATTAATCCATGTATCAGAGTGTGTTTTCTTCGCAACTAATCTTAGCATATTTGATGACTAAGATCTTCTAGAGTCTTTTACCAGATCTTCTCGTAGTAGAATTATCGCTCCAGTGTATAAGATATTTGACTCAAAATTTCTTTCTTTTTACAAGAACTTCTAATCCTACACATAGAGAAAATAATATTTTTAGGTAGCATATTTTGTTCTTAAAATATTTGTTATCATCAAAACTTATTAAAGAGATAGAATAAAAAATATTGTTCTAACACTATCTGTTTGGATCGAGGTTTGAGATGTTCAATGATCATAAGAGTTTGAAATACTTATTTGATCAGAAGGAACTAAACATGAGTCAAAGGATATGGTTAGAGATATTGAAAGACTAATGTGGTTGCAGACACTTTGAGTAGAAAGACTTTGCATATGTCGATGTTGATGGTAAAAGAACTTGAGTTGATTGAGTAGTTCAGAGACATGAGCTTGTTGTGTGAGACTACATCTGAGAGTATGAAGCTAGGTATGCTGAAATTGACTAATCACATTGTGGAAGAGGTTCGTTTAAAACAACAATCAGATTTGAAGTTGGTTGATCAAATGACTTTGATTAACCAAGGCAACGAAGGAGAATTCCGAATTGATGAAGATGGTATGACGAGGTTTCGGGATCTTGTGTGTTCTCCCTTAGTGGAGGGTTGATGGCCCAGTGTCCATCTATGAGGATGTTTCGGTACCACATGCATAATAAGAGGTTACATATCATTCTAAATGACATAGCATGATTTGCATTGATTTTGTGCGATGATGTGATGTATTTGATATTGTGTATAAATGAGTTTTGTGATGATTGATGTTGTGTTGTGATGTAATTGACATTGTGTATATGACGAGGTTTTGTGATGAATGATTCCGTTTTTGTAGTCCATGTTTATAAATTCTCATTTTTACATTACTTTATGGAATGTGAATTTACTCACCCTGCCTGCCTTCTGGTGATGGTCTATTATGCCACTCTGCAGATAATCAAGGTTAGCTCGATGCACGTTTAGCTCGGAATAATGAATTGTTCTGGTAGTTAGAAGTGGAGTCCTGCTCTGTGTCTAGTAACATCGGGATGGGTTTCGCTTGAGTTGTTTTGTTTATTTGAATTACAATGTTATTTTCTTTTGATTACTTTTGGTTTAAATGATGATTGGATGAAATTATGAAGTTTTATTTTATTGAAGATGAAAGATGATGTTTTGTTTTCTGCTGCGTAATTGTTGAAAATGGTTATGAAATTGTTCATGATTTTATAACCCGTGTTACAGAACATGACTCAATGTGACGTTTTATGAAGTTTTGAGTTATTTGAAGAATGTGATACCTTTTTTATGAAGGAACTCTGATTTTGTGGTTAAATTGTATTATAATTGTGATGGGGTAGAAAGGGTGTTACATAACACCACATGGCCTATATGCTCCTCAAATCATAAACTATCCTTCAATTTTATGTTGAAAGAAAACCACCATGCAAGATCCACTTGGAAGAAATAATTCTTTAGATCTCCTAGAACAATGGCAATCCATACTTGTCTAGCACACCAATAATCACTAACCACATACAACGTAGTTTCAACCACATGTCCATATAACGAACAAACATCCGGTCCCAAACCTTTCTTACTTTTACTAAGATTAGTAAGAATTCTATCATGCTTTAATAACCAAATAAATCTATGAACTCGCTCGGAGACATTGATCTTCCAAATCTTCCCCCACTTATACTCTATCGAATGCTCATTCTTGTGATCAAAAGCTTTATACATATCCTTAATAGAATATTCACCTGTATTAGTTCCTGCAAATAATATTTTGTCCTCCCCACCATTATCTTTGGAGGCATAATCGCTCGCAACTTGTTGAGAATATCATTTGGCATCAATTTTCGCAACTCATGCCAATTCCAATCTCCATGAATATCTAGTAACTCCTTCACCTTTGCTCCAATGTAATCCTCAGGAACTTGAAATGCATAGTCCATCAGACCCATATCAGGCTCTATCCAACTATCTCACCAAATATCAACAGTTCAACCATCTCCAAGGGTCCAAAAACCAGTTTCGAGCAGCTCTGGTATCGTCTTGCAAATCGCTTTCCATGTACCTAAATCTGAATATTTGATATGCAATGGATCTCTGTATTAATCTCTTTGTAATTTTGTTTAATAACCAAGAAGCATGTTGAGTGCCAAACATGTCTTATTTTGATCCATTATATTTGGCATTTTTCCAACTCATTTATTATGTTTCAATGGATTTATTCCATGTTTGCATGCGAGTCTTCAATATTATTGAAAATACATTTGGTTGCTTTGATATGTGTGTTATTATCCAGGATTTAGGTGTAGTAGCCTAATTTACCCCTATGATTTTGTTTTCATTTGCATCATTTTGCATACAAACAATATCACACATTGGTTCTTCTCTCATTCTCAGTTGCAGATTTATGCCTCACAGGGGATCACCATTACTTTATGTGCCTTTTATTTGTTTATGTTTACTAACATTTGATCAAAATCCAAAAATGTTTTGTTTTCCATCTTTTACTAATTTTTTCAGGAAGAAAGCAAAAATATTAGAATAGTTCCTCAACTCGAACAATTTCATCTGAACAAAGTCAAAGTTGATATGCGATCTATTCAAATTCAGTTGATCAAGGATTTCCCAAGTTATGATTGATTATTATTCAAGGAATTCCAAGGTTCATATGTTTATTTCCATGCCTTCTTTGACAAGCAAAATAATCGAGCCGAAACCACAGTTGTGCAAAGAAAAGCAAATATTATTCAAGTTTTACACTGAGTAACCGGTTAACGCCATGGTAGTAACCGCTTACCAGCATGCAAATTTGAAAAATTGGCAGCAAATTCAAATTTTGTGATTTTTGGCACCAATTTCATTTTGATCACATGTGGAATATTCTAGACCATCTCCATTTAATTCTCATACATCATCAAAATTAATTCTCACCATGCACCTTAATTAATCACTACTCTTTTGCTAATTCCCTCCAAATTTAATTTCCAAGCCTAATATTGATATTCCAAACCTAGTTCCATTCCACCAAATTCTCAAGCCTAAACTCTTTAAATAATGGCATCATTTCATTCATTTCTCAAGCTTTAGATATCCAAAAAACCTCTTGCAAAATATATTCCCAACTACCAAAATTTACTAAATCTTAATTTCTTCTTTTGAAAGTTATCAAGAATTCACATGAAATCTTGATTAATTTTGAGCTAAACCTCCATCCTTTTCATTTTTCTTCATCAATTTCAGTAGATCAAGTTTTTTTGTGAAGTAATTTGGAGTTGTTCTAATCCTTGAAGTGGTAATTCACCTTACACCAGAGTTACACCTTCATCTTCATCATCCACAACGTAAATCCTTAGTGTTCCTTGTGTCGCTCCCGGGATTTCCATCCTAGTATAGACACGAAAGTGGTGCGGAAAAGGAAGAGTCGTCAGCCAGGAATTTTTATCCCGAAGTTAGGGTAATGTTGCACAAACCCAGAAGAAGGAGAAAGTGGGGTCTCACGAACCAAAGAGAAAGGTTAAAGGAGTCGGTTAGGAAAAGGGAAGGTATTAGCACCCCAGATCGTTCGTCGTACTCGACGGGATCCACGCTTGCTAGCACTGTTTCAAAGGGTGAGGGTATCTGCTACTGCTACAACTGCTGCTGAAAAGGACTGAAAAGAAATAAGGACGAATGAGATGAAAGGATAAGGAGATGAAATGGAACGAAAAACGAGGAAGATACTGAAGGATAGTGTCCGCCAAGCGTCGTAGCTTGTGCATACATATTCCCTTAGGGCAATAGGAAAGTCAGAACACCGTAGTTTGTGTAGATGTTTGGAATTGGCAGAATTTTTGACCAACAAGAAATGTTGAATTCAGTTCAGGATGTCCTATCAGATGTTGGGACATTATCAAACAGAGTATATGTAAATGAACTTAATTCAGCATGTCACACCAGATGTTGGGACATTGTGTTAATGATTTAAGTTCAGTTTTTCAGGATGTCCCAACAAATGTTGTGACATCTCAAACCTGCTACCAGAATTAATTAATGACTAACAGAACTGAGTAATTTAAGGAAAGTTATCTGGAATTAATTATGAATGGACAAAAACAGAATAAGGCGCATCTGTAGGGAGTGTTGTTATGAGACTTCGGCATAATCAGAAGAACTGAATCACCTAGAATCTAGGAAGTAACAAACCCTAATTCAAGGTGGAAGCTGCATGCGTTTCAGGATTGGATAAACCTACAGAAAGCCCAAAATACATACACCTATTTAAGCAACAGAAACTCTCAGAATTGAGTACGAATTTAAGAAGATAAAATAGGGTGTTTTGTGTTTTAATAGCAGGCTGTTTTTATTGTACCACTTTATGAGCTTTTAAGCAAAAGTGTATTTGTGTCTTGATTGAAACTGTGAAGTAAGATCAAACTGTTTTGTTTGAAGTGTGACTTCAATTTTATTAAACTTGTAAACAAGATCACTGTGTGATTGAGGGGGAGTGAGTTGGTACTCATATCTAAGTTGTGTCTTAGGTAGAAATTGCATTGGGTAGATATTAAGTGAAAGATTAAACTGGGTGGTTTAAGTCTAGAATTAATATTACTTATAGTGGATTTCCTCTTGGCTTGGTAGCCTCCAGATGTAAGTGTGGTTATACACTGAACTGGGTTAACAAATTACTGTGTTGTTTAATTTTCCTGCACTTTAAGTTTTGGTCAAGTGTTTAAAAATCTCATTCGACATCTCATACCTGATCACAGAATTTCAATTGGCATCAGAGCAGGCACCCTACCTGTTTATACTGGGTGAGATCTAGGGAATACAAATTCTGGAAACATGGACAGAGATATAGGATCAATAAATAGACCACCTATACTGGATGGATCTAATTATGACTACTGGAAGCCAAGAATGATTGCATTCTTAAGATCACTTGACAATAGGGCCTGGAAAGCAGTCAACAATGGATGGGAACATCCTGTCCAAGACACCAAAGATGGAGCAAAATTGTTGAAACCTGAAGAAGAATGGAGTAAGGAGGAAGAAGATTCAGCACTTGGCAACTCCAAGGCCTTAAATGCTTTATTCAATGGCATTGATAGGAACATCTTTAGACTTGTGCATCACTGTGAGCTGGCCAAAGATGTTTGGGACACTCTCAAAACAACTCATGAAGGAACATCAAAGGTAAAGATGTCAAGACTTCAACTTCTCACCACCAAGTTTGAAAACTTGAGAATGAAGGAAGATGAGACAATTCATGAATTCTACATGAACATCTTAGAAATAGCAAATACTTCTGGAGCCCTGGGAGAAAAGATGACTGATGAAAAGCTTGTAAGAAAGATTCTCAGATCTTTGCCAAAAAGATTTGACATGAAGGTCACAACAATAGAAGAAGCTCAAGACATATGCACAATGAAAGTTGAAGAGCTCATTGGTTCCCTTCAAACATTTGAGATGGGAATGAATGACACAATTGTAAAGAAGAACAAAAGCATAGCCTTGATGTCAAATACTGATAAAGAAGAAGAAAATGATGAATCAGAAACTGATGAAAACTTATCAGAAAACATTGCTATGCTTGGAAGACAGTTCAAAAAGATTCTCAGAAGGATGGAAGACAAGTCCAGACCAAGTGGAAGATACACAAATTCTTCTGAGAACAAAAGACCTTATGATGCTAATAGAAGGTCAAATTATGATGAAAAGACCAGTCAAGAAAAAGGAATTAAATGCCATGGATGTGAAGGATATGGACACATCAGGAATGAATGTCCTACATATTTAAAAAGGCAAAAGAAAGGTCTCTCTGTAACCTGGTCTGATGAAGACTCAGGAGGTGATTCAGAAGAAGAATCAGCTAAGCATATCACTGCTCTAGCTGGATTATGTGAATCTGAAAGTGAATCCAGTGATGGGGAGCTCACTTTTGAAGAACTTGAGCAATCATACAGAGAACTAGTCAAAAGAAGCACTGAAATATGCAGGGAGAGTATAAAGCTAAAGAAGCAGATTGAGGCACTAAATGATGAAAAAGCAAGTGATCTAGAGATCATTGACAACTTGAAAAATGAAGTAAGTCTTCTCAACTCCAAGTTGGAACATATGTCCAAATCTGTTAGAATGCTGAACAGTAGCTCAAGCACACTGGATGTTATTCTCAACAACAATAAGCATTTAGGGGATAAAAGTGGACTGGGTTTTAACAAAGTTCATAAGGTTGAAGCTAGCTCTAGCAAAACTATTTCAAAGCCCATACAGTCAAACAAGATGTCCCAACAGATGTTTCAACATCATGAAAAGAACACAAAGTCAAACATAATGTTCCAACAAATGTCTCAACATCCTGAATAGAACATAATGAAGAAGAAGTATCAAAGATGGAGATGTCATCATTGTGGAAGATTTGGACATATCAAACCTCATTGCTACAAGTTGCATGGATATCCAAATCAGATGTATCAGCAACCTCCTAAGCAGAAGATAGAAGTTACCAAGAAAGTGCTGCATGGACATCAAAGAGATCAGCAACCCCCTAAGCAGAAGACATAGGTCATCAAGAAGGTATGGGTACCAAAAGCTAGTCTTCATGCTGATCAAAGCTTCATGCCCAAGAACAAGATCAACAAACAACCTTGGAGCTCTACTGATGAACAATGCACAGGGCAGAGGTATCAAAAGAAATCTCAACACAAATGGTCAAAGAAAGGTGTTGCATATATAGCTCATGCATCACTAAGAGTTTCAGCTAAAAAAGACTGGTACTTTGACAGTGGATGTTCAAGACACATGACTGGATTGAAGAATTTGCTAGTAGACTTAAAGTCATATTCATCCAGATATGTAACCTTTGGAGATGGAGCTAAAGGAGAAATCAAGGGAGTTGGGACCTTGGACTGTCCAGATGTACCAAGACTAGATGATGTGCTGCTGGTAAAAGGTTTAACTGCTAACCTGATAAGCATAAGTCAATTATGTGATCAAGGGTACAGTGTAAACTTTACCAAAACTAAATGCATAGTGTCTAACAAAGAACAAAAGGTTGTCATGAGAGGAGCCAGATCTAAAGACAACTGTTACATGTGGGAACCTCAAGACTTCAGTCTCACTTCAACTTGCTCTTTAGCTAAAGAAGAAGAAGTGAAATTATGGCACCAAAGACTAGGTCATCTTCATTTCAGAGGCATAAAGAAAATCATATCTATGGAAGCTGTGAGAGGAATTCCTAAACTAAAGATTGATGATGGCAAAATATGTGGTGAATGTCAAATAGGCAAGCAAACCAAGATGTCCCATCCAAAGCTTCAACATCTGACAACTTCCAAAGTTTTGGAATTATTGCATATGGATCTTATGGGACCTATGCAGGTTGAGAGCCTTGGTGGTAAGAGGTATGCCTATGTGGTGGTTGATGACTTTTCAAGGTATACATGGATAAATTTCATCAAAGAAAAGTCTGATGTATTTGATGTATTCAAAGACTTATGCCAAAGAATACAAAGGGAAAAAGCCAGCTGTGTGATCAGAATAAGAAGTGATCATGGAAAAGAATTTGAGAACCAAAAATTCTTAGATTTCTGTTCTTCAGAAGGAATCAATCATGAATACTCTTCACCAATCACTCCTCAACAGAATGGGATTGTTGAGAGGAAGAATAGAACTATTCAAGAATCAGCAAGAGCTATGATCCATGCTAAAAAGTTACCTTTGTACTTCTGGGCTGAAGCTATGAACACAGCTTGTTACATCCATAATAGAGTTACTCTAAGGAAAGGAACTTTGTCCACAATCTATGAAGTCTGGAAGGGCAGAAAACCCACAGTTAAGTACTTCCATGTGTTTGGAAGTAACTGTTATATTCTGGCAGATAGGGAGCAAAGAAGAAAAATGGATCCTAAAAGTGATGAAGGGATTTTTCTTGGATACTCTATAAACAGCAGAGCATATAAAGTATTTAATTCTAGAACCAAGGTTATCATGGAGTCCATAAATGTGATAATTGATGATGCTCCTACAGATGTTCCAGAAGATGTTGGAACATCTGCTGATATCAAAACTGAAGCTGAAGAAAAGAGTGATCATTCTGACTTCACTCAAACTGATGCAAGGACAGAACAATCCAGCAAAACTCCCTCCATCAGAATCCAGAAGGATCATCCCAAAGACTTGATAATTGGTGATCCCAACAGAGGTGTAAGCACTAGATCAAGAGAAGTGATTTCAGGTTCCTGTTTTGTTTCAAAAATAGAACCTAAAAACATCAAGGAAGCTCTTACTGATGAATACTGGATTTGTGCTATGCAAGAGGAATTAGGTCAATTCACAAGGAATGAAGTGTGGAACCTTGTTCCTAGACCTGATGACATAAATGTGATTGGAACTAAATGGGTGTATAAGAATAAGTCAAATGAGCAAGGAGTTGTTACAAAGAACAAAGCTAGACTTGTAGCTCAAGGATACACACAAATTGAAGGAGTAGACTTTGATGAAACCTTTGCACCAGTAGCAAGGCTTGAATCAATCAGACTACTTTTGGGAATTGCTTGTATCTTAAAGTTCAAGCTATTTCAAATGGATGTGAAGAGTGCCTTTTTAAATGGATATCTTAATGAAGAGGTATATGTAGAACAACCTAAAGGATTTGTTGATCCAAGCTGTCCAAATCATGTATACAAACTAAAGAAGGCTCTTTATGGTCTGAAGCAAGCTCCAAGAGCATGGTATGAAAGGCTGACTACTTTTCTTATTAAGCAAGGGTACAGGAAAGGTGGAATTGACAAAACCTTGTTTGTTAAAGATGAAGAAGGAAATGTCATGATTGCTCAAATATATGTAGATGACATTGTTTTTGGTGGGATGTCAGAAAGGATGGTGAAACATTTTGTCAATCAGATGGAATCTGAATTTGAAATGAGCCTAGTAGGAGAATTAACCTACTTTATTGGACTGCAAATAAAGCAAATGGAGGACTCCATGTTCATTTCCCAAAGCAAGTATGCTAAGAACATAGTCAAAAAATTTGGGATGGACAGTGCTACTCATAAGAGAACTCCTGCCCCCACACATTTAAAGCTGACTAAAGATGACAAGGGTGAGAATGTAGATCAAAGCCTATACAGAAGCATGATTGGAAGCTTGTTATATCTGACTGCTAGCAGACCAGACATAGCATTTGCAATAGGTGTATGTGCAAGATATCAAGCTGATCCAAAAGTTAGTCATCTTAATCAAGTCAAGAGAATTCTGGAATATGTTAATGGTACTTGTGACTATGGCATAATGTACTTTCATGGATGCAAACCAATTCTCACTGGCTTCTGTGATGCTGATTGGGCTGGAAGTGATGATGACAGAAAAAGCACTTCAGGAGGATGCTTCTTTCTAGGAAACAATTTGATTTCTTGGTTCAGTAAGAAACAAAATTGTGTATCCTTATCTACTGCTGAAGCTGAATATATTGCAGCTGGAAGCAGTTGTTCACAGTTGGTTTGGATGAAGCAAATGCTCACTGAGTACAATGTCCCACAAGATGTCATGACATTGTACTGTGACAACTTAAGTGCTATTAACATATCAAAGAATCCTATCCAACATAGCAGGACCAAGCATATTGATATCAGGCACCATTTCATCAGAGATCTTGTAGAAGAAAAAGTGATCTCATTGGAACATGTAGCTACAAATCTGCAATTGGCTGATATATTTACTAAAGCCTTGGATGCTACCCAATTTGAAAACCTAAGGGGTAAATTGGGAATCTGTTTGTGTGAAATTTAGCAGTTATGGAGATGTGCCAACATGTCATATGACATCGTGTGGCATGATCACCAGATGGCAACACCAGTCTGGTCAAGCACCTTGTGTATTCCACTCCTAAAAATTCTCCAAGTAACGGCTCTTATAAGAATATCAGCTCACATTCAGCTATTCATCTTCTCAGCATTCTCTCACAACAACTTGCTTGCTATAGCTAACTCTATGAGATCATCAAACTCAACCAATCTCAATCTTTTTCTTCACCACATTCTCAAAATGGCTCATCACCAAAACCCTAACATCTCTGAAGAAATCCTCAACAAGGAAGATGTGGTGCATGCAACCCCCATTTCTGTGGTACCCATGGATTCAACTCCAATGGACGAAATCAGAGGAAGTGTTCCTCTTGCTCAAAAGCCAAGAACTCCTAAAAGGACAAAGGACCCTGTTTTCAGCAAGGCCAAAGGCATACCTTCACCATCAAACACCACTCCAAAAGCTTCTGAATACGTGGATGATTCCATAAAGGAGTTGGTAAACAAGATCCTATCTGAGCAAAGAGTGGTAAGTGGCATATCTATTCCTCTGAACACCATGCCAGCTCCACAAGAAGATCAACAAACTCAGGCTGAAAAGGACACTCCTACTCAACAGGATGTCCCAATAGATGTTGAACCATCTGAAGACCAGCAAAAGGTCTCATCTGATACTGCTGATGATACATCTGAGGACCAGAAAAAGGCCTCCACTGATAGTGATGAAGAAGCATCTGAGGACCAGCACAAGGCCTCCACTGAAGAGCAAATCTCTGTTGATCCACCATCTGAAGTGGAGACTGCTCAACCTCCTCCTGTTGTGAACCTAGAGCATGATTCTGATACAGAAATCATTGCTTCTGTAAACCCTAGCATAGCCAAAAGGCTTAGGACTAGGAAAGAAAAGATGAATGCAAGACATGCAATTCCTGAGAAGAAGCAAGCTACACCAAAGAAGGACAAAGCTAAAGTTGTCTTTGGTCCTACAAAACAATGGAGCAAGGTGCAAACACAAAAGAGGAAAGCTATCACTCCTCCAGATTCAGATGTTGAAGAAGATGTCCAAACATCTCCTCCAAAGAAGAAACCAGCACCCTCAAGGTCATCAACTGCTGTTCCAGAAGCTCCTTTGGACAACATCTCCTTTCATCATGTTTCAAGTGTGAATAGATGGAAGTTTGTTTATCAAAGAAGGGTAGCACTTGAAAGAGAGCTGAGCAGTAATGCACTTGAGTGCACAGAGTTAATTGAACTCATTTCTTCTGCTGGCCTTTTCAAAACTGTCTCCAATTTCTCTCCTTGCTATGAGCTGCTTGTCAAGGAATTCATAGTCAACCTCCAAGAAGATTGTGCTAATGGCAAGTCTGCTGACTTTAGAAAAGTATATGTAAGAGGAAGGTGTGTAGAATTCTCTCCTAGGATTATCAACCACTACCTTGGAAGAGAATCTGATGGTCCAAATGAGTTAGGGAAGACTGATAACCAGGTTTGCAAGGTTATCACTGCTAATCAGGTCAAGGCTTGGCCAGTTAAAGGGAAGCTCTCAGTTAGCATGCTGGCAAGGAAGTATGCCATGTTGAATAGGATTGGCACTGCAAACTGGGTACCTACCAACCATACATCCTCAATATCAACTGGATTGGGCAGGTTCATATATGCTGTGGGCACCCAAACAAAGCTGGATTATGGAGCTTATATATTTGATCAGACATTGAAGCATGCTGGATCATCTGCAACTAAGCTGCCAATTGCCTTCCCTTCCTTGCTGTGTGGAATAATGCTGAGTCAGTATCCTGGTATCCTCACTGAGAAGGACACAATTTGCAAAAGAGAAAGCCCTCTGGCCTTCCACTACAAGCTGTTCTTGAGTTATCATGCAGCTGATGTTGAAGCTCCCTCTGGGACATCTGCTGGTCCTTCAAAGGCAAAATCTTCAATCTCTAAAGCTGCCTTGATTGCTGAGCTGAAGATCACATGCAAAGAACTGGATGCAAGGAAGCAGAAGCTTGAGGAGATTATCCAAAGGCTGGAGATTGAAGAAAGTGCTTAGAAAGCTGTTGCTTCTGATGAGGAGACTGAGGAAGAGGAAGAAACTGACTATGAGGAGTCTGAGTGAAAATTGTATGTGAGGAATATGTAATGACAGTCTCTGCATTGTAATTTTGACTTAGTAACTTTGGCCCCAAATTTATGTCTAACAAGGGGGAGAACAACAACAACAATGTATGATGCTATTTAGTTATTAATGAAAAACTTTTGTTTGCTTCTGAACTGAATCAGTGATGTTAATGAAAATTTATGTTGCAACAAGTCTAAATACATGTATGTTTGAGGGGGAGTAAACTCACACATGACTCAACAGAAAAGAACTGCTATACTCTGATAAAAGAACTTCTGCTGCACTCTGATAACCAGAAAAATATGTTAGCAAAAAATTAGCCAAATGGGGAGTTTGTAGATGTTTAGAATTGGCAGAATTTTTGACCAACAAGAAATGTTGAATTCAGTTAAGGATGTCCTATCAGATGTTGGGACATTATCAAACAGAGTATATGTAAATGAACTTAATTCAGGATGTCACACCAGATGTTGGGACATTGTGTTAATGATTTAAGTTCAGTTTTTCAGGATGTCCCAACAGATGTTGTGACATCTCAAACCTGCTACCAGAATTAATTAATGACTAACAGAACTGAGTAATTTAAGGAAAGTTATCTGGAATTAATTATGAATGGACAAAAACAGAATAAGGCGCATCTGTAGGGAGTGTTGTTATGAGACTTCAGCATAATCAGAAGAACTGAATCACCTAGAATCTAGGAAGTAACAAACCCTAATTCAAGGTGGAAGCTGCATGCGTTTCAGGATTGGATAAACCTACAGAAAGCCCAAAATCCATACACCTATTTAAGCAACAGAAACTCTCAGAATTGAGTACGAATTTAAGAAGATAAAATAGGGTGTTTTGTGTTTTAATAGCAGGCTGTTTTTATTGTACCACTTTATGAGCTTTTAAGCAAAAGTGTATTTGTGTCTTGATTGAAACTGTGAAGTAAGATCAAGCTGTTTTGTTTGAAGTATGACTTCAATTTTATTAAACTTGTAAACAAGATCACTGTGTGATTGAGGGGGAGTGAGTTGGTACTCATATCTAAGTTGTGTCTTAGGTAGAAATTGAATTGGGTAGATATTAAGTGAAAGATTAAACTGGGTGGTTTAAGTCTAGAATTAATATTACTTATAGTGGATTTCCTCCTGGCTTGGTAGCCTCCATATGTAAGTGTGGTTATACACTGAACTGGGTTAACAAATTACTGTGTTGTTTAATTTTCCTGCACTTTAAGTTTTGGTCAAGTGTTTAAACATCTCATTCGACATCTCATACCTGATCACAGAATTTCAGTTTGACTCAATAAGACTGACACAACTTGCTTGTGTTTTTGGGATTGAACTGCTTATTCCTATGCTCAGGTGTTGCAGGTTCGTCTAAAATGAGTACGTTTACCTTCTTGCAAATGACAAGTAGGAGTAAGTTCTTTCGTTTAGAATGAGGGAGATGAGAAGGGAATTCCCAAAGGAAAGATGCTTATTGTTTGTTTGAATTTTTCTAGAATCTTTTTATTTGAGAGTTTGCATAGAAGAGAGTATTCAAGTCTCATTCAATGGAGTGTGTACTTCTTACATCACTCCAATATAGAATGAAGAAAAATCACATTATGTATGGAGAAAACCCTCAAACTTAGTTCCAATGGTCAAGGCTCAAGCATACTAGCCTATTGTCTTTATTAAGTGTTTTTGTTACTTTTGAATGAAGAAGTGTTTTTTAGATTATTTATGAAACAACTTCATGTTGAAGACTTGTGCATCATACTAGAAAAACTTACATTACCCCAAGATTGGATAAATGAAATTTCCCCATGGAATAAGGCTCATGGCACATGAAGTTATTTCAACCTTTATTAGGTGTTTTTGATTTGATTTTTGAGATGAGAGAGAATACTCAAAGAGAGCAAAAGGAAGACTCTAAATGGAGAATTAATAATCCTATGAGTTGTCATGCATGGATATCCTAGGGTTAGTGAGGTATAAGAACTCCATCCTAAAATAAAGGAGAAGAAGATAAGAAGAAAGAAGAAAAAGAAAGAAGAAAACAACTTACTTCCAAGATGGAAGCTAATTTGTTTCTAAGAGGGATGATAAAATAGTGTACAATAAAAACATCTTTAAATTCTTAACCAAACACAAATTGAATGATTAAAATATGAGGGAAGTAGTTAGAATATGGATGCACATCCACACTCTCATGACTTACCATAGCCCCTGAAAAGTTAGTGAAATGAATCATAATTGCATACAAGAAGTAAAAAGAATTTAAACAAGTAAAGAAATCAAATGAAAGGGATCCTAAGGTTTGAAACCTCTAAGGTCAGAACCTAACCCTATCAAAGCTCTAAGAGGCCTAAAGTACCTAAAGAAACTTAAACTAGGTCAAAGAGAAACCAAATAAGCAAACAAGTTCACAAAATGCACAAATTAAAGAAGTATAAATGCATATGACACATAACTTGGATGGATGCATAACTACTCATCAAAGTCAAAATGTGATGACCTATAAGAATGCCTAAGATGATGTTATATGAACATACAAATCATGGATGAGGTAGTTCATAAAGAGATGAGCTGAAGAAAAAAAGACAAGTTCATGTTCACACAAGAAGAAAGAAACTCATCAAAGTTATATGTCAAAGATGAAAAATGGATATGAATGGATGAAAGTCAATAGAATATGACCATATAATATTATAAGAATGCATATATGATCATACCAAATTCACATATGAAAGATGTCAAAAAAATTCAAACAAGCAAGCAAAAGATGTCACATAAGAATCAAATGATAATTACTTAAGATGAAAGTCACAAATGAAAGATGACATATAAGAGTAAATGCATATGAGTATGGGTCAGCAGCATACACAATATGAAGTGCTCATGGGGTGAATTAATGATCATATTCAATGCAAACATGAAGCATGTTAAGCATAAGAATGGATGAAGTGTGAAATTAGGTTAAATGTTCAAGTAAGGATGCACAAAACACAAACCAAATGCAAACACAAGTGAGAGAAGACCTATGATTATTAAGAGAGGACCTATAAAGTTTCTAAAAGATTACCTATAATATCACACAATTATTCTCAAGCAATGGCACAAGTGCCTCCTAATAAACTAGGGTTTGGAGGAAAGAAATGATTCACACGATGTTGCTTCAATCACAAGGCACCAAACAATTATCAAACAACTTGCAAAAATTATGCAAATTGGTCTCAAAAGACCTAAATCAGAACCAACACACATGTTAAGAGATAAAATTAATATTCAAAAATAAACTAGGTCAAAAGAGACCTCTAAGTAATAAGTAAGTCAATCAAACAAATACACAAAAGCAAGGTTCAAAAAGCAAGATGAAATGACTTTAAAAATGAAAGAAAAATATTTTTGGATGCTTTGATATGTATTTTGATCAATGCAAAAATAATGAGTGCAATAATATTTAGGAGTTAAGTGAAAGAAATCATGAAAGTTGAAGTATCAAATAAGAAAACAATTGAGAAATGAATAAGAACAAAATTCAAAATAAAATTCAGAAATTAATAAAATCAGAAAATAAAAATGTAGGAAATTTCTAAAATTAATTAAGAAGCTATTTTAATTTTTTTGGGATTTTTGAATTAGATTAACTATTTTTAAAAATAAAAAATCAAACATATATGCAAAAAAAGAAATTAAAATGTAAAGAAATAAGGCAGGGGTGCATCAAAAGAAAAAATCACGTTGAAAAGTGTCGCTCCCACCAAATGACACCTCAAGGTCAGAAGCGGTACAAACGCGAACGGTCGGCGAAAGAGGGATGAGAACACACAGGGGTGAACTCAGGAGAAAAGAGTCGCCAGCTGGGCATTTTTATCCCGAAGGAAAGGTAATGCTGCATAAACCTAAAAAAGGATATGGATAAGACGGTTGCGAACCAGAGAGACTGAGAAAGGGGGTTGGTTACAACCTGGGAAGGTATTAGCACCCAGATTGTCCGCCGTACTCGACGGGATCCACGCTTAAAAGATTTGTGTTTTAAAGGGGTAGTGTCAGTGCAATTTGTGTATCAAAGCTGGAAAGAATGCAAGTGTCAGTGCGAAATGAATGTGAAGTGTATAAGAGAAGTGTCAGTGTAAGAAAAGAGTGAAATGCTCAAGATATTGAGGCTTAAAGAATGATACTGGAAAAAGGGGGAATATACAGAGACTTTTGTTCGATAACTGTTAAGTTATGCCTACGTATCCTCTCGTGCAATGAGGAAGTCAGAACACCGTAGTTCGACCCAAAGAGACCGAAAGATAAATTGACTTGTGAATTGCTTACTTGTCTATGCTCAAGTGTATGACCTGTCTGGCTCAGGTACTGACTGTCTTGCATTAGACGGAAGAAGCAAGTTCTCGTTTATGAGTGAATGAGATGAGAAAAGAATCCCGGAGGAGACGATTATTGTTTGTTTTTTGTGTTTTCAGTCTTTTATTGCCTTTGGATATTTGTCATAAGAAAATGAGCTTAAGTCTAAACCAAGGGTTAGTAAACTCATCACATCTTCCCTCTGATTAGGGGTAATGAGAATACCTTAAGTGTGAAGTAAGCACCTCACACTTAATCACCATGATGTAGGATTAAGATCATTAACCTACTTGTATTTATTTAGATGTTTTTGTTGTTTTTGTTTAGTGTTAAGTAATGAGTTTAAGCCATAATCAGGGATTTAATGGACTCATTACACCATCCTAATAGAAGGATAATAGATGAGAACATTTAAGCTGAGGAAGACTCCTCAACTTAATCCATGATTAGGGATTAACCTCATGACATAACAAAGCCTTTATTAAATTGATTTTAGTTAATGGTAAGATTAAGAAGTGAATTTTATGGTTTGTAAGACAACTTGAGGGGGACTTGTCCATTAACACTAGGGTTAGTCCTTCTTAACCAATTAAGGAAGAATTAGAACCCTAATGCAAGGCCCAAGTTACAAGCTTGATGTCTTGATGATTATTAAGTGAATTGATTAAAGGACTTAAACACATTAAGGGTTTAACACTTAGGATTAAAGTTATACACTCCATCCTAATAGAAGGATGCAGGCATAAGCTTAATCACAAAGCCCTAAAACCTTTAGGGTTTAGTCCTTGTTTATGAGGTGAGAAGAGAAGACTCAAAGAAAACTCAAAGGAAAGAGTATAAGGGGGACTAAACAATCCTATAATGTTATCATGCTTGGAAGTCCTAGGGTTTGTGAGGCTTAAGAGGAGAAATCTTCAAAGAGCCACCAAGGAGAGAAGCAAATGAAAGGAGAAAGAGATAGAGAGAAGCAAGACAAGTTGCTTGAAGGAAGAAAGTGGGAGAGAACATGAATGAGAAAGCTCACTCTAATACTCATACAAAAATGCAGCAAATGAATTATGAAAGAGATGAAAAAGAGATTATGAGAAGTGAAGGCAAATTCACTTCTCAAACAACTTACCACCTGAAATGTTAGCATAAGGAATAAAATGCAATGCAAATGAGATGAAATGTCATGATGCAAACCAAATTCAGAAGCATTTACATGAAGTGAATGATACTAAGGGATGATACAAGCATGAGACAAGGCATGGGAATGATCAAACAAGCATGAGGATGCAAATGAAGCATGCATTGAAACATGAATACACATGAAAAGTTATGAAATGCAATGGACATACAACATGGAAAATGAAATATGCAATGATCAAACATGGTTCTAATATATCCTAAGATGTATTATGAATCAAAGGAATGCACAAAATGTCATGGCAAGTCATGGTATGCAAGCAAATGGAAGGTGGATGCAAAGGAAGACATAAATTAGGGTTTATGATCAACACACAAAGCAAAATCCAAAACCAGAAGCAAGAGTCATGATAAAAATTTGAAAATGCTATTAAAGATACCCTAAACCTATACAAATTCACTGCCCAAAGGAGGGGATCCAACTCTTAATCTAGTGGAAGCTATGAATTTCCTAAGATTGCTAGGGTTTTGGGGTACCTTGGCAAGAAAAATCCTAAACAAATTGGAAATGCAAGATCAAATCAAACCAATTTTATCCTACAAACTACATGCTATACAAGATGCAATGCAAAAAGAATCATCATCCAACTCTCAATGGTTAGGCAAAAGGGATTTTTCAAAGTTTGACATAAAATATTGCCTTGAAATGAAATTAAATCCAATGAAAATGATCAAAAGGCATCAAGAACAAAAAAGAAATTTAGTTTGAGAGTTGGACAATGTTTCTAAATGTTCCTAAATGCAACATGAATTTTTTTGTGATTTTTAAATACCTAAATGTATTTTTAATTAATTAATTCTCATTAACTAATTAAAAATAATCATTTAAATGATTTAAAAATAATTTTTAATGCAAAAAATAAAAATAAAAAATATTTTTGAAATGATAAAAATATTCTAAGCCAGCATGCAAAAAATGAGATTTTTGTGATTTGTTTTACTATTTTTAATAAAATGAGAAAGAAAATGCAAGAAAAATAAAATTAAAATGAAAATAAATGAAAGTCAACAGATCCAGTGGCTTAGATTTGAATGGGACGCGCGGGAGTTGACTGGCGCCAGATCTTGTGGCTGAGATTCAAACTGGCAGGATTAATTTATAAACTTAATTAATTAGATTAATGACGTGGATTAGGGTTTAATGAAACCATCCTAGCCATTGAAACGCGCAGGAGTCAACAAAAGTCCACTGAATCAAGGGTCCACATTCAAAGTTTGCCCTAAACGCAATTAAGGCCCTAATCACTTTCAGGTGGCCGGAAAAGACTTCCGGTCGTCTTCTCCGGCCACACCTCCCCTGAGCAAAACCAAAACCTCACTTCTAGGTTATTTCTGGAGCTCTAAAGCTCCAGATCAACTCTCTTCACCCCCCTGAACCTGAATCTAACCTCAAAACTCATTTCTTTTTGCTCAAAACCATGATTCGAATCAAAAACGTAAAAATGGCCAAACTTTCAGAGATACAATACATACTCAATACTCAATCATTTTCAAAACTACAAAGTGCAAAACAATCAGGGGAACATGTAGATCATTTTAGTAGCTTAAAACAAGGTTTCTGGAAAAAATAAATTTCGAAGCTACCTGAAGTGAAGCTTTCAGTTTGGAGCTTTCAGCTTGCTTCTTTGCTTCCAATCAACTCTAATGACTCCCCTCATATGTTTGCAAGGCTTGTTTGGAGTTTATTTGGGCTAGTTTGAGAGATTGATGGGGTTCTGATCAGAGAAGGGAGGAAATCGTGTTTTGATTTCAGGGAGTTTCAGGGCAAGGTGAAGGGTTAGGGATGATCAGTGAGGGATGCTGAGATGTTCTATGAAGTTTGTTTTTATGTTTGATGCTTGTGTTGTGTGATTCGAAGCAAAATGCATAAGAGGCATAAACTTGGAACTATGGCTTGGAGAGTGTTTCAGCATGAGTTGTGTTGTGTGTTATGATGCATTTGGTCCACATATCAATCTTGGGTAGGTCAGAAGAGTGGTTGTGCCCTATTGTGATTGGTATGGGTCTTTATGCAAAAAGTCAAGCTTTGTGTAAGAGAGGTATGGGCCAATGGTAGGTCAAGTACAAGAGGGGTGTCCTGCGCAGCAAGGAATGAGGAGGACCATGGGATCAGTTTTGAAGCCAGCCAGCAAATGGATTAGGGTTTGTGTGAGGTTTTGCAACTTTGTCCATCTTTGGCCCTTTTTAAATTTCTTGATCCACAAGTCATGAAAATGGCCAAACCTTTGATGCAATCTGACTTTTAGGCAATGGTTTATGCTTGTACAAATATTAGAAGTCCATTTGAAAGCACAATTTGTCTTGGCAAGTGATTTTGCAACTTTGCCTCTTTGGTAGAAAACTTGAAATTATGTGATTTTTCCCAACTTTGACAAGCCATAACTTTTGATCCAAAATGAATTAGAATGAGTTCTTGTACTTTTTGAAAATGGAATGATCCATTATACAACTTTCATGACCAAAGTTTTCCCATTTGAAGCATTTTTGAATCAAAAAGAAAGGTTTGAAAAAGTTTCCCAAAATGGCAAGTTTTCCATTACAAGTCATTTTCCCAAAAAGGTAACTTTGCAAATGGCTTGAAATTCTTCAATTTTGTAAACTTCTAACACCTTCTATGATCAAATAAAGATCATACACACTCAAAATGATGGAGAAACCCCTTTGGTTGGGTCATTGGGGGCCTCAAATGCCCTGATTTTGCACTGACTTGCTCAAGAAGTCAACTCTTGATCAGATGCCTTCCCCATGGAATTTCTTCATGAAAATTGACATGCATGATCCTCATACCATATAGAGACCAATAGAAACAAGAATGACCAAAAAATTTGGAGTTATGGCCTCTGAAACCAAAACCCTAATTCTAGGTCATCTGTGTATTTAAACCTGGCTCTGCTTCCATGCCATTCTCAGTTCTTGTGATTCTTTGATTTTCTTGACTTGGTGAGGATACAATATGATGATTGAACACACATGGACCCCTTTTAAGTGATTGATGACCTTTGGAGTGGCTCAAATGGCCCTTGGATTGCTCAGATCACAAACCCTAGTTGCAGGTGACTTTGAATCAATGCAGTGAATAAAAAAAAATGCAATATGAGATGCTATGATTGAACTTATGCATATGAAAAGATCACAAGCCATGGTGTGAATGGGTGAGGGCAAATTTGGGGTGTTTACAAAAAGGTTTGGGCCTCATGAAGGTAGGGTGTGGATAACAAGCTTGAGTCCAGTCCATAAAACGCGTGACCAAGATAGATAAAGTGAAATTCAGTCAAAGTTGTTGACTCAACACAAACCAATGGATTCGATCAATCAAAAAGTATGCTAATTAAATGAATAGGATGCAACAAACATGATAAGATATGATTCTTAAGCACACACGCGAACACTCGGGTCATAAAAAGATGCATGTAAGAGAGAGCCTATCTCATTAATGTGTTGGCATGCTCATGATCATTGGATGAAAACAGATCCTATAACTACGTTATAATCTCATGCTAAAACCCAGGTTAAACCTCACTGGCTGAAGAAGGACCTCCGATCATCTTCTCCAGCCATCTCCGACCACTGAACCATAACAAAGTCTCCATAAACTCCTAAAAGCTATATAAATCAAAAGAGGAGCTCAAGGAAATTCCAAATCAACACACAAAACACACAAGCAACACATATTTAGGGAGAATCGAAGCATTGAACATTTTCCCTAAAATCTGGATCTAAACTTCTAAGAAGCCTATCAACTAAACAAAAGTTCTATAACTCCTATTGAGCCTTATACAACATAAAACTAGCAAAAATAGATGAAATCGAAGGCAAAAAGTTCAGAGAAGTTCAAACCTGAAGCTGTGCAAAAACTTGATACAAAAGAAATCCAAAGATCCTAGCTTATTCTTGAGCCTTCAGAGAACAAAATAAATGTTATAGAGCTTTGGATATTGGAGAAAACAGATAGAAACTTCAAATTTAACTTGATACTATGCTTGTGAAATGGCTCAAATATTTGCTTGATCTTGATCAGAAGCACTTGAGGATGAAGAATTGATGAAATCGATGGTGAAATATTGGAGGATTTGTGTGGTTCGGAGCTTTTTGCAGAGAGTGTTTTTGATGAAAATGTGAAAAGTGAGAGAATGAGAAAAACTGAACCGAAATTCAGTTTGAGTAGCTTTTATACACAAGGTTAAGGATTAACTACCATGGTTGACAGTTATAACCATGGTTAGTGGTGTGTAGCTCAAAATAACGTGTGAAAGCAAATTCAAAAATTGAGAAATGAGAAAAATGGAGTGATTCGTGTGTGTTGTGTTCATGTAGAGGCTAACCATGAGATCTATGGTGGAGGTTAGTGATGTGAGGTGGTGATGCAATCAGATGCAGCACCATGAAGCTTATGATGCAAGTCTCACAATTGAAATCTTTTCCTCTTATGGTATCGATGGTGTAACATGTGTGCATGCGTGTAGGAGATTGTTTGGCCTCTTATGGCAATGCATTTGAAGTAAGCAGGGTGTTTGATATGTGTATGACTGAAGAAAACAAATACAAGTCATGAATCAATACCTTGGCATCCAAGAAAACCAAATGAAAATCATGAACTTTGATGGAGCAATGCTTCATGCACAAGGTACCAAATGTAGAGTTTTATGTTTCTCTGGATCAAGGACAAAGCATAACACAAGTTTGATGTTGATTACAAGTTGAAATTAGGTCATTAGAACATTAAAAAATGCCATTGAACTCATATGATCATGAATGCATCTTGGGCAAACCAGAGGTGGCGTGTCTTGGGCAATATGCCCATGGAAAAATCAGCTTTGAACCCTAACTTTGACCTTTCATATCTTTCAAACTATTGATCCCATGAAAAATATCTAGACATGAAAATTGTAGAGGAGATCATGATGAGCAACTTTGATGTTCAGAAAAAATTCATTTGAAGGCTTCTTGATGGAGAAAAATGGCTGGACATTTGGCACACCATGTGTTTGATGAATTTTCAAGCATCTGGCATGACCATGACTTGGTATCTTGGCAAACTTTCCCAAGTTTTATCAAACTTTGATTGATCATATCTCACTCAATTTTGATCCAATGAAGATGTTCTTGCTATGGATTTGAAGCTCAAGATGCGCTATTTAATTGGCTCAACTTAGGCCTGAAATTTGAAGTCTTTATCTTGAAGAAATAATGCTTTGAAATAAAGTGAAAAATGGCCAAAAGTTTTATTATTTAGAAACCCTAAGTTTCTATTTTGGACAGTTTTGTGATTTCTTGATTTTTCCATGAATCTCTTGTGGAACATGATTTTGACCTCAAAAAGTTAGGAGTTAACTTTTTCTTCTACACAATTGATTTCCCCCAATTTCTTGATTTTCAAGCAACTGATCAATTGGAAACCTTCTGAAATGATCCAATGGAAAATATATCATCCTTATATACTTGATATCATATAGAAAACATTGAGTTCAAGTTTGAACCAAAATTTCATCAGAAAGCCTCTTGAATCCAAAACCCTAATTTTGAACCATTTTGGTTAGGAGGTAATGCACTGCTTCAACTTCTTGATCAATCCACATCTTCCAATGATTTGAGGGATCAAGTCAAGTGATATGATATAGGAGAGACCCTTGAGGCTTGTTGAGAGATACTTGGATCTTTCTCTTTGACTTTGAATGATCACGACTTTGCAAATCAACTGATCACACACCTTGCTTCCACCAATGAATGTATGCTTCATCTTTCTATGATATGGAAATGCAGTGTATGGAAAAGATACGCTAAATGGCATGAAAATGAGAGGGAAAATTTTGGGGTGTTACAACTTGTTGTTGATCCTTTGGATCATATATTATTATTTTGATTGCTAGTTTTTGTTGTGTTCTTACTCTAAAATTCGTGCAAGTTCAGATCTATGATCACAGGGTGTTTGGAAAATGTTTTGAAAGAGGATCGTGTTGAATTTTGCACTAATTTTTTATTCTGCATGCAGAGTAAACGATTAACGCATAGGTGTTAACCGGTAACTCAGTGTTAATTTTTGAAAATTGGTTGCGTTTTTTAACTAAGTAACCAGTTAACACCTATGTGTTAGCCAGTTACCACTGAGGCATAATGAGTTTTTGCTTTGTTTTCTAGGGTTTGTTTTGCTTTCTTTTGCCTCTTTTTCCCTTCTTATTTTATTTTTACCTTGAGAAACATTTTTGAGACTGATTTCTCTTTAATTTCAATGGACTTTGGGTGTAGATTAGAGGATATAATATTCATTAGTTCATATCTATCTTTAACTAAATTATTCAATTCACTTTAGGTGCTTTGAATTAGTGATATATTTTCATACTTAAATCCATCAAAATAAGTGATTGAACTTAAAGATGAAAGGATATCATAAATGTGACTCAATTTAGTATTCATCTTTATTTTTGCGTGGTACGACATTAGGATGATGATTTACATATCGTTAATCTTGCATGCATTAGCACACATATTATATTGGTCAACCTCATTTGTAGGATAATTACTTCGTAAATTACTCGGAGATTGCTTAACATAGACCTAAATGTGTCCCTATCTCGGAATAAAAATCCAATTGGATACTTGCACTTTCGTGGGCCGGACCTTGATTGGTCGCGCCACCCTAATGTTGATTAATTATTTGCATTAGATCCACGAATTTTTAAGCTTGATGGATAGTTGCTTTGGGTATCCCAATCTCCTTTCAAGTCTTCATCAAATTTGGGTCTAATTGCATCGGTTAATCACTATAGTGTAAGATACTAAGCGGAATCGGTGTTGCCTTCTCGGTTTTGGCACTAGGTGCCTTGTTACTCTTTTGGTTGTGGATGATTAAGTTCACCATTACCATTATTATGTATATATTATTATTACTACTACTATATTACTATTTTACTTTCTTCTTTCACCCTATCCTCTTTAATTTCCCTCTTGCTCCTTTCTCCTCTTTCTTTCATGCTTTATCATTCATTATCATGTTTATGTTTATATATCTTTGTACTTTTCTTTTCTTTTGTCCTTTGGACATCTAAAATATTAACAAAGAATTAAACCTCTAAAAGAAAACTTGTGATCCTAATCTTGGACTATGGTTACTATCCTTTGCATTGTAATTGGAATTTTGGACTTAGATTCTATGACACCTTCCCTTTGCTTTGATCATCATGGAGTTGGTACTTTAGCCTTTATTTGGCAACTTTCTAGATTATGGTTATAAGGATGGAACTCTTTTGCTTATGCTTGGAAGTATCATCAAATTGGTTAGATATTTCCTCCTTTATCTCTTTTCTTTTATTTTTTAGGGTAGACTTTTCATCTCTTCCCTTTCTTCAATTTTCAAAACCTTCTCTTTTTTTCCAAAGGATTCTTGTTTTTTTTTAAAAACCTTCACCACTTTAATAACTCAAACCTTAACTTTTTTCAAGTGACTTTTACTTCTTCTTTTCTTTTAATAAATGTAAATGAAATTAATCATTTTGACTTCAATTCAAAAAATAAAAAGAACCAAACTCAGTCAAGTTGTTTTGTGCCTTTGTGCACTCTTTTTGTTTTCTTTTCAAGTTTAGACTATGAGTCATTTTTTCTATCCGGGTGCAAGTCTCTCAATCTCCATGGTTGTAGTTTAATGTAATCAAGTCTCTTGTTATTTATGGGGGTTTAATGGCATTCTCATTGATTTTATCCGAGTTGGCTCCCTCCCCATAATGATGTATGAGTCCTACCCCTATTCTCATGGTAGATTTGTGAGGCTATCCACTTGAAAATGACAAATTGTCTTTACTTATTAAAATCAATCAAAACCAACCTATTTTCACCTTTTTTTTACCACAAACTACGAGATTTTGATCTTGCATTTCACTTTGTGGTACGTTGGCATGAGGTTGTAAACCTCTTCAAACACAAAAATATTAAAAAATAATAATTCTTTTCTCATCCCCTCACTCTCATTTAACAAACCATTTTCAAACAAAAAGCATGAATATTTCAAAGGGCTCCCGTGGAGTACCACAGACGTTTTGGATGCTAACACCTTCCCATTTCGTAACCAACCCCCTTACCCATTCTCTGTTTATTTCTTTTAGCTTTTGCTTTTAGATTCATTTAGGATTTATTCTCTCTTTTTCCTTTTCCTTTTGAGGAATAAATAAAAGCGCGGTGATGACTCTGTTTTCTTTGAGTTAAGTTAATCAATAGCTCACACTCACGATTTTTACCGTTACATTAGGCATAAACATCAATTATCAAGACACAATTGATTGTACAAGGAAGCAAAAGAGAAGAAGAAATTTTAGCATGTTCATTGTGCAAAGTGCAACGAGGTTAAGGCGAATGTTCGTTGTGCAAACAAGCAACGAAGTCCAGGCGAAGTGAAACATTGTTTTGGCAAAAGGAAAATAATCTAAAGTTTGTTGTGCGAAGTTGTAGAGAAGAAGTTTGTTGTGCAAAGAATTGGTTGCATTGCGAACTTAGATATGCTCCTAGGGTCAGTTTAACTATTCAGAGGCACTTCATGTGCCAAAAAGGGACTTCGCAATGTGAAGAAATTGTTCCCTAGGTGAACAGAACATATTTTGTACTTTTATTTGTATTTTATTGTACTTTTTTATGTTTTCATAGATACATTGGAGATAGAAACTTATGCAAGAGGAGAAAAACCCAAAGTTATTCATTTATTCATCAAAAAGTGATATTTTGCAAATAGAAGCTGGATTCACATCCAAGATCGATTCTTCGACGTGGATGCTCATTCATCTTCCTTTATTACTTGTAAAGCAAGCTACCATAGTAATTGTTAGCTAAATCTATTTATACCAAAGGTAGAGATAGTTTATCTTAGCTTTTATGTATTTCTTTTGATTGGCCTTATATGTGAACAAGTGATGATTAATATATGATGAATATTTTTGTTCTTAATTATCCATTATTGATTTGTAAAACTCTAGACATAGATTTTATGAAACATGATCTAAAATATTCATCTATAAATTCACAAATTGTAGAGATAGATTTGTGGTTGATATTTTCTTTGTGTTGAACTTAAAGCTTACAATATTAGTTGTTATATGGAGAGATCTTATAACGATGGATATGTATCCAGCACGACACCGCTCTATACATAGATGGTATTGAGAGAATACTTGAGATATTAAGTGGAAGTTTAAAGAATATTACCAAAGGTATAAATATTATATCTTTTACTCCTAATAAAGAATAATTGTCTTCTCAGGGTGACAACAAAGATAAAATTATTGGTAAGAGTCATAATCCTACATTTAATAAGTTTTGATTGTTGTAATTTTATATAATAATTTAATTATTATTAAGCAAGTTGTGTGATAAAGGTGTTCCGGACTGGGCCATAATGGTATGCAGGGCACGACCCAATATATGTCGGGCAAAGGCCCATGCGTCCGAGCAGGTGACACTCTGCCGTGATATCATACAAGGCACACCCCCACTACATGTCGGGCAGAGACCCCTGCATCCTACCAGCCGACCCTCCTTTATAAATCACCTGCTCATACGACGGGCATACACCTGATGACGGGCAGAGATCACGTCTGCCAGCTCATCCGCCACGTCACCCAACTGCCCTTCATTATCTCCTGAAAGATAGGGGCAGTTGGATCAGAGGCATTGGCTAAAATAACAGCACATAACATTCTCCGATTCTTTAAACGCAATATCCTCGCTCGGTTCGGCGTGCCCCAGGTCCTCATCACGGACAATGGAACACAATTCACGGACGAGGGATTCCAAGACTTCGTCGCAAGCCTAGGTACTAAGCAACATTTCACATCCGTCGAGCATCCGCAGACAAACGAGCAAGCGGAGGCGGCCAACAGGGTAATCCTACGCGGACTCAAACGCAGGCTCGGTGAGGCGAAGAGGGCATGGGTCGAGGAGCTACATAGTGTCCTATGGGCTTACCGTACGACACCACACTCCACGACCGGGGAGACCCCATTCCGACTAACTTACGGCACCGAAGCAGTCATCCCGGTAGAAATACGGGAGCCGACGAGACGCGTGGAGGAACCCCTAGACGAGGAAATGAACGACGAGGCACTTAGAGCCGAGCTAGACCTTGTCTACGAGATCCGTTCCGAAGCAGCCCTTAGGGAAATATCCCTCAAACAAAAAATAGCACTGCGCCACGACGCGAAGGTCCTAAAAAGAGAATTTCAGGTGGGCACCCTGGTCCTCAGAAGAAACCAGAAAAACCCAAGAGAGGGTAAACTGGCCGCCAACTGGGAAGGCCCCTACCGGGTCCGCGACAAAACGAGCAACGGGGCCTATTATCTAGAAAACCTACAAGGCGAAGAACTCGCTCGACCATGGAACGCAAAGAAACTTAGACAATATTACAGCTAAATATATCACGGGGAGACGTGGGAGGTACGACCACGCTCTTCGTCTCCAAAACAATAGAGGAACCGCGCGACCCGGGGACGAACCGACCCCTCCAGCGAACACAACCCTCCCCGACGATTGGGATCTCGATCGAGCACCAATGTCGAAGTACCGAGGCCGGCAGGGCGTCCAGCTCGCGATGGAAGAGCCCAAGCCTCGAAGCCGGAGTCCCGAACATCGAACCCGGTCTTCGATCCAAACGGGCACGACGCCCGACACCTCATCGGTTCCCTAAATCGAGGAGACTAACCTGGTCGAGCAGAAAACAACAATTCATAAACATAAAAACATGGTGCATAACCGAACAAGAAGAATGACCAAAAACAACATTCATATATTAAAAGCAAACGACTGAGGCCAAGTACGCCCGAAGGCCAAATTACATATGCCCGAAGGCCAAAATACATAAAAGGCACGCAGACCATACATCAACAAGGCACGCAGGCCATATGAAAAACAAATCAAAAAAGAATCAAGACTCCTCCCGGAGCTCCTCTTCAACATTCTCCACCTCCTCCTCATCGTCCCCCAGCTCCTCCTCGGCTTCAAAAGGGCACACAATCTCCCCCTCCCGGACACAGTAGTTGTGGGCTGACCCCTCCGTCACCAATTCAGGATTCAAAACCCTCAGTTATTCGACGGCATTGTCGAAACCCTCCTTGAACACAGCCACGAGGTCCTGATTGAGAGAACGTATGTGCCCCAGCAGCTCACCACGGGAACCAAGAGCGTGCTCCTCCTCGGTTTCATGAGCTAAAGGACAGACCTTTTCCTCGAGAGAAGCGAGATGAGTACGCAGTCCAGCATTATCCTCAGCCAACTTCTGGTGCCCGGCCAGCTGCTCCTCCAAATTCACCCTGACCACCTTCAGTTGATCCCGCTCCTTCTCAACCTCCTCCAGCTCTTTCTTCAGCCCCTCCTGAAGCTGATGCTCTTCCTTGTAGTCCGACAGGTCCTTGGACAGCTTGTCCTTCTCAGACCGGACCTGCATGAGAGCATCTTCCAGTGAGGCAGTGGAGACCGAGGTATCAGTTAAGACCATGGCCGTCTCTATCACCCGGATGACAGCTGCCAGATCCCTTGCCAGCTCCTTACGCCGGACACCAGCCTCTTGATTCAGAATAGCCCTTGCTTCGGGCGCCGGCACCGCGATCGCATCCTCGACTTTGAAGAAAGACCGCTCCACATAGCAAGGGGGCAATAGGTAGCTGCCAGGTCCGCCCGAACTCCCGCCCCCCAATGTCGACCTCGAAAGAGTCCCCTCCGGACGCTTCTGCTTGTGGAGAGGAGAGGCTGATAGAGGCGGGTTGTCGGGTATATTTATCGTCGACACCCGAGGAGGAGAGGAGGGCACCGGACTCGCCGTGTTCGAGGTCCCGACCCCAGAGTCTTCAGCGGCCACCTGAGCACGAGGCACAATTTTCTTCTTCTTTTTGGGAACCCTGTCCGGCGCACCAACCGGGTTGGCCAGCTTGAGGACCCGATCACGCGCAGTGGGCATAACACCTGCAAAACATTATACATAAACATTAGCAGGCGAAGACATAGACAAAAATAAGAACAAGAAAAACACCTACTCAATAATTCCAAGGCCTTATCCTCGGTCCCACACTCAAGCAAAGCTTTTGTATTAATAATACGGGCCTCAGTGATCAGCATTCCAGCCTCGTCAAGGTAAGGCACGCCCTGTCGATCCGTCCAGACCACCAGATTGAAGCTCCGCACATAGTCAACCAACTTCTTATATGCGAGCCTATCCTCGACGCCGAGCATCGCAAATTTAATCCTATAATGAGCGGTGGTGAGGTCGAAATGATCACGCTGCCACCTCAGCGGTACCTTTGACATCAATTTTTCCTCCCCATTTGCTTCCCATTGATAGTAGTAAAGGGAGTGCAGGGCGACACAGGTGATCGGTCTCACCACATACCACCGACCCTTAAAGTGACGGGCAGAATCCACGTATGTCTTGAACAGACGCACAGGCTGCTTAAAGGAGACCCAACTGTGACGCCCACGGAGACCAGACCGCTGGAGGTGGAAGACATGGAAGAAAAGGGCTTGAGTGCACCCAATGCCGAGGAAGCGGCAGACCAACTCGAACGCCCGCATGAAAGCGAGGGCGTTGGGGTGTAATTGAGACGACGCCAGCCGAAGCCATTTGAAGATGGACATTTGGAATAAATTAAAGGGCAGCCTGATCCCCGCCTCCCGGAAAGCGAACTCGTACATCGCGAACTGCTTCCCCGGGAAATGATGACATATGCGGTCTGCCTCTTTGGGAGCGTGGCACTGCCAATTCTCAGGATCTTCCCGACTTCTATCCTCAACCACGACATAAGCGGGGATAACCTCGTCACAGAAGTAGGACTCCTCCTCCAAAGGTTCATCCGCAACCCAGGAGAGGTCATTCTGCCCGGATGACGAGGCATGTTCAGTATCATCTCTGGCACTCCCATCCCCGACGGGTAAACGAGTGATGGCCGCATCTTCAGACGGTGGCCCGGAGTCTTCTCTCCTCGGCCGTAAACGCCCGGTTGCACCTGAAAAGCAGACAGAAAAAGTGAATTCGACGTCATATCAAATCCACCCTTCCACCGCATGTCAAGTGAAAGGTCGTATAAGCAATGGTCACAGGCAACGTGTTCGGCGCAGGAATACACACGTTCTTATGAGACCGGGCAAAAATCTCATATACGCTTATGCAAATTTTGCCCGGCGTATGAAATTTCTGCCCGGGACAGTCTAACCCTAACCCTATTTTTTCCATCTACAGTCCATTTTACTATTCCTAAGTCAAATCTAACCAACCTACTACAAGTATAACATACATTCGCAGACATTTAGCACGAAAAAGAGGAAAATAAAGGATTAAGGAAGCAAAAATGGCACCTGACATATTCAGAATTAAGAAAGAGACGGTGGCGCACGAGCAGCGGCGGCGGTTCAGGCGGCGAGACGGGCAGACACAGGGAAATTCTTCAGAGCTTCCGGTGAACGTATGAGCGAAAAAGTGAAAATGAAGTCACTCAACTTCCTTTTATAGTCCCAGGCGCGTGGGCCAACGCGCTAGGTCATCATTGCCTACTGCCTACGCTGCCGTTTGCACACAAAACGAAGCGACGTCATTAATATTGAAACACGTCAATCCATAAGGGAACTGAAGCGACGCCGGGCAGCTGTTCACCTCCCCGACTCCTTAGAACATCCTATCCCCGTATGAAGCCCTCGACCTCTACAAGAACGACACGTACCCGTCGATGACTTTTCATCCCCGACATTGTCTGGGTATCAAGTGTCCAGAGAGAGAGGGATATTGCGGGCAATTCTACTAGAATCTCCCCATCCATACGTCCGCGCTTTGTCCTCGACACGGGTACCCCGGTTGCAATATAAGTCATCACTCTGACTCAGAGACTCGACTTGGGGGAATCCTGTTCCGGACTGGGCCATAATGGTATGCAGGGCACGACCCAATATATGTCGGGCAAATGCCCATGCGTCCGAGCAGGTGACACTCTGCCGTGATATCTGTAACACGGTGGGAGAACTGACTTTAGTTATGTTGCGGATAGCAAGAGTCGCCACCGACTTTTATTTTATCCAAAGGAAAGGCATAAAAGAACAGGAAAGACCTTTAAAAGATTTTTGGGTCCGAGGGGTAGGTTATGTAAAGGGAAGGTGTTAGCACCCTTTACATCCATGGTTATCCATGGGCTCTTAGTTACTTAGCTCACTTTGAATTGTTTTTGAAAATGTGAAGTGTGTGAATAGAAAATTTTCATAAGAGTTAATAATGATCCATGTACGGATGCGTAAAAACTTGTGTTTGAAAATTTGTTTGAAATTTGTAAAGTGTTTGAAAAGTTTTGAATGAAGTGAGCAAGCAACTATGAGGTACCTACCCTAAAGTTTAAGTCTTTCTGTTCTTTATCCTTTAAGTGGTAAGACTATCCCTATTATTAAGGAATAGGTAGTCATTACCTTGGATGTAAGGGACATATGAGGGACATCTGTTTAGTGAAGGCAACTGTGGGGTGTATTAAGCAATTTTGGAGGGACTGTCATCATTATTCGAAAAGGGACTTGATCTTTATGAAAGGCAACCATTAGGGACTTGATGACTTTATTTTGAGGGACTTGCTTTATACACCCCACTTGACCCTTTTGAATAGGCAACAATAAGAGGCAACCCTAGAAAGTGAGATGGCGATTAAAAATCGACTTACGTGTGTGAGTGTTTAATTTTATTTATCTTTAATTAAAATGATCTAAATTTGATTTTTAAATATAAATACATGTTTACACTCCCTAAATTACTAACCATAGCATATAAATTAAATAAATTAAATATTTACAAAAATTACACCAAGAAGCAATTACATAATAATTATAATAAGCAATTAAAATAAAGAGCAAATAAATAAATATAAATAATAAGAAAAAATGAATAAATAGGCAATAATAAATATAATAGGGGTTAGTAAGAATTAAAATCAAAAATAAGATTAGTGAAATCATAATAATAAGCATAATTAAAAAATAAAGGGACTATTAATAATATGGTTAGTAATAATAACAATAAATGAAATAAATAGAATTAGCAACAATATTATAACATGATGAAAATAATAAACACAAAAATTAGATTTTTAATATATAGACATTTATTTAGAAATAAGAACAATTAAATAATTATTGTAACATTTTAATTTATGTACAAATTTTTAAATTATTTTTAAACATAATATAATTACAAAATTTAATTATTATAGATTTAATTATTTCTAAACACATATTAAAAATTATTTATATATAACAAATTAGAAAAAAAATATTTACATATTATATGGAGAAAATAAGTTATAATTATATTTAAAGATTATATTTACAAAAATTAATCATATTTACAAAATTTTATATTAAATATTATATTTACAAAAATTATAAATTTACATCATAAAATAAAATTAGTTTTTTATTATTTAAAAAAATAAATAAATTAGATTTTTACAAAATTAGGGTTTGTTTAGAAAATATTTTTTAGGGTTTTATTTATGATATACAAATCAATTAATTAAATAGTACATATATACATTTTATAATTTAAATAAATATATAATAATAAAAATTAATTTTTGGAATTTAGAAAACATATATATCTTATAATTTAGAAAATATAATATTTATATTATATAATTTAGAAATATGCTTTACTATAATATAGAAAATAGGAAATAAAAGAAAATAGAAAAATCAAAAAAAAACTGGACCTGGGATTTGAACCCAGGTCTCTAACCTGATCATTGGAGAGGCTTGCCAACTGGGCTGCGTGCTGCTGTTGCAAGAAAGAGGAACTCCCAATTGTTTTGTTCTTTAACTTTGAAAAATCAGAAAAATAGTGAACAAGCAAAAAGGCCTGGGGGAGGATTGAACCCAGGACCTTTTCAAACACACAAACGCACGCATGACCATCCGGCTGGGTGAGCCAATCTGTTTATAAACCAACAACAATTCATAATATATAATAATCAATGCATAAATGAGAAAAAACCAAAATTATTTGTCACGGCCAGGATTCGATCCCCTGCCCTTTCAGTCAAACGCATGCGTGCTTTTCCATTGGGCCAAGCGTTGGCTTGTGATAATGGACCAACAACATTGCATAAAATATTTTAACCAATATTTGAATTTTTGCTGAGCGCGCCAACTAGCTTCTTCTTCTCCAAATTTCCTGCGAAATTTCATGCAACTTTACCTGCGAAATCTCCTGCGTGTTCTTCAATGTTTTGAACCTGCGAAAACCAAACACCCACAAAACAATATCGATTCATGTAATTAATTAGTGTTTTATGATCCTCACAGACCATACAACATTCCTATGTTCTCAAAATTCATTTATATTTAATGAATCGAAGAACCCTAATTTGAAGGTCCAAACCCTAATCATGGCCGAATCCATTCTAGGCAGTGAAGCTTTAGTTTAATGATCCAGAAACAATCTACACAACATCACAAACAAGATTATACAACCAAAATTCATTAATATGCAGCAAATTAATGGAATCGAAAAAAATATTTTCAAGAGCAAGCAAGCTGCGGGTTAAGCAATTTAGCATGATTTTGATGCGTATGAGTGATGGTTCATGATCAAGGATGTCCAAGGAGGCTTGCTATGTTCTTGTTTTACCTTCTAGAGCCCTGGAATTCAAAATCCGAATGTGAGTTTTTGGAGGATTTTTCAATTTGTGAAACTTACTTTGGAGGCAGAGAATTCGTCCTTTTGTGATTGCAATGAGTTATGTACTTATAGGTGATTGAATTTAGGTCATAAAATTGAATGGTTGTGTGGAAGAATTGATATGAAAAGATTCAAGTTGATCATGCCTTGAAAATCAAATATTCTTGTATTACGGCTTACTATTTTTGGACAAATCTTATGATTTCATTCCTCTTCAATTCCAATCAACATTTAAGACATTCTAGAAACTCAATCTTCATCAAATATTACATTTTCATATTTTATTTTTATTTAAAATGATTTTTAATGAATTAAATCAAAATAAATAAAAATAAAATAATAAAAATTCTGATTTTTAATGGTTTGGGTCGTGCATGAAGTCAATGTATGGATTGGGTCATCATTTGGCAAGCCCATTTGGAAGAAATTGGTTTTAGACCTCCTTTTTCATCATGAACCAACTCAAAATTTCCCAACTTTGCAAGGGCACCTATCCTTCAATTTTAATGCTATAAGGGTGTTCTTGGACATTTTGGAAAGCTTGAAGAGTCCTCTAACCAACCCCACTGGTTTCATGTCCATATCATTTACCAATCTCAAGTTATGCCCTTTTGAAGTTGTTGACTTTTTGTTGACTTTTGAAATGACCTATAATGTCTTAGCTCATACCTTCCAAATGAAGCATTTTTGGGCTTGGCTTGTGAGACACAAAGTTGTAGAGAATTCAATTTCCTTAAAAATGAGCTTTGGATGGAGACTTGGTGATGAAGTATATGAAAGTTATGGCTGGTCAAAGTTCAGTTGACTTTTACTAAGGAAACCCTAATTTAGAAACTCCTGATTCTTGATGATCTGAAATCTCCTTGATGAATCATGATCAACCCTTGATCAAATGATGAATTTTACTTCATATAATTGATGTTGGCAAAAATTCATGAAGTTTGACTTTGGTTTGACCACAGTTGACCTCAGTTTGACTTTTTAACTGCTTTGACTGATTTTGACCTATCTGATCATCTGACTGAGCAAATCTTTTGGGAAAGTCTTGAAACTTGACATGGGGATTCTTACACACATATAAGATGTTATGAAGCTCACTTGAAGTCTTGGAAGTCCATTTAGCCTGATTAAAGTCAAAACCCTAGTTTTGGATGCACTGCATAGGAGATGCATTGTCTGAGGGAATTGCCAACTCTTCTGACCAATTGTGAACCTTGTGAACCTTGTGAACCATCATAAAATGTCTTGTGAACCTCATGGGAGGTATTGAAAGCATTGGGAAACTTGTGAACCTTGTGAACCTTCATAAAGTGACTTGTAGACTTCATGAACCTCATGAAAGGTCTGGTAAGTGTTGATAAACTTGTGAACCTTGTGAACCTTCATGAAGTGACTTGTAGACTTCATGAACATCATGAAAGGTCTGGTAAGTGTTGATAAACTTGTGAACCTTGTGAACCTTCATGAAGTGACTTGTAGACTTCATGAACCTCATGGAAGGTCTTGAAAGCATTGTGAATCTTGTGAACCTTGTGAACCTTCATAAAGTGACTTGTAGACTTCATGAACCTCATGAAAGGTCTTGAAAGTGTTGAGAAACTTGTGAACCTTGTGAACCTTCTTAGAACACAAAGTCTTGTATTGTGAGGGCAAATTTTGGGGTGCAACAGCTGCCCCTGTTCAATTTTCTGAAACCTGAGGGGTTAGATTGGTATATTTGCCAGTCGTGACCTGGAAGGTTGAAGGGGATTGAACACAAAAGCCCAAAAATTTGCACTCACCAGTGCATAGAGTGATATTGATGGTTGGTTGTATATGCTTGAGTGGGCTTAAAGATGCCACTTGGAAGAACTGGAGATGGGCTTAGAGATGCCATCTAAAGAACTGGATGTGATGATAGCTTTGTGTTGATACTGGATTTCAGTACTAGGTCTTCGTATAGGCCGTCTCTGAATCGTTTATCCTTTGAATTTGTTGAATAGACCAGTAGAAATAAATCTTCGTGACGATTATCTCTTTTGGAAATATCTTGGATTAGGGAATAGATCTTCTTACAGACCGTTTGCCTACTCTCCAAGGTCAAAAGAACGTCAGGATTTGTTCTTCTGAAAAATATCTTGAACCAGGGAATGGATCTTTGTACAGACCGTTTGCCTGCTATTCAAGGGCCACTAGATTAGATCTTCTGAAAGTATCTTGAACCAGGGAATGGATCTTTGTACAGATCGTTTGCCTGCTATTCAAGATCAGCTAGATGAAATCTTCTGAAAATATCCTGGATTAGGGAATGGATCTTCTTACAGACCGTTTGCCTACTCTCCGAGGAAAAAAAGTGTCAGGATCAAGTCTCCTGAAAATATCCTGGATTAGGGAATGGATCTTTGTACAGACCGTTTGCCTACTCTCCGAGGAAATAGATTAAATCTTCTGAAAATATCTTGAACCAGGGAATGGATCTTTGTACAGATCGTTTGCCTGCTATTCAAGACCAGATAGATGAAATCTTCTGGAAATATCCTGGATTAGGGAATGGATCTTTTTACAGACCGTTTGCCTACTCTCCGAGGACATCTTGAGTAATGTATGGATCATTTCTGACCCTTTGTGAATTGTTGATATTGTTTTATCTGCATATAACTATCCTGCAAGGAGAATGTTAGTTTATGCAATATGTATGCATGCATAGTGTGATGCACCTAAGTAAATGTATTATGTATCTATGGATATGTATGTTATGGTATGATATAAATGATGTATGTATGATACGATGCTGCCGGAAGAGTCTGGATGTCTTCGTATAACAACTGCTGGCCAGGGAAAATAAATCCCGATTCGTTGTTGAGGAATATGAGGATCTTGTTCCCGTCTTGTTTGATAATAAGGTATACATAACCTTCCGTATGCTGGGGATAACAAGGTATATATAACCTTTGTCTTCGTTTGATAGTAGGGTAGATATAACCTCCCGTCTTCGTTTGATAGTAGGATAGATATAACCTCCCATCTTCGTTCGTCGTACTCTTATTGGAAAGTAAATTCCCGAATATCCGTATGAGGATAAAAGAGATGGATATAAATTCCAAGGGAGACATGACTTTATGAAGATGGATTTGTCCTACTGAGAGTTTTGTAACTGTCTTGTAGAGATGAACCGACGAAGCTTCGTTGAAATCCTTCCCTCGTTCGTCCTTAGTAAATACTATTACTGCATTTTCATACATTTCTGGTAAACATCAATCATATTAAGCACACATGCATTCAAGCCCAACTAATGGACGTTTCGCTTATGTAAAATAGGGTAAAAGTAAATCTGGATTCAGAGGGAAAAGTAAAGCTGAACTTGAGAACAGAAACGTTTCAACTTCGAGAGTGTATAACCAATTGGATTTGGAGCTCCTGAAATTTTTAACTTTCCTGAATACCTTCCCCGAAATCCTCATAGCTGGATCTGAAGACATGATACTGACACCATCTGATACTACTGGCGTAGACAATTAATTTCCATCATGGTTTCAGTTGAGAATCCAATATCAAGGTAATACAACGAGAGGAATGTGTCTTCAAATTGTGATGGACCATATGCGCTCCGGGTATTAGATTTGAAGAGAAAGCATTGCCCCTTGGTTGAGGATGAATTATACCATGATGGAAGTATCTGAATGTAGTTACCTCAAGAGAAATAAACAGAGTGCTCCACAATAATATGTTTCTGACATCATGAAACTCACATATATGAGGAGAGCTGCCTCTGGCTATTAAGCATTGTTGAATCTGGACCTGATTGCCCTGAATGAATTGAACAGTAACTTGGTATGCCCCCTTGATTAGGAAACAATGACCATGCCCCTGGCATTAGGAATTCTGTAATGTTACCCTTGGCACTTCAGATAGATGAGGAGATCTGCCTCTGGCTGTTTAAACATAGTTGAATCTTGTCCTGATTGCCCCAAATGAGTTAGGCAGTATCATGGCCTGCCCCCTTGATTGGGAGATAATGACTATGCCCCTTTGTATACATGGGCTTTCATCCAGGAAGCAACTTTGTTTATCAGAAAGACTTTGATTTATTGAACATTCATCCTGTAAGTTTCTCTGTTTATCATACACTCAGGTATATGCAAACAAATATACGCAAAAATGCAATGCTTATGTCTGTCTTGAAGTTTTTGAAAAAGAGTTATTTTAGAAAAAACAATTTTTATGAAAACTGTGATATTAACTCAAGTTTTATAATAAGCCCTAAAGGAGTCAGGATACCTTTTTGTAGCAGTACGCTTTCAAACTAACCATGCTTCAGTTAGGACTTTTAAAGGGTTATAACGTGGCCTGGTTCACGGTTTAAGAAACAAAGGATAAAGGCTCAAATTTTATTTGTACCCAACCCATTCTCCATGATGTTCTTCAGTCCTATACTCAGTTAACTTATGCATTGAGGCTCAAATGAGTTTGGAATTGTAACACTGACATTTGTGATGGTTCAGAAACTCTAAATTTATTTGAACATTCAGTCATCTTTCTTTGTTGAGGATTCATAGTGACCTCTTTTTTTCTTTTGACTTTGTTATCCCTTCTTTTTGCCTGAACTGTTTATTTCAAAGTTACAGTCAGCGGGATGTCTTAAATTTTTTTTTACTAAGTCTCCTTCATAGGTTTTGACTTAGTGGGTTTTTCTTTTTGCTGGATATTGACTGTCAGGTTTCATGATTATAGAGAACCATCATTAGTTGTGTACAACACAAATAATTGGCATATTTGAGTTAACCGAGTAACTACCCTGCCCCGGGTTATGAATAAAGGTTTTGATTTGTGCGAGAATAAAAACTCCTACTTCATAGGCTCAAAAGGGTTGACTAGGGATTAACTTCCTTATATCTCCACTGTTTAGGAATTGAAACAATGCCTGTACATCGTCAGCATAGTCTGTTCAAAAGCATACTGCCTAATATTATGGTATTGTTTTCGTCATCCTCCCTCTACAGGCTTATAGCTTTATCAGGAGTTAAATATCACAAAATAGAAATATGAAGCATAGTTCAAAATATAGTGAAACGAATGGATTAATTCAAGACAAACATATGCAATGGATTAATGAAAACAAAAGTTTAACATAATAATAAGTGTTCAAACAAATAAAAGAAATTACAAATGAAAATTCAAATGTTCTCAAAGTCTCTTCCTCTAAACTTGTCACTCCAGTTATCTGGAAACTTTGATGCTTGATGGACGATAGAAGAACTCAACCTGGCCTTCTGGAGTAACCTCAAGTATTCCTTCGTCGATTAGGTCTTGAATCTTATTCTTCAATGCCCAACAGTTATTAGTGTCATGACCAGGACAGTCGGAGTGATACATACACCTTGCCTTGGGATTATAGCAAGGAGAAGAGGTGTTAGGATTTTTAGGAGAATTTTCCAAGGAAATCAACTTCATCTCCAACAGGCATTGCAAAACTTGTGACATTGGTGTGCTGGACCGGATGAACTGTCTTCTACATTCCTTGTATAGAAGTGGATTAACCTTACCAGGCCTTCTTTCTTCCATTGAAGGATGATCAGTAGTAGCATGTCTCTTTCCTTCTCTTATCCTTACTTTCCTTTCAGCCAAGTCAGTTTGTTTCAACGGAGGTTGACTGATGATTAGATTCCCAACTCTGTTATGCCGAAACTCATTGACAAAGCTTCTCAGTTCTTCTTGCCCCTGGGCCAAACTCTGGATAAGAGCCATTTGGCCATTCATCTGGATCCTCATCTCTACCATCTCAGCTTGTAGTTGTTTCAGCTGATCTTCCTTGTTGTCCTCAGGATTCTTCTTCTTAGCCAGCAGTGTCTTCAATTCATCCTGCCCCTTGGTCAGGTTCAGGATCAGCTCTTGGAACTGTGCATTTTGTGCCTGGAGATCCTTAACTGTTTGTTCAAGAGCCATTGCTGAAATAAACAGCGAGAAGATGAGAAACCCGTGCACAATTATAAACCTGTGATGCAATGATATGATATGTGAATGCATATGCAATGTTTTCAAGGACCGCAGGATTTAAATTTGCTTAAACAAACAAGATGGTAAACTTTTATTAGTAGTAAACTTGTTTGCCCCTTGGGCTTACAATCAAAATGAATACAAAAAATGGGGTTTTAAGTCTCCCATGGACGTTTCCTCTTTGTGTTGAGGTATGAGTTGAGATTCCGCTCCTCGTGAAGTTGCTTTGTTAGTTCCAGGATTCTTTCCTGGCTTACTTTGTAATGAGCCTCGAAAGTATCTCTTTGCTCCTTCAACTGGATCCAGGACCTCTGTAAGTCTTCCATGTCAGTAGGCATGTCTGGGTGAAGGATGGTATAGGAAGTATCCCCTTCAGTAACAGGTTCCATGGTAACTGGCAGGATAGCAGGATATGGCATCATGAGAGTCTGAGCACGAGATCGTACCCATCTGAGATAAGCTTCCATAGGAATAGTGTACTTAGGCTCCAGTGTCTTGCTGTCAACCCTATTTACTTTTCCCCAGGCTCGTATGAATCTCTGACGGTAACCTTGAAGATCGTTGTCGTAGTCAAACACAATGCCCTGAATCAACATGTCATGTGGACCATCACTCCGAGCGTAACCAAACTGTCGTAAAGCTAGGGAGGGGTTGTAGGTGATGCCTCCTCTTATTCCTAGAAGTGGCACATTAGGGAACTCCCCACAACGGTCAATGATGGTGACATTCTCCATAGATCTGGAGCACCAATGGATATCTGAGTGAGAAAGTGACATGATCCTCTTGGACCATCTGAACCCTTGCTCATTCTTCATTACTGAGCGAGGAAGGTGAGAAATAAACCACCTAGAAAGCAAAGGTATGCAACACATCAAAGTTCCTCTTGCCCTTGTAGTACGGGTGTGAAGAGAATGTAGGATGTCTCCCAGCAATGTAGGCACTGGATTGTGACTCAGGAAAATGTTGATGGCATGAACATCTATGAACTGATCTGGATTGGGAACAATACTAAGCCATAAATCAGCAAGGCTAAGATCTCCTCAAAAGCATCATAGCTCATGGCCTTCAAGAACATTTGAGCTTTATCCATTAATACCTTAGCAAGAATACCCTTGACTCCACTTCTGGTTTCTAGAACAATGTCAGACTTCTTCAGATGTAGAGCTGCAACAATAACCTCTGGTTTGAGCTCCTTCTCCAAGCCTGTGAAGGGTCCTTGATCAAGAACAGGTATACCCAGAAGTTTAGAGAATTCCTCCATGGTTGGAACCAGCTGGTAGTCAGGGAATGTAAAACAGTGATGCTTAGGGTCAAAGAACTGAAACAGCACACTCATCATGTCTTCATTGAACCCTGAAGTGACTAGATCCAATAGGTGACCATGTCTCTTGATGAACTGGGAATGATCAGACACTTGAGAAACCAACTCTTTAAGCTTAGCAGGTATGCCCACAAAGTTGATCCTGATAGTGTTTCTACGAGCAGAAGCCATGACCTGCAACAAAGAACAAAGATAAATCCTTTGGTCCTTGAAATGGTTAGAGAAAATGCTATGCTTATGATGCATGATGATGTCATGATGTTGTGCTCAATCACAAACATGTGGCACACACAAACAAGTCACACAATAGCCCTAGGTTTAAAGGCTTGCATGAGGTTCAAAGGTAAGTACCCTCCCCTGAAGTTAGTTGGTTCATCCTGTCCTATAAAAGTAACCATGTTCTAAAGGATCTTAATATCATTGATCCTTCACAAGGGTGGTTGTTCAGTAGGCAACTTACTTGCCAACCAAAACCCTCCAAGTTTAGAATCTCAATGAGCGTAGTATCGAGTGTCAACCAACTTCAGTCTGCACCAAAGCCGGTTACCTCACTACTTTCTAAAGGCCGAGATGGGATAACTAGGGTTCTAAAAGTTAGTTAATGCATTGACAACATATGGCAACCTCATATTATCCTCAACTTGACTTAAGGAACATAAGCACCAACCAAGAAGTCGCACTAACTATGGCCACCAGATCAACCGTATCGATATACGTCGTACAGTTTCCTTGGTCTATTGCCATTTACCTAAGGTACACTAGATCCGGGTTAGGACCTTTCACACATAAGAGCACCCCAACAAGATAATATAAAACAAACAAGGCAAACAATTTAAAGTGATCTTAATTCCTAAGGGTACCCCTCTTAAATTTAAGTCCCCAGCAGAGTCGCCAGTTCTGTAACACGGTGGGAGAACTGACTTTAGTTATGTTGCGGATAGCAAGAGTCGCCACCGACTTTTATTTTATCCAAAGGAAAGGCATAAAAGAACAGGAAAGACCTTTAAAAGATTTTTGGGTCCGGGGGGTAGGTTATGTAAAGGGAAGGTGTTAGCACCCTTTACATCCATGGTTATCCATGGGCTCTTAGTTACTTAGCTCACTTTGAATTGTTTTTGAAAATGTGAAGTGTGTGAATAGAAAATTTTCATAAGAGTTAATAATGATCCATGTACGGATGCGTAAAAACTTGTGTTTGAAAATTTGTTTGAAATTTGTAAAGTGTTTGAAAAGTTTTGAATGAAGTGAGCAAGCAACTATGAGGTACCTACCCTAAAGTTTAAGTCTTTCTGTTCTTTATCCTTTAAGTGGTAAGACTATCCCTATTATTAAGGAATAGGTAGTCATTACCTTGGATGTAAGGGACATATGAGGGACATCTGTTTAGTGAAGGCAACTGTGGGGTGTATTAAGCAATTTTGGAGGGACTGTCATCATTATTCGAAAAGGGACTTGATCTTTATGAAAGGCAACCATTAGGGACTTGATGACTTTATTTTGAGGGACTTGCTTTATACACCCCACTTGACCCTTTTGAATAGGCAACAATAAGAGGCAACCCTAGAAAGTGAGATGGCGATTAAAAATCGACTTACGTGTGTGAGTGTTTAATTTTATTTATCTTTAATTAAAATGATCTAAATTTGATTTTTAAATATAAATACATGTTTACACTCCCTAAATTACTAACCATAGCATATAAATTAAATAAATTAAATATTTACAAAAATTACACCAAGAAGCAATTACATAATAATTATAATAAGCAATTAAAATAAAGAGCAAATAAATAAATATAAATAATAAGCAAAAATGAATAAATAGGCAATAATAAATATAATAGGGGTTAGTAAGAATTAAAATAAAAAATAAGATTAGTGAAATCATAATAATAAGCATAATTAAAAAATAAAGGGACTATTAATAATATGGTTAGTAATAATAACAATAAATGAAATAAATAGAATTAGCAACAATATTATAACATGATGAAAATAATAAACACAAAAATTAGATTTTTAATATATAGACATTTATTTAGAAATAAGAACAATTAAATAATTATTGTAACATTTTAATTTATGTACAAATTTTTAAATTATTTTTAAACATAATATAATTACAAAATTTAATTATTATAGATTTAATTATTTCTAAACACATATTAAAAATTATTTATATATAACAAATTAGAAAAAAAATATTTACATATTATATGGAGAAAATAAGTTATAATTATATTTAAAGATTATATTTACAAAAATTAATCATATTTACAAAATTTTATATTAAATATTATATTTACAAAAATTATAAATTTACATCATAAAATAAAATTAGTTTTTTATTATTTAAAAAAATAAATAAATTAGATTTTTACAAAATTAGGGTTTGTTTAGAAAATATTTTTTAGGGTTTTATTTATGATATACAAATCAATTAATTAAATAGTACATATATACATTTTATAATTTAAATAAATATATAATAATAAAAATTAATTTTTGGAATTTAGAAAACATATATATCTTATAATTTAGAAAATATAATATTTATATTATATAATTTAGAAATATGCTTTACTATAATATAGAAAATAGGAAATAAAAGAAAATAGAAAAATAAAAAAAAACTGGACCTGGGATTTGAACCCAGGTCTCTAACCTGATCATTGGAGAGGCTTGCCAACTGGGCTGCGTGCTGCTGTTGCAAGAAAGAGGAACTCCCAATTGTTTTGTTCTTTAACTTTGAAAAATCAGAAAAATAGTGAACAAGCAAAAAGGCCTGGGGGAGGATTGAACCCAGGACCTTTTCAAACACACAAACGCACGCATGACCATCCGGCTGGGTGAGCCAATCTGTTTATAAACCAACAACAATTCATAATATATAATAATCAATGCATAAATGAGAAAAAACCAAAATTATTTGTCACGGCCAGGATTCGATCCCCTGCCCTTTCAGTCAAACGCATGCGTGCTTTTCCATTGGGCCAAGCGTTGGCTTGTGATAATGGACCAACAACATTGCATAAAATATTTTAACCAATATTTGAATTTTTGCTGAGCGCGCCAACTAGCTTCTTCTTCTCCAAATTTCCTGCGAAATTTCATGCAACTTTACCTGCGAAATCTCCTGCGTGTTCTTCAATGTTTTGAACCTGCGAAAACCAAACACCCACAAAACAGTATCGATTCATGTAATTAATTAGTGTTTTATGATCCTCACAGTCCATACAACATTCCTATGTTCTCAAAATTCATTTATATTTAATGAATCGAAGAACCCTAATTTGAAGGTCCAAACCCTAATCATGGCCGAATCCATTCTAGGCAGTGAAGCTTTAGTTTAATGATCCAGAAACAATCTACACAACATCACAAACAAGATTATACAACCAAAATTCATTAATATGCAGCAAATTAATGGAATCGAAAAAAATATTTTCAAGAGCAAGCAAGCTGCGGGTTAAGCAATTTAGCATGATTTTGATGCGTATGAGTGATGGTTCATGATCAAGGATGTCCAAGGAGGCTTGCTATGTTCTTGTTTTACCTTCTAGAGCCCTGGAATTCAAAATCCGAATGTGAGTTTTTGGAGGATTTTTCAATTTGTGAAACTTACTTTGGAGGCAGAGAATTCGTCCTTTTGTGATTGCAATGAGTTATGTACTTATAGGTGATTGAATTTAGGTCATAAAATTGAATGGTTGTGTGGAAGAATTGATATGAAAAGATTCAAGTTGATCATGCCTTGAAAATCAAATATTCTTGTATTACGGCTTACTATTTTTGGACAAATCTTATGATTTCATTCCTCTTCAATTCCAATCAACATTTAAGACATTCTAGAAACTCAATCTTCATCAAATATTACATTTTCATATTTTATTTTTATTTAAAATGATTTTTAATGAATTAAATCAAAATAAATAAAAATAAAATAATAAAAATTCTGATTTTTAATGGTTTGGGTCGTGCATGAAGTCAATGTATGGATTGGGTCATCATTTGGCAAGCCCATTTGGAAGAAATTGGTTTTAGACCTCCTTTTTCATCATGAACCAACTCAAAATTTCCCAACTTTGCAAGGGCACCTATCCTTCAATTTTAATGCTATAAGGGTGTTCTTGGACATTTTGGAAAGCTTGAAGAGTCCTCTAACCAACCCCACTGGTTTCATGTCCATATCATTTACCAATCTCAAGTTATGCCCTTTTGAAGTTGTTGACTTTTTGTTGACTTTTGAAATGACCTATAATGTCTTAGCTCATACCTTCCAAATGAAGCATTTTTGGGCTTGGCTTGTGAGACACAAAGTTGTAGAGAATTCAATTTCCTTAAAAATGAGCTTTGGATGGAGACTTGGTGATGAAGTATATGAAAGTTATGGCTGGTCAAAGTTCAGTTGACTTTTACTAAGGAAACCCTAATTTAGAAACTCCTGATTCTTGATGATCTGAAATCTCCTTGATGAATCATGATCAACCCTTGATCAAATGATGAATTTTACTTCATATACTTGATGTTGGCAAAAATTCATGAAGTTTGACTTTGGTTTGACCACAGTTGACCTCAGTTTGACTTTTTAACTGCTTTGACTGATTTTGACCTATCTGATCATCTGACTGAGCAAATCTTTTGGGAAAGTCTTGAAACTTGACATGGGGATTCTTACACACATATAAGATGTTATGAAGCTCACTTGAAGTCTTGGAAGTCCATTTATCCTGATTAAAGTCAAAACCCTAGTTTTGGATGCACTGCATAGGAGATGCATTGTCTGAGGGAATTGCCAACTCTTCTGACCAATTGTGAACCTTGTGAACCTTGTGAACCATCATAAAATGTCTTGTGAACCTCATGGGAGGTATTGAAAGCATTGGGAAACTTGTGAACCTTGTGAACCTTCATAAAGTGACTTGTAGACTTCATGAACCTCATGAAAGGTCTGGTAAGTGTTGATAAACTTATGAACCTTGTGAACCTTCATGAAGTGACTTGTAGACTTCATGAACCTCATGAAAGGTCTGGTAAGTGTTGATAAACTTGTGAACCTTGTGAACCTTCATGAAGTGACTTGTAGACTTCATGAACCTCATGGAAGGTCTTGAAAGCATTGTGAATCTTGTGAACCTTGTGAACCTTCATAAAGTGACTTGTAGACTTCATGAACCTCATGAAAGGTCTTGAAAGTGTTGAGAAACTTGTGAACCTTGTGAACCTTCTTAGAACACAAAGTCTTGTATTGTGAGGGCAAATTTTGGGGTGCAACAGCTGCCCCTGTTCAATTTTCTGAAACCTGAGGGGTTAGATTGGTATATTTGCCAGTCGTGACCTGGAAGGTTGAAGGGGATTGAACACAAAAGCCCAAAAATTTGCACTCACCAGTGCATAGAGTGATATTGATGGTTGGTTGTATATGCTTGAGTGGGCTTAAAGATGCCACTTGGAAGAACTGGAGATGGGCTTAGAGATGCCATCTAAAGAACTGGATGTGATGATAGCTTTGTGTTGATACTGGATTTCAGTACTAGGTCTTCGTATAGGCCGTCTCTGAATCGTTTATCCTTTGAATTTGTTGAATAGACCAGTAGAAATAAATCTTCGTGACGATTATCTCTTTTGGAAATATCTTGGATTAGGGAATAGATCTTCTTACAGACCGTTTGCCTACTCTCCAAGGTCAAAAGAACGTCAGGATTTGTTCTTCTGAAAAATATCTTGAACCAGGGAATGGATCTTTGTACAGACCGTTTGCCTGCTATTCAAGGGCCACTAGATTAGATCTTCTGAAAGTATCTTGAACCAGGGAATGGATCTTTGTACAGATCGTTTGCCTGCTATTCAAGATCAGCTAGATGAAATCTTCTGAAAATATCCTGGATTAGGGAATGGATCTTCTTACAGACCGTTTGCCTACTCTCTGAGGAAAAAAAGTGTCAGGATCAAGTCTCCTGAAAATATCCTGGATTAGGGAATGGATCTTTGTACAGACCGTTTGCCTACTCTCCGAGGAAATAGATTAAATCTTCTGAAAATATCTTGAACCAGGGAATGGATCTTTGTACAAATCGTTTGCCTGCTATTCAAGACCAGATAGATGAAATCTTCTGGAAATATCCTGGATTAGGGAATGGATCTTTTTACAGACCGTTTGCCTACTCTCCGAGGACATCTTGAGTAATGTATGGATCATTTCTGACCCTTTGTGAATTGTTGATATTGTTTTATCTGCATATAACTATCCTGCAAGGAGAATGTTAGTTTATGCAATATGTATGCATGCATAGTGTGATGCACCTAAGTAAATGTATTATGTATCTATGGATATGTATGTTATGGTATGATATAAATGATGTATGTATGATACGATGCTGCCGGAAGAGTCTGGATGTCTTCGTATAACAACTGCTGGCCAGGGAAAATAAATCCCGATTCGTTGTTGAGGAATATGAGGATCTTGTTCCCGTCTTGTTTGATAATAAGGTATACATAACCTTCCGTATGCTGGGGATAACAAGGTATATATAACCTTTGTCTTCGTTTGATAGTAGGGTAGATATAACCTCCCGTCTTCGTTTGATAGTAGGATAGATATAACCTCCCATCTTCGTTCGTCGTACTCTTATTGGAAAGTAAATTCCCGAATATCCGTATGAGGATAAAAGAGATGGATATAAATTCCAAGGGAGACATGACTTTATGAAGATGGATTTGTCCTACTGAGAGTTTTGTAACTGTCTTGTAGAGATGAACCGACGAAGCTTCGTTGAAATCCTTCCCTCGTTCGTCCTTAGTAAATACTATTACTGCATTTTCATGCATTTCTGGTAAACATCAATCATATTAAGCACACATGCATTCAAGCCCAACTAATGGACGTTTCGCTTATGTAAAATAGGGTAAAAGTAAATCTGGATTCAGAGGGAAAAGTAAAGCTGAACTTGAGAACAGAAACGTTTCAACTTCGAGAGTGTATAACCAATTGGATTTGGAGCTCCTGAAATTTTTAACTTTCCTGAATACCTTCCCCGAAATCCTCATAGCTGGATCTGAAGACATGATACTGACACCATCTGATACTACTGGCGTAGACAATTAATTTCCATCATGGTTTCAGTTGAGAATCCAATATCAAGGTAATACAACGAGAGGAATGTGTCTTCAAATTGTGATGGACCATATGCGCTCCGGGTATTAGATTTGAAGAGAAAGCATTGCCCCTTGGTTGAGGATGAATTATACCATGATGGAAGTATCTGAATGTAGTTACCTCAAGAGAAATAAACAGAGTGCTCCACAATAATATGTTTCTGACATCATGAAACTCACATATATGAGGAGAGCTGCCTCTGGCTATTAAGCATTGTTGAATCTGGACCTGATTGCCCTGAATGAATTGAACAGTAACTTGGTATGCCCCCTTGATTAGGAAACAATGACCATGCCCCTGGCATTAGGAATTCTGTAATGTTACCCTTGGCACTTCAGATAGATGAGAAGATCTGCCTCTGGCTGTTTAAACATAGTTGAATCTTGTCCTGATTGCCCCAAATGAGTTAGGCAGTATCATGGCCTGCCCCCTTGATTGGGAGATAATGACTATGCCCCTTTGTATACATGGGCTTTCATCCAGGAAGCAACTTTGTTTATCAGAAAGACTTTGATTTATTGAACATTCATCCTGTAAGTTTCTCTGTTTATCATACACTCAGGTATATGCAAACAAATATACGCAAAAATGCAATGCTTATGTCTGTCTTGAAGTTTTTGAAAAAGAGTTATTTTAGAAAAAACAATTTTTATGAAAACTGTGATATTAACTCAAGTTTTATAATAAGCCCTAAAGGAGTCAGGATACCTTTTTGTAGCAGTACGCTTTCAAACTAACCATGCTTCAGTTAGGACTTTTAAAGGGTTATAACGTGGCCTGGTTCACGGTTTAAGAAACAAAGGATAAAGGCTCAAATTTTATTTGTACCCAACCCATTCTCCATGATGTTCTACAGTCCTATACTCAGTTAACTTATGCATTGAGGCTCAAATGAGTTTGGAATTGTAACACTGACATTTGTGATGGTTCAGAAACTCTAAATTTATTTGAACATTCAGTCATCTTTCTTTGTTGAGGATTCATAGTGACCTCTTTTTTTCTTTTGACTTTGTTATCCCTTCTTTTTGCCTGAACTGTTTATTTCAAAGTTACAGTCAGCGGGATGTCTTAAATTTTTTTTTACTAAGTCTCCTTCATAGGTTTTGACTTAGTGGGTTTTTCTTTTTGCTGGATATTGACTGTCAGGTTTCATGATTATAGAGAACCATCATTAGTTGTGTACAACACAAATAATTGGCATATTTGAGTTAACCGAGTAACTACCCTGCCCCGGGTTATGAATAAAGGTTTTGATTTGTGCGAGAATAAAAACTCCTACTTCATAGGCTCAAAAGGGTTGACTAGGGATTAACTTCCTTATATCTCCACTGTTTAGGAATTGAAACAATGCCTGTACATCGTCAGCATAGTCTGTTCAAAAGCATACTGCCTAATATTATGGTATTGTTTTCGTCATCCTCCCTCTACAGGCTTATAGCTTTATCAGGAGTTAAATATCACAAAATAGAAATATGAAGCATAGTTCAAAATATAGTGAAACGAATGGATTAATTCAAGACAAACATATGCAATGGATTAATGAAAACAAAAGTTTAACATAATAATAAGTGTTCAAACAAATAAAAGAAATTACAAATGAAAATTCAAATGTTCTCAAAGTCTCTTCCTCTAAACTTGTCACTCCAGTTATCTGGAAACTTTGATGCTTGATGGACGATAGAAGAACTCAACCTGGCCTTCTGGAGTAACCTCAAGTATTCCTTCGTCGATTAGGTCTTGAATCTTATTCTTCAATGCCCAACAGTTATTAGTGTCATGACCAGGACAGTCGGAGTGATACATACACATTGCCTTGGGATTATAGCGAGGAGAAGAGGTGTTAGGATTTTTAGGAGAATTTTCCAAGGAAATCAACTTCATCTCCAACAGGCATTGCAAAACTTGTGACATTGGTGTGCTGGACCGGATGAACTGTCTTCTACATTCCTTGTATAGAAGTGGATTAACCTTACCAGGCCTTCTTTCTTCCATTGAAGGATGATCAGTAGTAGCATGCCTCTTTCCTTCTCTTATCCTTACTTTCCTTTCAGCCAAGTCAGTTTGTTTCAACGGAGGTTGACTGATGATTAGATTCCCAACTCTGTTATGCCGAAACTCATTGACAAAGCTTCTCAGTTCTTCTTGCCCCTGGGCCAAACTCTGGATAAGAGCCATTTGGCCATTCATCTGGATCCTCATCTCTACCATCTCAGCTTGTAGTTGTTTCAGCTGATCTTCCTTGTTGTCCTCAGGATTCTTCTTCTTAGCCAGCAGTGTCTTCAATTCATCCTGCCCCTTGGTCAGGTTCAGGATCAGCTCTTGGAACTGTGCATTTTGTGCCTGGAGATCCTTAACTGTTTGTTCAAGAGCCATTGCTGAAATAAACAGCGAGAAGATGAGAAACCCGTGCACAATTATAAACCTGTGATGCAATGATATGATATGTGAATGCATATGCAATGTTTTCAAGGACCGCAGGATTTAAATTTGCTTAAACAAACAAGATGGTAAACTTTTATTAGTAGTAAACTTGTTTGCCCCTTGGGCTTACAATCAAAATGAATACAAAAAATGGGGTTTTAAGTCTCCCATGGACGTTTCCTCTTTGTGTTGAGGTATGAGTTGAGATTCCGCTCCTCGTGAAGTTGCTTTGTTAGTTCCAGGATTCTTTCCTGGCTTACTTTGTAATGAGCCTCGAAAGTATCTCTTTGCTCCTTCAACTGGATCCAGGACCTCTGTAAGTCTTCCATGTCAGTAGGCATGTCTGGGTGAAGGATGGTATAGGAAGTATCCCCTTCAGTAACAGGTTCCATGGTAACTGGCAGGATAGCAGGATATGGCATCATGAGAGTCTGAGCACGAGATCGTACCCATCTGAGATAAGCTTCCATAGGAATAGTGTACTTAGGCTCCAGTGTCTTGCTGTCAACCCTATTTACTTTTCCCCAGGCTCGTATGAATCTCTGACGGTAACCTTGAAGATCGTTGTCGTAGTCAAACACAATGCCCTGAATCAACATGTCATGTGGACCATCACTCCGAGCGTAACCAAACTGTCGTAAAGCTAGGGAGGGGTTGTAGGTGATGCCTCCTCTTATGCCTAGAAGTGGCACATTAGGGAACTCCCCACAACGGTCAATGATGGTGACATTCTCCATAGATCTGGAGCACCAATGGATATCTGAGTGAGAAAGTGACATGATCCTCTTGGACCATCTGAACCCTTGCTCATTCTTCATTACTGAGCGAGGAAGGTGAGAAATAAACCACCTAGAAAGCAAAGGTATGCAACACATCAAAGTTCCTCTTGCCCTTGTAGTACGGGTGTGAAGAGAATGTAGGATGTCTCCCAGCAATGTAGGCACTGGATTGTGACTCAGGAAAATGTTGATGGCATGAACATCTATGAACTGATCTGGATTGGGGAACAATACTAAGCCATAAATCAGCAAGGCTAAGATCTCCTCAAAAGCATCATAGCTCATGGCCTTCAAGAACATTTGAGCTTTATCCATTAATACCTTAGCAAGAATACCCTTGACTCCACTTCTGGTTTCTAGAACAATGTCAGACTTCTTCAGATGTAGAGCTGCAACAATAACCTCTGGTTTGAGCTCCTTCTCCAAGCCTGTGAAGGGTCCTTGATCAAGAACAGGTATACCCAGAAGTTTAGAGAATTCCTCCATGGTTGGAACCAGCTGGTAGTCAGGGAATGTAAAACAGTGATGCTTAGGGTCAAAGAACTGAAACAACACACTCATCATGTCTTCATTGAACCCTGAAGTGACTAGATCCAATAGGTGACCATGTCTCTTGATGAACTGGGAATGATCAGACACTTGAGAAACCAACTCTTTAAGCTTAGCAGGTATGCCCACAAAGTTGATCCTGATAGTGTTTCTACGAGCAGAAGCCATGACCTGCAACAAAGAACAAAGATAAATCCTTTGGTCCTTGAAATGGTTAGAGAAAATGCTATGCTTATGATGCATGATGATGTCATGATGTTGTGCTCAATCACAAACATGTGGCACACACAAACAAGTCACACAATAGCCCTAGGTTTAAAGGCTTGCATGAGGTTCAAAGGTAAGTACCCTCCCCTGAAGTTAGTTGGTTCATCCTGTCCTATAAAAGTAACCATGTTCTAAAGGATCTTAATATCATTGATCCTTCACAAGGGTGGTTGTTCAGTAGGCAACTTACTTGCCAACCAAAACCCTCCAAGTTTAGAATCTCAATGAGCGTAGTATCGAGTGTCAACCAACTTCAGTCTGCACCAAAGCCGGTTACCTCACTACTTTCTAAAGGCCGAGATGGGATAACTAGGGTTCTAAAAGTTAGTTAATGCATTGACAACATATGGCAACCTCATATTATCCTCAACTTGACTTAAGGAACATAAGCACCAACCAAGAAGTCGCACTAACTATGGCCACCAGATCAACCGTATCGATATACGTCGTACAGTTTCCTTGGTCTATTGCCATTTACCTAAGGTACACTAGATCCGGGTTAGGACCTTTCACACATAAGAGCACCCCAACAAGATAATATAAAACAAACAAGGCAAACAATTTAAAGTGATCTTAATTCCTAAGGGTACCCCTCTTAAATTTAAGTCCCCAGCAGAGTCGCCAGTTCTGTAACACGGTGGGAGAACTGACTTTAGTTATGTTGCGGATAGCAAGAGTCGCCACCGACTTTTATTTTATCCAAAGGAAAGGCATAAAAGAACAGGAAAGACCTTTAAAAGATTTTTGGGTCCGGGGGGTAGGTTATGTAAAGGGAAGGTGTTAGCACCCTTTACATCCATGGTTATCCATGGGCTCTTAGTTACTTAGCTCACTTTGAATTGTTTTTGAAAATGTGAAGTGTGTGAATAGAAAATTTTCATAAGAGTTAATAATGATCCATGTACGGATGCGTAAAAACTTGTGTTTGAAAATTTGTTTGAAATTTGTAAAGTGTTTGAAAAGTTTTGAATGAAGTGAGCAAGCAACTATGAGGTACCTACCCTAAAGTTTAAGTCTTTCTGTTCTTTATCCTTTAAGTGGTAAGACTATCCCTATTATTAAGGAATAGGTAGTCATTACCTTGGATGTAAGGGACATATGAGGGACATCTGTTTAGTGAAGGCAACTGTGGGGTGTATTAAGCAATTTTGGAGGGACTGTCATCATTATTCGAAAAGGGACTTGATCTTTATGAAAGGCAACCATTAGGGACTTGATGACTTTATTTTGAGGGACTTGCTTTATACACCCCACTTGACCCTTTTGAATAGGCAACAATAAGAGGCAACCCTAGAAAGTGAGATGGCGATTAAAAATCGACTTACGTGTGTGAGTGTTTAATTTTATTTATCTTTAATTAAAATGATCTAAATTTGATTTTTAAATATAAATACATGTTTACACTCCCTAAATTACTAACCATAGCATATAAATTAAATAAATTAAATATTTACAAAAATTACACCAAGAAGCAATTACATAATAATTATAATAAGCAATTAAAATAAAGAGCAAATAAATAAATATAAATAATAAGCAAAAATGAATAAATAGGCAATAATAAATATAATAGGGGTTAGTAAGAATTAAAATCAAAAATAAGATTAGTGAAATCATAATAATAAGCATAATTAAAAAATAAAGGGACTATTAATAATATGGTTAGTAATAATAACAATAAATGAAATAAATAGAATTAGCAACAATATTATAACATGATGAAAATAATAAACACAAAAATTAGATTTTTAATATATAGACATTTATTTAGAAATAAGAACAATTAAATAATTATTGTAACATTTTAATTTATGTACAAATTTTTAAATTATTTTTAAACATAATATAATTACAAAATTTAATTATTATAGATTTAATTATTTCTAAACACATATTAAAAATTATTTATATATAACAAATTAGAAAAAAAATATTTACATATTATATGGAGAAAATAAGTTATAATTATATTTAAAGATTATATTTACAAAAATTAATCATATTTACAAAATTTTATATTAAATATTATATTTACAAAAATTATAAATTTACATCATAAAATAAAATTAGTTTTTTATTATTTAAAAAAATAAATAAATTAGATTTTTACAAAATTAGGGTTTGTTTAGAAAATATTTTTTAGGGTTTTATTTATGATATACAAATCAATTAATTAAATAGTACATATATACATTTTATAATTTAAATAAATATATAATAATAAAAATTAATTTTTGGAATTTAGAAAACATATATATCTTATAATTTAGAAAATATAATATTTATATTATATAATTTAGAAATATGCTTTACTATAATATAGAAAATAGGAAATAAAAGAAAATAGAAAAATCAAAAAAAAACTGGACCTGGGATTTGAACCCAGGTCTCTAACCTGATCATTGGAGAGGCTTGCCAACTGGGCTGCGTGCTGCTGTTGCAAGAAAGAGGAACTCCCAATTGTTTTGTTCTTTAACTTTGAAAAATCAGAAAAATAGTGAACAAGCAAAAAGGCCTGGGGGAGGATTGAACCCAGGACCTTTTCAAACACACAAACGCACGCATGACCATCCGGCTGGGTGAGCCAATCTGTTTATAAACCAACAACAATTCATAATATATAATAATCAATGCATAAATGAGAAAAAACCAAAATTATTTGTCACGGCCAGGATTCGATCCCCTGCCCTTTCAGTCAAACGCATGCGTGCTTTTCCACTGGGCCAAGCGTTGGCTTGTGATAATGGACCAACAACATTGCATAAAATATTTTAACCAATATTTGAATTTTTGCTGAGCGCGCCAACTAGCTTCTTCTTCTCCAAATTTCCTGCGAAATTTCATGCAACTTTACCTGCGAAATCTCCTGCGTGTTCTTCAATGTTTTGAACCTGCGAAAACCAAACACCCACAAAACAGTATCGATTCATGTAATTAATTAGTGTTTTATGATCCTCACAGTCCATACAACATTCCTATGTTCTCAAAATTCATTTATATTTAATGAATCGAAGAACCCTAATTTGAAGGTCCAAACCCTAATCATGGCCAAATCCATTCTAGGCAGTGAAGCTTTAGTTTATTGATCCAGAAACAATCTACACAACATCACAAACAAGATTATACAACCAAAATTCATTAATATGCAGCAAATTAATGGAATCGAAAAAAATATTTTCAAGAGCAAGCAAGCTGCGGGTTAAGCAATTTAGCATGATTTTGATGCGTATGAGTGATGGTTCATGATCAAGGATGTCCAAGGAGGCTTGCTATGTTCTTGTTTTACCTTCTAGAGCCCTGGAATTCAAAATCCGAATGTGAGTTTTTGGAGGATTTTTCAATTTGTGAAACTTACTTTGGAGGCAGAGAATTCGTCCTTTTGTGATTGCAATGAGTTATGTACTTATAGGTGATTGAATTTAGGTCATAAAATTGAATGGTTGTGTGGAAGAATTGATATGAAAAGATTCAAGTTGATCATGCCTTGAAAATCAAATATTCTTGTATTACGGCTTACTATTTTTGGACAAATCTTATGATTTCATTCCTCTTCAATTCCAATCAACATTTAAGACATTCTAGAAACTCAATCTTCATCAAATATTACATTTTCATATTTTATTTTTATTTAAAATGATTTTTAATGAATTAAATAAAAATAAATAAAAATAAAATAATAAAAATTCTGATTTTTAATGGTTTGGGTCGTGCATGAAGTCAATGTATGGATTGGGTCATCATTTGGCAAGCCCATTTGGAAGAAATTGGTTTTAGACCTCCTTTTTCATCATGAACCAACTCAAAATTTCCCAACTTTGCAAGGGCACCTATCCTTCAATTTTAATGCTATAAGGGTGTTCTTGGACATTTTGGAAAGCTTGAAGAGTCCTCTAACCAACCCCACTGGTTTCATGTCCATATCATTTACCAATCTCAAGTTATGCCCTTTTGAAGTTGTTGACTTTTTGTTGACTTTTGAAATGACCTATAATGTCTTAGCTCATACCTTCCAAATGAAGCATTTTTGGGCTTGGCTTGTGAGACACAAAGTTGTAGAGAATTCAATTTCCTTCAAAATGAGCTTTGGATGGAGACTTGGTGATGAAGTATGTGAAAGTTATGGCTGGTCAAAGTTCAGTTGACTTTTACTAAGGAAACCCTAATTTAGAAACTCCTGATTCTTGATGATCTGAAATCTCCTTGATGAATCATGATCAACCCTTGATCAAATGATGAATTTTACTTCATATACTTGATGTTGGCAAAAATTCATGAAGTTTGACTTTGGTTTGACCACAGTTGACCTCAGTTTGACTTTTTAACTACTTTGACTGATTTTGACCTATCTGATCATCTGACTGAGCAAATCTTTTGGGAAAGTCTTGAAACTTGACATGGGGATTCTTACACACATATAAGATGTTATGAAGCTAACTTGAAGTCTTGGAAGTCCATTTAGCCTGATTAAAGTCAAAACCCTAGTTTTGGATGCACTGCATAGGAGATGCATTGTCTGAGGGAATTGCCAACTCTTCTGACCAATTGTGAACCTTGTGAACCTTGTGAACCATCATAAAATGTCTTGTGAACCTCATGGGAGGTATTGAAAGCATTGGGAAACTTGTGAACCTTGTGAACCTTCATAAAGTGACTTGTAGACTTCATGAACTTCATGAAAGGTCTGGTAAGTGTTGATAAACTTGTGAACCTTGTGAACCTTCATGAAGTGACTTGTAGACTTCATGAACCTCATGAAAGGTCTGGTAAGTGTTGATAAACTTGTGAACCTTGTGAACCTTCATGAAGTGACTTGTAGACTTCATGAACCTCATGGAAGGTCTTGAAAGCATTGTGAATCTTGTGAACCTTCATAAAGTGACTTGTAGACTTCATGAACCTCATGAAAGGTCTTGAAAGTGTTGAGAAACTTGTGAACCTTGTGAACCTTCTTAGAACACAAAGTCTTGTATTGTGAGGGCAAATTTTGGGGTGCAACAATATCATACAGGGCACACCCCCACTACATGTCGGGCAGAGACCCCTGCATCCGACCAGCCGACCCTCCTTTATAAATCACCTGCTCATACGACGGGCATACACCTGATGACGGGCAGAGATCACGTCTGCCAGCTCATCCGCCACGTCACCCAACTGCCCTTCATTATCTCCTGAAAGATAAGGGCAGTTGGACCAGGGAGCAGACCTTTGGTCTAGGTCTTCACGCTTCTTACGCGTTCCTTGGCAGCTCCTCCTTGGGCCTAGCTAGATTAAGCCCATTGAGGGGCCTTGGCCCAGCGCTGGGGGCTCACTATAAATACCCTTTCATGGCAAAGGGTCAGGTATTCTAATTCATTCTGAAATAACCTTAACTTTCTGTACCTCTTCTGACTTAAGCATCAGAGTACTTTGCAGGTACACCCCCTCTCTCATTCCATTCTCTGGCCCACTCTTCAAGTCCTTGGAAGGCCCTCCTGATCAGGTAAGATCAAAAGATAATTGTAAAATATCTAATTCTTCTATACACAAGGTCTTTAAATTATATAAATAAATTTATTTTTCTTCTTTTAGTAAAACATATTTAAAAGCATAAAAGACACTGACCGTAAAATAATTCATACATGTTACCTTTTATGAATCTAACCCTTTTTGTAGTAAAGGAAACTTTATTTTTCTGTGCAAAAAGTCTGAGAAAAAAATTAAAAGACAAAGTCAAAGATAAGAATGGATAACGTTTAAGGATCAACATCACGAGGAATAACATAAAAAAATATCTCCAAAGAGGAAGACATCTTTAAATAAATCAACATAATTAATGAGAAATGCAAAACAAAATCTAAAACTCTACATTAACAAAGATGAAGAAGGCCATTAAAGACTTATACTCAATGAACTGCTCTCAAAGTTGGATGTTGTCCATCATGGGGAGAATTATGGTCTTATGTATTGCTTAAATGTGCCTCTGTGTGCTCATTTCTACCTATTTTATCAAGTAACTCGTCCCTTTCATTTTAATTGAATTATTTTCATCTATTTCGTTCTTTGTAGTCTATTTTTCTTCACGTGTGATTATTTGTTTTCTTGCTTTTTGATAATTCCAAAGGGGAGAAGTATACTCTTTGGGAGAGTGTAATACAATTTTCTTCTTCTTAAAATTTCTTCTAAGTCACCTCCTTAAGAGAGACTTTGTCACTATTAAATGGGGAGAGAATGTGGTTCTATGTACTTAACATGTATAGTCGATTTTGATGATGACAACGGGAATAAAGTAAGACAATTATATGCATCATCAAGGAGGAAAATGATCGAGGTAAATAAAAAATCAAGAAGGCTCCAATGGTTGGCTCAAGACAATCTATTACTAAGAACAACATCAAATATGAATATATGATTATGCAAGCTCGCCAATGATCTCATGCTTTACCTTTTACTTTATCTAGTTTGAATCATTAGTTTATAAATAGGCAAGAATAGATTTTAAAGTACAAAGGCAATTCATACACTTATTTAAAAATGAGGTTGCAAGCTAAAATTGATAAAACTTAGTGTAAAGGTTGTCAGGCTGATCTTGAAGTAAAAATAAATGATAACTTATTTTATATTTTCATCTCATTAATAAAAGTATAACATATAAGTTATTACTAAGTATCCTATAAATATAATTGAAATAGTAAAATATATATAACTAGAGATATCTAATATGTTAAAATGTGATTAAAATTCATTTTTGCAAGTATACTCTAGTCCTATTTATAAAAAAGAAGAAGTTATTTGTTAGATTTATTGAATATTCGATACATCAAACCGATACAATAAATTTTATATAATGAATATTCAACAAATTAAAAATGATAATTTTCTTATGGAAAGTATCATTTTTATTGTTAAAATTTTTAAGAATTATTATATGTCGCGGCTGACTTAAAAGTTAAGAGTTGCCATCACATTTTTAGATAGAAAATAGTGATAAACCTAAATTTCTAGGGTAGAGACCTTAAGTTCGGAAGTTGCTCAAGTGAGAGGAATGTGTTAGATATCTCTCACTTATATTGTATCCAATAGGATCCTTTTTAGATTTTTAGAGTATATTTTGTTTTTTTTTAAAGTCAAAAATAAATAATAAATCCAAAACCCTAATTTAATCCTAATTTTACTCGTTAGGGTCTTACAACCCTATGCTTACATACCCTCAATTTAAGGGATCAGAGTATCGTATTTCAACTCCCTTATCCCCTAATTGGTTGGTTGATTTTAGCTCTTTTATTTGTAAGATTATCCCTTTTAATTTATTTAGAAAATAAATTTTTTATGGTTATATGAATTAATTATATAAAAATCCTTAAGTTTTTATCCCTTATTCTTAGTCTTATATTTATACTCTTTGATCTTAAGAGTTTTATCTCAATTCTATCCCTAAAATTTTGTTGCCCGCAAAAGCTTAACATATAATTTATTTTAGAATATAAATTAAATGATTAATTAACCCTTAATCCCTCGTTTTGCCCCTAAAAATTTAATCCTTGAAACCCTGATAATTTATCTCCATATCCCTATTTATTTATCCCAAATTATGTCCTATATTATTCCTTTATATTTTTTATTTGAGTTTATCTATTTTCAAGAACTAATCCCTAATTCTGATATGCCTGATTATTCCTAAAATTAATCCCTAACATTAATTTAAGTCCCTAATTTTAATTCCACAATATTACAATTTCCTAAACAATTATCTAATTATTTTGCGAGTTAATTCCATTATGATGTTAACCTCTAAATTGATTTAATTAGTTTAAATTATAACCCTAATTAATAATTATTATAGAAATATTAATTAATCCTAATTTCTTTTATTCCTCATACCAATTATATTTGTTTTTCTTTTGAAAAAAATTAGTCCCTAGTTACTTGTTCTAAAGTTAATCCCTAAATGATTTAAATTCTCAATTATTCTCAATTATTATCATTTTTTATATTTTTATTATATTAATTAATCCTAAAAGTGTGAATTATTCTAATTAATTATATCCCTAATTAATAATTATTATACCAAAGTGGTTTAATCCTAATTATCTCGAGTTGAGTTAATTTGATTAATTAATCAAAAGATAATTCTAATCATGAATTACTTAACCAATATTAATAAAAAAAAATTGTATTGTTGACCATTTTCTAAAACACCCTTTTTGTAGCGTAGCAGTTCTGTCTTTGAGTGAAAAACGTGTTTGATTCTACCGTATCTTCTCATCTTGTTTCAATTTGCGATTGTCTTTGATGTCTGTTCAACTTTCCGATTTCTCGAATTACTTTTCGTTTTGGTTTTGTCTTGGTTGTATTGTATCTGGATGGGTTTAGCTCAAGTTTTATTAGAGCTTCGATGGTGAAGCTCTAATGGTCTTTAGAATTGGAGCTTTGGTAGAAGGTTGAGAATACTATTTTCAGAATCGTATTATTTGCTTGCAGTTAGTATCAATTTTTTTTACTGCTACCCCCTTTTTTCATCTCATAAATTCCTCATTTTATAGTGAAATTAGGTTACGAGTTAATTCAGAATAATTTTGGTTTGATTGTTTATGTGATTTAGTGATTTTGGAATTGATTTTGAGTCAATGAAATTAAATTTAGTTTATGGTTGATTGGATTTTTTCGATCGATTGAAGCAAATTCGGATTTTGATTGTAAGAAGATTTAGATCTGTTTTGAATTGATTGAAGTAAATTCCTCCTTTTTTGAATAAAAATCCCTTGATAAAATCTCTTTGATATAAATTCGGTAGAACCCCTTTGACAAAATTCCGATAGAACCCCTTTTTGAATAAATATCCCTTGGTAAAACCCCTTTGACAAAAATCTGGTAGAAGTAGAACCCCCTTTGAGAAAATTCCGATGGACCCCATTAAATGAAAATCCCTTTTATAAAATCCTTAAAATTCTTTGAGAACCCGTGATGGACTTTTGTTAAAACCCCTAATGAAACCCCTTTGGTAAATCCCTTGGTAAAACCCCTCTGGTAAATCCCTGATGAAATCATGTTTTGATAAGTCCCGAATCAAACCCTTAAAAAATCTTGATGCAATCCTTTAGATAAATCCCTTAATAAAATCCCTTTTGATTGAACCCCATTGATAAACTCCCTTTGATAAAATTCCTCTATAAAATCCCTTGATGGAATCTCTGATGAAAATCTCTTAGTAAAATTTTGGTAGAACCCTTTTATGTAACCCCTTGGATGAGACTTTGGATAAAACCCTTTTGATGAAATCCCTTGATATAAAACCTCTTGATACGACCCCAATGAAACCTTTTAATAACTTTCTAGTAGGACCCCTGAAGGAAATAATCTGGTAAATCCCCTTACAAAAATCCTTATTAAAACATCTTGATAAATCCCTTGGATAAGAATCCGATAGAACCCCTTGATACAATTCTAATGAAATCCCATTGGTGAAAATCCCTTAATAGAATCCCTTATTTGGATAAAAATCTAGTAAAACCCTTAGATAATTTTTTTTGTAGAATCCCTTTTTTGTATTATCTCACCCGGTTTAATGATGCATCTGACTTCAACACTCTTCTGACCAAGAAATGTACCCAACAACATATTAAAGAGATTCAGAAATTTCAAAAATATTTTGAGACTATTTATAGGCCAGATGATCTTAGGCGAACTATAGGCGAATCAGCTGTGACTCTAAAGCATAAATTTTCAGAAAAAATGGAGAAATTGGCATTGCCCTCATATGTCCCCCTAGAGGCGCGTTATAACTTTGCGTATACTTGTTATCCACCAAAGTTTCCACCTCTACCATCTGCTGATTTTGGTGTGGCTCTAAGCCTACCTTTTCTAGATTGGTTCGTATGTGGATCCAACTTAAAATTGCTTTAAGAGTCACGGAAAAAGCTTGATGAGCGTGTGGTTCCGACCAAATATCATCTGGATAATTACCCAGGGCACCTTCATATTGGAATATAACACGTTCGCGTAGAATCTACCATTCTTGAAGGTGTAACCATGATTTCGACTTCATTTTTGTATTCATCTCTATGTTTTATTTTCTTCTTTTTCTAACTTCTCTCTTTTCAGCTGCCAAGATCACTGGTAAGAAGAGCTCTGTCGAAGACAAACCTGATAAGTCCACCAGAAATCCACTTCCACTTCAAAAAAGGTTCTTTTCTGTCCTTTTGCAAAGAGACTATCTCAGTTATGCAATTATTTTAGTCTTAGGCTTATTGAATTTTATTTGATATTTTAGATGAGTCGAAAGCCACCTACTCCTCAAAAAAGAAAGAAAGAGGAAGTGAAGGTGCCTTCTGAAGATTCTGATGATGAATCCCCAGACTAACAACCCTTGAAGAGGAAGAAACCTACAAAAATAAAGACAGTCACCTCCCAAATATCACTGGTGACGTCGAAGAAGATCCCTCCTGCAAGCCCAATAATTAAGCTTGCACAAGACGCAGAGAGTGGGAATTCTAGTTTCCACACCATAATCCCTCAGGTAATTTTCTTTCGACAAATTTTTTACTTTGATCTTTGTATACTCTTCATCTTTTGAACTTTTATTTTGTTTCAAGTTCAAATCAACACTGAGGAGCCTCCCATCAATCTGCAAGACTCCCCTCTTGATGCAACCAAAAAGGCCCAAGAAGAAAATACATCCAAAGGTGATATGCTGGAACCCCAAACCGGGGCTGAATTCATCATCACCATGGAGGAAGGTTCTGTAGACAACTCCCCTGATCAACCAAAGTCCACTACCAACAAAGAAAGTCCCCCCAAAGACGACAAAGGTAAAAAGGCTGATGTTGGGTCCAGCGTCCAAGAAGGGGAAGAGCATAACAAATCCCAAGATGCTGGCGAAGAGAACCTTAATGCCAAGAGTACAGAAGGCAAAAGTCAATCGAAAGAGGAGGTTGGGCCTAGCACTCACATCAATGTTGATCCAATACAAAGCACTCCTCCATCTTCTGGTTCGATTATCTTCTCTCGTGAGGAGCTTGAAAACCTGAAGACAATGAAGCCTTTAGAGTATTTAAGGGCCATGCTCAGCAACTGCAATAACTTTTAAGATTCCTCCGACAGTTCGACTACTTCTGGGGCTACTTCTGAAGTTAAAACTCTCAGCTCCATCATGGCTGAAGTTAAGGCGAAAGTGCTTGGTGTTGACTTGTTCAAAATTTTGGAAGAGGATCCCACCCAGCAACCTGAACTAAAAAATCTCCTTAAACAGGTGAATGTCTTGGAGGCCAGTGCTGACGAAACTCGTTTGGTAATGGACCTTGCTCAGATAATTGATGTAGAAACTGAAGATCTCAGCCGTTGAAAGGATTATATCCAAATGATCTCCAAAAGGAAAGACACCCAGGCTGCTGAGTGGGATGTTGTGGAAGCTTCGACTGAGAAGGTTTCAGAGTTGTCAAAGCTCTCTGAGGCTTATTCCCAAGAAGTGGCTGGATGTGATAAAAACATTCAAAACTTCAAGGAGAAAATAGCCCAGCTTGAAGCCAAAATTGCTCAAGAAGAGAAGCCAAAGGTGGATCTTCAATAACCTAAGAAAATCGAAGTTGAAGAGGAGGTCAAAGTAGGGCTTCATCATGCAGACAGGGCTCAACAATTAGGCAAAGAGATTGAAAAAATGTCTTATAATAAAAGTCTGTGTGATTGTCGAATCTCAGTTTAGAAAAGGAAATTCATAGAGCTTAAGGAGTCTTTCCTTTAGAGCCACAACTTTGTAATCGAAAATAGGCTATGTATTTTCTTTTCGTTTAGCAGCCCTAGAAGGCACCTTTTGTAATGACTTCGATGGTTATTTGGCAAAACTCCTTATACAATTATTCTACTTTTATTTTTACTTCTTGCAGAATTGGTTTATATTTTTTCAAGTATTTGCCATTTATTTTTAATATTCTTTCGGCTTTTCCTATTTCTTTGACTTCGTAAGCATCATTCGAAAAAACACTTAAAATTTTAAAAGGCCCCTCCCACTTGGGGGACCACTTTCCCATTAATCTATATTTTCGATCCATGGGTAGTATTACCTTCCAAACTAAATCACACACACAGAGAATTTTCGACTTTACTCTTTTATTGTTAGATTTTTCAACTCTTTCTTTTTGTCTCCTTATCACGTCCAAGACGCGCAACCTTTCTTCGTATAAATCCACTAATTCGTCCATCATCATGCTCCAATACGTTTCTGAAGGGATCTCATGATGTCTCTGAACACGTATGGACTGTAAATAGATTTCGACTGGAAGCACTACATCGTGTCCGTATGTCAATTTAAATGGGGTAGAGTTAGTGGCTTCTTTGGGTGACGTTCGACAAGCCCATAAAATCTTATATAAGGTTTTATGCCAATTTCTAGGCTTTTTACCTACATGCTTTTTGATCAAATTTATTATCACCTTGTTTGCTGCTTCGACTTGTCCGTTTTCCTGGGCATAATAGGGTGTAGAGGTTAATAACTTAAACCCCATTTCTTTTGCAAAAGCTTGCATGATTCTACCAGTAAACACAGACCCTTGGTCAGTGGTTATTGTTTCTGGTATTCCAAATCTATAAATTATATATTTTTGGATAAATTCTATGACTGCCTCCTGATCCACATTCACCAATGGTATGACTTCAATCCATTTAGTAAAGTAATCAACTCCTACTAAGATGTATTTTTGTCCTTTCGACAAAGCTGATCGAATTTTCCCAATTAAATCCAAGGCCCAACCTCTGAATGGCCAAGGCTTTATAATCGAATGCAATTCGCTGGCAGGGACATGTGGTATACCTGCATGGACTTGACATTCTTGACAACTGTTGCACCCCAAAATTTTCCCTCCACAAGACAAGACATTATGTACTAAGAGGTTCACAAGGTTCACAAAGTTCACAAGACATCTCATGAGGTTCACAAGGTTCACAGGGTTCACAATTAGTCAGAAAGTTTGACAATTCCCTCAGACAATGCATCCTCCCAAGCAATGCATCTTAAACTAGGGTTCTAACTTTCATCAGGCTAAATGGACTTCCAAGAGTTCAAGTGAGCTTCATAGCATCCTATATGTGTTCAAAAATCCCCATGTTAAGTTTCAAGACTTTCCCAAAAGATTTGCTCAGTCAGATGATCAGATAGGTTAAAATCAGTCAAAGCAGTTAAAAAGTCAAACTGAGGTCAATTATGGTCAAACCAAAGTTAAACTTCATGATTTTTTGCCAACATCAATTATATGAAGTAAAATTCATCATTTGATCAAGGGTTGATCATGATTCATCAAGGAAGTTTCAGATCATCAAGAATCAGGAGTTTCTAAATTAGGGTTTTCACAGTAAAAGTCAACTGAACTTTGACCAGCCATAACTTTCACATGCTTCATCAAAAATGCTTCATTTGGAAGGTATGAGCCCAAAAATGCTTCATTTGGAAGGTATGAGCTAAGACATTATAGGTCCTTTTAAAAGTCAACAAAAAGTCAACAACTTCCAAAGAGAATAACTTGATAATGGTAAAAGATATGGACATGAGACCAAAGGGGTTGGTTAGAGGACTCTCTAAGATTTCTAAAATGTCCAATAACACATTCATAGCATTAAAATTGAAGTATTTATGCCCTTGCAAAGTTGGGAAATGTTTGGGAAGTTTATGAAGCAAATAAGGCCTTAAAACCAATTTTTGCTAAATGAGCCCACCAAATAGCCATCCAATCCTTATAATATCATCAAGCACGACCCAACCCACACCTTTTCTGATTTTTTACATTTTATTTAATATTTATTTGAATTTTATTCATTAAAATACAAATTAAATTAAAATAAAATATGAAAATCATATATTTGGAATGGATTGTGGTTCTAGAAGGTCTTAATATTCATTTAAACTTGATTGATACCATATAATTTCAGATCATTCAAATATAGCAATGTTAGATCAAAATATTTCAAGTTTTAAAGACAAATCTTTTTCAATCTCATAAGGTCCAAAAGTCCAAAGGATTGGTTGGTTTCTTGACCTAATTTCACTATATGATATATATACAACATTAAGCCAAGCCTTAGACATGGATTCATAGTCTCAAGGACAAGTTTCAAACTTCAAAATTCATCAAAGAAATTGAAATTCGGATTCTGAAATTTCGTGGCTTTTCAGGTGAACTAAGGGCACCAATCCCTTCCTTGATGATCATTGAACATCATTGCATCATTCACATCATCTCTAACACCATGAATTGCTCAAAACGAATCGGTTTTATGTCACATATAACTTGTTTTCGATTCCATTAATTCATGTACTATTTGTTGATTTTGACCTTCTAATTTGATTTGTTTTGATGTGGTGAAGCTTTCTGGACAATTGAATTGGAGTTTCATGGACTGAATCAAATTATGCCATAGTTAAGGTTTACGGACCTCACTTAGGGTTTTACGATTTACTACATATAAATGAGTTTAGAGGACATGGTTATATTGTATGGACCTCAAGGATTGCATTGCACTAACTAATTTAAAGAAATTTTGTTGTTTGATTGGTATTTGAGAAATCGCAGGTTATCATACGCAGGAAAATTCGCAAGTAGCTTCGCAGGGAAATTCGCAGGTAAACCTGCGAATTCAAGGAAGAAGACGATCCTTTTGGCGCGGTTGAAAGATTTGAATTTTCATTTAGCCTCATAAACAATTGGTGCTGTTATAATATCAAAACGAGCACGTAGCTCAGCTGGTTTTGGATAAGCGCCTTTGAGGCCAATGACCAGGGTTCAATCCCTAGGTTATTCATTTTTTGCTCAAAATTCCTTTGTTTTAATAGGTTTATTATATTATTATTAAAGCTCATCATATGGACATGCTGCACATGCAGCTCAGTTGGTTGGATGCTGGTGATGGAGGCTGGGAGACCTGGGTTCAACCCCAGGCTCCAGCAGGTAAGTTTTACCTTTTTTTATTATTTCACTATTTTTGTATGTTTTAATATAATTAATATTATTTAAACATAATTAACATTAGTAATATTATTTAAACTTTTCTCTAACAAATAAAGATCAATGATTTTCTTTATAATTTTTTTTAATTCAAATTTTATGTTTCTAAAATATTTGTAAATAAATTGATTAATATTTTAAATAGATAAACCCTAATTTTATTTTCTAAAATATGTAACCCTAATATCTAAAACCCTAATTTTCTCTAACCCTAACCCTAATTCTTGTTAACTTTAATGTTTTTATGATCTAATAATTATTATTATAATTGTTTATTATTATTATTATGATTACTTTCTTTTCTCTTAAAAAATTCTTCAAAAATTATTTTGTTTAACTTAAAAATGATCTTTTAATTTCTATAATATTCTTGTATATTCTTGCTAACCTCTTCTTCTTATAATTATTCTATTAACTAACCATTTTAATTATAATTTCTTTATTATATTTATTTATTGTTTATATTATAATGTAACTGCAAAAGCCTTGTAATAGTCGTAGGTTTATTTTTGTCTTTATTTTATTATTCATAAATATTTATATTGCCATGGTTAGTAACTATAGGGAGTGATAACATGTTTGTGCTTTAAAATTAATTTAGAATCACTAATTTAATAAGATAAATATATGAATATGGACACTCACACACGTAAGTCGATCTTTGATCGCCATCTCTCACTTTCTAAGGTTATCCCTCATGTTGCCTAACTATAAAGGTGTCTTAAAGCAAAGTCCCTTCATTAATATCATCAAGTCCCTTTAAGATTATAAGATCAAGTCCCTTCGATGTTGCCTACGGTAAATGATCTTGTCCCTTCGAATAAAAGATGATAAGTCCCTTCGTATTGCTAAGACACCTTACAGTTGCCTAGACACAGATGACCCTTCACATGCCCCTTATAACATCCAAGGTAATGACTACCTATTCCTTAATAATAGGGATAGTCTTACCATTGAAAAAACATTTAAGAACAGTAAAGATTTAAATTAGGGTAGGTTCCTCTTAAGTACTTGCTCACTTTTATTCAAAAATACTTCATTACACTTCACATTTCAAACAAATTTTCAAAACAAAGTCTTTATATACATCCATACAAGGATCATTATAAAGTACTTAAGAAAAATTTTAATCACACACTACACTTCTCAAAACAGTTTAAAGTGAGCTAAGTAACTAAGAGTCCATGGATAACCATGGATATAAAGGGTGCTAACACCTTCCCTTTATATAACCTACCCCCCGAACTCAAAATCTTTTTAAGGTCTTTCCTGTTCTTTTATGCCCTTTCCTTTTGGATAAAATAAAAGTTGGTGGCGACTCTTGCTATCCGCAACATAACTAAAGTCAGTTCTCCCACCGTGTTACAGAACTGGCGACTCTGCTGGGGATTTAATAAAAGAGGGGTACCCTTAGGAATTAGATCACTTTAAATTTGTTTACTTTGTTTTCTTTACTTTACTTGTTGGGCTTTATGTGTGAAAGATCCTAACCCGGATCTAGTGTACCTTAGGTAAATGGCAATAGACCAAGGAAATTGTACGGCGTATACCGATATGGTTGATCTGGTGGCCATAGTTAGTGTGACTTCTTGGTTGGTGCTTATGTTCCTTAAGTAAAGTTGAGGATAATATGAGGCTGCCATATGTTGTCAATACACTAACTGACTTTTAGAACCTTAGTCATCCCATCTTGGCCTTTATAAAAGTAGTGAGATAACCGGCTTTGGTGAAGACTGAAGTTGGTTGATACTCGATACTATGCTCATTGAGATCCTAAACTTGGAGGGTTTTGGTTGGCAAGTAAGTTGCCTACTGAACAACCACCCTTGTGAAGGATCAATGATATTGAGATCCCTTAGAACTTGGTTACTTTATAGGACAGGATGAACCATCTAAACTTCAGGGGAGGGTACTTACCTTTAAACCTCATGCAAGCCTTCAAACCTAGGGCTATTGTGTGACTTGTTTGTGTGTGCCACATGTTTGTGATTGAGCATAACATCATAGCATCATCATGCATCATAAGCATAGCATTTTCACTAACCATTTCAAGGACCAAAGGATTTATCTTTGTTCTTTGTTGCAAGCCATGGCTTCTGCTCGTAGGAATACTATCCGGATCAACTTTGTAGGAATACCTCCTAAGCTTAAGGAATTGATCTCTCAAGTTTATGAAAACTCCCAGTTCATCAAGAGGCATGGTCACCTATTGGATCTAGTCACTTCAGGGTTCAATGAAGACATGATGAGTGTTCTGTTTCAGTTCTTTGATCCTAAACATCATTTCTTCACATTCCCGACTATCAGCTAGTTCCTACAATGGAAGAGTTCTCCAAACTTCTGGGTATACCTATCCTCAATCAGAGACCTTTCACAGGCTTAGAGAAAGAGCTTAAACCTGAAGTCATTGCTGCAGCCCTACATCTGAAGAAATCAGACATTGTCCTAGAAACAAGGAGTGGAGTTAAGGGTATTCTTGCAAAGGTATTGATGGAGAAAGCTCAAGTGTTCCTAAAGGCTATGAGTTATGATGCTTTTGAGGAGATCTTAGCCCTATTGATCTATGGCTTAGTGTTGTTCCCCAATCCAGACTAGTTCATAGACGTACACGCCATCAACATATTTCTGACTCATAATCCAATGCCAACATTACTTGGAGACATCTTACACTCTCTTCATACCCGTACTACGAAGACACGAGGAACTCTGATGTGTTGTATACCTTTACTATCTAGGTGGTTTATTTCTCACCTTCCTCGATCAGTGATGAAGAATGAACAAGGGTTCAGGTGGTCCAAGAGGATCATGTCACTATCTCATTCAGACATTCATTGGTGCTCTAGATCTATGGAGAATGTTACTATCATTGACCGTTGTGGGGAGTTCCCTAATGTAAACACCCCAAATTTTCCCTCACCCATTCACACCATGGCTTATGATCTCTTCATATGCATAAACTCAATCATACCATCTCATATTACATTTTTGATTCACTGCATTGGTTCAAAGTCATCTGCATCTAGGGTTTGTGATCTGAGCAATCCAAGAGCTTCTTGAGCCTCTCCAAAGGTCATCAATCACTTAAAAGGGGTCCATGTATGTTCAAGCATCATATTATATCCTCTCAAAGTCAAGAATGTCAAAGAATCACAAGAACTGAAAATGGCATGGAAGCAGAGCCAGGTTTGACTGCACAGATGACCTAGAATTAGGGTTTTGGTTTCAAAGGCCATAACTCCAAATTTTTTGGTCATTCTTGTTTCTATTGGTCTCTATATGGTATAGGGATCATGCATATCAATTTTTATGAAGAAATTCAATGGGGAAGTCATCTGATCAAGGGTTGACTTTCTAAGCAAGTCAGTGCAAAATCAGGGCATCTGAGGCCCTCAATGACCCAACCAAAGGGTGTTCTTCATCATTTTGATTGTGTATGATCTTTATTTGATCATGGAAGATGTTGGAAGTTCACAAAATTGAAGAATTTCAAGTCATTTGCAAAGTTGACTTTTTGGGAAGTTTGACTTTTAATGAAAATTGCCATTTTGGGAAACTTTTTCAACCCTTGCTTTTTGATTCAAAAATGCTTCAAATGGAAAAACTTTGGTCATGAAAGTTGTAGAATGGATCATTCCCTTTTCAAAAAGTACAAGAACTTGACCTAATTCATTTTGGATCAAAAGTTATGGCTTGTCAAAGTTGGCTAAAATCACAAAATTTGAAGTTTTCTACCAAAGAGACATTTTGCAAAATGGTTTGATCAAGTGTTCTAAAGGCCTCAAATGTGTACCATTTCTTCACAACATGATCATGTGACATCTAAAATTCAGAATGGGCCAAGGGATCACTCATTTTCATGACTTATGGAGCAAGAATTCTCAAAGGAAACAAAAGTGAAGCAAGTTGCAAAAACTCACTCAAGTTTGAATCCACTTGTTTGCTGACTTCATAATCAATCCTAGGGCTCTCCACACTTCTTGCTGCGCAGGACACCCCATTTGTCCTTGGCTAGCTAGTAGCCCATGCCTCTCTTACACCAATTTGACATTTTGGCAACTTGAGCCATACCAATCACAACAGCACACATCAACTCATCTGACCAATCCCATTTGTTTATACAAACCAAAATCAAGCCAAAGCACATAACACACAAGCCTGAAAGCACCAAGAAGACAACTCTCTCATTTTCCACCCCATTTGCAAAACTCTTCGAAACACTCTCCACAAGCTGCAAACACACAAACAAACTTCACAAACCAACTCAGCATACTTCACTGATCAAAAACCACCCATCCCCATTGCCTGAAACTCCCTGAATAAAAAACACGATCACCCCCCCCCCCTTGAACAGAACTTTTGTAATCTTCCAAACCAGCCATCACAAACTTCTTCCAAGTATCAAGACTTCATCAGGGGCCTAAGAGGATTGGTTTGCACAAAGAAAGAAGGTCAGAAAGTTGCAAACTGAGAAAGCTCAAAGCTCAGGTATCTCAAGAACTTTTTTTCCAGAAATGAGTTTTTAAGTTTCTAAATTGTTCCTCATGCTTTGCTGATCACTCTGGTGTTTTTACTTTTTGAAATGGTTGAGAAATAAGCATGTAATCGTGTTCTGAAATTTTTCTGACCTAAATATGTTTTGCTTCGATTCACATGATTGATGAATGAAAAATGATTTTTGTTTGGGGGTTTTGATTCAATGTTGAATGGGGTTGATTTCTGGGCGATTAGAGTTCATTTTCATGGCCTAGGGAGAAAGTTAGCAACTTTCAGGTGAGGGTCTTGCCGGAGAAGACGACCGGAAGTCTTCTCCGGCCACCTGAAAGTGATTAGGGTTTAATCTGTGTAATTAATGAAGTTTGAATGTGGTGCGTTGATCTGTCTGACTTAGTCAATTCCCGCGCGTGTTCAAGGGTCCAGATCCTTCACTTAGCCCTAATCTCATTTACTTAATTTAATTAATTCAGATTAGTTTAATTAGGTTAGTTTGAATATCAGCCTTTAGATGTGGCGCCAGTCAATGCGCGCGTTTCCAAGTTCAAACCTCAGCCATTGATCATGCTTACTTCCATTTAAATTCATTTTATTTTCCTTTTTTATTTCATTTGTTTTCTTCATTTTATTTAAAATAGTAAAACATTTTGAAAAATTCTGAAAATTTTCATACAACCTTTTATTTATTTTCAGAAACCAAAAACCCTTTTATTTTTATTTTTTACATTAAAAAATATTTTTAAATCATTTAAAAGATTATTTTTAATTAATTAATGAGAATTAATCAATTAAAAATACTTTTAGGTATTTAAAAATCACCAAAAAATTCATGAAACATTTAAAACCATTTAGAAACATTGTCCAACCCTCAAACCAAATTTCTTTTTTGATCTTGATGTCTTTTGACAATTTTTCATGGAATTAATTTCATTTTAAGGCATTATTTTGATCCTAACTTTGAAAATTCATTTCTGCATAATCTTTAAGAGTTGGACTTTGATTCTTTTTGCATTGCATCTTGTATAGCATTTAGTTTATAGGATTAAATTGGTTTGAATTGATCTTACATTTTCAATTTGTTTGGCGTTTTTCTTGACAAGGTACCTTAAAACCCTAGCAATCTTAGGAAATTCATAACTTTCACTAGGTTAAGAATTGGATCCCCTCCTTTGGGCAGTGAGTTTGTATAGGTTTAGGGTTCCCTTGAATGCATTTTCAATTTTTTTATCTTGATGTTTGTTTCTGGTTTTGATTTTTGTTTTGTGCATTGATCATAAACCCTAATTTGGGCTTCCTTTTGCATTCATCTTGCATTTGCTTGCATACCATGACTTGCCATAACATTTTGTGCATCCATTTGATTCATTAGACATCTTAAGACATATTAGAAGCATGTTTGATCATTGCATCTTTCATTTGCCATGTTGTATGTCATTTGCATTTCATAAATTTTCATGTATGTTCATGGTTCTAAGCATGCTTCCCTTGCATCCATATGTTTGTATGATCATCCTCATGCTTTGTTTCATGTTTGTATCACCTCATAGCATCATTATCATCACACACATGCTTCTGGTTTTGGTTTGCATCATGCCATTTCATCTCATTTTGCATTGCATTGCATTTCTTTCACTAACCTTTCAGGTGGTAAGTCACTTTGAGAAGTGAATTTGCCTTCACTTCTCACATTTTCTTTTCATCTCCTCTTATGCATCATTGCTGCATTTTGTTTTGTGTTTGAGATTGAGCTTGCTCATTCTTCTTCTTCTTACTTTCTTTCTTCAAGTGACTTGTCTTCTTCAATGAAGCAAGTTACTTTGCTTCTCTTTGTTCCTTTCATCTGCTTCCTGGTGGTTCCTCTGAAGATCTTTCTTGTAAACCTCACAAACCTTAGGAACAACCAAGCATGACAATGATTAGGGTTTTGATTAGTTCCCCCCACTTAGTTTTACCTTTGTGTCTCATTGAGTCTTCTCTTCTCATCTCATAATCAGGGACTAAACCCTAAAGGTTTTAAGGCTTTGTGATTGAGCTTATGCCTGCATCCTTCTATTAGGATGGAGTGTATAACTTTAATCCTAAGTGTTAAACCCTTAATGTGTTTAAATCCTTTAATCAATCCATCTAATAACCATCAAGACATCAAGCTTGTAACTTGGGCCTTACATTAGGGTTCTAATTCTTCCTTAGTTGGTTAAGAAGGACTAACCCTAGTGTTAATGGACAAGTCCCCCTCAAGTTGTCTTACAAATCATAAAACTCATTTCTTAATCATATCATTATTTAAAATCCACTTAATAAAGGCTTTGTTTTGTCATGAGGTTAATCCCTAATCATGGATTAAGTTGAGGAGCTTTCCTCAGCTTAAACACTCTCATCTATTATCCTTCTATTAGGATGGTGTAATGAGTCTGTTTAATCCCTGATTATGGCTTAACCTCATTACTTAACACTAAACAAAAACAACAAAAACATCTAATTAATCACAAGTAGGTTAATGATCTTAATCCTACATCAAAGGTGTTTAAGTGTGAGAAGCTGACTTCACACTTAAGGTATTCTCATTACCCCTAATCAGAGGGAAGATGTGATGAGTTTACTAACCCATTGGCTTAGGCTTAAGCTCATTAACTTATGACAAATCTCCAAAAGCAATAAAGGACTGAAAACATAAAAACAAACAATAATCGTCTCCTTCGGGATTCTTTTTCTCATCATCTTCACTCATAAACGAGAACTTGCTTCTTCCGTCTGATGCAAGACAGTTTGCACCTGAGCCAGACAGGTCATACACTTGAGCATAGGCAGGTAAGCAGTTCATAAGTCAAATCATCTTTCAGTCTCTTTGGGTCGAACTACGGTGTTCTGACTTCCTCATTGCACGAGAGGATACGTAGGCACAACTTAACAGTTATCGAACAAAAGTCTCTGTATATCCCCCCTCTTTCTAGCCTTATTCTTTTAGCCTCATTATCATGAGCATTTCACTCTGTCCTTACACTGACACTTCACTTCTCTTACACTGACACCTGTACATCCTTTTCCAGCTTTTTGTACACAAATTGCGCTGACACTACCCCTTTAAAACACAAATCTTTTAAGCGTGGATCCCGTCGAGTACGACGGACAATCTGGGTGCTAATACCTTCCCAGGTTGTAACCAACCCCCTTTCTCAGTCTCTCTGGTTCGCAACCGTCTTATCCATATCTTTCTAGGTCTATGCAGCATTACCTTTCCTCCGGGATAAAAATGCCTAGCTGGCGACTCTTTCTTTTCCTGTGAGTTCACTCCTGTGTGCTCTCACATCCTCCTTTCGCCGACCGTTCGCGTCTGTACCTTATTTGAGCTCAGTCTCATCTTTTGGGAGCGACACCTAATGTGTCACTCCTTGGCATAAGAGGGGGAATTACCTACAATCCTTCCTTAGCTCTACGTCAGTTTGGTTACGCTCGGAGTGTTGGTCCTCATGACATGCTTATTCAGGGTATTGTGTTCGACTACGACAACGATCTACAAGGTTACCATCAAAGGTTCATACGAGCATGGGGAAAAGTGAACAAGGTTGACAACAAGACTCTGGAACCAAATTACACTATTCCTATGGAAGCTTATCTCAGATGGGTGCGATCTCGTGCTCAGACTCTTATGATGCCATATCCTGCTATCCTGCCAGTTACTATGGAGCCTGTTGCGGAAGGAGATACTTCTTATATCATTCTTCACCCAGACATGCCCACTGACATGGAAGAGTTACAGAGGTCCTAGATCCAGTTGAAGGAGCAAAGAGATACTTTTGAGACTCATTACAAAGCAAGTCAAGAAAGAATCTTGGAGCTAACAAAACAACTTCACGAGGAGCGGAATCTCAACTCATACCTCAACACAAAGAGGAAACGTCCATGGGAGACTTAAAACCCCATTCTTTGTATTCATTTCATTTTGTAAGCCCAAGGGGAAAACAAGTTTATTACTAATAAAAGTTTACCTTTTTGATTGTTTAAACAAATTTAAATCCTGTGATCCTTGAAAACATTGCATACGCATTTATACACCATATCATTGCATCACAGGTTTCTTATGTACAGGTATCTTATCTTCTCGCTGTTTATTTCAGCAGAAATGGCTCTTGAACAGACTGTCAAAGATCTCCAGGCACAGAATGCACAATTTCAAGAGTTGATTCTGAACTTGTCCAAGGGGCAAGATGAGCTGAAGACACTGCTGGCTAAGAAGAATAAGAAGACTAGAAGATCAGGAGGCCTTATTAATCTGGGAAGAAGGTTCAGAGGTCCTGTCAAGACAAAGGAACAGGTTGATGATTATGAGTCTGAAAATTCTGAGAAAGAGGGAGGCAGTCTCCATGATACTGTGGGAGATTCTGATTCTGAAGCAAATTATTATCATGATCCTAATGAAGATAAGTTCAAGATGCTGGTGGATAGAATGAATGATATGGAGTTACAAAAATCTTCTGGGCTGGATTTTGAAGATCTGAGTTTAATATCTGGAGTGGTTATACCTATTGGTTTCAAGGTTCCTGCTTTTGTGGTGTATGATGGTGTCTCATGTCCCAAGCTGCATCTAAGGTCCTATGTCCGGAGGATTCAACCACATACTGCTGATAAGAAATTGTGGATTCATTTCTTCCAAGAGAGCTTGTCTGGAGCTCAATTGGAATGGTAATGTCAATTGGAAAGTATCAATATTCGTGATTGGAATGATCTTGCTGAAGCCTTCTATAGGAAATACCAATACAATGCTGATTTAGCACCTACTCGCATGCAGATCCAAAGCATGTTAATGGGTGCTATGGAGAATTTCAAGGAGTATGCCCAAAAATGGAGAGACCTGGCCGACAGAGTTCAACCTCCTCTGACTGACAGGGAGCTAGTGGATATGTTTATGAGTACGCTGAATGGTCCTTTCTATAGTCACCTCATTGGAAGCTCATCATCTGGTTTCACTGAGTTGATAATGACTGGAGAACGTGTGGAGAGTGGTATAAGAAGTGGTAAGATACAGGTGGGTGCCTCTGCATCAAGCACTGCCAAGAAGCCCCCTAGTGGGAAGAAGGAGTCCAATGTTGTGTATGGTCAACCCAGTCGTAATAGAAGTCACCAATCTGTGGGAGCAGTTCACATCTCTAATCCTACTCCTGCAGCACCAGAGCTACCACAGAGCAATCAACAGAAGCCTAGAAGACAATTTACCAAGATCAACATGTCATTGGCCCAAGCCTTGCAACACCTGTTGAAAGGGGAACTCATTACTTTGAAAGACCCTCCTCAGAATCCTAATACTTCCTCTCCTCGGTACAATCCTAATGCACAATGTGCCTATCATTCTAATTGTCCGGGACAGGATACCAACAACTGCTGGATATTGAAAAACAAGATTCAAGATATGATTGAAGCTGGAGAGATTGAATTTGACCCTCCTGGGACTCCAAATGTGATTACTGCTCCCATGCCCAATCATGAGAAGACTGTTAATGCTATTGATGAAGTTTCATATGTTTCCTCAATAGTAGATGTGACTACTCCCTTGTCTATTATTAAGAATAAGCTGGTGCAGGCTGGATTCTTTCCAGGTTGCAATGAAGACTGTTTTTATTGTGCTTACAAACCTGATAGTTGCTGGAAGTTGAAAGATGGTATTCAACGCCTCATGGACAATTACACTATATTGTTTGAGAGGACACCCTCTGTGGAAGGTATGGTTGAACATCTAACTCAAGGTACGAAGGTTGAAGATGTGGACATGGTTGATAAAGTGCCAGTGAAGATCACCTCCAAAGGCCCTGTCAAGATCACCTCTAAGGGTCCTGTCAGGATTACTGCTGAAGGCCCTGTGAAGACTGTTGCTGAAGCTAGAGTGGCTCCCATGATTATTACCACTCCTGGCCCTATTCCTTATACTTCTGATAAAGTTATACCCTGGAATTATGGTTCTGATGTTTATATCCATGGCGTTAAACAAGAACCTTTGACTGATGCACCTGTTACTAATGATAATCTTGATGTTGATAATATTGCTGGATCTAGTAAGATCACCAGAAGTGGAAGAATTTTCTCTCCTCCGGCTACCTCAAAAAATACAGTTACTCCAACTACTACCTCCATTTTTGAGCCAAATGCTGATGCTCGAGGCAAAGGTCCCGTGGTTGAACCTGTGCAAGCTGAGGCACCGACTGCTGAGAATATTTCTAAACAGGTGGAAGAAGTGCTGAAGATCATTCGCAAGAGTGATTATGATATTGTTGATCAATTGGGGCATACTCCCTCCAAAATTTCCATGTTGTCTTTGTTGTTGTGTTCTGAGGCTCATGCTAAAGCCTTGATTAAGTTCTTGAGGACTGCTCATGTACCAAATGAAATTTCTGTGGATAAATTTGAAAACTGTGTTGCACATTTGACTTATGATAATGGTTTAGGATTTTCTGATGCTGACTTAACTCCTGCCAAGAGAAACCATAACAGAGCTTTGCATATCTCCATTGAATGTAGGGGCACTACCTTGTCTCATGTGTTGATAGACAATGGCTCTTCATTGAATGTACTTCCCAAAGAGGTTCTAAACAAGCTCAGTCCTGAAGATGCTGTGTTAAGACCAAGTAATATAGTGGTGAGGGCCTTTGATGGTTCAAGAAGAGTGGTGCATGGAGAAATAGATCTCCCGATCAAAGTAGGCTCTCAAGTCTTCAATTCTACTTTCTATGTAATGGATATTCGTCCTGCGTATTCCTGTTTGCTTGGGCGCCCCTGGATCCATGGGGCAGGTGCTGTGACCTCCACTCTACATCAGAAGTTGAGATACCCAGTAAAGGGAAAGGTTGTCACTGTTTACGGAGAAGAAGAATATATGATCAGTCATGTGAATACATTTAAGTATGTTGAAGTGGAAGGTGAATATGTTGAAACTCCTTGCCAGACATTTGAAGTAGTTCCTTGGGTCGTTCCTGCTGCTGAAGCTCCTCCTGTTGTTAAAAGAGTTCCTGTGGTTACCAGAGTACCTCTTACAATGGCCTCCCTCAAAGATGCCAGAGCTGTGGTTGAAGAAGGTGGTTGTACTATTTGGGGTCAGCTTCCTGACATTCCTTACAAGTCTGACAAATTTGGTTTGGGTTTCACTGCAGAGTCCCAGAAGGCTGTTCGTCGTGCTCGTGTTGTTCGTATCACCAATCAAGGGATCATAAAAGATCAAATCAATGTTGTGGGTGACTATAATGAAGACTACAACCTGGATGACTGGATATTTCCTACTGTGGGTGATGGGCTCAACAATTGGAAGACTGAAGACGTTATTCCTATCTCCTTTAGTCAGGAGTAAATACTATTACTGTGTTGTTATTTTTAAGTTTGTAATTTTGAACAATTAAACTTTTAAGCCTTGTGTCTTACCCGGGGCACAATGGTATGCTTGTTTCGGGATGTCATTTCATTTGCATACTTCATTCAATAAAAATCAATGGACGTTTCATTTTCGTAAATATTGTGCTCCTTGTCTTTTATTTTTATTTTTATTTTATCAGCTATGTGTTCTTACACACACCCACATCACTAAAATGCAGATCCCCATCCACTATGGATCATGTTGATAACAGTTCTACTATTGCCAATTATAATTTCGAGAATCCGATCTATCAAGCTGAAGATGGAAAGGAGGAAGATTGTGAAGTACCTGTAGAGCTTGCTAGGTTATTACAACAAGAAGAGAAAGATATACAACCACATGAAGAGCCAATCGAAGTTGTGAATCTGGGAACTGAAGAAAACAGGAAAGAGGTCAAGATAGGGGCTGAACTAGAGGATGATGTTAAGAGCAGATTAATTCAGATGTTACGTGATTATGTGGAAATCTTTGCTTGGTCCTATGAAGATATGCCAGGATTAGATACAGACATTGTGGTTCACCATTTACCGGTAAAAGAAGATTGTCGTCCAAAGAAACAGAAGGTTCGTCGCATGCGTCCTGAAATGTCAGAGAAGATTAAAGTTGAGGTGATGAAACAGTTTGATGTAGGGTTCTTAGCTGTGACTTCTTATCCTCAATGGGTTGCAAATGTGGTACCGGTACCTAAGAAAGATGGTAAGGTGCGTATGTGTGTAGATTACAGGGATTTGAACAAGGCCATCCCTAAAGATGACTTTCCACTTCCTCATATTGATGTTCTGGTAGACAACACTGCTCAACATAAAGTATTCTCTTTCATGGATGGCTTCTCTGGTTACAATCAAATCAAGATGGCACCTGAAGATATGGAGAAGACTACATTTGTTACACAGTGGGGCACTTTTTGTTATAAAGTGATGCCATTTGGTTTGAAGAATGTCGGGGCAACATATCAGTGTGCTATGGTGGCTTTGTTTCACGATATGATTCATCATGAAATAGAGGTATGTGTGGATGATATGATAGCCAGGTCCCAGAATGAAGAGCAACACCTTGATCATCTGCATAAGCTGTTTGAAAGATTGAAGAAATACAAGTTGAGATTGAACCCAAACAAATGTACTTTTGGAGTTAGATCTGGTAAACTCCTGGGTTTCATTGTCAGTGGAAAAGGTATTGAAGTAGATCCTACAAAAGTGAAAGCCATACAAGAGTTTCCAGCTCCCCGTACTGAGAAGGAAGTTAGAGGTTTCTTGGGACGATTGAATTACATTGCAAGATTTATTTCCCAATTAACTGCTACCTGTGAGCCAATCTTCAAGTTGTTGAAGAAAGATCAGGTAATGGAGTGGAATGACGAGTGCCAGACAGCCTTTGATGAAATTAAGAGATATCTTCTAGAACCTCCAATCTTGATGCCACCAGTTGATGGAAGACCCTTGATTATGTACTTAACAGTATTAGACAACTCAATGGGGTGTGTGTTAGGACAACATGACGAGTCTGGTCGAAAAGAGCAGGCAATATACTACCTTAGCAAAAAGTTTACCGACTGTGAAACAAGATACTCACTGCTCGAGAAAACTTGTTGCGCTTTGGCATGGGCTGCTCGCCGACTAAGACAGTATATGTTGACTCATACTACCTTCTTGATTTCAAAGATGGATCCAATCAAGTACATATTCGAGAAACCTGCTCTCTCCGGACGAATAGCAAGATGGCAAATGATCTTAACAGAATATGATATACAGTACACTACTCAGAAGGCCATTAAGGGTAGTGTGGTAGCTGATCAGTTGGCTCATCAAGCAGTGGATGATTATCAATCAATGAGTTTTGAATTCCCTGATGAAGATATTATGATTATTACCAAAGAACCTAGACAATATGACGGACCTGAACAAGGATCCCGATTGACTATGGTTTTTGATGGAGCTTCTAATGCACTTGGTAATGGTGTTGGTGTTGTGATCATTTCCCCTGAAGGTTGTCATACCCCGATTACTGCAAGACTTTGTTTCTATTGTACCAATAACATGGCTGAATATGAGGCATGTATCATGGGTATCAAAGCCGCCATTGAGATGAAGATTCAGTTCCTGGACGTATATGGAGATTCAGCCCTGGTAGTGAGTCAGATTAAAGGAGATTGGGATACCAAGCATGAAAATCTTATTCCCTACAAAGAGCATGTTCTGTCTTTGATCCCACATTTTGAAGAGATTACCTTTGGACATATTCCACGAGGAGAAAATCAGTTGGCAGATGCATTAGCTACCATGGCATCTATGTTTGAGATTAGCTGGGATGATGAAGCTTCCAAGATTACTATTGATAGATTTGAGAAGCCTGCATACTGCAATGAGATTGATACTGAAGGAGGAGAGGAAAAGCCTTGGTTCTATGAGGTGAAAAGATATCTTGAAACTCAGGAGTTCCCTGAAGGGGCATCTGTCAAAGATAAGAAGTTTCTGAGGAGGTTTTCTGCTAAGTTCTTCTTGAGTAATAGAATTTTGTACAAGCGCAATCATGATTCAACTTTGCTTCGTTGTGTGGATAAGAAGGAAGCAACAGAGATTATGAATGACATGCATGATGGGATCTTTGGCACTCATTCTAGTGGTTATACCATGGCAAAGAAGATATTGAGAGCAGGTTACTATTGGTCTACCATGGAAGCTGACTGCTATCAACATTCCAGAACATGTCACAAGTGTCAAATCTATGCTGATAAAGTACATATACCTCCATCACCATTGAATGTGTTGACTGCTCCTTGGCCTTTTGCCATGTGGGGCATTGATATGATTGGTGAGATCAAGCCTACTACTTCTAATGGGCATCGTTTCATCCTGGTTGCTATTGATTACTTCACAAAGTGGGTGGAGGCAGCTTCATTTGCATCTGTTACTAAGAATGTGGTGGCTCGATTCATTAAGAATAATCTCATATGTAGGTATGGCATCCCTGAAAGGATTATTACTGACAATGGCTCTAATCTGAACAACACTATGATTACTGATCTCTGCACACAGTTCAAGATTAAGCATCACAACTCTTCTCTGTATCGTCCGAAGATGAATGGGGCAGTAGAAGCTGCCAATAAGAACATTAAGAAGATTCTACAGAAGATGATTGTTACTTACAAGGATTGGCATGATATGTTACCATTTGCTCTTCATGGTTATCGTACTACAATACGCACTTCAACAAGGGCAACCCCATTCTCCTTAGTCTATGGTATGGAAGAAGTTCTGCCCATTGAAGTTCAGATCCCCTCCTTAAGAATCATGAAGGATGCAAGCTTGGATGAAGATGAATGGATTCAGACCCGACTCGACCAGATAAATTTGATTGATGAGAAGAGGTTAGCAGCTGTTTGTCATGGTCAGATGTACCAGAAACGGATGATCAAGGCTTTCAATAAGAAGGTTAAGCCAAAGGTATATCAGGTTGGTGACTTGGTAATCAAACGTATCATACTACCACAAGGTGATCCTAGGGGCAAATGGACTCCTACATATGAAGGACCATTTGTAGTCAAAATAGTATTCTCAGGAGGTGCCATGATGCTTACTACTATGGATGGTGAAGACTTCCCATAGCCTGTAAACGCAGACATAGTTAAAAAATACTACGCATAAAAAGAGACCCGCTAGGTTGACTGGCCTAGGCAAAAATAAGGGCACCCCGGCGAACCAAAAGGGTTCGGGCAAAAATTAGGGATATATATAAAAAATGTACACCCGGCAAGTCGAAAACCTGAAAAGGCGGCTTGGGCAAAAAAGGGTATCCCGGTGGATTGAAAACCTGAAAGGGCAATCCAGGCAAAAGTTAGGGATTAAAGCGTATGACTATGTCTCGTTTGGATCACCCATGTAACTCCAACCAGTTGTGCTACCTAACTCAAGCTTGAACAGATAAAGATCAATCCAAATGTTTCCGTCTCAATAGCAGAAGATGAGATACTTGAAGATAATGGGAATAGTAGGATTGAAACTCAATAGGATTATTTCTAACATAGCTGATTTTCTTTGTTTTGTAAAAAAAATTTACGACGAATTCCTCTTACTAGGATTTTTGTCTCCTTGTACAAACTTGCATATGTATAGGTCACTTTGTGATATAGATAAAATTTCATCTTTGAATCCAGATTTACTTTTACCCTATTTACATAAGCGGAACGTCCATTGGTTGTGTTTGAATGTATGTATGCTTTTGAATATGATTGATGTTTACCAGAAATGCATAAAATGCAGTAATAGTATTTACTAAAGACGAACGAGGGTAGTAATTCAACGAAGCTTCGCCGGTTCATCCCACAAGACAACTACAAATCCCCAGTAGGGCAAATCTATCATCTTCCCTTGAATTTATGTCCATCTCTTTTATCATCAGTCAGGATACTCAGGAACTTACTCCTTCAATAAAAATACTATCAAACAAGACGGGAACGAGGCCTTCATATTTTTCAGCAACGAATCGGGATTTATTTTCCCTAGCCAGATATCCAGACATTTCAGGCTGCATGATTCATACATCATTTACATCATACCATAGCATATTCATAAATGCATAATACATTTACTTAGATGCATCATGCCATACATACATGCATGCATATTGCATAAACTAACCCTTTCCTTGCAGGATAGTTATATGCAAATAAAACAACATCAACAATTCACAACAGGTCAGAAATGATCTATACATTACTCAAGATGTCCTCGGAGAGTAGGCAAATGGTCTGTACAAAGATCCATTCCCTAATCCAGGATATTTTCAGGAGATTTAATCATGACACTCTTTTTTCCTTGGAGAGTAGGCAAACGGTCTGTACAAAGATCCATTCCCTAGTCCAGGATATCTTAAGGAGACTTGATCCTGATACTCTTTTTGTCTTTGGATATTAGGCAAACGGTCTGTACAAAGATCCATTCCCTAGTCCAAGATATTTTCAGAAGATTTAATCTATTTGTTCTTGAATAGTAGGCAAACGATCTGTACAAAGATCAATTCCCTAGTTCAAGATATTTTTCAGAAGAATTAATCCTGATATTCTTTTGTCCTTAGAGAGTAGGCAAACAGTCTGTACAAAGACCCATTCCCTAATCCAAGATATTTCCAGAAGAGATAATCGTCACGAAGATTTATTTCTACTGGTCTATTCAACAATTCAAACCATGTTGCATAAACGATTCAGAGACGGCCTATACGAAGACCTAGTACTGATATCCAGTATCAACATCAAGATATTATCACCTCCTGATATTATGGATGGCATCTATAAGCCCATCTCCAGTTCTTCCAAGTGGCATCTTCAAGCCCACTCAAGCACATACAATTAATCATAAGCTTTACTTTACGCACCGGTGAGTGCAAATATTTGGGCTTTTGTGTTCAATCGCCTTCAACCTTCCAGGTCACGAATGGCATATATACCAATCTAACCCCTCAGGTTTCAGAAAATTGAACAGGGGCAGCTGTTGCACCCCAAAATTTGCCCTTCACAAGACAAGACATTGTGTACTAAGAGGTTCAAAAGGTTCACAAATTTCACAAGACATCTCATGAGGTTCACAAGGTTCACAGGGTTCACAATTAGTCAGAAAGTTTGACAATTCCCTCAGACAATGCATCCTCCCAAGCAATGCATCTTAAACTAGGGTTCTGACTTTCATCAGGCTAAATGGACTTCCAAGACTTCAAGTGAGCTTTATAGAATCCTATATGTGTTCAAGAATCCCCATGTCAAGTTTCAAGACTTTCCCAAAAGATTTGCTCAGTCAGATGATCAGATAAGTTAAAATCAGTCAAAGTAGTTAAAAAGTCAAACTGAGGTCAATTGTGGTCAAACCAAAGTCAAACTTCATGATTTTTTGCCAAAATCAAGTATATGAAGTAAAATTCATCATTTGATCAAGGGTTTATCATGATTCATCAAGGAAGTTTCAGATCATCAAGAATCAGGAGTTTCTAAATTAGGGTTTTCACAGTAAAAGTCAACTGAACTTTGACCAACCATAACTTTCACATGCTTTATCAAAATTTTTCCATCCAAAGCTCATTTTTAAGGAAATTGAATTCTATACAACATTGTATCTCACAAGCCAAGCCCAAAAATGCTTCATTTGGAAGGTATGAGCTAAGACATTATAGGTCCTTTTAAAAGTCAACAAAAAGTCAACAACTTCCAAAGAGCATAACTTGAGAATGGTAAAAGATATGGACATGAGACCAAAGGGGTTGGTTAGAGGACTCTCTAAGCTTTCTAAAATGTCCACGAACACCTTCATAGCATTAAAATTGAAGGATTTTTGCCCTTACAAAGTTGGGAAATTTTTGGGAAGTTTATGAAGCAAATAAGGCCTTAAAACCAATTTTTGCTAAATGAGCCCACCAAATTGCCATCCAATCCTTATAATATCATCAAGAACGACCCAACCCACACCTTTTCTGGTTTTTTACATTTTATTTAATATTTATTTGAATTTTATTCATTAAAATACAAATTAAATTAAAATAAAATATGAAAATCATATATTTGGAATGGATTGTGGTTCTAGAAGGTCTTAATATTCATTTAAACTTGATTGATACCATATAATTTCAGATCATCCAAATATAGCAATGTTAGATCAAAATATTTCAAGTTTTAAAGACAAATCTTTTTCAATCTCATAAGGTCCAAAAGTCCAAAGGATTGGTTGGTTTCTTGACCTAATTTCACTATATGATATATATACAACATAAAGCCAAGCCTTAGACAGGGATTCATAGTCTCAAGGACAAGTTTCAAACTTCAAAATTCATCAAAGAAATTGAAATTCAGATTCTGAAATTTCGTGGCTTTTCAGGTGAACTAAGGGCACCAATCCCTTCCTTGATGATCATTGAACATCATTGCATCATTCACATCATCTTTAACACCATGAATTGCTCAAACCGAATCGATTTTATGTCACATATAACTTGTTTTCGATTCCATTAATTTGTGTACTATTTGTTGATTTTGACCTTCTAATTTGATTTGTTTTGATGTGGTGAAGCTTTCTGGACAATTGAATTGGAGTTTCATGGACTAAATCGAATTATGCCATAGTTAGGGTTTATGGACCTCACTTAGGGTTTTACGATTTACTACATATAAATGAGTTTAGAGGACATGGTTATATTGTATGGACCTCAAGGATTGCATTGCACTAACTAATTTAAAGAAATTTTGCTGTTTGATTGGTATTTGAGAAATCGCAGGTTATCATACGCAGGAAAATTCGCAAGTAGCTTCGCAGGGAAATTCGCAGTTAAACCTACGAATTCAAGGAAGAAGACGATCCTTTTGGCGCGGTTGAAAGATTTGAATTTTCATTTAGCCTCATAAATAATTGGTGCTGTTATAATATCAAAACGAGCATGTAGCTCAGCTGGTTTTGGATAAGCGCCTTTGAGGCCAATGACCAGGGTTCGATCCCTAGGTTATTCATTTTTTGCTCAAAATTCCTTTATTTTAATAGGTTTATTATATTATTATTAAAGTTCATCCTATGGACACGCTGCACATGCAGCTCAGTTGGTTGGATGCTGGTGATGGAGGCTGGGAGACCTGGGTTCAACCCCAGGCTCCAGCAGGTAAGTTTTACCTTTTTTTTTTATTATTTCACTATTTTTGTATGTTTTAATATAATTAATATTATTAATATTATTTAAACATAATTAACATTAGTAATATTATTTAAACTTTTATCTAACAAATAAAGATCAATGATTTTCTTTATAATTTTTTTTTTAATTCAAATTTTATGTTTCTAAAATATTTGTAAATAAATTGATTAATATTTTAAATAGGTAAACCCTAATTTTATTTTCTAAAATATGTAACCCTAATTTCTAAAACCCTAATTTTCTCTAACCCTAACCCTAATTCTTGTTAACTTTAATGTTTTTATGATCTAATAATAATTATTATAATTGTTTATTATTATTATGATTACTTTATTTTCTCTTAAAAAATTCTTCAAAAATTATTTTGTTTAACTTAAAAATGATCTTTTAATTTCTATAATATTCTTGTATATTCTTGCTAACCTCTTCTTCTTATAATTATTCTATTAACTAACCATTTTAATTATAATTTCTTTACTATATTTATTTATTGTTTATATTATAATGTAACTGCAAAAGCCTTGTAATAGTCGTAGGTTTATTTTTGTCTTTATTTTATTATTCATAAATATTTATATTGCCATGGTTAGTAACTATAGGGAGTGATAACATGTTTGTGCTTTAAAATTAATTTAGAATCACTAATTTAATAAGATAAATATATGAATATGGACACTCACACACGTAAGTCGATCTTTGATCGCCATCTCTCATTTTCTAAGGTTATCCCTCATGTTGTCTAACTATAAGGTCAAGTAAGGTGTCTTAAAGCAAAGTCCCTTCATTAATATCATCAAGTCCCTTTAAGATTATAAGATCAATTCCATTCTATGTTGCCTACGGTAAATGATCTTGTCCCTTCGAATAAAAGATGATAAGTCCCTTCGTATTGCTAAGACACCTTACAGTTGCCTAGACACAGATGACCCTTCACATGTCCCTTATAACATCCAAGGTAATGACTACCTATTCCTTAATAATAGGGATAATCTTACCATTGAAAGAACATTTAAGAACAGTAAAGATTTAAATTAGGGTAGGTTCCTCTTAAGTACTTGCTCACTTTTATTCAAAAATACTTCATTACACTTCACATTTCAAACAAATTTTCAAAACAAAGTCTTTATATACATCCATACAAGGATCATTATAAAGTACTTAAGAAAAATTTTAATCACACACTACACTTCTCAAAACAATTTAAAGTGAGCTAAGTAACTAAGAGCCCATGGATAACCATGGATATAAAGGGTGCTAACACCTTCCCTTTATATAACCTACCCCCCGAACTCAAAAGCTTTTTAAGGTCTTTCCTGTTCTTTTATACCCTTTCTTTTTGGATAAAATAAAAGTCGGTGGCGACTCTTGCTATCCGCATCATAACTAAAGTCAGTTCTCCCACCATGTTACAACAACCCTTTGCAAATTCGACACAATCTTTTACCATGGTTGGCCAATATAAACCTTGTCTAAATAACAACCATTTCATCTTATGCCTTGCTTGGTGTGCACCACATGTACCACTATGTACATTCGACAAAGCTATGTAGGCTTCTTCTTCTCCTAAACATCTTAGCAAGACTCCCTCTGCAGTCTTTTTGAATAATTCGTTTCCAAAGAGTACATAGCTTAGAGCTTCGTATCTTACTTTTCTTTCCACCTTTTTGTTTGGGTCTTGGAGATACTCTTTGATGAGTTTTCTCCAATCTTCTTTCTCTGAATTATCTCTGTTAAAGATTTCAAAGCTTTCATCATCCCCATAGCCAAGTTTCATCGTTTCCAAATCTGATGGGGATAATTTGGTCGATAGAACCATTCCCCTTACTTCAATAGCACTCTCCAGTTTTTCTTTCGACACTTTGTAACCTGATGCAATTTGAGCCAAGTCATTGGCCTCTTGATTTTTTATTCTAGTAATATGTTTAAAAAGCACAGTGTCGAATGTTTTGAGGAGTCTATTGGCTATAATGAAGTAAATAATCAAATTCTCTTTGACACATCTGTATTCTTTGGTCAATTGTTTTATTACTAGTTCTGAGTCACCCATTATTTCGACTCTTGTTGCCCCCAATTCCAACAACATTTCTAGTCCAACAATTAAAGCTTCGTATTCGGCTTCATTATTTGAACATGGGTTTTCGACCCTATACTTGAATTTTGTTGGGATTTTATCAGGAGAAATAATTAATATTCCAATACCTACACCATTTTTGTGGCTGGAACCATCAAAATATAGTCTCCATGGCTATAATTCGACGTATCTTATTTCATTTTCGTCTATGGAGTGGTCAGCTATAAAGTCAGCCACCACTTGTCCTTTTACAGCCTTCAAAGATAGATATTTCAAGGAGTACTCAGTTAATGCTAGAGCCCACTTCCCAATTCGACTATGTAAAATGGATTTAGACAACATATATTTTATTACGTCGAAATGAGATGATACAAATACATCAACTAGTTTTATATAGTGCTTTAATTTAGTACAAGAAAAATATACACATAAACATAATTTCTCTATTACACTATTGATCACACTAAAATTCACCGTATTTCTGACTCCGATTTCGCATGCATTCTTAGCTTTTATTGTTGTTTTGCTTTGTTATTGCTTTGTTTTCTTATGTTTTCAGGTTTTTATAATAATCGGAGCTGGAATCGGGAAAAGGAGCGAAAAAGGAGTGAAAACGGACGAAAACCTAGAAATTCAGCATTTTGCACTTACGGCACCCACCGTGGCGGGCGCCATGGGGTTAGCCATGACGTGGCCACGTCTCAAGACCACTCCTCAACCTCCAAGACCCACGTTCCCCACTCCATCATCCCCTGTAGGGACCATGGCGGGCGCCATGACCTTGTGGCGGGCGCCACAAGGCAAAATTTCATAACCTCCACTTTTTAGTGGAGGGGCGTCCCGGTCATTTCATGCTTTCAGTTTTTACTATAAATAGGACCTTAGATTTTCGTTTTTCTTCATCCAGAATTAGAATTCTCTAGGCATATATCAGTTATAAAGCAGTTGCCATTCCACATCGGGGTGCCTCTGCAATCGAGTGATCGAGTCTGTAATCTGTCTGTGGTTCGAGTTTTGGAGCACTCTGGAGGAAGTTAATCCTGCCGCCATTTTAATTCAAGTTCGTATTTTACTTTTATTTATTTCTGCCTCGCTTTTATTTTGTTTATTTACCGCACTCGCACATTTACGTTGTTTATTTCCTGCACTCGCACATTTACGTTGTTTATTTCCTGCACTCGCACATTTACGTTGTTTATTTCCTGCACTCGCACATTTACGTTGTTTATTTCCTGCACTCGCACTTTACTTCGTTTACTTTCCGCACTCGCTTTAAATTACTTTTATGAAAAACTATAAAAAGAATATTTACTTTATCATGTCTAACTAATTCCATAAAGGTTAGAATGTAAGGATCGTAATCAAACCAGTAATCAGTATAATTGTTCGTGGAAACACCTAAGGGCTATTTTATCTTTCAATTCAAATAATTGTTTTTAACTATTTCAAAAACAGCCAAAAGCGCTTTGTATAGTTCATTAGGAGATTTTAGATTAAAAAGAAAAGAGATTTTAAAACGATTTTCGGACGCGTTAGGAAGTTTAAACTCTGGTTCGCAAGAACCTCTTTTTGCTAAGAAGTCCAGGTTAAAATACTTTTCAACTTAGTTAAGATACTATATTTCTTAAAAATAGGTTTACTACTCTAACGCAGTACGCACCTTTTTATCCGTGACAATAGGAGGGGTTGATTAGAGAGTACAACTCGGTTCTGAATACGCGAAAGCGACAGTTCCTGTTAAATTAGTTCTTTTCAAAGAAGAAAACACTGCCCATAAGTAGTTCCACTAACAAGTACTGGATTATCATTGATTACGTGAATTACATTCGAGCCTGTCTTTATTTATTATTTAAAATTATAATTTTATTTACCATTGCACCCTTATTAAAACCCTTAAAAATAGTTGCCTTAGATACACACCATAACAACAGGTTTGATAGATTGACACTTGGTCTCTGTGGATTCGATAATCTTTTATATTACTTTGACGTGATTCGTACACTTGCGAAAAACACGCATCAAGTTTTTGGCGCCGTTGCCGGGGACCAATATCGTCAAATTTCATTACCTTTCAGTTATACCGTTTAGACTAAGGTTGTTACCCACCGGTCAATGCGAAAGACTCGCAGTGCCGGAAGTTTAGTAGACCCTCTAGCTGAACCTGAACGTTACGCTCGCGCACGTTTATTTTTCCATAGGAATAGGATAGCTATGGCCGAAGAACAAAACCGAAGACCTCTTAAGGACTTCGCCCAACCATCAAACGAGGAACCTAGTTCCAGTATAGTAAACCCCGCTATCCCAGCCAATAATTTTGAACTTAAACCATCCCTGCTGCAATTAGTGCAACAGAGACAATTCTCAGGTCTCGCTACTGATAACCCGAACCAACATTTAAAAAACTTTCTTCAGTTAGCAGACACCTTTAAAACCAATGGAGCTTCTCCTGAGGCAATACGCTTAAGATTATTTCCCTTTTCCCTCAGAGATAAAGCTCTATCATGGTTAGATTCCCTTCCACCCAATTCAATAACAACTTGGGATGACCTTAGGAAAGTTTTTCTTGCTAGATATTTTCCCCCGAGTAAGACCGCTCTTCTTCGAAACCTTATAACTAGATTTACCCAACACCAAGGAGAGTCGTTGTTCGAAGCCTGGGAGAGATATAAAGAATTATTAAGAGCATGCCCACACCATGGCTTAGAGAATTGGCTAATCATCCAAACCTTCTATAATGGACTTCATTATAACACTAAAATGACCATCGACGCTGCCGCTGGTGGCGCACTGATGAACAAACCTTACCCTGAAGCTAGTGCCCTTATCGAGGATATGGCCCAAAACCATCAATCATGGGGAGTAGAACGAGCGACAGTGGAAAAGAAGGAAGCCCAAGGAGGAATACATGAGCTAAGCTCTATAGACATGATGCAGGCTAAAATGGACGCGTTGGCCCTAAGAGTCGAACATATGTGTACGACTCCGAATACTGTAGCCGCAGTTTCGCCGAATTGTGAGATATGTGGAACGCAAGGACACCAATCCGCCGAATGCAATCTGTTAAATGAAACCAACACCGAGCAAGTGAACTATACCCAAGGGAACCCATTTTCAAACACATATAACCCTGGATGGAGGAATCACCCAAACTTCTCCTACAAAAATAATAACCCTATCCAAAATACCGCACCTCCGAGACAACAAGGTTACCAAGCCCCTAGAACAAATCAACCTATGCAACCTGTGCCACCAAACCCGAGCTTTGAGGAAATTGTAAAAGATTTCATCGTTGCTCAAAAACAGAAGAACAAAGAGTTCATGAACCAAAGCGTCCATGTTAACGAACTAATTACCCAGTTAGGAACCAAGGTTGATCAAATCATTACTCATAATAAGATGCTTGAAACCCAGATCTCTCAGGTAGCGTTAAACCAAGCCCCACAGACTACACCCGGAGGACAGTTCCCTGGACAACCTCAACAGAACCCGAAAGGGCAAGCTAATGCCATTACTCTACGAAGTGGAACCGCTTATAAGGAACCTTTGAACCCTAGATTAAGTGAGCCCGAAACTTCTGAGAGGAATGAGGAAAAGGAACCAGAGAAGCCTGAAACCCCGGAAAGTCAAGAAAAAGGAGAAGAACCTAAAAATAAAACCTATGTACCACCACCGCCATACAAACCACCAATACCTTACCCTCAAAGATTAAAGAAAACCCAAATCGATAATCAATATCAAAAATTCGTTAAGGTTATAGAAAAACTTCACGTAGAAATCCCCTTTACAGAAGCCATCACCCAAATACCTTCTTACGCTAAGTTTCTCAAAGACATACTTACAAATAAACGTAGACTTGAAGATCCGAAACCCGTGGAATGTAATTCTATTTCCGAAGATAGGTTAGCAAAGAAAGATAAAGATCCCGGAAATTTTTCCATTCCTTGTATTTTGGGGAATCATGTCATCGAAAAAGCTTTTCTAGACTTAGGAGCTAGTGTGAGCTTAATGCCTTTAGCAGTTTGTGAGAGATTAAACTTAGGAGAATTACAACCTACTAAGATGTCACTTCAATTAGCCGATAGATCCGTTAAATACCCTATAGGCATACTTGAAGACGTCCCTGTTAGGGTAGGTCAGTTGTTTATACCTACTGATTTTGTTGTCTTGGACATTAAAGAAGATGACGACATACCGATACTCCTAGGTAGACCGTTCTTATCGACTGCTGGAGCCGTAATAGATGTTAAAAAAGGAAAACTAACTTTTGAGGTAGGTGAAGAGAAGATAGAATTTATATTGTCAAAATTTCTTATGGCACCTGTGATAGGAGATGCTTGTTATGCCTTAGATATCATCGAAGAATGCATTAGGGAATTAGAACAAGAAGAAGAAACTGAATCTATAAAATTGCCGTCAACCCTTATTTTGGAAAATGACAATTATAAAACACCCTACATTGATGATAACCTTCACGAATGTTTATATCTTACCCCAGATCCTATGCCTTGCCCTATGAAACCGATCGTAAAACTTAAGGAACTGCCTAAAAACCTGAGATATGAATTTCTCGATGAAGATATGAATCGTCCAGTTATAGTCAGTGCTACCTTAAACCAAAAAGAAACCGATCAATTATTAGAAGTTTTACGTAGGTACCCCTCAGCCTTAGGATATAAGATCTCTGATCTAAAAGGAATAAGCCCATCCGTATGCATGCATCGGATTTTGCTTGAAGAAGATTCAAAACCTTCCAGAGAACACCAACGAAGAATAAATCCTATAATGAGTACTGTAGTTAAGACTGAAGTTCTTAAGTTACTAGAGGCAGGTATAATATATCAGATCTCGGACAGTAAATGGGTGAGTCCTGTGCATGTAGTACCTAAAAAGGGAGGCATCACAGTCGTGCAAAACGAGAAGGGCGAACCTGTAGCAAAAAGAACCGATGGAGGTTGGCGTATGTGCATAGATTATAGAAAATTAAATAAAGCAACTAGGAAGGACCATTTCCCATTACCATTCATAGACCAAATGTTGGAGCGCCTAGCCAGACACTCTTACTTTTGTTACTTAGATGGATATTCCGGATTCTTCCAAATACCTATTCACCCCGAAGATCAAGAAAAAACTACCTTTACATGCCCAGTTGGAACTTTTGCCTATAGAAGAATGCCTTTTGGACTTTGTAATGCTCCTGCAACTTTCCAACGCTGCATGATGTCTATCTTTGCTGATTATTTAGATGGAATTATGGAAGTATTTATGGACGATTTCTCAGTTTGTGGATCAGATTTCAAAAATTGTCTTGTCAACCTTGAGAAAATCCTGGAGAGATGTGTGGAGGTAAACCTTGTGCTAAATTGGGAAAAATGTCATTTCATGGTCACCGAAGGGATTGTTTTAGGACATATAGTTTCCGAAAAAGGTATAGAGGTAGATAAAGCAAAAATAGAAGTCATAGAGAATCTAAAACCGCCGAAGACTATCAGGGAGATAAGAAGTTTTCTTGGACATGCCGGATTTTACCGACGTTTTATCAAGGATTTCTCCAAAATAACAAAACCCTTAACTGGTCTTTTGATGAAAGATGCTGAATTTATCTTCGATGAAAAATGTACTGAAGCATTTAATCTTCTGAAGCAAGCTCTGATTTCAGCACCTATAATGAAACCCCCTGATTGGTCAGAACCGTTTGAGATAATGTGTGACGCCAGTGATTATGCTGTTGGAGCCGTTCTAGGTCAAAGAAAAGATAAGAAGTTACATGTCATTTATTATGCCAGTAGAACCCTAGACGCTGCACAGCTCAACTACGCAACAACCGAAAAAGAGCTCCTAGCTGTAGTTTTTGCAATAGACAAATTTAGATCTTATCTAGTAGGAGCCAAGATTATAGTTTACACCGACCATGCTGCCATTCGTTACTTACTAAGCAAAAAGGATGCCAAGCCTAGGTTACTTCGATGGATTCTACTACTGCAAGAGTTTGATTTGGATATCCGTGATAAGAAAGGCACTGATAATGTGGTAGCTGATCACCTATCTAGGCTAGAATACCTGAAACCTGATCCAGTTCCCATAAATGACGATTTTGCCTATGATAGACTGATAGCCCAACTAGAAACCATTGAAGATGATAACCCAGACCCTCATGAGCATTTTCATAAATCCTTAGCCATAAGTGATGTACCTTGGTATGCAGACTTTGTTAATTACCTAGCCGCTGACATCATACCCCCTGATCTAAACTACCACCGGAAGAAGAAGTTCTATAGTGATGTGAGAAACTTCTATTGGGACGATCCGTTTCTTTTCAAGAGAGGTAAAGATGGCATTTTCCGCCGTTGTGTTCCAGAAGAAGAGGTAAATAATATAATTGAGCATTGTCACTCTGCACCCTATGGTGGACATGCAAGCACATCTAAGACCTACGCCAAGATTCTTCAAGCTGGCCTATTCTGGCCTACTATGTGGCGTGATGTCCATGCTTTCATTGTCAAGTGTGACAGATGCCAACGCACAGGAAATATTTCAAGACGTAATGAAATGCCGTTAAGAAATATCCAAGAAGTAGAACTCTTCGACGTATGGGGTATAGACTTTATGGGACCGTTCCCACCATCTTTTGGAAATCAGTACATCTTAGTAGCAGTTGACTACGTGTCTAAATGGATTGAAGCTATCGCCACACCCACAAATGACACCAGAGTAGTCATCAAATTATTCAAGAATTATATATTTCCCAGGTTTGGAACCCCCCGTTTAGTCATAAGTGATGGAGGATCACACTTCATATCGAGAATATTTGATAAACTTTTAAGCAAGTATGGAGTTAAGCATAGAGTAGCAACACCATACCACCCACAGACCAATGGACAAGTGGAAGTATCTAATAGGGAGATAAAACAAATCCTCGAGAAGACTGTCTCTATATCTAGAAAGGATTGGTCACAGAAACTTCAAGAAGCATTATGGGCCTATAGAACCGCTTTCAAAACTCCTATAGGAACAACCCCTTATCAACTGGTCTATGGAAAATCATGTCACTTACCTTTTGAACTGGAGCATAAGGCCTATTGGGCCATCAAAACTTTGAATTTGGATTACTTGACTGCTGGTGAGAAACGTATCCTTGACATCCACAAATTAGAAGAGCTCAGACAATCTGCCTACGAAAATGCCATCATATACAAAGAAAGAACAAAAGCTTGGCATGACAAAAGAATCATAAGAAGAGACTTCAAGATAGGCGATCCTGTTCTCCTGTTCGATTCTAGGTTACGACTATTTCCAGGTAAACTCCGTTCGAGATGGACTGGCCCTTTCGAAGTATCTAAGATCCTGAGATCCGGTGCTATTGAAATCAAGAACCCGACATGTAAACCATTCATCGTCAATGGACAGAGGTTGAAGCCCTACGAAGGAGGTGACATTCCAACAACATACACCTGCCATACTCTGAGTGATCCACCATATCCTTCCAATGATGTTTAATTATCGGTCGTCGAGCTAATGACGTTAAACAAGCGCTGCATGGGAGGCAACCCATGGTTTTTCTTATTTTTGTACTTTTTATTTTTTACTTTTACTTTATTTTGTTTATATTATTATTATTATGTCAGGACTAACGATTGAATGTTTTATGTGCTTTCAGGACTTGTTTGCTAACCTTGTACAGAATGCAGAACCCTGATGACATGCACGTGGCCTTTAGAGATGATGCACAGAGAGAGCGTTACTATGTCCACATGAGACGCCCTATGGCTCCTACCAGGTACCCTGACCATGACTGCATGGATGCCTTGGGGATAGAGCCAAGCGTCAGATTTTTATGCCATCAACTCCAGTGGGAACAGTTTGACTACAGGAATAACACTTATAGGAACTTGACTCTTGAGTTCCTCAGCTCGTTTCATTATGACCCTTGGGCTGGACCCGATGGACTCGCTGTTTTCAGGTTGTTCGGGATTGACTACTCATTCTCTCACAGAGAGTTTGGTGATTTGCTAGGTTTCCAGACTACTCCTGATGCTATTCCAGATACACCGATGGGGTATTTTATGAGCAGAGAAGTGGAAAAGTTTTGGACTAAATATCAGGCGGAGGGAGCCAAGATCCTTCTACCCAGTTTTCTCAGGTAATCCACAACCCTGCTTTGAGGTACTTCCAGATGATTCTAGCACATTCTTTCCTAGGTTTTCCAGATACAGAGACACTGCTAAGTGAAGAGGAGATTTTCCTACTGTTTTGTGCGACTCAGTCTCGCCCTGTTGCTTGTGGCAACTTTCTGTTAAAGGGCTTGGCTAGTGTTGCCAGATCATCCGTAGGCATCATCCATGTCGGTGGGATTGTTACACAGATAGCTACTGCATTGGGTTTGTCTCGCAAGTTATTGCACCTCAGGACCTTCTGCTGCTACACCACCCTGGATATTGATTTTTGTCTTGATAGAGGACTGATGAGGAGGGCTTCTTTTGAGCCCAACATGTTTAGATTGCTGATCGACGGCGAAGCGATACACTACTTTACATTACCAGATCAGCTGATGACCAGTGTCCATGATCCTGAAAATTGGAGTTATGCTCTAGAGGGTTATGGAGAGACTGTCGAAGAGCCGAAATCGCCTCCCGCCGCTGAGTACACTCCTACACCTCTTACTCCCCAAATCACTGTTATGTCTAACAATATGTCTCTGCAGCCACCTGACCTACAAACACAGATTTATGAGCTCCGCAAGGAGACTGCCCTGCTCAAGCAGGAAGTGGCAGACTTAGAGTTACAGATGCAGGTTTCTGATCTCACTCATGCCTCAGAGACCGATGCTCTACATCAGGCGATTGAAGAGCTTCGGAGGGAGATAACTGAGATTCGTGGATCAAGCCAGGAAAAGACGCCTACCACATGACTCATTCTACCCTGACAGCATTACCCTAGTATTTTATTTATCGCATTTCCAGACATATTTTACTTTACTGCAGCTTTTATATTTTCATGCACTTTGAATTCCTTATATATATACATATTATGCACTAATGTTAACCTTTTTCTTTTTCTTTTGTTTCTTTAATCATTTTTATTTTTTGTCGTGCAAAGAAAAAAATATAAGACAAAAATAATTTCATTTTTTGTCTTCACAAAAAAAAAATGCAAGCCTCAAGCCTTGAAAAGAAGAAGAAAACGCTATCCAGACCCCCCGGAAGACCAAGGTGCAAGGAAGGCCCAAAGGAGGATCCAAAAACCACAAGACCCAGGAATTGGCCTTGTGGCGGGCGCCATAGGCCCTGTGGCGGGCGCCACACCGTACCATCAACAAATACGGGATTCAATCCCCATTTCCACCATTTTCATCCCTTTCTTCACCAAAAACCCATTTTTCCAACCTTCCAAATCCTCCTTGAACCCCATTAAAGCTCCCTCATTTCCAAAATACCCACCATCCATAAAACATATCCAACATCCATTTCCATTTTCATCCATCAAAAACCAAAAAAATCAAAACTTTATCATTCCCTCATAAACCACTTTTTCTACCATTTTCACTACCTAAGGAGCATTCAACAATGGAGTTCAACGGATTTCTTCTTCGTGATGGAAGACCGGGCGAAAGGCAACGGAAAATTATTCAGAGGCTTCAAAGTCGAGAAATTCTCTCGACTAGGTACGTCGACGATAACTGTCTGTATGCTTTGGGTATTTATCATAGTGTTTTTAATTTATTAGAATTTCTAGGCTTGCATAATATCTTCATCAATCAGGAACCTACCTATGAGCGACTGACAACTGAGTTTTTGAGTTCTTTGATATACACTGTCAATCCTAACACTGCTAGCACTGTTGGTACTGTTATTTTTAGACTGTTCGGAATTGAGTATGAATTCAGTACCGACGATCTAGCAGGTTTGTTAGGAATCCCTCATAGGGAAGGTTCGATCTGTGAGGCACCTTTGGATGCTGAATGGTCGGCCGAGGTATTTACCTTCTGGCTAAGGCTTTCAAGTACTTCAATTAATTCTTTTGAAGGGATACTTGCGTCGACCATTCACAACCCGGCCATAAGAGTTTTTAGACTTCTTTTGGCATGTACTATTTTTGGCCGGGAAAGTCCAAACAAGGTAAATGCTCGTGAACTCCTATTTTTGCAAGGATGCCTCACTAGAACCCACATCAATCCGGTCCCGTTTATGCTTGCCCATATGACTTTATTTACTAATAAAACAGGACCGATTGTATTTGGAGGACTTGTTACGTCTATTGCTCGGGCTCTTGGCCTGAACAATGAGATAGCTGCACTTGAACCACTACCTCCTCGCACAATTAATTTAAAATTTCTGAAGGACATGAAATTGTGCTGAACGAGGATAGAAGGTGGTTATGAGTTGATGGTTCATGGGGTAGCTATCCCATCTGTTGCTTTACCATGCAGTAGACGTACTGATGTACGTGATGAAAGGAACTGGACCTATGATCTTAATGCTCCACGTGTTTTGGGTCCACTTCCTCCTAATATTCCCGATGGGGAGGCACATGACACTGATGATGAGTATGATCGGAGAGAGCAGTCTCCCATCCCTCACATGTCCCCCCATCGTCCTTCACAGTCACACACTGCACCATCTTCCTCTAACCCTGTTGCAGGTACTGCTCCTGGATTCTTTGTCACCGAGGAGATGTGGCGTGATATGACAGCTAGAGAAGAAAGGCGTGATGGCCTTCTCTCTACTATTTCACAGCAGCTGACGGACAACATGAGCTTCATGCAACAATCGCGATTGGTTTCGGATCGTGCTTATAGCAACGTCTGCCGTACCTTGAACGATATCTCATTAGAGCAGAACCGTCAGAGAGAGTTCAACAGCCGACACTACCAGCTTGTAGAGGCTACTCAGGGTTCCATCTTGGGTAACCTTCGAGAGGTCCGGAGTGCTCAGGCTGCTTTATCAGCACGACTCGACCGGAGGGACCAGCATCGTAGTAGATCCCGTCGTTCCAGACCATCACATCAGGACGGCGAAGGCACCAGTGCCCCTCCTCAGTAGTCTTTTCCAGGTTACCCCCCTTATCTTATTTCGAAACATTGGGGACAATGTTCGATTTAAGTGTGGGAGGGGATTTTATTGCTTTCTGTCATTTCCCTTTTTAGTTAATTTCCTTTCAGTTACTTCCCTTTCAGTAATTTAATTTTCTTAGATAATGCATGAGTCTGACGAGTCACCAGTATAGTGTCTTTTTAGTTCATCTTCATTTTTTCCCATTTCCTTAGCCTTACCAGAAAAATTTTAAAAAGAAAATAATGTTGTTTCACATGTTTTTTGGGCTTTGAGACAGGTTTAGATTAGGATGTGGTGACTTAGGTCAACTTTTTGAAACATCAGAACCATTTTAGCACCATAGACCTCTTGAATATAGGAATCACTCCTAAACCCCACCACCTTGGCCTTTACTATCATTTAAAAATTGTCCTAAGTAGTTTATCTTAGCGGTCAGCTCCGGCCTAAGCATGCTCTACGTAGGGGGTCGATGAATATAAGTGAATGATCCAGTGCTAATAAAAAAAGAAAAAAGAAAAAAAAAAAAAAAAAAAAAAAAAGGCAAACTCTGGTATAGGTGACCCTCACAAAGTCATTTAAACCGAAAAAAGAGAAAAAAAATTTTGCCACAAAAAGAAAAAAAATTTGCAAGTCACCTATTGTTAGTTGGTTCAGAGGTATCTGGCACTGAACTTGGTAGGGCGGATTACGATCCGATCCCCCGCAGCTACATTTAGGCGAAATAAAAACAGGTTTACACATGCTTATGTGCCAGAAACCTTATGTTATGGATCAGAATCACTAACCGGTCACTCTACTATGAAGCATGTACGGATAACGGGCTTAATGTGATTGCGCCTGAATGAAAAGGACACAAAAAGATGAGAAGATAGGCCTAGGTATCGTGGGATGATATGGAGTGGTTAATATAGGATTGAAGTTTGTGCTTGTGTTACTATGGTACCCTTGGTTCACTTAGTTAGTATCTGTCACTGCATCCTGACTTGAACTTAGAATCCCTTTAGCCCAAAGACAAGTGTTGACACCATATTTTCTTAAGCTTTAATGTTTGCTTGAGGACAAGCAAAGGTTTAAGTGTGGGAGAATTTGATCACACTAAAATTCACCGTATTTCTGACTCCGATTTCGCATGCATTCTTAGCTTTTATTGTTGTTTTGCTTTGTTATTGCTTTGTTTTCTTATGTTTTCAGGTTTTTATAATAATCGGAGCTGGAATCGGGAAAAGGAGCGAAAAAGGAGTGAAAACGGACGAAAACCTAGAAATTCAGCATTTTGCACTTACGGCACCCACCGTGGCGGGCGCCATGGGGTTAGCCATGACGTGGCCACGTCTCAAGACCACTCCTCAACCTCCAAGACCCACGTTCCCCACTCCATCATCCCCTGTAGGGACCATGGCGGGCGCCATGACCTTGTGGCGGGCGCCACAAGGCAAAATTTCATAACCTCCACTTTTTAGTGGAGGGGCGTCCCGGTCATTTCATGCTTTCAGTTTTTACTATAAATAGGACCTTAGATTTTCGTTTTTCTTCATCCAGAATTAGAATTCTCTAGGCATATATCAGTTATAAAGCAGTTGCCATTCCACATCGGGGTGCCTCTGCAATCGAGTGATCGAGTCTGTAATCTGTCTGTGGTTCGAGTTTTGGAGCACTCTGGAGGAAGTTAATCCTGCCGCCATTTTAATTCAAGTTCGTATTTTACTTTTATTTATTTCTGCCTCGCTTTTATTTTGTTTATTTCCCGCACTCGCACATTTACGTTGTTTATTTCCTGCACTCGCACATTTACGTTGTTTATTTCCTGCACTCGCACATTTACGTTGTTTATTTCCTGCACTCGCACATTTACGTTGTTTATTTCCTGCACTCGCACTTTACTTCGTTTACTTTCCGCACTCGCTTTAAATTACTTTTATGAAAAACTATAAAAAGAATATTTACTTTATCATGTCTAACTAATTCCATAAAGGTTAGAATGTAAGGATCGTAATCAAACCAGTAATCAGTATAATTGTTCGTGGAAACACCTAAGGGCTATTTTATCTTTCAATTCAAATAATTGTTTTTAACTATTTCAAAAACAGCCAAAAGCGCTTTGTATAGTTCATTAGGAGATTTTAGATTAAAAAGAAAAGAGATTTTAAAACGATTTTCGGACGCGTTAGTAAGTTTAAACTCTGGTTCGCAAGAACCTCTTTTTGCTAAGAAGTCCAGGTTAAAATACTTTTCAACTTAGTTAAGATACTATATTTCTTAAAAATAGGTTTACTACTCTAACGCAGTACGCACCTTTTTATCCGTGACAATAGGAGGGGTTGATTAGAGAGTACAACTCGGTTCTGAATACGCGAAAGCGACAGTTCCTGTTAAATTAGTTCTTTTCAAAGAAGAAAACACTGCCCATAAGTAGTTCCACTAACAAGTACTGGATTATCATTGATTACGTGAATTACATTCGAGCCTGTCTTTATTTATTATTTAAAATTATAATTTTATTTACCATTGCACCCTTATTAAAACCCTTAAAAATAGTTGCCTTAGATACACACCATAACAACAGGTTTGATAGATTGACACTTGGTCTCTGTGGATTCGATAATCTTTTATATTACTTTGACGTGATTCGTACACTTGCGAAAAACACGCATCAACTATATCTAGTTTCAGCATCGTTTAAGACTCTGCTGAGATAGTAAATGGCTCTTTCAACACCATTTTCATCCTCTTGACACAACATGTTTCCTAAGGTCTTGTCGAATGCGGATATGTACAACCTCATGCTTCTTTTTCTACTGGGAGACATCAAGACTGAGGGACAGGCTAGATATCCCTTGATCTTGTCGAAAGCGTCTTGTTGCTCTTGCCCCCATGCGAAGTCTTCTTTTTTGAGTCGAAGCAGAGGAGAAAAAGCTTGCGTTTTCCCTCTGAGGTTTAAAATGAATCTTCTTAGAAAATTAATTTTTCCCAGCAGTGATTGCAATCCTTTCTTTGTTGGTGGCGCTTTCGCCTCCATTATTGCTTTAGCTTTGTTGGCGTTTATTTCGATTCCCTTTTTGTGGACCACAAAACCTAGTAAATCTCCAGCCTGCACACCAAACGCACATTTGAGGGGATTCATTTTTAAACCAAATTTTCTCATCCTTTCAAAGGATTGTCGAAGATGGTCTAAATGATGTTTTCCTGAAACAAACTTTATTACAATGTCATCAATATATACTTGCATGAATGTTTCAATGAAATCATGAAAAATAGAATTCATGGCCCTTTAGTATGTAGCTCCAGCATTTTTTAAACCAAAGGGCATAACTACCCATTCGTAAGTCCCTATTCCTCCAGGACAACAAAAGGCTGTTTTGGAAACATCTTCCTCTGCAATGAAGATTTGATTGTAGCCAGAGTATCCATCTAACATGCTTAGGTACTCATGGCCTGCTGCAGAGTCAACTAGCATTTCTGCTACTAGCATATGATATTCATCCTTAGGGGTGGCTGAATTCAAGTCTAGAAAATCAATGCACACCCTCAATGTGCCATTTTTCTTTATCACATGTACAATATTTGCAATCCAATCGACATACCTGGTTGGGCGAATGAATTTGCGTCTGAGAAGTCTTTTGACCTCTTCTTTTATTTTCGACAGGGCCACTGGTGCGAACCGCCTTGGAGTCTGCTTTACGTGCTTCTTTCCTTCTATGATAGGAAGTTTTAGCTCGACCAAGCTTCTATCGAGGCCAGGCATTTCTTCATAGTCCCATGCGAAACAGTCTTTAAACTCTTTCAGCAACTGGACTAATTCTACTCTGAACTGGGGGTCCATGTTAGCACTTACATAGGTTGGTGTTTTTTCTGCTCCCAGTCCCAGATTGATTTCTTCCAAAGGGTCTTGTGCCATCATCTTCAAGCTAGTTGATATTGGGTCTTTTTCGAACCCCAAAGGTTCGTCATCATAGATGGCATCAAGCTTTTGATCCTGCCACTTGTCTATCATGTTGTCTTTATCTTCTCCATCAGTGCCCTAGTGAGGGCATGGTGGGTCTAGATTTTCTTCATTGGCTTCAACAACCATATATTTTATTTCGGCTTCTAGAGTCGCTTTTAATTTATTTTCGGCCATGTAGGCCGTTAGTCTATTCAATGCTGATGTTTCACTCATCATCATCGTCGAACTCGCTGCCCCAGCCAGCTGGCTCTATATTAGAGGTTCCCCATACATGACTTGGTTCACCAATTACCTCATTGTCCCATTGAAAACCATGTGTTGGATGTAGGTACATGGAACAATAGGCATTGTTTGATGCTTTCAGATCAAAATCAGCTGGATTGTAAGGAGCTATGTGAGCCAGATTTCAGTCAAAGCTTCGACTGGTCACGTTGTTTACTTCAGTCATGAAGTAGCTTTGTCCTGCTTCGATGTTTTCGACGATGCCATCAAGGCGCCAGATGACTATGCACTGATACATGGATGAATGGACATCTCCTACTCCATGGATCCACTCTCTTCCCAATAACAAATTGTAGTTGGCTCTGGAAGATATAACTATAAACATTGTTGGCCTGGTGATAGTGCCAACTGTCAAATCCACTTGAATAACACCCATAGTTGAGCCCACTTTCCCTTCATAGTTCGACAGAACCATGTTGTGTGGTTTTGCATCAGAGTCATCTTTTCCAATCTTTCTTAGCATGTAATGGGGCATTAGATTCACTGAAGCTCCCCCATCCACTAATATTTAGTTGACGCCTACATTTCGACGTTCACTTTTATGAATAAAGGTTTCAAATTCCCCCTCATTGATTTGTCTGGCTTCTCAAAGAAGGCATTTTGTTCTTCAACACAACCATTGTTCATGATGTAATAACACACAGGCCTTGGTCCCATAGTACTATCTATCATATTTTCTTCTTCGTCTTCGATTTCCATCACTCTGTCATAGTCTATAGGGAGGACTGAAACCATATTTCATATTACGTCGAATGACCCTTCTTCGTTAGACTCAAAGTTGTCAGTTACTTCGTCACCTTCTGATATTGTGTTGGTGAGTTTTGACAACTGCAACATGTTGTTGGTGTTGTTCCTTTTGGGAGGTATGTCCTTTTCTGATGCCTAAGTGTTTCTGCTGGACTCTGCTTTATCTTCGTCAGCATTTTTCTTCTTGATGTTAAGTCCCTCTGATGTGTCTCTCTCAGCCCTTTTCTGCCTCTAGAATCTACTCCATTGAGACTTTGACATGGGGCTTTTTCCTTTATAGTTCTCTGAGGGGTATGGTCTTGGCTTCTGTTTCCCAGTTTCTTTCTTTACTTCGACTGAAGATCCTCTCTGGACTTCGAAATTCTTCCATTTTCTTGGTCCTTGGGCGTCTCTAATGGGTTGCACCCATCTATCATCAGGTACCTTGCCATATGGTTTGTAAGTGTTGTAGTATCTGCCCCCAGTGTTCTGAAAGTGATACTGGCCTTTTCTTGGATCACATCTACATGTTTCAACTGCTGGCCTTGGCCCCCAATTTCCTCTTATTTTAATCCTTTCCACAGCCTCCAAGTTTGCTGCTGCTTTTCTGTCGAATATTGCGCTGCATATTGGGCATAACATTACTTCAGTCTTTTTCTTTTGACACCTTTGAATGAATTCTACCAAGTTCTCATCTTCTTTTGGGGAGGCTGTCCTTTGGTATTCCTTTTGACGACGTTCCTTTTCACCCTTCTCTTTACTCTTTTGAGAGGCTTCTACCATATTGATATCTATTTTCTTTCCTCCAGCAATGCTCAGCTTATCCATCATTTTGATTAGGGCTTCTTCGATAGTTTATACCCTGACTTCTGCAGTGCTCTAGTTTGCAGTTTCGACAACATTGGTAAGGTCCTTGGTATCCTCTTCTTTTGCTTGTTTAGGAGCAACATATTCAGTAGTTTTGTCTTCATTGTTGAGGCCTTCAGGATCCTTCTTCTCAACGCTGAGGGAAACATCAGATTTTTCCTCAGTGTTCACAAAAATGTCTTCCCAACCTGTTGGCTGGATTTTGTTGATGTCAACATGGGCACTGGCAGGAGCAGTGTATTTCACCAGGTAGTCAAACTTTCCGCTAGGCTCTCCCAAGGTGTCCCATATTATTCCTTCTTCAGCCAAGTTGTTGTTTCTCTTGTCGAAGCCTTCAGTAGCTTCTTTCTTCAAACCCTCAGAGCTTTCAGTAACCCTGGTTTTGTCTTGATGGTCGAAATCCTCAGTGGCCTCAACCTTGTTCTGGTTGTTGAAATCTTCAGTAATCTCAATGTTGGTGGCATCGCTGAGACCCTCAGTAGTCTCAACCTGTTTTGGAACGTCGAAACCCTTAGTGGTCTTGATATCATTTTTACCTCAAGGTCATCAGTAACCTTGATCAATATAGGCATGGTTAATTTGTCTTCAGACACTTCTTCCACGTTGGGCTGGACAGGGAGATCTTCATTAATCCCCACCATGTTAACGTAGGTGTCGAAGCCTTCAGTGGCTTTAATCATCTCGAAGCTATCATCAGACATCTTCTCCATTTCGACCATATTCATGTCGAATGGTTCAACATAATTGGCTTCTAGGATCTGCATAGGATTAGTGTCAATCCTCATTTGTTGTTTAGGCTTGTCTCCAAACCTCAGCCTTCCATCCTGAATTGCATTTTGAACTAGATCCCTGAAAAGAAAACATTGAGACGTTTTATGGCCCAAAAAATTATGGTACTTACAAAAACCTCTCTTTTTCTGTTGGTCAATAGGGGGTTCTTTAACACCTAGTGGTTTTATTAGTTGACCATCCCTTACCAACAAATCGAAGATTCCGTCACATTTGGTGACGTCGAACGTATACGTTCTTTTAGGTAATTTATTGTTCTTCTCCGGTTCGACCGGATTATTTCCATTCAACGGAGTTAACATTTTGCAAGAATATGGTGGACCTTGCTTTAATTCTGCTAGGTCAATTTCTTGATCATTGAAAACGACTGATTCTTCTTCGTCACAATCATCTTCTTGGCATATTCCTACATAAGCCACTCTTTCTTTTTTACCTTTGTTAGCCGTAAACTTCTCATCTTTCAATCTTTCGATCTGCCTCACCCTATCTGCTAACTGTGCCATATCTCTTAAGTATTGAGTATCTAGTTTCTACCTTATGGAATAGTCTAGACCTCTTGCAGCCATTTCGACCCGTTCTTGTTCTGGCACTTGCGTGAAACATCTTGCTTTTAGCAGTCTGAATCTATTAAGGTAGTCATCTATAGGCTCTGAGAATTTCCTTTTAACTCTTGCTAATTCTTTCAAGCTTATTTTAGTTTGTCCCATGCATAATTGTTCATGGAACAATCGCTCCAACTGAGTCCATGTATGTATGAAACCTGCTGATAGGGATGTGAACCAAGTAAACGCGTTTTTTGTTAAAGAGCTTGGGAAATATTTCATCCTTAAATTTTCATTACGTGTTATTTCGCCCGCTTCAATCAAGTAACGCGTTATGTGCTCTATGGTGGATTCACTAGTATCCCCTGAAAATTTTGTGAATTTGGAGATTTTCCACCTTGGGGGTAGTTCTTGTTGTAGAACATATTCAGAAAGTGGGGAAGCGTAATTGGGCCTATGAAATCCCACGTTTTCCCCATTTTGCGCCATTATTCTTTCGACCATGACTGCCAAATTGTTTTCGGCAGGTGGATTATTATAACGCATTCTCTGTTGTAAAATGTCATCAGCATTTTGACCTCTCTGCACTATCAACCTCCTAAGCTCTTGTTGGATAGGGACTTCGATACGAGGATGTTCGACAACCTCTTCTTGGAGTCTTAGATTTGCCTGAGGGTTGTTTAAAGGTCTTTGATTTTTTGTTGGTTCTTCTTCGACATTGATTACTGGATTCTGAATCACAGGTTCTCTCTGTCGAATTTGGGGAACTCCAAAGAACTCAGCAATACACACCATTTGCGCTGCCAATATCTGATTTGTTTGAGTAGTGCTTTGCATTAAAGGGTTAAACACTTCCCCCGTTTGTTGAGTCAACCTATGGACCATTTCATGATTACTTTCGTCCATTTGTTAACGTATTGCCTGCGCAGAATTAGTTGTAATTGTTGGCATTTGGAATCCTGGTGGGGGTTGATTTAGTCTACTAACGTTCCCACCATAACCCGATCCTTGTAATGGTGAAGACATATGGACCACGACATCAGAATACAAAGGTGTTGCGTTATGCAAACTAGCAATCACTAAAGTTGGCATTCCATAAGGTTGTTCTCTTCCAAACATAGGCGTGGAAAATTTGTTTGATAGGGCCTAAAGTTATTTCCTCCAGGGGGAGGGGTTCCCATAGGTATCGAATGCCCTATGTTGGAGGAACTGGGTCCGCTTTGAGAAAACGACACCGCTGGTATCGATCCAGATGATAAGGGATTTCCCCCTTCTGAAACGTGGAGTGTTTCCATATTCCCCCCTGTCGAAAGAATAACATTGGAAACTGGAATTTCATCAGTATTTACTGGTGGGATAACCATTTTTCGTACTCTAGTTCTCCTAGGTCTTTCTGTGTCGGTTACGGCTAATTTACCACTTTGTAAAATCATACAACGTAATAAAACTTTTTTGGATTAAGAATCCTTTTTAGTATTTCAGCACAGGTCCCACTGGGCGTGCCAATTTGTTTGCTGACGTTTCTGGTGAACAACCTCTGGTTTACCAATTCCTTGGAAATGGATTACTTGCAGGACCAACCACACAAGTCCTATGACACGTGTGCTAAATTCTTAGGGTTAGTTTCTTAATGTATGAGTCTTATTAGTTGCCTTGTATCTTTTGTCGAAAGATTCCTAACGAAGTTGTTCTTATTTGTATTGGAGTGTAGATATGTTTGTATAATAAACTAAAAGAAAGACTTAAAGTTTGCATTTAAAGGATTTTATGGAATATAAACTTACTTGAAAGTAAATTGCTTGAAAGTAAATTGCTTAAGAAATAAGTAAAAGCATAAACTTGAACAAGGAATGAAGAAAAAGTATAAGTTTTATAACTGAAAGATAAATGGTGTTTTACACGTATATTTTCCAGATAATTCTCATTTCTCTTACACACGAGTATTAGAGTAATCTTCACATAAATATTGTACAGAATTTCACACCCTTTACATAAAGCAAACTATCATATTTATATACAAATAAAATAACCGTCGAATAACGGTCAATTCCTAACAATTCGCCACTTGGCATCCTGCATGCTATTAATCTCTAAGAATCTTCCACGTATCTTCTACCAAACGAGGCCGTTATTCATATTAAAACTGCCCTTTAAATGGAAAAACGATGTATCTTCTTATCATGTCGAATCCATTTGAAATTCAAATAGTCCCAACGTCTCCTTCGTCGAATCCTTGCCTGCACATCTCTCGTCGAAACACGAAAGGATTTCCTAGTAGTGATGTGAAGAACTTCCTAAATGACTGTCGCTCCCACCAAAATGACACAGGGCCAAGAGGGGTACAGACGCGAACGGTCGGCGAAAAGAGGAGAGTACACACAAGGGTGAACTCAGAAAAGAAAGAGTCGCCAGCTAGGCATTTTTATCCCGGAGGAAAGGTAATGCTGCATAATCCTAAGAAAAGATATGGATAAGACGGTTGCGAACCAGAGAGACTGAGAAAGGGGGTTGGTTACAACCTGGGAAGGTATTAGCACCTAGATTGTCCGTCGTACTCGACGGGATCCACGCTTAAAAGATTTGTGTTTTAAAGGGGTAATGTCAGTGCAGACAGTGTATCAGAGCTGGAAAAGAATGCAAGTGTCAGTGTGAAAATAATGTGAAGTGTATAAGTGAAGTGTCAGTGTAAGGACAGAGTGAAATGCTCATGATAATGAGGCTAAAAGAATAAGGCTAGAAAGAGGGGAAATATACAGAGACTTTTGTTCGATAACTGTTAAGTTATGCCTACGTATCCTCTCGTGCAATGAGGAAGTCAGAACACCGTAGTTCGACCCAAAGAGACTGAAAGATGAATTGACTTGTGAACTGCTTGCTTGTCTATGCTCAAGTGTATGACCTGTCTGGCTCAGGTGCAAACTGTCTTGCATTAGACGGAAGAAGCAAGTTCTCGTTTGTGAGTGAATGAGATGAGAAAAGAATCCCGGAGGAGACGATTATTGTTTGTTTTTGTGCTTTCAATCTTTTATTGCTTTTTGAAGTTTGTCATAAGTTAGTGAGCTTAAGCCTAAACCAATGGGTTTAGTAAACTCATCACATCTTCCCTCTGATTAGGGGTAATGAGAATACCTTAAGTGTGAAGTCAGCATCTCACACTTAATCACCTTTGATGTAAGATTAAGATCATTAACCTACTTGTGATTATTTAGATGTTTTTGTTTAGTGTTGAGTAATGAGATTAAGCCATAATCAAGGATTAAACAGACTCATTACACCATCCTAATAAAAGGACAATAGATGAGAATGTTTAAGCTGAGGAAGACTCCTCAACTTAATCCATGGTTAGGGATTAACCTCATGACAAAACAAAGCCATTATTAGATGGATTTTAGTTAATGATAAGATGAAGAAGTGATTTTTTGGTTTGTAAGACAACTTGAGGGGGACTTGTCCATTAACACTAGGGTTAGTCCTTCTTAACCAATTAAGGAAGAATTAGAACCCTAATGCAAGGCCCAAGTTACAAGCTTGATGTCTTAGTGATTATTAGATGACTTGATTAAAGGATTTAAACACATTAAGGGTTTAACACTTAGGATTAAAGTTATACACTCCATCCTAATAGAAGGATGCAGGCATAAGCTTAATCACAAAGCCTTAAAGCCTTTAGGGTTTAGTCCCTGATTATGAGATGAGGAGAGAAGACTCAAAGAGACACAAAGGTAAAAATCTAAGTGGGGGACTAATCAACCCTAATTGTTATCATGCTTGGTCATTCCTAGGGTTGGTGAGGTTTAAGGAAGAAATCTTCAAGAAACCACCAAGGAGAGAAGCAGATGAAAGGATCCAGAAGCAAAGAGAAGCAAAACAACTTGCTTCACTTAAGGAGTCAAGTTGCTTGAAGAAATAAGGTGAGATGAACAAGAATGAGCAGGCTCACTCCAAACACATACAAAATGCAGCAAGGATGTAAAATGACAAGATGAGAAGAGGCAGGAGGTGAAGGCAAATTCACCTTCCAAACAAACTTACCATTAACCTGAAAAGTTAGTACAAGATATGAAATGCAATGCAAATGAGATGCAATGCAATGATGCAAACCAAAAACCAGAAGCATGAGTATGATGTAAATGATGCTAAAAGATGATGCAAACATGAGGCAAGGCATGAGAATGATCATACAAGGCAATGGATGCAGATGAAGCATGTTTTGAACCATGAATGTACATGAAAAGCTATGAAATGCAAATGACATACAACATGGCAAATGAAAGATGCAATGATCAAACATGATTCTAATATGTCCTAAGATGTATCATGAATCAAATGGATGCACAAAATGTCATGGCAAGTCATGGTATGCAAGCAAATGGAAGATGGATGCAAAGGAAAGCAAAAATTAGGGTTTATGATCAACACACCAAACAAAATCCAAAATCAGAAGCAAACATCATGATAAAAAATTGAAAGTGCAATCAAAGGAACCCTAAACCTATACAAACTCACTGCCCAAAGGAGGGGACCCAACTCTTAACCTAGTGAGAGTTATGAATTTCCTAAGGTTGCTAGGGTTTTGAGGTACCTCATCAAGAAAAATGCAAAACAAATTGAAAATGCAAGATTAATTCATGCCAATTTAATCCTATAAACTACATGATATGCAAGATGCAATGCAAAAAGAATCATTGTCCAACTCTCAATGGTTAGGCAGAAATGAATTTTTGAAGTTTGAATCAAAATAATGCCTTGAAATGAAATTAAATCCATTGAAAATTGTCAAAAGGCATCAAGAACAAAAAATAAATTTGGTTTGAGAGTTGGACAATGTTTCTAAATGATTTTAAATGTTACATGAATTTTTTTGTGATTTTTAAATAACTAAAAGTATTTTTTAATTAATTAATTCTCATTAATCAATTAAAAATAAACTTTTAAATGATTTAAAAATAATTTTTGATGCAAAAAATAAAAATGAAAATATTTTTGTGTTCTGAAAATTAATAAAAGCTTGAATAAAAATTTTCAGAATTTTTAGACCTTTTTTACTATTTTTAATAAAATGTACAAAACAAATGAAATAAAATGAAAATAAAAATGAATAAATGAGGAAGTAATCAGATCTGAGGGCTGGTATTCAAACTGAACGCGCAGGAGTTGACTGCGCGCGTTATCCATTGGTTGAAATTCAAACTTGATTAAAACTGATTAATTAATTTAATTAAGTGGAATTAGGGCTTAATGACAAATCTGGGCCACACACGCGCGCGGGAGATTGACTTAGTCAACCAGATCAACGCTCCACATTCAAACCTGGACTTAAACCCTAATTAACATTAATGACCTTCAGACGGCCGGAACAGTGGTTCCGGTCGTCTTCTCCGACGAGCCATTTTTCTAACTCTCTCCAAACTCCATAAAAATGAAATCTCTCTGCACAGAATCAAACCCCACTCATCACTGAATCAAAACCCCCAAACAAAAACCATTTTTCATTCATTAATCATGCAAATCGAAGCAAAACATATTTAGGGCAGAAAGTTTCAGACAGCTCATACATACTCAATACTCCACCATTTTCATTTTTAAACACATCATGATGATCAGGATAACATGTAGAATTAATTTCGAACAAGTAAATGAAGTTCTGGAAAATTTGTTCTTGATGGATACCTGAACTGAAGTTCTTCGAACTGGAGCTTTCTGAGCCCTTCTCTTATGCAAACTGACTCCTCTGGTCCCCCTGAGCTCAATGGAATGCTTCAAAGCTTTTGTTGATGGCTGATTTGGGAGATTGCAGAAGTTCTGTTCAGTGAGGGGTGATGATCGTGTTTTGATTTCAGTGACTTTCAGGCTGTTTCAATGGTTGGTTTGTGATCAGTGAGTCATGTTGAGATCAATGGTGAAGTTTGTTTGTGTGTTTGATGCTTGTAGAGAGTGTTTCGAATGGTTTTGCATATAAGGTGAAGAATGAGAAGGTTGTGTTCTTGGAGCTTTCAGGCTTGGGGGTCTTATGAAAATGAGGCCTTGGGGTGTGTTTGTAAAGTCTGGATTGGGCAGAGAGTTGTTGGTGGCCTGTTGTGATTGGTATGGGCAAGTTGCCAAAATGTCAACTTGACTTGTACTTGAGGTATGGGCAATGGTATAGCTAGCCTTTTTGCTTGTCTTGGCTCAGCTGAGTTTAGGGAGAACCATGGAATTGTTTATGAGATAAATCAGCAAGTGGATCAAGGCTTATGAGGTGTTTTGCAATTTTCACAAAGTTTGGCCCCTTTGGAAATTCTTGAGATTCAAGACACCAAAATGCAATATTCTTTGGCCCATTCTGATCTTTAGAGGTCATGTGATCATGTTGTGAAGAGTTTGTACACTTTTGAAGCCTTTAGAACACTTGATCATAACATTTTGCAAAATGCCTCTTTGGTAGAAAACTTCAAATTATGTGATTTTGGCCAACTTTGACAAGCCATAACTTTTGATTCAAAATGAATTAGAAAGAGTTCTTGTACTTTTTGAAAAGGGAATGATCCATTCTACAACTTTCATGACCAAAGTTTTCCCATTTGAAGCATTTTTGAATCAAAAAGCAAGGGTTGAAAAAGTTTCCCAAAATGGCAATTTTCCATTATAAGTCATTTTCCCAAAAAGTCAACTTTGCAAATGGCTTGAAATTCTTCAATCTTTTGAACTTCTAACATCTTCCATGATCAAATAAAGATCATACACAATCAAAATGATGATGAACACCCTTTGGTTGGGTCATTGGGGGCCTCAGATGCCCTGATTTTGCACTGACTTGCTCAAGAAGTCAACTCTTGATCAGATGCCTTCCCCATTGAATTTCTTCATGAAAATTGATATGCATGATCCCTATACCATATAGAGACCAATAGAAACAAGAATGACCAAAAAATTTGGAGTTATGGCCTTTGAAACAAAAACCCTAGTTCTAGGTCATTTGTGTAGTCAAACCTGGCTCTGCTTCCATGCCATTCTCAGTTCTTGTGATTTTTTGACATTCTTGACTTTGAGAGGATATAATATGATGATTGAACATACATGGACCCCTTTGATGTAATTGATGACCTTTGGAGTGGCTCAAATGGCTCTTGGATTGCTCAGATCACAAACCCTAGATGCAGATGACTTAGAACCAATGCAGTGAAGCAAATATGTAATATGAGATGCTATGATTGAACTTATGCACATGAGAAGATCACAAGCCATGGTGTGAATGGGTGAGGGCAAATTTGGGGTGTTTACAGCTGCCCCTATTCAAGCATGAGTTAGCTGTGTAGAATGTAAGCAACGGCTTAATCAGGCAAACAAGATAACTTGTGGTTGAATACCAAAGACAGTCCAAAATTTGCACTCACAGAATGAAGAAAAGGGATATAGATTGTAAAAGAAAAATAAAGTATATTTATAAAGTGCGGGCGACGGAGGACGACCATCGAGCAGAGGACGACTGCTGGGGAAAGAGCAATGACGGGGACGACCGACATGCTGGGGATATAAGAGATTATGATGGGGACGGCCATCAAGATAAAGTGACAAAGATTCTCTGGGGATTATAGGTAAAAATAAATGATGAGGTACGGTCATCAGGTTCATAAAGTAATGTAAACAACGATGGGGACGACCATCGGGCTAAACTGATGAAGGACGATCATCAGGAAAAGAAAAAGGGACCACGACGGGGACGGCCATCGAGTTAAAGAATAAATGAAATAATGATGAGGGACGGTCATCAAAGGTGAAGGACGATCACCAGGAAAAGGAAAAGAGACCACGACGGGGACGGCCATCGGGTTAAAGAATGAATGAAATAATGATGAGGGACGGTCATCAAAGGTGAAGGACGATCACCTAGCAGGGGACGGCTGCTCTGTTGGGGCTAAGATGAGGGACGGTCATCTAAGGTGAAGGACGATCACCTGGCAGGGTACGGTTGCCGAAAGTATCGCGACATAGGACGAATTCCGGATAAAAAGGTCGACGATGGGGACGGCCATCGGATGAGCATGATGAAGGACGATCATCAAGAGGTGAAGGACGATCACCTAGCAGGGGACGGCTGCTCTCAAGGTTTATCATGACATAGGACGAATGTTAGATAACAAGATCAACGATGGGGACGGCCATCGGATAAAATGATGAAGGACGATCATCAAAAGGTGAAGGACGATCACCTAGCAGGGGACGGTTGCTAAAAATATCACGACATACGACTGTTGCACCCCAAAATTTTCCCTCACAATACAAGACTTTGTGTGCTAAGAAGGTTCACAAGGTTCACAAGCTTTTCAACACTTTCAAGACCTTCCCTGAGGTTCATGAAGTCTACAAGTCACTTCATGAAGGTTCGCAAGGTTCACAAGCTTCCCAATGCTTCCAAGACCTTTCATGAGGTTCATGAAGTCTACAAGTCACTTCATGAAGGTTCACAAGGTTCACAAGCTTCCCAATGCTTCCAAGACCTTTCATGAGGTTCATGAAGTCTACAAGTCACTTCATGAAGGTTCACAAGGTTCACAAGATTCACAATGCTTTCAAGACCTTCCATGAGGTTCATGAAGTCTACAAGTCACTTTATGAGGTTCACAAGTTTCACAAGGTTCACAAGCTTCTCAATGCTTCCAAGACCTTTCATGAGGTTCATGAAGTCTACAAGTCACTTCATGAAGGTTCACAAGGTTCACAAGATTCACAATGCTTTCAAGACCTTCCATGAGGTTCATGAAGTCTGCAAGTCACTTTATGAGGTTCAAAAGGTTCACAAGGTTCACAATGCTTCCCATGAGGTTCACAAGACATTTTATGATGGTTCACAAGGTTCACAAAGTTCACAATTGGTCAGAAGAGTTGACAATTCCCTCAGACAATGCACCTCCTAGGCAGTGCATCCAAAACTAGGGTTTTGACTTTAATCAGGCTAAATGGATTTCCAAGACTTCAAGTGAGCTTCATAATATCTTATATGTGTGTAAGAACCCCCATGACAGGTTTCAAGACTTTTCTCAAAAGTTTGCTCAGTCAGATGATCAGATAAGTCAAAATCAGTCAATGCAGTTAAAAAGTCAAACTGAGGTCAACTGTGGTCAAACCAAAGTCAAACTTCATGATTTTTTGCCAACATCAAGTATATGAAGTAAAATTCATCATTTGATCAAGGGTTGATCATGAATCATCAAGGAGATTCCAGATCATCAAGAATCAGGAGTTTCTAAATTAGGGTTTCCTTAGTAAAAGTCAACTGAACTTTGACCAGCCATAACTTTCACATACTTCATCACCAAGTCTCCACTCAAAGCTCATTTTGAAGGAAATTGAATTCTCTACAACTTTGTGTCTCACAAGCCAAGCCCAAAAATGCTTCATTTGGAAGGTATGAGCTAAGACATTATAGGTCCTTTTGAAAGTCAACAAAAAGTCAACAACTTCAAAAGGGCATAACTTGAGATTGGTAAATGATATGGACATGAAACCAGTGGGGTTGTTTAGAGGACTCTTCAAGCTTTCCAAAATGTCCAAGAACACACTCATAGCATTAAAATTGAAGGATATGTGCCCTTGCAAAGTTGGGAAATTTTGATTTGGTTTATGATGAAAAAGGAGGTTTAAAACCAAATTTTGTCAAGTGGGCTGAACTTTTAATGACCCAAAGAAATCCATGACATCATGCACGAAAATTCTATGACATTTTCATAATTTTTATTTTATTTAATTAATTTATTATGATTTTTTATACTTAAAATCATTTTAAATTTAAATAAAATATTAAATATGAAGATTAAATTTTATTTTTGGTTCTAGAAAGTCATGAATTCAGCATGGAACAAATTGATACAAGAATAACATTGATTGGCTTGAAATAGAAAGTGTTGATGCAAAAATATTGAAATTTCAAAGCTTATCATGGTGAATCTTTTTGAATCAAATCTTACACATAACCATTCAATTTTATTGACCTAATTCAATCACCTATAAGTACTAAACACAACCCTAACATGAATTCACGGATTCCACAGCCCAAGAGTAAGTTCACCTTGTTCAAAATACCTCTCAAAACTCATATTAGGATTCATTGATACAAGGCATTTGAAGGTAAAATAAGAACATAGCAAGACTCCTTGGACCTCATTGATCATGAATCATCACTCACATGCATCAAAACTATGCCATATTGTTCAAACCGAATCCACATTGCTCTTGAAAATATTTTTTTCGATTTCCATTATTTAACCACTATTAATTGATTTTGTTGTGTGATTCGTGTTAGTTAGGACCTAGGGATGCTTTCTGGACCAATTGATTGAAGCTTCACTGCCTAGAATGGATTCGGCCATGATTAGGGTTTTGACCTCCAAATTAGGGTTCTTCGATTCACTAAATATAAATGAATTTGAAGAACATAGGGATGTTGTGTGAACCATAAGGATCATAAAACACTGATCAATTTCATGAATTGGTACTGTTTTGTTGGAGTTTCATTTTCGCAGGTTTGAAATATGGAAGAACTCGCATGAAGATTCGCAGGAAAAAGGGCATGAGTTTTCGCAGGAAATCTGGAGAAGAAGAAGTTGACTGGCGCGAAATCTATATTCAAATTATTGTTTAAAAATAATATGATTTTGTTTCTGTTTATTTCACAAGCTTGGTGCTTGGCCTGGTGGTAAGACATATGCGCGTATTGCTGGAGGGGTGGTGTTCGAATCTTCACTCCAACCAATTTTTTGTTATTTTTCTATCTTAATTGCAAACGTAATATATTATGGTTGGCAGTTGATTCATTAACAGGTTCGCTCATCTAGCTTGGTTGGTCATGTGCATATGCGTGCGATTGAGAGGTCCTGGGGTCGATTCTCTCCCAGGCCTTTTGTTTCTTGATTTTTCTTGATTTTTTCCAGACAAAGAACAAAACTAATTGAACCCCCTTTCTTACTGCCTGCGTGTGGGCTGGCCTGGTGGTATGTCTTGCTGCTGGCAAATCTGGTGACCTGGGTTCAAATCCCAGCCAGGTATGTTTTGTTATATTTTTTTATTTTTATTTTGTTTAATTGATTAGAAACACATATATAATTAAATAATTTTATAAATACATATTCAATAGTTTCTAATATTCAAAAATCATATTTTCTTAATTCAAAAATTATTTCTTTTATTATGTAATTATAATATATATATATATTAATTAAAATAATTTTGTATATTATATTATAAACTCTTAAATATTTTTCTAACAAAACCCTAATTTTATAAACCCTAATTTATCTTTTCTAAACAATTATTAAAAACCTAATTTTATTTTCTAATTTTTGTAAATATAATATTTAATATAACTAAATTTTGTACATATAATTATAACTTTATATAATATGTAAATATTTTTATAATTTGTTTGTAATCTAAATTATATATATAAATAGTTTTTAAAATATGTGTTTAGAAATAATTGAACCTATGATAATTTAATTTTGTAATTATAATATGCTTGAAAATAATTTAGTAATTTGTATATGAATTAAAATGTTATAATAATTATTTAATTATTCATATTTCCTCTTATTTCTAAATAATTGTCTATATTAAAAATCTAATCTTTTGTTTATTATTATGTTCTTATAATATTTTTGCCAACTCCATTTATTTTAATTATTGTTATTATTACTAATCATATTATTACTAATCCATTTATTTATGCTTATTATTATTATTATTATTTCACTAACCTTATTTATTTTTAATTATTATTACTAACCCTTATTATAATTATTATTGCTTATTTATTTAATATTTATATTTTTGCTTATTTATTTATTTTGCTATTTATTATTAGTTGCTTATTATTATGTAATTGCTCCTGGATGTAATTTTTGTAAATATTTAAATTATTTAATTTTTATGCCATGGTTAGTAAAATAGGGAGTGTAAACATGTATTATATTTAAAAATTGAATTTAGATCATTTTAATTAAAAGATAAATTGAATATAAACACTCACACACGTAAGTCGATTTTTAATCGCCATCTCACTTTCTAGGGTTGCCTCTCAATGTTGCCTAATCATAAGGTCAAGTGGGGTGTATAAAGCAAAGTCCCTTTAAAAAGAAAAGTCATCTGGTCCCTTCATAATCAAAGATCAAGTCCCTTAATGGTTGCCTTTCAATATGATCTTGTCCCTTTCGAATAATGATGACAGTCCCTCCTAATTGCTTAATACACCCTACAGTTGCCTTCATTAAACAGATGTCCCTCATATGTCCCTCACATCCAAGGTAATGACTACCTATTCCTTAATAATAGGGATAGTCTTACCATTTAAAGGAAAAAGAACAGAAAGACTTAAAACTTTAGGGTAGGTTCCTCATAGTTGCTTGCTCACTTCATTTAAAAACTTTTCAAACACTTCACAATTTCAAACAATTTTCAAACACAAGTTTTTTACGCATCCGTACATGGATCATTATCAAACTCTTATGAAAATTTCTATTCACACACTTCACATTTTCAAAAACAATTTAAAGTGAGCTAAGTAACTAAGAGCCCATGGATAACCATGGATATAAAGGGTGCTAACACCTTCCCTTTACATAACTTACCCCCCGGACCCAAAAATCTTTTAAAAGGTCTTTCCTGTTCTTTTATGCCTTTCCTTTGGATAAAATAAAAGTCGGTGGCGACTCTTGCTATCCGCAACATAACATTAAGTCAGTTCTCCCACCGTGTTACAAGGACGAATGCCGGATAAAAGGTCGACGATGGGGACGGCCATCGGACGAGCATGATGAAGGACGATCATCAAGAGGTGAAGGACGATCACCTAGCAGGGGACGGCTGCTCTCAATATCACGACATAGGACGAATGTTGGATAGAAAAAAGGAGTTCTAATGAATAGAGACTCCGCTGGGGGAAGGATGAGGGACGGTCATCCAAAGGTGAAGGACGATCACCTGGCAGGGTACGGCTGCCGAAATGGTATCATGACATAGGACGAATGTCAGATAGAAAAAGGTTGCTTTGCTGGCGACCTACTGGGGAATTGTAAACACGGACGAGTGTTTACATCTAAGAAAAATAAAAGGTATAAGTGTTTTGACGTTGTATATAGATTAAAGATGCGGACGAGTATCCCTAAGACTACGATACGGACAAGTATCGGGTAGAAACAAATACTGACACGTGTTCAGAGATGATGATACAGACGAGTATCAACTGGTTAACAAAGAACACGGACAAGTGTCGAATCTGAGGGGACTCTTCTGGGGAATAGTAGACATAGACGAGTGTCTAAATTCAAGAAGACATGAGTGTTTGACACGTGTATGGATTAAAGATGCGGACGAGCATCCTTAAGACTATGATACGAACGAGTATCAGGTAGAAACAAACGTTGGACGCATGTTCTGAGATGATGATATGGACGAGTACCAACTGGTTAACAAAGAACACGGACGAGTGTCGAATCTGAGGGGATTCAAGTGGTACATACAAGATACGGACGAGTATCTGTATGAGTGAAATAAGTATGAGTGGTGTAAGGATGAGTGTTTAACTTGCTGGGGAGAGTGACACGGACGAGTGTCAAAAGAGAGAAAAGTATAATATAAACAATTGTATGGTTTACAAAGTGTTTAGGAAACTGTGCTGGGGAAGGTGACACGGACGGGTGTCAGAGAATCTGTATGGATATATGTATTTGTGAGTGCAAAGAGGATGCTTTGGCTTTGTGCTGGGGATACGACACGGACGGGTGTCAAGAAGTATCTGTAATATATAAGTCTGCTTGTAAAGAAGGCTCGGGCGACTTTACTGGGGAATCATGACACGGACGGGTGCCAAAAGGAGTGTGTATTTGTATTTGTGAGTGTAAGGCCAGTGCTTTAGCTTTCTGGTGGGGAATTTGGAGAGTTTTTCGTATATCTTTGATGAGTTGTCAGTATTCACAAGTGTTTGATTCAGACAATGGCTTATGATTATGCAATATGTTGGATTTTTGCCGTAATGCTCCGCATTAGACGGAATGCTACGCTTTGCGGGGAGAATAATGATGTGAATGCTATGATTATGCAAAGATACCGATCCGGGATTCGGATCCCGTTACTGCGAAGATCCCTGGCCGATCTGCTTGAAGTGGGCATCCCAGCTGGGGGGTGAGATCATTGGTAGATCTGACAAGTATGACTCTGCTTGGGGAATAGGTCACTGATAGACCTATCCTTGTAATGAGGGACCCAGCTGGGGTTGGTAGAAGCTTTCGTCACTCTGTTGTGAGATCTTCAGGCGTTGCTCTTCTGGATAGAGGCTGAAGCTCGGTGGGGAGATGGTTTCCCGGCTTTTGCACTTGGCTGGGGAGGAATGATGACCGGCAACTCAGCTGGGGAAGAAGAAAGACCATGGGAAGGTCTTCCTGGAGATTTCTGTAGGGGTCCTGCTGAGGATGATACTTGACAACTCAGCTGGGGAGAAAGCACCTCTGGTGCTAAGACTGAGTAGATAAGGATTTGCCAGCTTGCTGGGATGTAGCTTTCATGCCCCATGTTGTGCTTTGAATACCTGCAACCCTGAAAAGTCAGAGAAACGCACAAGTGATCCCGAGGTATCCCTTACCGGATTCCGTCATAGGGGTTCAGACACTCCCGGGAGTAAGTATATTTCCTGTAAGCACGTATTTTCTAGGAAAGAAACATCTGTATTTATGCGATCAGTATCTTAGGGACATCAGACATTTTGCAAATGAGAATAAAATGTACGAGACAAAACATGACTGAAAATCTGATTTTATTAATTCGTATGCCCTGAATTGGCAAGATACAGTCAAAGAAACAAATCCCATAAAATGAGGAGATTGTTATAAATTGAAAAACAAAAATGTTGGCAATGTTGATGACGCTTCAGGGAGCTTCCCTTTGCTATGACTCGTATGACTTTTGACATTCTTCTCGTCTTGCTTTCTGAAGAAGGCTGATTCTGACCGGCGCTTGAACCTTTCGAAGCTTACCAAGTTGTAAGTGATACAGACGAATCCAGAATGCGGTTGTTCGCTTATTCCCTTATTTTGCATGGATCGCCCTTTCGGGTTTTCAATCCATCGGGATACCCATTTTTGCCTGAGTTGTCCAATGCGGCTTTTCAACTCAGCGGGTGTACATTTTTTTGTTTATTTTCCCTTATTTTTGCCCGAGTCTTTTATTCTGTCTTTGACTCGCCGGGATGCCCTATTTTTGCCTGGACTTACATTCTGTTTTTATGTCCAGCGGGTCATTTTATGCGAAGTATTTTTTAACTGCATCTGAATTCACAGGGGACGGGAAGTCTTCACCATCCATAGTGCTGAGCATCAGTGCTCCGCCAGAGAAAACTTTCTTTACTACGAATGGCCCTTCATAGTTCGGAGTCCAGTTGCCCCTGTGGTCTGTATGAGGAGGGAGGAGTCTTTTCAGCACAAGGTCTCCTACTTGGTACTCTCGGATCCTGACTTTCTGATCGAAGGCTTTCTTCATTCTTTTCTGATACAGTTGCCCATGACAGATCGCAGCTAATCTCTTTTCTTCGATCAGACTCAGTTGTTCGTATCGGGACCAGACCCATTCTGCTTCACTCAGCTTAACATCCATTAACACCCGTAAGGAGGGTAATTCAACTTCAACTGGTAGGACTGCCTCCATACCATACACAAGTTGATACGGTGTTGCCCCAGTGGAGGTTCTGATTGACGTACGGTACCCATGCAAGGCAAACGGTAGCATTTCGTGCCAGTCTTTGTAGGTGACCACCATCTTCTGTACAATCTTCTTGATATTCTTGTTAGCTGCCTCTACAGCGCCGTTCATCTTTGGCCTGTAAGGAGAAGAATTGTGGTGTTGGATCTTGAAGTCCCGGCATAGTTCTGCCATCATTTTGTTGTTCAAGTTGGAACCATTATCAGTAATGATTCGCTCGGGCACTCCATACCGACAGATGATATCTCTCTTCAGGAATCGGGCTACCACTTGCCTTGTAACATTTGCATAGGAAGCTGCTTCGACCCACTTGGTGAAATAGTCAATGGCAACCAGGATGAATCTGTGGTCGTTTGAAGCAGTCGGTTCAATCTTGCCAATCATATCAATGCCCCACATAGAAAAGGGCCAGGGTGAAGACATCACATTCAGAGGATTGGGAGGCACATGCACTTTATCCGCATAAATCTGGCATTTATGGCATTTTCTGGCATAGGCACAACAGTCTGCATCCATCGTGATCCAGTAATAGCCTGGTCTTAGCAACTTTTTAGCCATGGCATGCCCTCCTGCATGGGTACCAAAGGATCCTTCGTGCACCTCGTGCATCAACAAGTCCGCTTCTGTTCTATCAATGCATCTGAGGAGTACCATATCAAAGTTTCTCTTGTACAGGGAACCATCAGTATTCAGGAAGAAACTACCAGCAAGCCTTCTTAATGTCTTATTATCATTGGAAGATGCCCCAGGTGGGTATGTTTGATCCTCCAGGAAGCACTTAATGTCGTGGAACCAAGGCTTATCATCTTTAACAACATCTGCTGAGAACACATATGCTGGTCTGTCAAGTCTGGACACTGAAATCTGAGGTACAAAGTTGGCAGCTTGAACTTTGATCATGGATGAAATGGTAGCCAGAGCATCTGCAAACTGATTCTCGTCTCGAGGGATATAATCAAGCTTGACCGTTGTGAAGAAAGTTAATAACCTTCTGGTATAATCCCTGTAAGGTATCAGATGATCCTGGTGTGTGTACCATTTGCCATTGGTTTGATTGATTACCAGAGCTGAATCTCCGAATACAGTCAAAGTCTTGATCCTGAGGTCAATGGCTTCCTCAAGACCCATAATACAAGCTTTGTATTCAGCTTCGTTGTTAGTGCAGTTAAAGGTGAGTTTTGCCGAGAAAGGCAGGTGAACTCCTTTAGGTGTAATAAGTACTGCACCAACACCACGACCATTCATATTAACAGCCCCGTCAAACATCATAGTCCATTCTTCTTCTAGCTTAGGCCCTTCAGTGTGAACAGGCTCTTCGTGATCTTTTGCTTTTATGAACATGATGTCTTCATCAGGGAAGTCAAATCTCAGAGGCTGGTAATCATCAATGGGTTGCTCAGCAAGATAATCAGACAATACACTGCCCTTGATGGCTTTCTGAGATGTGTACTGGATGTCATATTCTGTGAGGATCATTTGCCATCTTGCAACCCGTCCGGTAAGTGCTGGCTTCTCAAAAATGTACTTAACTGGGTCCATCTTTGAGATCAATATGGTAGTGTGGGTCAACATATACTGTCTCAGTCGGCGAGCAGGCCACGCTAAAGCACATCAAGTTTTCTCGAGCAGTGAATAACGTTGTTCACAGTCGGTAAACTTTTTGCTTAGGTAGTATATTGCATACTCTTTTCGACCAGACTCGTCATGCTGGCCCAACACACACCCCATTGACTCTTCTAATACTGTCAAGTACATGATTAGAGGTCTTCCTTCAACTGGAGGCATAAGGATTGGTGGTTCTTGCAAGTACTCCTTGATTTTGTCAAAAGCCCTCTGGCAGTCTTCATTCCACCTGACCGTTTGTTCCTTTCTTAACAGCTTGAACAAGGGTTCACAGGTTGCTGTAAGGTGAGATATGAACCTTGAAATGTAGTTCAATCTACCTAGGAAACCTCGAACTTCTTTCTCAGTTTTCGGCGCAGGCATCTCTTGAATGGCTTTAACTTTATCAGGGTCAACTTCAATCCCTTTTTCACTTACAATAAATCCCAGCAACTTACCGGATCGCACCCCGAATGTGCACTTGTTGGGGTTTAACTTCAGTTGGTACTTCCTCAGACGCTTGAATAACTTCAACAGATTTACCAGGTGGTCTTCTTCTGTGAGGGACTTGGCAATCATGTCATCCACATAACATTCAATTTCTTTATGGATCATGTCGTGGAATAATGTTACCATAGCCCGTTGATATGTTGCACCAGCATTCTTCAGTCCGAATGGCATCACCTTATAACAGAACGTGCCCCAGGGAGTGATGAAAGTTGTCTTCTCCATGTCTTCAGGTGACATTTTGATCTGATTGTATCCTGAAAATCCGTCCATGAAGGAGAACACCGAGAACTGAGCTGTATTATCCACCAATACATCAATGTGAGGTAAAGGGAAGTCATCTTTCGGGCTGGCTCTGTTCAGATCCCGGTAATCCACACACATCCTCACCTTGCCATCCTTCTTAGGCACAGGTACAATATTAGCAACCCACGGCGGATAGCTAGTTACAGCAAGGAACCCGGCGTCCCACTGCTTTTGTACCTCTTCTTTGATCTTCATTGCCATATCTGGGCGAGTACGGCGCAGTTTCTGTTTAACCGGTGGGCAATCTTCCTTTAAAGGCAGCTTGTGCATAACAATATCGGTATCCAACCCTGGCATATCTTGGTAAGACCAAGCAAACACATCCACATACTCCTGAAGCATCTCAATCAGTTGTTCTTTCACTGAGTCTTGTAAACAGGCCCCGATCTTAACCTCTTTCGCATCTTCTTCCGTACCAAGATTAACCGTTTCGACCTCCTCCTGATGAGGAGTGATAACCTTCTCCTCTTGCCTTAACAACCTGGCTAGCTCTTCAGGAAGCCCATATTCTTCTTCAACCCCTTCATCAGCTTGATTGATTGGATTGTCAAAGTCATACGAAGCCATAACTGTGCTGTTGTCGGTGCAGTCCGAAAGGCACTCTCTGCAAGGGTTTAGATTGTTCATTTTAGTGATCGATTTTAATTTTATTTAGAAAAAGTGAAGTAAAGTCTGGTCATTTTGAAAACATTGCCATTTTATTTTTTTTGTACAAAAAGAAAAAGTGAAAAACAGTGAGCGGAAAAGAAAAAAGACTCATTTGCAAAAGACGTCCGATATTCATTGATTGATCTGTTTGCACAAAATTACAAGATGGCCCGATTACAAAATGAGTCTTGTCATCTTGGGCAAGATGCAAGACTTGATGCATGCTTAAAATATACAGGAAATAATAATTACTCTGCAGGAGTAACCCTTATAATTTCCTGGGAAGACCAGTTTGAGATACGGCTCCCCGGGATCCTTGGACGTATCCAGCTCTCCAGGTTGCGCTCATCTTCCGACTCATCTTCCAAGTTGTTCACTGCATCTGGGGTGAGCATCCCCCCGCTGACAAAATTGGGCTTCTTAGCAGCCTCTGATTGATCTTGTTGAGTTGGTTTGTAACCCAACCCAAATCTGTCCTCCTTCTTCTCCACGGGCAGCAGCTTGCCCCAGCCTTGGGCAGTCCCCTCTTCAACAACCTTCCTTGCTTGCTGATAAGATGTTATGGAGGTTCCCAGTACAGCAGATGCTTCATTAATGTTCAGGGCCTCTAATCCCTGGCTCATGGTTTCATGGATTTCTCCATCCATCTCAATGTATTTGTATGTAGCCAGATGGCTAACAAAGATGTCCTCTTCACCACAGATGGTGATGATTTGGCCTTCCCACTCGAATTTCAACTTCTGGTGAAGGGTAGACGTAACTGCGCCAGCGGCATGGATCCAAGGTCTACCCAACAAACAGCTGTAGGCCGGCTGAATGTCCATCACATAGAAGGTAATTTTAAAAGTCTGCGGGTCAATCATCACAGGCAGATCAATCTCCCCTAGCACTGATCTTTTAGAGCCATCAAAAGCTCTCACCACCAAATTACTTGGACGCAGTGCCAAGCCATCATACTCCAGCTTCACTAAGGCTTTCTTTGGTAGAACATTGAGTGAAGACCCAGTATCTACCAGTACATGAGATAGAACAACACCCTTGCATTCTAGAGTGATGTGTAAAGCCTTGTTGTGGTTACGTCCCTCAGTTGTCAGATCAGCATTGGTGAAACCCAATCCATGGCTGGTGTTGACATTTGCTACCACGGTTTCTAGCTGATTAACTGTGATCTCCTCTGGCACGTATGCTGCGTGCAGGACTTTTAATAATGCATTCCGGTGAGCTTCAGAACACATCAGCAGGGATAATATGGAGATCTTTGAGGGAGTTTGGTGAAGCTGATCCACCACCTTGTAATCACTTCTTTTTATAATTCTCATAAACTCGTCTACATCCTGTTCAAAAGACGTCTTCTGAGTTTCTTTGATAGCTGGCTCTTCAACCACCACACTCTTTCCTTTTGCTTTGGCAGCAGCTTCTGCTTCAGCATTAGGTCTTTGTAATTGTGAGGTAAAAAGGCGTCCGCTTCGAGTGAAGCCTCCGCCTCCCCCAACATTATCAATTTGTGGAGAAGAAGTTGAAGAGTCCAAAGTGATTTTCTCCCCGTTGCAGTAAAGGTCAGAGCCATAATGCCAAGGGATGGCATTACTGCTTTCATATGGGACGGGTCCAGGCAACGTGATGGTAATTGGACTGACTGCTGCAGAGGAGGGTGCTGAAATGGTGTGCAGATCGTAGTAGATGGTGACTGGTGACCTGGCAGGAGGTGCCACTGTTTGTTGTTGAAAGTTGTTGTTTGGAGGAACATATGATGGATCATAATAAATGGTGACTGCTGAAATATCTGTTGGCGTTGTAGAAGATTCTGTTGAATGAATGGGTGTTGATGTTGTAGAAGAGATGGTTGTTGACGTCTGATTTGTTGAAGTGATGGATGGAGCCATTGTTGATGATATTGATGAATTGGTTGGAATGATTGGTGTTGCAGTTGTAGAAGAGTCAGGAACTGTTGTAAAAGGGATTGCTGGATTTGTAGGTGTCGATGTTGTGATCTGAAGTATACCACTTTCGATAAGACCATCTATGCCGCTTCTCAAGTTATCACACCCATTGACCGAAATGTTGCAATAACCACAGCCGAGCTCACATAGGGGGAACATCTGGCATTCTAGGATCTGAGCTTTAATTTCTACCAGAGGTGTCCGAATCTGCCCAACACTGGTGATTAAGAAAGATGGCTTGTCTTCCTCAATGGCATTAATTCTTGGTCCTCCATGATTGGGCATGGGATTCTTATTGACATTTGGCGGGGGTGCAAAGTTGAGGGCTTTAGAATCCACCAGATCTTGTACCTTCATTTGTAAAGCCCTGCATTTCTCAGTACTGTGGCCTTGTGCATTAGAATGAAAAGCACACCTGGCGTTGACATCATAATTTCTTGGAAGACTGGCAGGATCTGGAGGTGCCAATGTCCTTAACTCAACCAAGTTGAGCTTCAGGAGTTGTGGCAATAAAGCGGCATAAGGCATAGGGATAGGGTCAATCACCCTATTTGCCTGTGATGGTCTTTGTTGGAAGGGTCTTTGTTGTTGATTGTTGTTGTTGTTGTTGTTGTTGTTGTTGTTGTAATTTCTTTGTGGCGGATACTGAACTTGTTGCTGATAATGTGGTGGTTGTTGTGGTTGATATGCTGGTTGTTGAGGAATTGGAGCTGGAATTGTGACAGCTGCCACTGACCTATGAACATACTGAGGTCTGCCCCTGTTGGCATGAATAGCATTAGTCTCACCGGTTCTTCTAGGTCCCACAAAAGGATTCTTAGGATTACTCGACGAACTTGCACCATTATCAGTAATCTTACCCATCTTCAGAAGGCTTTCAATTCTTTCTCCAGCTATGACTACGTCAGCGAAGCTGGTGGAAGAAAAGGCAGCTAGCCTATCAATATATGTTCCTTGCAGCGTGTTCATGAACATGTCGGCCATTTCTCTCTCCGACATGGGTGGCTGGACAGCAGCAGCAAGCTGTCTCCACCTCTGGGCATATTCCCTGAAGCTTTCTCTGGATGACTGAGACATTCCCATCAATAGAGTCCTGTTAGGAGCCATGTCCAGATTATATTGGTATTGTCTGATAAAGGCCTCAGCTAGATCCTTCCAGCACCTGATAGTAGCTCTGGTCAAGTGAGAGTACCACTCCCTTGAAGCCCCAGTCAAACTGTCTTCAAAGTAAAACATCCACAGTTTTTCATCCATGGTGTATGCCTTAAGTCTTCCCAGAAAAGACTGCAGGTGGGTTCGTGGACAGGAAGTTCCATTGTACTTCTCGAAGCACGGGGGTTTGAACTTGTGAGGGATTCTTACCCCATCCACTAACCCCATATTCATGACATCAAAGCCCAGGGAATTTTGAGACTCCAGAGATCTCAACTTCTCAGCAATTTCATCAAGCCTCCTATCATAGGCTTCATCCCCAGCTCCCATCACAATAAACTGCTCTTCTTGGGGGTCTTCTTGTAAGACTCTTCCTCCCGTTGTATTTCCTTGCACAATACCCGGGATGTTGACTTCCGGATGCAGATGAGGCTCGTATACTGGTGGGTTAACATGAGGCTGAACCCTTTCATTGTTACTTGTCCCTCCAGTTCCCAGGGGAGGTTCCTCTGGAGTTTGTCTCTCTACCAATGCCCTCAATCTTTCTTGGCTTTGAGCCAAGCCATTCATTACTTCCATGAACTGGGTCATTTGGTTTCTCATCTCCAGCCTTTCGTTAGCCATCTGGGTTCTGACCTCTGTCAGATCTTGCTGTACTTGGTCCATCTGGATACCAGGAAGATTGTTGCGAGTAGGATATCTGTGTGGACGGTTGAGATGGAACAACCGACGGCGAGCAATAATTCCTGAACCACAACAGAGTTAGTAACAATCAAAACAAAACCTACAAAACAAAACAAAGGTTAGCATGCAATGCAGTATGCTTATTTGTTTCCAAGGTATCCGGCTTGGCACATGGTTTTGACCTTTCCAGACCCTGAGGAAGATGCTTTGATGTTGCTTGAGAGAAAGAGAACTTAGTGAAACAAACTAACAAATATATTACAAAGGGTGAATAATACATAGTCTGCTTTTACAACACGTGCCCCTGAAGGGTCAAAATACAATAAAAAGAAAAGTACATCAAATGGAAATAGCAACAAGCAAAGTGATCAAACATCTAAGCCAAACTCATCCTCCTTAACCTCTTTCAGAAGTGCTTCAGATACAGGATCAACTAGATGCTCTGTGATGCTTCTGATGAGAAGGTTTCTTGTGGTAATAGCAGTGGTCAGCTTCTTGTGCCTGTCCTGGTCCTTTGACCTCTTTACACTAGCCCTAAGCTTCAATTCTGAGATTTCCTTCTGGGCTGCTAGGAGAGCCTCCTGTTGCTTCTTTTCATTTGCCTCCAACTGCTCAATTCTGTCTTGAGTTCTCTTATCTTCTTGGGTGCGAGCTTCAGTGATCCTGACCCACCTAGCTTGACTTTCTTTCAGATAAAGATCAGTCCTAGCCTTCTGAAACTGGGCCTCTTTGTTAGATTTATTAATTCAGCGTCACCCTTAGGGATTCGATGGGCTTAACATCCCAACCCATGGCGCTTAATAGGCGCAGCCCCTTGAAAGACTCTATACTATAAGGAAATAAAGTTGCGCCTTCACTAACAGCAATTGCTTTTAGTGCAGTGGTAAGCGCTTGATCCTACAAGTGGTATCAGAGCCCGGTCATGGGTTCGAATCCCCCCGGCTGACACTGAGGGGGAGATTGTTAGATTTATTAATTCAGCGTCACCCTTAGGGATTCGATGGGCTTAACATCCCAACCCATGGCGCTTAATAGGCGCAGCCCCTTGAAAGACTCTATACTATAAGGAAATAAAGTTGCGCCTTCACTAACAGCAATTGCTTTTAGTGCAGTGGTAAGCGCTTGATCCTACACTCTTTACAGGCATTCTTCAAAATTTGCTCTCCAGCTCTTGATTTCTTGATGTAGTCCTCTGATTTCTCAATCCTGGCTAGATGCTCCACCTTAAGCTTTTCTAACCTCTAAATGTCTAGACGACCATCACTCCTCTCCCAGAGGGTCTTCTGCAGAGCTTGAGACAGATTCTCATTCCTCTCCTTCAGCTTCTCAAATTCCTCCAGACTGACAGTGGCTGGAGGTGGTGCTGTGGATGGTCCATGTGCATCCTCAATGGTGAAGGGCATCCCAGAAATTTGGGCTCTAGCATGGGACCATTCATAATACTGAGCTGAGGCCACATTGTTGCATCTTCCAAGAATGGCCATCCCTTTGGTCTGGATGTTGTCCCAAGCCCAGGATGCTTGTCTGACAACAGCTAGATTAGGCTTTATCTCACAATACAGGGTTTCAGCCAAGTCTTGAACTCTAGGAGGGTGGACCAAAGCATAGCCCAATTGTCTTTTAAACAGCACAGGATTGTAGTTGATGCAACCCTTCACTCCTACTAAGGGTACATTGGGGAACTGCCCACAACTAGTTATTATGTCCCTGCCTTTGGTGCTCTGGGTACACCACCTGATGTCATCTGAGGTCAAAGCAGTGAGTCTTCTAGCCCAATTCTTATATTGGTGAGGATTCAGGAAGGCATCAGTCTTGGGTAAGTGTTTAAGCAGCCAGGTATGAAATAGAGGAGCACAACATCTCACCAACCTCCCTCTCTGCTTCTCATTCCTTTGGTGAACAGAATAATAGAAATCTCCCAGCAAGGTGGGTACTGGGTTCCTCAAAAGGAAGAGATGGATAGCATTCTTGCTGATAAACTTGGGCTCATCTGCAAAAAGTATAACCCCATATACACTGAGGGCTAACAATGCACAAACTGCCTTCCATTCTCCCAAGGAGGCCTTCAGGATAGCCTGAGAAGTCAAGAAGTCCAAGTGTAGGCCAGGAATTCCAGCCTTTGTTGTCATGTTCTGCTCAATCAGAATAGGTTCCAAATACAGTGCTTTTGCCACTTCTTCATTGCTGGGAGAAGCCATTTCTGGGTTGAAGGGGATACCACCCCTGACAGGTACTCCAATCAGTGATGAAAACTCCTCCAACAGGGGTCCCAACTGAAAATTCTGGAAAGTGAAGCATCTCAAAGGAGGATCATAGAACTGTAGGCAAGTGTGGATCAAGCTCCTCTGAGAAGGGTCTAAGTCCATAACCATATCAAGGATGCCTCCATAATGCTCTCTGAATAAAGGGATATGGTCTGGAGTGATAAATGTATGGACTTGCCTGATGCCAGCCAGCACAGGCTCAAAGAAATGGTATGAAATGTTGCTCTTCTTGGGTGCCATGACTGCTGATGAAGAGCTGAAAACAGATGCTGATGATGAAGAATGATACTGGTGATGAGCCACTGATAGGCTGAGGATGATGATGGAGGTACTGAAGCAAACCACTGATGAAGATAGCTGAAGCAGATGGCTGATGAACAGGGGTCAATGCAGATGAAAGGGTCAAAACCAAGCCAAATATGATGTGGATACCCTGAAAGACAAATAAGCAAATGTTAAATGATGCAATGATGATGTATGCAAATGATATGCAAGGGTTTGTGATCAAGCTGGATCTGATAACTGCCTTGATATGGGTCCATGTATGTTTAAGAAGTCCAGATGGAGGTTCAAAAGTCCAGTAACCAAGGTGGGGGACTCAAATAAAGAGTCACATGTCCAGGGTTAAATCACAAGAACTGTCCAAAGTTAAGCATTCTTAAACAAAACAAGTATCAAGGTATGATGTGGCCAAGGGTTCCTGCAAACCTGTAAACAGCCCAACCCCCTCACAGGTGGTGTTCTAGAACAAGGATCCTCAGACTTGGATCAGTTATGAGAAGTGTAAACACTTCTAACCCGGAGGTACAGCGTTTACAATAACCATAAAAGATCCTCCTCTAATTCACCTCAGTTTCTGAAGGTCATAATAAAGGTCATCCAGACTTAGCAGGCTTCCCAGATAGCCCTAGCACTACAGGAAATCTGTAGCACAGAGTTCTCAAGAAGAAACCCACATCTGAACCGTGTTTCATATTCCCGCACCAGACCTAAATGGAATGGGAAAGAACATGAACCACTCTAGCCTAGGTGTCACTCAGGTCCCAGGTATAGGACCTCAAACTCTCAGTAGAACCCCACCCACCAAAACAAAAACCAGATCCAGCCAGATGACAGTATGACAGTATGATATATAAAGCTGTAAAGAAAGCAATAAATAACTGTACATAAAGCAATAAATAAAGCAACTATATAAACACAATTAGCACATAACACCCCAGTAAACACAAATCAAACAAGTGCTAGGAGGAACCCACAAAAAGAACCAGAAACCCTGGTTACAGTATAAGGTTCCCCAGCAGAGTCGCCAAGTTGTCGCTCCCACCAAAATGACACAGGGCCAAGAGGGGTACAGACGCGAACGGTCGGCGAAAAGAGGAGATTACACACAAGGGTGAACTCAGAAAAGAAAGAGTCGCCAGCTAGGCATTTTTATCCCGGAGGAAAGGTAATGCTGCATAATCCTAAGAAAAGATATGGATAAGACGGTTGCGAACCAGAGAGACTGAGAAAGGGGGTTGGTTACAACCTGGGAAGGTATTAGCACCCAGATTGTCCGTCGTACTCGATGGGATCCACGCTTAAAAGATTTGTGTTTTAAAGGGGTAATGTCAGTGCAGACTGTGTATCAGAGCTGGAAAAGAATGCAAGTGTCAGTGTGAAAAGAATGTGAAGTGTATAAGTGAAGTGTCAGTGTAAGGACAAAGTGAAATGCTCATGATAATGAGGCTAAAAGAATAAGGCTAGAAAGAGGGGAAATATACAGAGACTTTTATTCGATAACTGTTAAGTTATGCCTACGTATCCTCTCGTGCAATGAGGAAGTCAGAACACCGTAGTTCGACCCAAAGAGACTGAAAGATGAATTGACTTGTGAACTGCTTGCTTGTCTATGCTCAAGTGTATGACCTGTCTGGCTCAGGTGCAAACTGTCTTGCATTAGACGGAAGAAGCAAGTTCTCGTTTGTGAGTGAATGAGATGAGAAAAGAATCCCAGAGGAGACGATTATTGTTTGTTTTTGTGCTTTCAATCTTTTATTGCTTTTTGAAGTTTGTCATAAGTTAGTGAGCTTAAGCCTAAACCAATGGGTTTAGTAAACTCATCACATCTTCCCTCTGATTAGGGGTAATGAGAATACCTTAAGTGTGAAGTCAGCATCTCACACTTAATCACCTTTGATGTAGGATTAAGATCATTAACCTACTTGTGATTATTTAGATGTTTTTGTTGTTTTTGTTTAGTGTTGAGTAATGAGATTAAGCCATAATCAAGGATTAAACAGACTCATTACACCATCCTAATAGAAGGATAATAGATGAGAATGTTTAAGCTGAGGAAGACTCCTCAACTTAATCCATGGTTAGGGATTAACCTCATGACAAAACAAAGCCATTATTAGATGGATTTTAGTTAATGATAAGATGAAGAAGTGAGTTTTTGGTTTGTAAGACAACTTGAGGGGGACTTGTCCATTAACACTAGGGTTAGTCCTTCTTAACCAATTAAGGAAGAATTAGAACCCTAATGCAAGGCCCAAGTTACAAGCTTGATGTCTTAGTGATTATTAGATGACTTGATTAAAGGATTTAAACACATTAAGGGTTTAACACTTAGGATTAAAGTTATACACTCCATCCTAATAGAAGGATGCAGGCATAAGCTTAATCACAAAGCCTTAAAGCCTTTAGGGTTTAGTCCCTGATTATGAGATGAGGAGAGAAGACTCAAAGAGACACAAAGGTAAAAAGCTAAGTGGGGGACTAATCAACCCTAATTGTTATCATGCTTGGTCATTCCTAGGGTTGGTGAGGTTTAAGGAAGAAATCTTCAAGAAACCACCAAGGAGAGAAGCAGATGAAAGGATCCAGAAGCAAAGAGAAGCAAAACAACTTGCTTCACTTAAAGAGTCAAGTTGCTTGAAGAAAGAAGGTGAAATGAACAAGAATGAGCAGGCTCACTCCAAACACATACAAAATGCATCAAGGATGTAAAATGACAAGATGAGAAGAGGCAGGAGGTGAAGGCAAATTCACCTTCCAAACAAACTTACCATTAACCTGAAAAGTTAGTACAAGATATGAAATGCAATGCAAATGAGATGCAATGCAATGATGCAAACCAAAAACCAGAAGCATGAGTATGATGTAAATGATGCTAAAAGATGATGCAAACATGAGGCAAGGCATGAGAATGATCATACAAGGCAATGGATGCAGATGAAGCATGTTTTGAACCATGAATGTACATGAAAAGCTATGAAATGCAAATGACATACAACATGGCAAATGAAAGATGCAACGATCAAACATGATTCTAATATGTCCTAAGATGTATCATGAATCAAATGGATGCACAAAATGTCATGGCAAGTCATGGTATGCAAGCAAATGGAAGATGGATGCAAAGGAAAGCAAAAATTAGGGTTTATGATCAACACACCAAACAAAATCCAAAATCAGAAGCAAACATCATGATAAAAAATTGAAAGTGCAATCAAAGGAACCCTAAACCTATACAAACTCACTGCCTAAAGGAGGGGACCCAACTCTTAACCTAGTGAGAGTTATGAATTTCCTAAGGTTGCTAGGGTTTTGAGGTACCTCATCAAGAAAAATGCAAAACAAATTGAAAATGCAAGATTAATTCATGCCAATTTAATCCTATAAACTACATGATATGCAAGATGCAATGCAAAAAGAATCATTGTCCAACTCTCAATGGTTAGGCAGAAATGAATTTTTGAAGTTTGAATCAAAATAATGCCTTGAAATGAAATTAAATCCATTGAAAATTGTCAAAAGGCATCAAGAACAAAAAATAAATTTGGTTTGAGAGTTGGACAATGTTTCTAAATGATTTTAAATGTTACATGATTTTTTTTGTGATTTTTAAATACCTAAAAGTATTTTTTAATTAATTAATTCTCATTAATAAATTAAAAATAAACTTTTAAATGATTTAAAAATAATTTTTGATGCAAAAAATAAAAATGAAAATATTTTTGTGTTCTGAAAATTAATAAAAGCTTGAATAAAAATTTTCAGAATTTTTAGACCTTTTTTACTATTTTTAATAAAATGTACAAAACAAATGAAATAAAATAAAAATAAAAATGAATAAATGAGGAAGTAATCAGATCTGAGGGCTGGTATTCAAACTGAATGCGCGGGAGTTGACTGCGCGCGTTATCCAGTGGTTGAAATTCAAACTTGATTAAAACTGATTAATTAATTTAATTAAGTGGAATTAGGGCTTAATGACAAATCTGGGCCACACACGCGCGCGGGAGATTGACTTAGTCAACCAGATCAACGCTCCACATTCAAACCTGGACTTAAACCCTAATTAACATTAATGACCTTCAGACGGCCGGAACAGTGGTTCCGGTCGTCTTCTCCGACGAGCCATTTTTCTAACTCTCTCCAAACTCCATAAAAATGAAATCTCTCTGCACAGAATCAAACCCCACTCATCACTGAATCAAAACCCCCAAACAAAAACCATTTTTCATTCATTAATCATGCAAATCGAAGCAAAACATATTTAGGGCAGAAAGTTTCAGACAGCTCATACATACTCAATACTCCACCATTTTCATTTTTAAACACATCATGATGATCAGGATAACATGTAGAATCAATTTAGAACAAGTAAATGAAGTTCTGGAAAATTTGTTCTTGATGGATACCTGAACTGAAGTTCTTCGAACTGGAGCTTTCTGAGCCCTTCTCTTATGCAAACTGACTCCTCTGGTCCCCCTGAGCTCAATGGAATGCTTCAAAGCTTTTGTTGATGGCTGATTTGGGAGATTGCAGAAGTTCTATTCAGTGAGGGGTGATGATCGTGTTTTGATTTCAGTGACTTTCAGGCTGTTTCAATGGTTGGTTTGTGATCAGTGAGTCATGTTGAGATCAATGGTGAAGTTTGTTTGTGTGTTTGATGCTTGTGGAGAGTGTTTCGAATGGTTTTGCATATGAGGTGAAGAATGAGAAGGTTGTGTTCTTGGAGCTTTCAGGCTTGGGGGTCTTATGAAAATGAGGCCTTGGGGTGTGTTTGTAAAGTCTGGATTGGGCAGAGAGTTGTTGGTGGCCTGTTGTGATTGGTATGTGCAAGTTGCCAAAATGTCAACTTGACTTGTACTTGAGGTATGGGCAATGGTATAGCTAGCCTTTTTGCTTGTCTTGGCTCAGCTGAGTTTAGGGAGAACCATGGAATTGTTTATGAGATAAATCAGCAAGTGGATCAAGGCTTATGAGGTGTTTTGCAATTTTCACAAAGTTTGGCCCCTTTGGAAATTCTTGAGATTCAAGACACCAAAATGCAATATTCTTTGGCCCATTCTGATCTTTAGAGGTCATGTGATCATGTTGTGAAGAGTTTGTACACTTTTGAAGCCTTTAGAACACTTGATCATAACATTTTGCAAAATGCCTTTTTGGTAGAAAACTTCAAATTATGTGATTTTGGCCAACTTTGACAAGCCATAACTTTTGATTCAAAATGAATTAGAAAGAGTTCTTGTACTTTTTGAAAAGGGAATGATCCATTCTAAAACTTTCATGACCAAAGTTTTCCCATTTGAAGCATTTTTGAATCAAAAAGCAAGGGTTGAAAAAGTTTCCCAAAATGGCAATTTTCCATTATAAGTCATTTTCCCAAAAAGTCAACTTTGCAAATGGCTTGAAATTCTTCAATCTTGTGAACTTCTAACATCTTCCATGATCAAATAAAGATCATACACAATCAAAATGATGATGAACACCCTTTTGTTGGGTCATTGGGGGCCTCAGATGCCCTGATTTTGCACTGACTTGCTCAAGAAGTCAACTCTTGATCAGATGCCTTCCCCATTGAATTTCTTCATGAAAATTGATATGCATGATCCCTATACCATATAGAGACCAATAGAAACAAGAATGACCAAAAAATTTGAGTTATGGCCTTTGAAACCAAAACCCTAATTCTAGGTCATCTGTGCAGTCAAACCTGGTTCTGCTTCCATGCCATTCTCAGTTCTTGTGATTTTTTGACATTCTTGACTTTGAGAGGATATAATATGATGCTTGAACATACATGGACCCCTTTGAAGTAATTGATGACCTTTGGAGTGGCTCAAATGGCTCTTGGATTGCTCAGATCACAAACCCTAGATGCAGATGACTTAGAACCAATGTAGTGAAGCAAATATGTAATATGAGATGCTATGATTGAACTTATGCACATGAGAAGATCACAAGCCATGGTGTGAATGGGTGAGGGCAAATTTGGGGTGTTTACAATGACAACTCATCCGCTCTTTCGACAGACAATTGTTCGTCATATCATAAACCAAATCATCACAAACCTTCTCAAGATTCTGGACATATTTTGAAGAAAGAATGATCCTATCCTGTCGAATATCATCACAGCCACGTACATCATTATTCAAAGCATAATAAGATGAGGAGTGTTGAGAAACTGCCATGTCAAATAATGGTGACGTGTGGGGAACATAGTTGACCAATCCATCAGCTGCTAAGGCGCTTCTTTATTAAACCCATGGTGTCGAAATTGTGTGTATACAGTTACAAGGCTTCTTTTTATAACATATTCCCAACTGGATTTGGGCCTAAAAACACAACATAACAGCTGCTACAATAATGAAGAAAAATTTGCTACAATTAAAAAGATCTTCAAATCAACAACTCCCTAAAATATCTCTAAATATAGAAACTCTATATTTTTCAATATTTGATTTTTGTCTTCAATGTAAATTTGAGTCTTCAAGATCTTTTAAAATCAGCGTCACTTGGATTGATTAAAATCTTCTAAATATTTTGTTTCTTTTGAAAACATAACAGAATCTCCAATCCATCTTCAGCAGTTCATGATGTCGAATGAACTGTCTTGACATCTTCTTTGACATGTTGTTCCAGATGTTGAAACATTTCACCACAACATGTTTAGGCGCACAAAAGGACTCATTGCTTAAACTGTTCTTTATTTTCAAAGATCTTGTACATATTACATTGATGCTATATTTCTTTTACAAAATTAATGTCAATCCTAAAAACATAGAACTTACACTTAACAAAACCCTTGATTACGAAAACTAAATGTAAAATTTTTTATTTGCGGATTCCTGAAAACTATATAATACTATATAATGATAAGATTCTTTTTTCTTTTTTTTTTAATTTTATTTTAAGTAATATTAAAATTTGGAAGAATGTAAACTTTGATAAAACACATTGAATTCGAGAATTATAAAAGTTAAAATGTGGATATAAGAAATTCAAAAACTAAAATATAAATTTTGATATCATTATTTTTTAATATAATAAAACAACAAAGATATGAAATTGTATTTCTTTTCTTGGATAATAAAGTTTTTTTTATTTAAATAAAGATAAATAAAAGAAGAGACACAAAACTTTGATTTTTATAAAAAATGAGCATACAAATCTTAAAATTAAAGAGAAAAAATAAAGTCATGACTTTTTTATTCCATCTTTATTGAGTTTAATGCCATCTAATTAGGATTTGAAACATTTTATTTGTATTGAACATTTTTATATAATTATACGCATAAGTCTCTACCATACGGGCATGAACAATACATGAACAGTACGTGAACATTGGATCAAAATTTGGATGAAGGACCAGTACGTGATCAGTAAATGATCTATCTTTTTATGAAAAGTGCATGAACAATACATGAACAGTACGTGAACAGTGGATCAAAATTTGGATGAAGGACCAAAACTGTTTAAAAAGAAAATAGGGGGACTAAAACTGTGAGTTTGATAAAATATGATGATCAAAACTGTAATTTAACCATTACTTTATTATTGGTTTTGACAGGAAATTTTGTTAGAAGAACTTTTAGGATTATAATTTAATATGATACCTAAGATTAACTCCTAAAAGGGTCCAGAAATCAAACTAGTCCCCTTTAAACTTTTTAGGGATAAGCAGATGACTAGCGAAAATTCTGGATATGTTAGTGTTAGAAAGAAAATGGTGATCAAAATTTAGGATACGACGTTATAAATAAATAAAAAAACCAATAACTCTTGGATTCTTATACTTTTTCAAGAGTCGAGCTTCTACTTTATCGTAATCAATTTTTTCTCCCCGTGTAAATAAAAGTAATGGATCTTACACAAAAAAAAAGAAAGTAATGAATCTTATGGATCTGTTTGTTTTAGCTTTAAAAAAAATTGATTTTTTTTATATTTTTTAAAATGAATTTTTTTAAATCGTTTTTCAAAATATTATAAATTTTTTATATTTGTTTTTATTTTAAATTACAAGATTAATTTGATATCGTTAACATAAATAAATATATATTATTGAAGATAAAAAATAGTCGAAATCACAATTTTTGAAAAAAATTATATCTAAAAAATGATTTTCACGAAAAACTATTTGGAATAGCTTCAAAATTAAAATTAAGTGATTTTTTAAAATTTTGACAATTTTTTCAATAAAATGATGAAATATCTAAATTAACATTTTAAAAATATCTATCAAAACAAAAATTTTATTTAAAATTTTTCTAAAAAATTTCTTTGTAAATATTTTTTTCTACAAAATTATATTACACTATAAAAATTATTATTTTTTTAAATATTAAAATAAACAGACTCTATATTGAACAATCTTATTCCATGGCCATTCAAATGCAATTAACTATCAATATCTTTTTAAGGTTAAATTTGTTCTTTAAGTTTCTTAGTGTAACATGCAATTAAAGATGCAAAGAGTATATAATGTCAATCAATGGTTCATGATTTGAGTGAAATAAAGTGTGGCTCCACTCCTTACAAAAATTATAATTATTGATTATTTTTTAATCACTCACAAAGGAATCCAATGAAAAACAAATACACCACCAAGTTGGCGTCTCATCCACGATCATGTGTTTCTATTATTCTATTACTTTGTTAATTAATCTAAAGACAAAGATTCCTTTGTTCCAATTCTAAAACATGTTTTAGTTTTGAATCATATTCCATTATTTTCTTTTTATAGGAATCATAGTGCCATTGTGTATCGTTTAATAAACAAATCTTATCAAGAAAATAATTCATGATATGGATTTGCACCCAAAAGAACTTTTCATGCGACAAGTTGCAAGTCACTTGAATAATCTTATTTTATTTTTCAATTTGGTGATGTGATAAAGGTACTTTTTTGTTCTATAAAATAATAATAATAATAAATTATTTGTATCTTGAATGAGTTTGATTGGATATAGAGAAATGAACACAAATTGTAATAAGGAATTAGCACAACAAAGGAATAAGAATAAGGAAACAAGCATTCCAGGAGCATAAGATACAGCTAATCAGAGTCATAATGTTCTAATGATGGGTACACATTAGGGGTCACATTTCAACATCGACAGGAGGATTAGAAAAACACTTAAGTTTTAATAAGGAGATAATTCAACAATCACATAAGGTTCTCAAGAAACACATACAATTGCGACTAAGGAAATATTGGAGTCTTCACAAAACAAGCATGACAATATTCACAAGGGTACAACAAGTCACACAAAATTTGATAATATAAATCAGAGGGCTAGTGAGGATGATCAAGTCGCGAAAAACACATAATTAAATGGGTCGCAACAGACACAACATCAACACACAAGGTTCATTAATGGTTTTGAATCAGGAACAAAATAAGAATCAATCAAAACATGTACGGATAAATTGTAGGAGACATCACAAGAAAAGACGAATTACTCCTCTTGGATCAACACAAGGAAGAATGTTTTAAACAAGATCAACATACTAAAGCTTTGACAAGCCAAGCAACTAGTACATGCAAGTCGCAGAGGACACCAACACAAACAAATGGGATAATAAACTGTAAAGGCACAACAAATATTTATCACAATGGTAGTATTGGTTGGGACAACCTTTGATTGAGCTCATCGATATTACGCCACATGCTAGAAATAAGCTCTCAACAAAAGTGGTAAACTGTGTGACTAATGAATCATGGACGATCCCTAATATAATATCAAAGAGATTCGTAGATCTTCTGACTAGAATATGTGGTATTCAAATACCTCAAAGGCATATGGGAGATATACTAATATGGTTTCCTTCTACCAGTGGATAGTTAACCGCTAAGGAGGCTATAAGGTTTCTTGCTAAGGATCAAGGAATTTTAGACTAGGTTGTTCGAATATGGCAAAGCTTCATCCCTATTTCTTCTTCTTTTACTGTTTAGAGGTTAATCATGGGGAATATACTCTTGTTAGTTGATAGACTTTGATCTAAAGGGGGATGGGCGTATGCGATTCATCCGAACTCCATTGTGGATGGTGTTGGAGATAAATCATTGTCGGGTGGACGTATGTGATTTATCCGGATTTCCTTAGGAATCATATTCGATTGAATGAACCATGATGAGTTGGTACCATATGCATTGTGTCTTTGTTGGATCACATTGCATATTGATGTTGTTGAATCATGTTGTCATGTTGATGATTATTGTTGTGGATATGTGTTGTTTATGTTGATTTTGTGAGATACTACCCTTTAACATGTATTAAACACCGTTAATTATTGAATGTAGTTCTTACCCTCTTTGTTGTTTGTTGTGTCTGTGTTTCGTCGGAAGTACAGATGATTCAGGTACTTGAGTACACTTGGAGTACAAGTTGCTTGATCGAGTCATAGGAGTCGCTTTGATACGTAACATGGGACTCGGGGATTTTTTATGTTTACTTATTCTCATTATTTGTTACGTATTACATTTTTGTTGAAAACTTTGTACATCGAGTGATGTTGTTGAATACTAGGTTCGGCAAATTGTCGTGAGATGAAATAAAATAATATTTTTCCGCATTTTTAATAAAGAAGTTTTTGTTGGTTAATATTGTAGATGTGGCATTCCATTTTGTTTAAAACTCTGATTTTACTTGTTATTTTAATATTTTATAAATTGGGAAAAATGGGGTGTTACAATTGGTATCAGAGCAGGTCGGTCTGTCCGGCCAGGTTGTCGTGTGTCGTTTGTTCCTGGGTACGCGATATATGTGTGACACACTATCGATACTTGCTTGTTTTCTAACTGTTTGTCTGCAGGTGTTGGTTGGAAACAAGTGAGGGAGAAGCTCTTTCTTCTCTGGAATGTTGGTTGTCGGATGTTGGCTTGTTTTGTATTGGAATTGCAGAGGGGTCCGAGTTTGTTTGTCATGCCTAGGCATAGTTCGACCTTGAACTGGAACAGATGGATGTGAAAATTGTGTTCTTGTATGGTGATCTTGATGAAACAATCTTGATAAGGCAACCTGAAGGTTATGTCGAAGAGAGGAAAGAAGAGTATGTGTGCAAACTGAAGAGATCTTTATATGGGCTGAAACAATCTCCTCGACAATGGAATAGGAGTTTCGACAAGTTCATGGCACGCATAAGTTTCCTCAAAAGTCAATTCGACCATTGTGTTTACTTCATATTTCGGCCTGATAATTCATTTGTTATTATTTTGCTTTATGTGGATGATATTCTAATAGCAAGCAACAATGTTAAAGATGTAATGAGGGTAAAGGTTGAACTCAATAAGGAGTTCAATATGAAGGATCTGGGAGCTGCATCCAGGATTCTTGGGATTAACATCCAGAGAGATAGAAAGCAGTCGAGATTATGCTTATCTCAAGAGGCATACCTGAAGAAGATTCTCGATAAGTTTGATATGTCTAATTCAAAGCCTGTAGTGACTTTGAAACACCCTCAATTCAAGCTGAGTATAAATCAGTGTCCCAGTACTGATGTGGAAAGAACTTATATAGATAGTATTCCATATGCTAATATAATAGGTTCTTTGATGTATGTTATGGTCTGTACTAGACCCGGTATAGCATATGCAATAAGTCTTGTAAGCAGGTACATGGAGAATCCTGGAAAAGCTCACTGGCAAGCATTGAAGTGGATTCTAAGGTACATAAATGGGTCTCTGAGCAGAGTCTTAATTTATGGTGGAGCCTTGGTTGAAGATAGTAAAGCAGCAATCAAAGGATACGTCAACTGTGATTATGCAGGTTGTATGGATTCCAGAAAATCTATTTCTGGATATGTTTTCACTATGTTTGGCACAAAAATTAGTTGGAAAGCAACAGTTCATAAGGTTGTTTCCTTATCAACCACTGAAGTGAAATATATCTCCCTAAATGAATTTGTAAAGGAAGCATTGTGGCTTGAAGGTTTTGCAAATGAGCTGAAACTTCAAGGTCGAGGTATCACTATTAAATGTGATAGTCAAAGTGCAATACACCCGTCGAAGAACTTAGCCTATCATGAGCAAACCAAGCACATTGATGTGAGGCTACATTTCGTCAGAGGAGTAATCGAGCATGGAGATGTCTAAGTGCTGAAGGTTTTGACATATCATAATGATGCTGATATGATCACCAAGACGTTGTCCAGTTCCAAGTTTTTCCACTGTATGCAATTGATAAAGTTGCATGAAGAAAGCTAGTTTGTTTCTTGTTGGTATATGGTGTGTTCCAAGGTGAAGATTTGTGGAATATTGAAACAAACCCTAGTAGGAATAACATGTCGTCGAAGTCCGTTCACATGCTATTGTTTAATTGGGCCTTGTGTTGTGGATCCAATTGTTTAAGTTAGCTTGTACCCTAAGTTAGCTTGTAATGGGTAATTGTTAAAAAGCTCATTAGCTTAGTGTGTTATTTTTATTATAAATAGCATACTAGTCACTCAAATTTTGTATAAGGGAAAATAGGAAGATAAAACCCTAACTCAAAAGTGAGAGAGGTTATTTGTTATTCTTGTATACTTGTAATCTTGTTTTAATAGAAAGGAAATAATATTAATTTATAACCAATCCTTGTTGTTATCCTTGGTTACCCTAAACCCTGGCCCTTGTGGGTTTCTTAACTGATCAAAGAACCAATTATACTTTGTTTCTAAGGTATCTGATTCACAACATGGACGTTATCAACCCTAATTAGATGGTCACCCAATCAAAAAATCATTATGTGTAGTTCAATTGTGTGTATACATAGAAAAGAGGTTGAAGATGATGAGAAAATTTGTAATTTTTTTCGTTAGGGTTTTTACTCAAAGAAAAACCTTTGAACTCGAATGAGGTGCATGTATGAGTATATATAGGTATGTGATAAAAATGAGCAAAAGGAATGCAAAAAGTTGGAGCAAAAACGATATTTTTGAGGTAATAACACATATAGGCCGACATATGACCTTCATAGGCCGACATGTGAGGCAACACATTAGTCAATGCATGGACAAAGCCTACATGATTTTATACTACAACGTAGGAGTCAACCTTAAATATTTATGTGCCGAACTGAAAAAAGGTCATGTGCCAACCTGAAAATTATGTGTCAACCTATACTGTAGAAATTCATTATATAAAAAAACAACTTTAAAAATGAGTTACATAGGCCAACTTGAAACTCATATAGACCAACCTATAGACCTGTTTTTCACTTGAAACCTTTTCAAGTCATTTTTAATGCATGAAACCTTTTCTAAATCATTTATAAACTCTTTTAATGCATACAAATGCTAAGATTCACATTTATAATGAAAAGATATCATCCAATATACATAATGCTATACTATCCTAGTTTTAACATCACTCAAAATCCAAAAGCACTCACATACTCCTCCTTTTTATGATGGAAAAACATGAGACAATGTGTTTCGTGACATTGTTGTCTTGAAGAAGACTCCCTTGAATATGTGCATCCAACTTCAACTTATGTTTACTTCTCCCTCTTTGACAACATCAAAAAGAGAACAAGCAAACTATTAGAAGTATTAATCACCACATACGAATTCAAAATACCACACAGAAGCAATTTGCAAATAGGAGATTATTAACATGATAACACTCACATAAAATGATATGAACATTGAAATAGAATTACTAAACATAAATACAAGCACATCATGTAACAATAGAACATAATTGCTTCACATAATGCTAAATAAGATACATGAACATGAGTAATGAAGGATACAATGCAATCATAAACCCTTGAGCTGCTACAAAATCAACACAATTATGTGATATATGCTTCTGGTGCTCCTGAAATGATGTACAAGCATATGCTCTAGCAAGGTGGTAGATGAAGTCATCACCATACAAGCAAAAAACAGATATGTAACCATAATAGTGACACACAACAAGAATTTATTCACCATCATAACATGTTCAACCAAAGTTCATGAAATAATACATAACAAACCAAATGCACCAAAGAGAATGTTTCAAGTATATATAAGGAATAGAACAATATCATTATAAACGTATAATTGACAAAGATCAATAGAATTTTTTTGAAGTGAATATTGATAAACTACCTCATACATCAAGGATATTAGCCATTTGGAATACTAGCAACAAGTAAAGGAAAAGTAACACTCACTAAGCAAGAGAAAGAAAAAGGAACAATATTTCCTCTAAAGTAGATTGATGAACCATGCACTTTTATGAGATGAAACTTCTAATGAAGGTTAGATTAATAGTATATAAAGTGCCTCTAATTAAGGATACAATGCAATCATTACTCATGTGCATGCAATCATAAAATTGTTGCTTAAGCCACAATATTTGGGCACAACAACTATCGACCATAACATATTTTGCATCTTTCATGTCAAGGAGCTTTAGAAATTCATTGCAATACTTTGTTTGACACATCAATTTACCCTCCTCCAATTGCTTGATTTGAAGCCCAAGGAAGTAATTTAACTCCCTATGAGGATCATCTCATACTCTCCCTGCATAAGCTTAGAGAACTCTTCTTTAAGTTGAATATTAGTTGATCCAAATATAATATCATCAATATAAACTTAAACTAGAAGAGGCATAAGCATTAAAAAATTAACCAGGTATAAGAAAAAACTTCAATACGAAGTTAAAGTTGAAAAGATATTACCTCATTGTACGAATGACAAAACATACACATGCATTTCTCAAAGAAATATCGAACGAAAGTTGTAATAAATGCAAAACGTGCCTGTTAGCTCCTAATTTCGATGCTCATATTATTTCTAAGAGGAGGTGATTTAAGAATTATATTCCTTGAAAGATTAAAAGGCTTCGACTGAACCTTTGTTGGAGGCCTAAGTCGAAGGTATGTATGCGTTAGGAAAAGATAACTTTATGGACTTAGAAATATTACTAAGTATTTAGAAATGGAGTTCGACCGAACATTATTGATGGTGTTCTACACATGTGATTTGAATTCAAATATGGGAGGGAAATTTATTCTTATCCTTTCTTGAAGAGAGACAAGTGGTGCATATCACTGGATTGAAGACATGCAATGCGACACTTGTCATATTTCTAGTATTTACCCATTAATGTCAGTTAGTTTTGATTGTTATAAATAGGAGTTCCAGTAAAAGGATCCGGAGGTGTGATCCATATTGTACAAGTTACTCAACTTCCACTCAAAGTGACAGTGTGTAGAGAAACGAGTGAGCGTGAGAATGTAAGTGATGTAAACACCACCTTTTATTCAATGCAATTTCATTAAGTGTTATTCATCAAGATTTTATCTTTTCTCTTTAATTTTTATGCAAGTTACTTTTCAGTGATTTACTTGCTTTTGTTTTTCTCTTTCGACTTTAGACGCTTTTGAGTATTTATTTCATTTTATTTGACCTTTTCGATATTAAACCTTTTTATGAACATTGTCGAAGTGTTTACTTTATTTTACCAGAAAATAAATAAAAGAACTATTAGTACATGTCCTAGGATCAATCTAGTCAATCCTATAAGTAACTAAGAATTTCTCGTGTTTTTAGAGGATCAACGGTTGTTTACCTTTTTTCAAGGTAAATAGTGCCATAAACACTTTAAACAACAATGATATTACCACTTTTCTTTGTGTCAAAGTACTTGAAGGTATGATTAATAATGTATACAAGAAGATTATTTATTTGATGATCATTGGAGATTCTCCAAGTCAAAAGAAGATTGTTCACTACAGTTGGAATTTCAACATTCCCCTTTTCATAATTGTTGTCTTCTTCTTTCTCTTGTTCTACCGCTTTAGGCTGATAAATTCCTTTTTCGGTTTCTTTGAGAATGTATTATGAAGATATACCTATATTATGAAAAGAAATACTTACCCCTAAATTTATTGGATAAAAACGTTAATAGTAATCAACACACCTTTACCAATTAAAGCAACACCAAATGTTAACCTTCATGGTAACATAATCCTCCTTTCTAGTCACAAAGATCAAAACAATAAGGACATGTCACCATGTTATGCCATGATCTTCCATAAACGAGATCCTATACTCTCTTCTTAGAGTCAATATATTTTTCCTGCATGATCAACGAAAAATGCTAGGTACCCAATCTTCATTGGATCCTTGGGGGTGAGTGAAAACAAAGTTGCACTTATGCAACCATTGAACAACTCCTTTAGGAACAAAGAATTTCCTAAATTTTCATTTTTCAATGGTATGTCCCATTTTGCAATAATGATGACAAGATAAGTTTTTACGAGACATGTCCTTGTTATTTGATTCCTTATGCATATATCTATGCTTATTTTTAAAATGATTCAAATGATTTTCAACCTTAGAGGGATCAATAGCAAACATAATATTAGGATGTAAAGCATCATCTAACTTGATATTAAGAGACTTGACTTCCTCTTGTCTATTATGACAATACTCACAACAAAACCTATGAGGTATTATGTCTTCTCTCTTGTCACTTTGAATTTCTATCATATATTTCTTAATAGCTTTGAACTTCCTTTTGGATTCCAACACTTTATCTTCGAAATTTAAAATCACTTTTTCATGTGAAGCTAACTTGTTAAGATTTATTAAGGCTTCTTTATGTAGATTTTCAAAGGCCTTTTGTAATTCACAATAGGATAAATCATTAGTGGATCCAAGTTTAAAGGAACTTACATTCTTATTTTTCTTCCTATTTTCCTTGAGACAAATTCGAGACGATTCTACACTTGAAGTTGTGCTTTCATCACTAGATGAATCACAAGCACTCTCCCAAGCAACATAATTTCTCCTAGACTTGCTAGAAGTCTTGTGATGGCTTATTTCTTTTTCTTTCTATCTCATGGGGAATTTTGGCCTATAGTGACTGACTTCACCATTATTATAACGATTTTCTAATCGTAATCTTTCAATTTTCATCATACTTTGAGGAACTTGTCAAACTTCTAAACTTGACTACCTTCTTGTCAGAATGTTTAACATTAGTCTTCCTTATATATCTTTGGTATATCTTTACGAACAACCCCAAATCTTCCTCATAAGTATTCTTGTCATCATCACTTTCACTACCACAATGCTTACGATATGAAGAGCTTGATCTAGAATTCTTTAGAGCAATAAACTTTCTTGTATTCTTCTTTGTCTTTCCTTTTTTCACTCTTTGATCGCTTTTCATATTCCTTCTCGTATTTTTTCAAGTTTGTAAGATCTTACTCGTGCTCTTCCAATTTACCAAACAAAGTCGTAGGATCAAGCGTCTTAAGATCATTTGATTCTTTAATAGATGTGACCTTTGGTTTCCATTACCTACTAATACATCTCAAAATTTTGTTAGTAGCAAGTTCATTGGACACGTGATTACCAAGTGCATTTAATCGATTTAAAAGATGTTGGAACCTTTTCTGCATTTCCGCAATGATTTCACCATGATCAATACGGAACAACTCAAACTCTTGATTTAATGTGTTGATCCTAGTTTGTTTGACATCATTAGTACCCTTATGTTTAATCTCTAACGCGTCCCACATAGCTTTGGCAGTCTCACAATGAGAAACACGATAAAACTTATCAAATCCCAATGCATAAGTAAGAATGTTTTTTGCTTTCCAATCATATGACTAAAATTTTCGATCATTAGCTTCTCATTGTGCTTCCGGTTTAGGTATTTTGACACCTTCACTGGTCATAGTTATTTCATTCGGACCATTTTGAATAACATCCCAAATACCATTGTCAACGGAGTTGACATGTATACACATAAGTGCTTTCCAATAGCCATAATTTTCACCCGTGAAAATTGGTACTCTATTGTATGCACCCTTTGGTTCAGAAGCCATTCTTATAAGTAATGTATCTCAAGCACGTTATAAACCAAAGCTCTTGATTCCACTTGTTAGACGATAGTCTTCGATCTAGAGGGGGTGAATAGATAACAAATTTTACAACAAAAAAGTTTGGCTAAAAATCTGTTTTCAGAAAGTAGTGCAGCAAATAACTACCCGTATCAAGTCGTTTATCCGAACCTACTACTAAAATGATAACAAACTCAGTTTTTTTTAAAATTATCAAGCAACAAATCAATTAAATGAAATACTATTTGTAACTGGTGTATCCAATGAAACAAAACACAATTAAAACACGCACAAACAATTTATCAAACACTTGGCATGCAATGATGTCTATTGGAAATTTAGTTTATTTTGTTGATGTTAAAAGCCAATCACAATAAAAAAAATATTATGATTATATCAACAACGACACTTTTGAGATCTAATCGAAAAATAATTTCCAATCGAAATAATCAAACGATGATGAACTCGATAAATTGCAAAATCAATAATAAAAACAATAAAGAAGTAAAAGAGAGAGAGACCAAGATTTGTTTAGGCAGTTCCCTAGCCGGCCTCACTATGAGTACATTTTCCCTCAATCCGAAATCTTATTGAGATACTTGCAATTTACCTTTTCTTTGCAAAAATATTAATACAAGAGATGAAGAATGCAAACCCCAAAAACCCTATTGTTTGTGTTGATTCTTCCACCTCCAAACCCTTGATCAAAGCTTGGTCAAGTGACCAACAATGCATCTCCAATCAACTGATTGTGCCAAGCTCGTAAATTGTTAAAACCCTAGATTCATGAACATAATTCATCGTATTGAGCTACTCCCTTGCAAGGAACCACCTTGTCCTTAGGCCTTCACTCGGTCGAATATGTGTTGACGTGATCTTGACCAAAACCTTCAAATCATACCCAATCTTGAAGGAAAAACCCACCTTGGTTTTTTTATTATAAACACATAAAGTTCTCAACCTAATATTCTCAGTTACACCAAACCTAATTGGATGTTATCAACCGTATTCTAGATGGTCACCCAATCGAAAAATGATTATGTGTAGTTCAATTATGTGTATGTGTAAAAGAGAGGTTGAAGATGATGATAAACTTTGTAATCTTTTTTTGTTAGGCTTTTTACTCTAAGAAAAACCCTTGAACTTGAATGAGGTGCATGTATGAGTATATATAGGTATTTGAGAAAAATGAGCAAGAGGAATGCAAAAAGTTGGAGAAAAAATGAAATTTTTGAGGTCAGAACACTTATAGGCCGGCCTATGACCTTCATAGGTCGACCTATGACATTCATAGGCCGGCCTATGAGGCAGCACATCAATCAACACATGGACATCGTCTACAGGCTTTAATATTGCAGCGTGGGAGCCGACCTGAAATATTTATGTGCCAACCTACAAAATTATGTGTCAGCCTATATTGTAGAACTTCAGCATATAAAAAAACAACTTTAAATGAGTTACATAGGCCAACCTAAAACTCGTATAGGCCAACCTATAGACTTGTTTTTCACATGAAACATTTTCTGTCATTTTTAATGCATGGATCCTTTTGTAAATCATTTCTAAACTCTTTTAATACATTATAATGCTAAGATGCATATCTAGAATGAGAGGATACCATCAAATATACATAACACTACACTATCCTAGTTTTGACATCACTCAAGATTCAAAAGCACTCACAGCCCCGTGATAAACACTTGATAAAAATGGGATGTTTGATTGCTTCAATGTGTAGCCTTTGTAAGCGTTAGAGGGAATCTACCAATCAGTTATTCTTTGAATGTCACTTTGCCCTTGGGAGTTGGAAGGATGTGGTCAAGTATTTCAAAATTATAAGAACACTCAATACTATGAAGGATTTGTTCAGAATGGTGAACCTTGACATGTTATATTCATAAGATACATCGGATCTGGATAACGAGAAATGAGGCTCACTTTATGGACATTAGTACTTCTAAATATATGGTGGTGAGTAATATTCTAGCCTTTACTAAGATCAGCTCTAGCGCTTCAACATGATTGATTGTAAATTGTATTTTTTGGATAACCTTTTATTTGCGAGACGACATAGGAAGGCTCCAAAGATAATTTTGGTGAATTAGAAGAAATCTAGGGTGGGTTGGACGAAAGTTAACACTGATAGATCACATAGGGATGCCAGATCGACAAGAAGAGTCATCTTTAGAGATCATCATGATGGTTTTATAGGTGGTTTCTCATTTAAGCTAGGTTAGTTGGATGTCGTGAGAGCAGAACTTACCTCATTATGATTGCTTTTGAGCAGGCTAAGGAGATAGGGTGGTAGAAATGTGTACTTATGTGATTCCCAAATATTGACCCAATGCATTACGAAAGAGAAATTATTTCCATGGGATCTCTGAAATAGATGGTATAATTATAAATTGTTTCATTTAAATCTAATATATTCTCACATTTATAAAGAGGGAAGCAGTTGCACCGACAAATTGGCGAATCATGGTCATTCAATAGTTTCCTTCTTGTGGTGGGAAATGTAAGACCCGGATACTCCATTCTTTCTTAGAATAAAATATTTTATAATAATAATAATTATTAGTATGTATTTAAGTTTTGTTTCATTGAGTGATTTTTTATTGTCCAATATTTTTTATATAAGTAGTCGTAAAACTATATTATTATTATTATTATTATTATTATTATTAAAAATAAAAAATAAGAGACTTGACCTAGTGGTAAGAGAACTTCTCCATATTTATTATGACAAAACTAATAGTTAGATATTATAGAATAAAAATATATAGTGTAGAATTGTTTTAAATAAAAAAAATTAAAGTATAGTGTTGTTAGGTAATTTGTAATCCTTGTTAATTTTATGAATACCATTTAGATGTTTTATTTTTGAGTGTGCTGATGTGATGTCAATGAGATTTTTCGTTGTTTGTGATTTGTTATTATTATGCGTGGTCGCCATGTGAATCAGATGAATTATGTTGATGTGACGTGGATGCAATTTTATGTTGTTTGTGATTTGTTATTATCATGTGTGGTCGCGATGTAAACCAGATGATATATGCTTGTTAAAAGTCTATTAAAAACATTGAAATCGATTATGATAGAAAGATTGATGATTTTGTGAAATGAATTTTATATTGATGTGATTTAATGATATTTTGTGTAAGGTATATGCATTTCATGACATATGCATATTTTGTCTATATATTGGATTGTCTGTATAGCATATTGTCTATGTGACGAGTTGCTTATGTGGCAGATTATCTGTGTGACAGGTTGTCTGTGTGGCAGTTTATATCCACATCATTTAGATTTAGGAGCATACGTATGCAGACGTAAAGATATTTCTAAAATAATGATTCTTGTGAATTTGATTTCCCTTAAGTTGTTATGTTTTGTATGATTTTTTTTATAATATTGTAATGTATATTTTGCTTGATTTTATATGGATGATGGAAGATTGACCCTATACCATATTAGGTAATAATGAGTTCAAGATGTGAAGCTACAAGGTTAAAATATTGTGTGCAATTTGAGAATTTAATAAAAGTTTTTGATTTTTGTAATTTTATTTGTAAGGAGTATTATTTTAGCATCAAAACTTTAGAGATAAGGTTTTGAAACGTCGTAAATAGTTTATCTTAATAATTTTTTTAGTTATGATTTTTAGAATTTATCATGAACGGTTATGTTGTTTAAATACACAAAACAATGGTCACATGATATTAAGGTGATATTTTCAAGAAATGTCTTTCAGGAAAATCCAGATATTTACTGAAAACATTGTCGTAGATCGAGAAGATTATCCCTTGAGTTATAGGATGTTTGATGCAATCTTTGTTTGTTTATGCTTTTAGTTTGCTTTTCTTTTCTACTTAAATTTTTTCTTTGATTCCTTTTTTTTTTGTTAGGTTAGGCATAGCCCCTTGGATTTGTATATATTTTCTCATTTATGATATAATTTTGATTTTATATATATATATATATATATATATATATATATATATATATATATATATATATATATATATATATATATATATATATATATATATATATATATATATATATATATATATATATATATAATTCATGAGTAAGAGTAGTATTTTACATTGTACATTGTATAATTTAATTAAAGTACTTAATTAAATTAATTACAATTATTTTATAAAAAAATATATTTTATCTTAGTGATTAAATATGTTATAAAATATAACAATATGATCATGCTAACTTTAATTTATATTTATAATAAGAATATTATTTAGAAGTGTGAGAAAATATTGGTGTAACTTATAAATTTGATAGATATTTAAAATAAGAATATTAGTAATTTTTTAATTGTAAGCTATAAATTTAATAAATTTAAAGCGATATATCACATTTTATAGATAATAGTTTAATATAATTCATGTATTAGTTTAAGTTTTATATTTTAATTATAATGATTTGTATTGTAAATATCCATATATTTGTCGGACAAGTTCCTACATATGAGTAGAGCTGCCCAAAATAAACATATAGGTCACCTAACTGGTTTGGGCCGCATGTGATGAAGTGCCTGATAATGCCTGAATCGAAACTCACAATTTACATCACCTATCACAGGTGGCTACGAGGTGGTTGAGGAATAACAATTCATAGAATCAGTCGAGGATGAATATATGTTTCCTCCATGATGGAAGGAAAGTTCGCTCTTTGTTCCACGTTTTGATGGCACGGGAAACCACTCATAAATCTCCATCCAAAGTCCAAAGATCTCCTATATATACTCTGATTTGAGAAAGGGAAAGGAGTGTGAATTCTCTCAGAAACACACACATAAAATCTCTTCACAACCCTTATGTGGGTGAGCTCTCAACACATCCCGAACCTTAAACCTCAGATAACCCTACCCAATTAGAGGTTGTCTATTATTAAACTTTTTAGCAAGTACGTATAACATTCATTAATTACAAATATAATATTATTTATAATATATAATATAAGTTCTTATGTCCAATGTTATTGACATGTGATATCTACAAAATTATATTTTGAGACTTTAAAAGCCAAAACACTCATAATTATTTCTTCTTTAAGATTAAAAACTTTTTTCCTAACTAAATACTTGGACTCAAGTGTTAAACAAACTACTGCTAAGGAACAAATGTTCAAGAAATACTGAGTTTGATTACTGGTGGGAACAATACTTAACTAATGTCAGTACCTCTTGATACGAACTATGGATTACTAGGGTCCCTTTGAACTAGTTCTTTTTATTGTCTTGACAATGGATGTTATAGGTGGAAAAACAAGTATATGTCTATCCAATTTAGATTCGCCATGCAAAAGTCTGCAAAAAGTGACGCGGATAAGGATGACATAATAGAGGGTGTGAGTCTAATACATTGTTTTGTCCCGTAAAATATAAATGGAAGAGGGAAGAGAGAGGCACGAGGTGGAAAGGGCATAGTACAAGGTGTAAGCCTACAACCTTAACTTGACTCATAAAAAATACAAGCAAAATAAATATTTTTTGCAAGTTGAATCTGTTTTGCCACTCATAATTGATATTTTGTTTGGAAAACCTTTAGCACGAGTTTATAATATTTTCATCACAAATAATGCTATTATTATTTCCAAAGTTGGTTACTTCCTTGTCAATTATGCGCGGGTTATTCCTCAAAATCTTCGGTTGGCCTATTCTATTTTGTTGCACAAGTTAAATTTCTATCACATTCCTATGAACTGTGTTGATGATAAAATAGCGTCGAAATTGTTGTACTATCGGCTTCTTAATCTCAAGACTTACACCCTAGTAGTGCTTCTAGCAAATCATTTAACTTTTTCATGAAACTCTTTGTTATCCTTAAGCACAATGACAAACTAACTGTAGGTAAAGATCATATTTAGTGACTAATAATAAACCATCACTAAAAGTGTGTGTCACTGTATCTCATTTTTTTTGTAGTGTACTATAGTTATAATATAGTGTTAATATATTAGAATCTATATGCTACAGATATTAAAATAGTTATATAAATGTAACTTTAAAATAGTTATATAAACGTAGCTTTAAAATAGTTTTAAAAAAAACTGGGAGTATTAAAATAGTTATATAAACATAGCTTTAAAATAATTAAAACTCAGAGTATTAAAATAGTTATATATACTGTAGCTTTCATACTAAGTTATTAAGAAAAATTAATACTTCCAATTAACCAGTTTTTTTTTTTGCTTTTTTGTTTTTGGTAACCGAGAGGGCCTATGGTCCGGAAAAAAACCTACACATATAATTCTAGCGATCGAGAGATTTTTAGCATCTGCGTCTAAAAGACTCACCAATTAACTAGTTATTAGTTATTATATTTATTAATACTTTCAGTTTAATAAAATAATATTATAATTTAATTACGTTTAATAATTTAGTAAGATTTGTTAAGAAAAATTAATACTTCCAATTAACTAAATTAAAATTTATTAAACACGTTTAATAATTTAGTATTAAAATTTATTAATTTAATTTTAAATTAAACTAAACTAAATTAATAAATGAAAATAATAAAGACATGCTATAAGAATACATTAATGTATTGGTATTAACATAATTGAACATACAACCTAGTGGTAAAGTGTTAATGTTCCTATGTGAAGGCATTGATTTTACTCATACTTCACGCATTGTTTTTTTTTATACCGGATAGAGAATCTTTAAATATTAGAAAAAAATTTATATCTTTTTTTTTCGCAGGGCATTTTTCGAAAAACACTTATATGACTGAGTAAATAGGTATTAATACATAAATCTATATAAAAATTGATATTTCAGAATATACTATTTTTCCATTCTTTAGCTTCTGCCCCATGAATAATATGTATCACATATAAATGGATTATAGATTAAATCATTTTTAGCTATATGTGAATCTAATTTTCTTTTATTAGTTTTAGTGAAAATAAAAGATAATGCAATTTTAATAGTTTAAGTTTTTTTTATAATCAAGATCATCAATAGAAATATAAAGGAGTATTAGGGATACTTCAACCTATTTACAATACAAATAAATTAAGATAGAAAATTATACAGGTAATTATACCACTCGTAATAATTACACCAAATAATACCTTTATTACCGTGACCAAGCCACCGCCAAGAATAACAAACTATTCTATAAAAAATCACATTCGGGTCACCTACCCCATCGCTAAAAATAATTCGTTTCAGGATGTCAAAATGCACAAACACGTTGTAACCCAAATCAGTCACGCGAATTTACTTAAGTATTTATCTCTCGCACTAATATACCACTTGTTCCGGACTGACTCAACGACTCGGATGACCCAATCCACTCCTGCATCTAGGAAGGTCAAAATGGACCAACTTTTCCCTTGTCCCTCAGACAGGGAGGGATGAACGATCAGTCATGCTCGTGGTCGCTTATCTCTGCCTCCTAAAAACGTATGTCCGACATTGGGGGAAGTCATCCAGAAATGATCCATGATCATTCCTGCTCGGTATCACATCCTGCTCGATGCAAACCTCTGACCCGAGAAGGTCTGCCCATCCTAACAACTAGTTTTTAGTTGTTACCTATTTTTGGCGGATTCGCGATCCAAGCCCAAAATAGGGACAATGGCCAAGCGCTGGAGGCATTATATAAACCCTCTCACACGAGAGGGCCAGATATCCAATATTGACTCTAAAAATACTATCTCTCGCACTTCCTCATTCTTCTGCCCCTTTCTTACTTTGGCATCAGAGTGTCTTGCAAGTACACCTCTCTTTTCCTCGACAATCCAACATCGATGACACAATCTGTGATCCACTCAAGGTTCTGATCAACCGGAAAGATCACCACTTCAATAAGAATTCACAACATTTATCTTCGATAACATTCGAAAACCCTAGCCAATTCAAAACCTTTAACCAAACCTGTCTAGTTTTTGAACACCGACAGAATACATGATTTACATCCTCATCCACCATAAAACAGAAAATGCATACAAATTCATGAGGGTCGTGAATGATACCTCAAATGGCTTAATTCTATCTTGTTGGAAGCCTATCCCACATGACTCTCTAACCAAAAACCTGCATCTTTTACGGTAGTGTCGAATTCCAAATCAAGTTCACAACCGCTAATTGTGCGCTCGAAATTTCAGGGCCTAGCTCAAACAACTGCAGCCTGGAATAATGGGAAGCAACCGATAATTCATTTTTATTGCTCCAAGGCAACACTAACAAATCACCGACTCCCGCCAATGGTCTAACCTCCAATTAGAGAGCTTTCAGGTATCAAAATTCCTGCAACAAAAGACCAACAGAACCCACCCCTAACAATTCCAGATTCAATACCCAATATGAGTTGTCCCAAAACCCCATTTCAGAGACTGAAAATAACTTACTCATTGAAGCTTGAAATAGATTTGGAAAAGTTACCATAAGTGGAGTTGGCCCCAACCATTTGCCATGCCAAAAAGGAACAATTTCCCTAGAACCCAATTTAAAGCTAATAGATTCGCAATAGAACCTTTTGATTTGTTGCCCGCTATGATCAACAAGTCTCACCAACATAGAGATTGAGTGGAATTTCCTCCCTGCAAGTTATTAATTAGAAGTCTCATAACCAAGTTCCCATATTTGTATTCCAACAATCCTCTCCAAACTTCCCCTTTCTCCGACAATAATCTCCACATCCATTTCGTGACAGGAGCTTTGTTGAATCTTTTAATGTATCTAATAGCCAAACCCCTTTCCTCTTTAGGTTTGCAAATAACTGTAACACCCCAAATTTGCCCTCTCTTTTCATAGCATTTAGAATATCATTTTCATATTTTGCATTGCATCATTAGCATAGAAAGATGAAGCATAACATCCATATCATAGCATGAAGCTGGCAGTGATTTCACTTCGGGTGTGATTGTTCAGTTCGCGATCCGATTCAGATGGATGTTTGACCTAGTCTTGGTCAAACTATCAGCAGATTGCTTCATTTGCAAGTTATATGTGCCTGTGGTTATTTTCCAGGCGATGTGTTTCAAAGTCCATTGTGTGCAAAGGTCATCAGCTCACCAGGCAATGGTTCATGTGTTAATTTTGGATTCAAAGATTCAGGTTTATTATGATGACACTCAGAGTGTGATTTATCCAGAAGATCGGTGATTTCTGTGGAAGTGATGCAAAGCTGGTTGGGATTAAAGTTTCGTGGCTATGCGTGTGTTTGTGGTCATTGGCCCGTTCCACAAAATATCAAGTTCCATATCCATTTCTAAACCATTTTTGTCCAATTAAACTGATTCTATGCATTCCCATTTTTTACATTTATTTCCAAACCATATTCACTTTCATTTAAACCATAATTCTTAATCCATTTTCTTAATTCATTTATATATATATAGCCCATTATCCATCTATTTTTCTTATCATTTCTTTTTATCCATTTTTCTTTTTCATATTTTTCTTGTATTATTACCCATAGTCCAATTTTAATTCCAAATCAAAAGTCTATTTTATCCATCTTTAATCCAAGTTTGATTTAATATATATCCCATTTATTTTCTTTTCTTTTATTTTTATATCATTTCTCTTTTACCACAATATAGGCCAATTAACCCATTACAATATCAAAAGGCCATTATCATAAGTTCTATGGAAAATGTTATTCTACACCACAATTGACACTACAAGGCCACATGGACCCCATTATTATGACATCAAATAAGCAGAGAAATAAAAAAAAAGAGGAAGTGTGTGAAGCATCAGCATGAAACGCATTTCTCGGCATCTATCCTACAGTGAGGCCCCACGCGTGATATCACAAAAATCACCCTCCTAGCAAATGACGAAAGGCAGCACGCAGGCCATGTATCGAAATGGAAAGGCAACGAAAATAAAAAAAGAAAAAATAACAAACTGAGAAAAAGGATCGTAACAGAATTGAAGAAAAAAAGAAAAGTTTGTTACAGAAAAAGAATCACACTTCTCACCATCATAGAAAAGAAACCAAAAAAATATTCTTCATGAATTGGATTCATCACTAATTTCGTTCATCTCTCCATCATCACGAATTCACTTTTTTTCCACTCATCACACCAAAATCATTTTCTTTTACTCATCAACAAGAACAAATTCATCTCTCCTTCAACACACAGAATAACAACCAATTCTACTTCTCCTCATCACTATCAAACCGAATTCAAAACTCTCCATCACTAACACCAGATCACACCATTATCACCAGCATCAAACTGACAACAAAAAATCAACCAAGTCCCATAATCATCAACCAAAAGATTGCATCACCTTCAACAAAAAAAACTAACATATTTAGACTCCTCCTTGAAGATTCTAAACGAGTTCATCATCAACCTTTTGAAATAGATCTGCCTTGTTAGCGTTCTTCAACTCACTGCGCTTTTCAATTCACTGCATCGACAACAAAGTCATCCTCACCATCGTCGCGTCAACGCAGCCATTATCATTCAACCACAAAGAAAACACCGTAGCAGTCGCGAGCAAAAGTGGAAGGAGAATCGGGATCGACTCAAAAGATACACTCACCGTTGTTCGTTCTTCGCTCACAGGTGCGTTAATCTGAACTTTCTAGGAGAATCTTTATGGTGTGTTAACGTTTGTTCATTTTCATTTCTGTTTGCTTTGATCTTGGTGATCGGCCGATGTTAAAAGCGATTTCGGATTGAGGAAGGGTTCCGATTTTGATTGTTGTGTTGTTGGTTCGGCGGCGGGTAGGTCTAAGGGATGAAGAAGAAGACGCAAGGATGTTGAAGAAGGCGGAAGGAGGTGGTGGCCGTGAGGAAGCCGGCGGTGGCGTTCAGGTTGAAGAAATAGGATGACGAGGGAGAGAAGAGTTTTGTGTGTTCTCTGTTTGTGGTTTTTGTTTTTTTTAGGGAGATTCTTTATAATATTAAGAAGAGTAGGTTAATAATGTTAAGATTTTTTTTTAAGTTGTCATAAAAAAATGAAATAAGAAACATTGAGAGGTTGGATTTTCGAAATGATAAGGGATAGAGTAATCTGATTTTGTGGAATTTTGCCCATACCGGCGGTGACACTTGTCACCGTCCGGTAGGGCCTGTGTTGATAAGCCTCCTTACAGCAGGACATGTGTCAGCGCACATGGGGCTTAATCAGAGTGCTTTTCGCACCCCACTCCTATCAAGCCCATTCAATTCAGCATAAAAATCATTACTAATCGCACCTCCCTTCAATTTCTTTTATTTTTCTTTTCCAACTTAATTTTTCTTTTATTTCAGTTTGCTTTTAATTCATTTAAAATAGTTTTATTCACCCAAAAATTCTCAAATAAATCATAGATGTTCCTTTTTGTCTCTAGTTTTTTATCACATTTTTATTTTATTTTTTCCATTGATCCACGTGCCAGAAATAATTCACCAAGGTGCATAGCTTCTTTTGCTTCATTTCTTGACCAGTCTGTCTTGTCCATTTTCTATAGCTTTCAATATTTGGAGTTTTGATCCCATTCTTTTTGCATTGTGTTCCTAAGATCTTGTAGTTTTCATGTGATTTTTCTCAGAATATTTAGAAAATTATTTCTTGAGTTTTGGTCTGGTATCTTGTGATGTAAGTTTTCTGTCCTAACTTGTGTTCTTGTTTTCATTTGGCTTAGTTCCTTTCTGAATTTTTGCAAATCCTTTTGGCAAGTTAATATGAGATGTTTGAAGATCATTTGGTTTCAGTTGTAGAATTTTTAGATGGCTGGTTGATTATTTGTGGATTTTTGTTCTCACATTGTCCCATTTTGCTTCTTTCGGTTTATTAGATCTCTTATAGGCTTAGAAGGGCACTTGTGCCAACTTCTTCTTCTTATTTGGGATTCCTTTGGGGTGTGGGTACCTTCCTGGTCCTAGGATAGGTCTTGTTTCTTCTGAATTTTTGGGTTTGCTTCTTATTCAAGTCATTTGTTTCCTTAAGTGTTTAAATTCCATCTTTTGGTTCCTTTGCTTTTATTTTGATATTGTTTGGTATTGTGTGACTCCTCTCTTCATCTTGCTGGCCTCCTAGGCTATTCTTCATATCATTTTGATTCTGGTTTTGAACTTTGTGCTTGTATTTTGTGTGTTTTGTATTACATCTTTCATAAGTGCGCATTTGTTTCCATATGTATGCATGTTGCCTCATTTTAAGTCATAAGTCTCTCATTTTCATTTCTTTGAGTTGAATTGGCATTAAGCATTTGTTTACATCATTTCACTTCTGATTGTTGGATGATGTCATGTTAATTTGCTCATTTTTGTTTCACTTGTGCATGCTAACCTTGCAGGGGCTATGGTAAGTGTGAGATGTGGGAATTGAGTTCCACATCTCTAATTCTTATCTCTTCCTTTTATGTTTATGTGAACTAACCCTCTTTTGTTGGGCCTAGGCCTTTCTCATCCCTTCTTCTATCTTCTTCTTCCTTCTTCATTAGGATAGAAACCTCACCAACCCTTAGGACATCCATGCATGTGAATACTTAGGATTATTTTAGTCCCCCTTTAGAATTTTTCCTTTGAGATCCTTTTGGTTCTTCTTCTCTTCTCATCTCATAACTCTTAAAAGATACTTTAATAAATGTGAAGTGATGTCTTGATCCATAGCCTTATCCCATGAGATATGCTTGTAGTCTTCCCATCTTGGGATAGTACAAGTTTACCTTGTGATGCACAAGTCTGATCAAGGTATCTTCTTCATAAAAGAAAAGCATAAAAAACACTTCTTCATCTGTAAATACCAAAACACTTAATAATTCAACAAGTTAGTGAGCCTAAGCCCTAATCTTTGGGTTCAAGTTTTGGGGATCTTCTCCTTACTTGAGTGTGCTTGTTCTGTTATTCCATCTTGGAATGTAGTGACAAGTGTACATTCCATGGAAAAGAGCTTGAGTTCACTTCCTTGTGACACGCTCATAAAAGCTTCATAAAAAACACAAACCAACAATAAGCGTCTTTCCTTCGGGAATTCTTTTCTCATCTCCTTCGCTCCGTACGCGAACTTGCTCCTACTTGTCATCTTGCAAGACGGTTACACACTCGTCGTCCGAGTCTGCAACACCTGAGCAATGGCATAGGCAGTTCAAGCCTTAATTCACAAGCAATTTCCCTTTGTTACCCCTAGTTAGACGAACTACGGCGTCTCTGATCCTCATTATCCTGATGAGGTACGTAGGCAGCGGGGTAGGGCCCGTTCGAGCACAATCTTTATTTTCCCTACATTTTTCCTTTTGGCTTTCTTATTTCATTGCTTTTCCCAGTTCCAGTTTCTTTTCATTTCTTTGCCGCAGTTTTCATACCCTCACCCTTTGAAACAGTTTCTTTTGCAAGCGTGGATCCCGTCGGGTACGGCGGATGATCTGGGGTGCTAATACCTTCCCAGGTCATAACCGACTCCCGAACTCAGTCTCTTTGGTTCGCAGGACCTTGTCCTTTCCTTCTTCCTTAGGTTTGTGCAACATTACCTTTCCCATTCTTTCGGGATAAAAATGTCTGGCTGGCGACTCTAACCTTTCCGCGCCACTTTCGCGTTTGTACTAGGATGAAAATCCCGGGAGCGACAGTTGGTGACTCTGCTGGGGACTGCACACCAGGTGATCTCTGGTTCCCCTGTGAGTCTCTCCTAGCGCTTGTTTGTTTCTGTTTCATTGGGTGATGTTTTGTTTGTTGTGGCTTGTTGAATGTTATTGTTGTTTATTTACAGCTTTCTTTACAGCTTTATTTACAGTTTTCAGTATTTATTTCCGCGTCATATATATCATACTGGACTGTCTGGACTGGTTTTCTTTGGTGGGATGGGTGTTACTGGTTCTTGAGAGATATGAGCCAAGTACCCGGCTCGAGTGCACCATAGGATTTAGAGTGGTTCCACTTTGTCCTCATGAGATCTTGTCATGGGGGTAGTAGTGAGTTCCACACCCAGGTTGCGATTGTCTCGGAAATGTCTTGATTTGGGGATCTTCCTCTCTCATTACATAACCCTGACAGTTACGTGCAGCTGGGGACCGATCATTGAGAACCTTGTGGAAACATCCCTCTTTAGTGATGACAGTGGCAGCCCACATTTTGTGGCAAACCCATTCGCATCCGAGGGCCCACCTGGGGATCGCATAGGATGACCTTGTGTCCTGGACTCAGCTGAGGCCTCCCTGCGTAGTATATAATGCCAAACCGATTCCCTGATTTGGTCATGAGCCATTTCTCGGAGATGGTGACAGTATTATTGCTACGTGGCTTTGAGAGTCCGTGATGTCTGACCCGGAGCCTACCAGTGAGTTTTGGGGGTTGTTTACAGGTGTGCAGGAACCCATGACCTCAACATACACTCATCTATTCAGTGGTCCTGTGATTATAATCTTTGGTTCTATGATTCTATGGTCCCAGAGTTCTGGTTCTGGAGTTCTGGTTTTCTTTGTTCTGGAGTTCTTGGTACTGTGGTCCTGAGATCTTCTTCAGTGAGTTGTGATTATCAGAGAGTGTGACTCAGTGGGCTTTTGGTTTGCTAGTATTCGGAGGGTCCTTGTGCTCAGTGTTCCGTATTCAGACAGACACCAGTTCTCGATCACTTGCCGGCTGCATACATGCCATCATAGCATTCTAGCATACATGTTCAGTTATTTCTGAGGATCTCATCCCTGAATTATTTCTGTTGGATTTTGTATAAAAATGTGGATCAAAGCAGATAGATTCTTTGGAAGTAACTGAATATGGCATCTCATATCATTTGCATTGCATTTCTGTTCAGCGGGCAGGGCTCATCCGTTCTTTGTTCACCAATTACAGTTGAGACTCCAGTTCTCGTATCAGACTTGAAGCAACTTTTGTGAAGATCATGGATCCTGGAGAGCAAAGCCAGTCTGCAAGTATTGGGTTGACTAGAGATCAGTGGGACCAACTTTTGGAAGTTATGATGACTTTGGCAAGGCAGGATGACCATAATTCCGCTCAAGCTCAGCCTGTACAGACCCCTGTTGGGAATCCAGATGTTCAAGAGCGCCAGGCCGCCCGAAGTGGACATTCTTCTTCTGTTGATGCTGCAGATTATCACAGTTTTGCTTTCACTATGCCAGATCCCCAAGAGGCAACCCCTGTGGTGAGAATCCCAGATCCACGAGTTATGGAGAGGGAGGAAAGATTCCGTGTGTTGGAGGAAGAGATCAAAGCCCTTCAAAGTCGTAATGTCATTGATTTAAGTGCTGCAAGCATGTGTCTGGTGCACGGCCTGGTAATACCTCCAAAATTCAAAGTACCGAAGTTTGAAAAGTACAAAGGGGATAGTTGTCCAAGGCAGCATTTGGTAAAATTTTGCAGAAGGATGGCCTCACATGAGCATAATAACAAATTGATGATTCATTGTTTCCAATACAGTCTGAGTGAGGTATCGTCGAATTGGTATATGCAGTTAGAGAGCAGTCGTATCCAGTCATGGTCAGACCTAGCCAATGCATTTGTGAAGCAGTACGACTACAATCTTGACAGGGCTCTTAGCCGCATGGATTTGCAAGTGTTATCCCAAGGGGATGGTGAATCTTTCAGAGAGTATGCCCAGAGGTGGAGAGAAGTAGCTGCTCGAGTGCAACCCCCGTTATCAGACAGAGAATTGGTTGATCTTTTCATAGAAACCTTACAGGGGCCGTACTTGGAGGGGTTGAGTGGCAGTGGAACTTCGAGTTTCTCGGACTTGGTGATAGTTGGAGAACGCATTGAGAATTTTATCAAGATGGGAAAGATCCAAGGCATTTCAGGTGGCTCAGCTGAAGAGAATGAATCTTTTGTCAGTTCCCAAGATAAGGATGTGGTTGATGCAATCTGGGAAGATCCTCCAACTCCGTTGACTTATCCACATTACCCATGCATTCAGCTGCTCAGAGTCAGCAATCTTCTGAATCCGTATGTCAGATTTCAGTTAACAGTGAACCTCCTCAGTACCAACAAATACCATGCCAACAGAAGCATACTCCGCAAAGGCGTCGTTACTACACTAAGAGATCCAAAAGGTACTTTGATCCATTGCCAATACCATACAGTCAGATATTTCCATGCCTGATTGATAGTGGATTGATAGTGTCGAAGAAACCGGGTCCGGTACCTTTTCCATATCCACCAAGTTTTGATCCCAATGTTCAATGTGGTTTCCACGGCAACGCACCAGGGCATTCAGATGAAGAATGCAAGCCTCTCAGGGATAAGGTTCAAGATTTGATTGATTCTGGGTTGATTTCAGTGACGCTTCATGGCATTCAAGTTAATAAGTCTCCGTTTGGTCATGTGGGTTCGTCAGCTCATGTTATGGAGGAATTTATTGAAGATATATGTGAAGGAGATTCTCAGTTTGATTCTGAAGAGCGGCTATGTACGTCACTTTGATCCCTATTGAGGGGAACTACGTTGCTCTGATTCTTCATTGGTCTTTGGTCAATGGAGATACGTAGGCAGAAGATCGTCAGGTCTTTCCGAGCAACCTTAGGTATCAAAATTATGTGGCAATTTCATCTCAGTGTCACTCTTTTCTTCAGACGTCTCGTTGTCAATGTTTGAATGTCGGAAGCTTCAGGTCAGAATAATTGAGAATGAAGTATGGTGCTGACATGTGGTCATTTGATTGAAGACTGCAAGTATCATCAAGAAAAGTGTTGACTACTGAAAGTATTCAAGATCAGCAAGTCCAGACGGAGTCAAGTCTCCTCAACAATGGCATTGCTCAGTTTCTTTACTGCATTTTCATGCGTCGCTTTTATATGTTTGTCTAAACATTTGTATGCTTGCATGAAACTTGTTTATTTTGAATGTTAAATAATGAAATGCACATGCTTTTCTTGAAGTAATTTATTCGTTTTAATTATAATTTTGTGAATGTGCATTGCAATACCAACTGTTGTTCTTAAAACTCTGTGATGGAGGATGACGAAATGAAAACGCAAAAAGCTTCATTTGTGAGCTCTTGAATAAGACCCTGTTGACGATGTACAGGCTTTGTTTCAAATCCTAAACACCGGAGATATAAGGGAGATAAACACTTGCTAACCCCTTTGAGCCTTGAAGTAGGAGTTTCTTTTCGCATGAAAAAACCCTCACATTTAACCCGGGGCAGGGTAGGTGTCAGCTAGTTGGACCAGACGTTCATGCTTCCATAAAGGAGTGTATCTGAGGATCCCTAACATTTCATTGTACCAAATCAAGAGGTCCAAAGACCGAAAACCACCATGGTTATTCTTCATCAACCAAAAAGTGAGACAGTCACAACCCTTACAAAACAGTCAAGACAAACAGTGTCATACGATTTGTTCAAAAAAAAAAGAAAGAAGAAATAAATAGCCCGCTAAGTCGAAACTTGAAAACAGGCGACTTAGGCAAAAATTAGGGCATCCCGCTGGACTCCAATTGCAAAAGATTCACAAGAATCAGTTCAGGCAAAAGTTAGGGATAAACTAAGAGAATGAAAAAGCGAAAAGACGAAAAGGATTACACAAGAAAAATCCTTAAGCAAGAACAAGTCGTGTGATGCAGACACAAAAGACAATAAGGGTGACTGTTATCCCAACAACAACCTCAATGGTGCTTAACTGTTAGAGTAATGGTTCCTCAACCAATACGAAACCCTTAGGAAAGGTGAGCGTTTGCGAAAACTAGTTGAACATAGGAATGGAAGGACATCACGAAGATGGGTGGGCATATATAAATTTTGAGCCTATATCCTTTGTTTCTATAACCGTGAGCCAGGCCACGATACAACCCTTAAAAGTCCTAATTGAAACAGGGTTAATTCGAGAGCGTGACACCATGAGATAGCGCTCCTGACTCCTACGAGTTGTGCTAACAGGCCCTCGTTGGTATTGCATATGCATGTTTATTTCAAAAAAAATATTGTACTGTCTTAACTAGTGATTCGTTCATAAACGACATCTTGTCAATAAAAGCTTCAGGATTAACATGTGTTGCATTAGAATAATCATTCTCGGAATAAAACATTTTCTGCTTGCATACATTTGTTTAGCATCAAGGAAGTTCACATCTGGAACCTCAGTATAGAAGCTTAATCTTGCCAAGTTGTGAGGGCGGAAACTTCGGAAAGACATTCATGTCAAGGGGCACTTTTCCAAGAAACTTCGTTGAATAGGACCTTTTCCAACCAGTTGGGTTAAAGGTAGGCAATCAGTGACCATCACGTCGATGAATCTCTTCAAAATTCAGCCAAACTGGGGCAATCAATTCGAGATTTAAATCTCTCACAAAGCAGTTAGTATGAGTGTCTATCTCCAAAGCAACACTCGTACTGGGGCAAGTCACCCTAGAAACACTAGAAGTTACTTTCTCCATAAGACGGTTAATTGGATACACATACCCAAGGTTCAGAATACTGGGGCAGAACACCTCACGATGATGCGAGATCTTGGGGCAAATTCCTCCATGGACCATACAGTTTGAAGTGGTTACTTCGAGGTCTACAAGAGTTTGGAAACACTGAAGCATTTCAGATGCTATGTTTTCTGTAAAATCCTCTTGAGACAATATTACGGTATGCAAAGCCGTTCCCAGAATGAACATCTGGTGATTTATCCCAGTAAGACGCGAGAGGCATGTTTCCCTGATCAAAGAATTTCTCCTCAGTCGTTATGGTTACTTCATCTGATCATCATATAAGGTTAAAGTCCAATAGTCATTAACATCTTCAAGGTTAAAGTCCGATCTTTGTTGGCATCTCTTCAACTATGACATGTTGGCATCTATATGCATTCAGCCTCTCACTTCAGTTGAGTATGACAATTTTCACTATGGTTCTCTTGGACCCTCGAGTCGATACCATCGCTTCTGTTTTCTCAACCCTCGAGTTGATGTTGTTTCGTTTCCCTCGACCCTCGAGTCGATATCATCGCTTCTGTTTTCTCAACCCTCGAGTTGATGTTGTTTTGTTTTTCTCGACCCTCGAGTCGATATTGTCATCTTGTTTCCTCAACCCTCGAGTTGATGTTGTTTTGTTTTCCTCGACCCTCGAGTCGATGTTGCTATTCTATTCCCTCAACCCCCGAGTTGATGTTGCTTTGTTACCCTCGACCCTCGAGTTGATATTGTTGCTTTCGTTTCCTCGACCCTCGAGTCGACGTTGTTGTCGCCTTATTCTTCAACCCTCGAGTTGATGTTGTTGTATTTTTTCTCGACCCTTGAGTCGATATTTCCGTTTCTTACGACCCTTGAGTCGATATCATAGTCTTCACTTCTTCAACCCTTGAGTTGATACCCAGTGAGTCTGTCATAAAAGAAAATTCAAAAATCATATCATCCTGGCTCAACCACTAGATTCATTTATGCCCGGGGCAAGTGTGCATATCATTTGTACTTACGGAGTACGGTATTTCGAAGTGACACGAGGTTTTCAGGAATCCTTGCGAGACAAATTCTTCCACAGTCTCTACAGTCTGGGGCAGTTATATCAAGATTCGACGAATCTCTAAAAGAGTTTGCAGACTTGGACATTTTGGATGTCAGGTCTTCTGTAAAATCCTCTTAGGTTGATCTTCAAGCAGTCAACTAGTCCAGAAAATGCAAGAGGTCACTAGATGATATTCCCCACAGAGTTCATATTGGATTTTCATCCTCATCAGTGAAATATTCCCCAGCAAAGTTGCCATACTTTTGGGTATTTTGATGATACAGCCAGGTATTCATCACCTCGGTCAGATAGGTATCCAGACCTCTCGACTTGTCTTCCCCTGCAGAGTTGTAACTCTTGTGGCCAATCAGGCATTTGTTTACCGCTCGTCTGCATCTTTCAACACTCGTCTGTGTTGACCTTTTGGTATTGCTCGTTTGCTTCCCCCAGCAGTGGTTTATGATTACCTTGATATTGCTCGTCTGCAGTTTCAAACATCCGTCTGTGTTTGGTTATGACAGTTGTTGTTTCTCGTCTGCAACTCTCCAGCACTCGTCTGTGCTTCGAGATGTAATATTTTTGCTGTTGACTCCTCAACACTCGTCTGTGTTGTGATATCACATTTGTTGTTGCTCGTCTGCAACTTCCCAACACTCGTCTGTGTTTGGTTATAATCATTTGCTGTTGCTCGTCTGCAACTTCCCAACACTCGTCTGTGTTTGGTTATAATCATTTGCTGTTGCTCGTCTGCAACTTCCCAACACTTATCTGTGTTCTGATATGGTATTTGCTGTTGCTCGTCTGCAACTTCCCAACACTTGTCTGTGTTCTGATATGGTATTTGTTGTTGCTCGTCTGCAACTTCCCAACACTCGTCTGTGTTGTGGAATCTCATATGTTGTTGCTCGTCTGCAACTTCTCAACACTCGTTTGTGTTGTGGAATCTCATATGCTGTTGCTCGTCTGCAACTTTCCAGCACTCGTCTGTGTTTGGTATGCCTGATATTTGTGGATACTCGTCTGTATCATTGCCTGAAGCACTCGTCTGTGTTTCTCAGATCATCGTCTGATACTCGTCTGTATCATTGACCTATAACACTCGTCTGTGTTATCTTGATGATCATCCAATACTCGTCTGTATTGAAGAGGTTTCAAATCCTGACAGTGGGAATCAAATGTCGAAATGGTTACCGGTCCTGGCGTAACAGGTAAATCCAAAGGAGACTCGTCTGTCTCATGCTATATGCAGTGTTTTCAGCTCCTGGCGTCACAGGATTATTTTTTTTTGAAGACTCGTCTGTCTCAGTTTATGTGCTTGAAGTGTTTAAGGACTCGTCTGTCCAGCTCCTGGCGTCACAGGATTTGTCTGGAGACTGGTCTGTCCCAGTGTGTGCTCTTGAAGTGTTTTGTGGACTCGTATGTCCAGCTCCTGGCGTCACGGGATTGTTCGAAGACTCGTCTGTCTTAACATTCTTATTCCAGATATCAGTTTCAGCTTGGAAGAAGCTCGTCTGCTTTTTCTATCCCCAGAGCGTCATCTGGTCGGGTTTATTTCCCGGTGTTGCATTCTTCCTCAGAGTGCAAATTTCTGGTCTTCTTGGTATTCAATCACAGTTTATCTTGAATGGTCGATAGCCCGTACTATCGTCCTTTTCAGATTAACTGTTGATTGAATATGGGCAGCTGTAACACCCCAAATTTGCCCTCTCTTTTCATAGCATTTAGAATATCATTTTCATATTTTGCATTGCATCATTAGCATAGAAAGATGAAGCATAACATCCATATCATAGCATGAAGCTGGCAGTGATTTCACTTCGGGTGTGATTGTTCAGTTCGCGATCCGATTCAGATGGATGTTTGACCTAGTCTTGGTCAAACTATCAGCAGATTGCTTCATTTGCAAGTTATATGTGCCTGTGGTTATTTTCCAGGCGATGTGTTTCAAAGTCCATTGTGTGCAAAGGTCATCAGCTCACCAGGCAATGGTTCATGTGTTAATTTTGGATTCAAAGATTCAGGTTTATTATGATGACACTCAGAGTGTGATTTATCCAGAAGATCGGTGATTTCTGTGGAAGTGATGCAAAGCTGGTTGGGATTAAAGTTTCGTGGCTATGCGTGTGTTTGTGGTCATTGGCCCGTTCCACAAAATATCAAGTTCCATATCCATTTCTAAACCATTTTTGTCCAATTAAACTGATTCTATGCATTCCCATTTTTTACATTTATTTCCAAACCATATTCACTTTCATTTAAACCATAATTCTTAATCCATTTTCTTAATTCATTTATATATATATAGCCCATTATCCATCTATTTTTCTTATCATTTCTTTTTATCCATTTTTCTTTTTCATATTTTTCTTGTATTATTACCCATAGTCCAATTTTAATTCCAAATCAAAAGTCTATTTTATCCATCTTTAATCCAAGTTTGATTTAATATATATCCCATTTATTTTCTTTTCTTTTATTTTTATATCATTTCTCTTTTACCACAATATAGGCCAATTAACCCATTACAATATCAAAAGGCCATTATCATAAGTTCTATGGAAAATGTTATTCTACACCACAATTGACACTACAAGGCCACATGGACCCCATTATTATGACATCAAATAAGCAGAGAAATAAAAAAAAAGAGGAAGTGTGTGAAGCATCAGCATGAAACGCATTTCTCGGCATCTATCCTACAGTGAGGCCCCACGCGTGATATCACAAAAATCACCCTCCTAGCAAATGACGAAAGGCAGCACGCAGGCCATGTATCGAAATGGAAAGGCAACGAAAATAAAAAAAGAAAAAATAACAAACTGAGAAAAAGGATCGTAACAGAATTGAAGAAAAAAAGAAAAGTTTGTTACAGAAAAAGAATCACACTTCTCACCATCATAGAAAAGAAACCAAAAAAATATTCTTCATGAATTGGATTCATCACTAATTTCGTTCATCTCTCCATCATCACGAATTCACTTTTTTTCCACTCATCACACCAAAATCATTTTCTTTTACTCATCAACAAGAACAAATTCATCTCTCCTTCAACACACAGAATAACAACCAATTCTACTTCTCCTCATCACTATCAAACCGAATTCAAAACTCTCCATCACTAACACCAGATCACACCATTATCACCAGCATCAAACTGACAACAAAAAATCAACCAAGTCCCATAATCATCAACCAAAAGATTGCATCACCTTCAACAAAAAAAACTAACATATTTAGACTCCTCCTTGAAGATTCTAAACGAGTTCATCATCAACCTTTTGAAATAGATCTGCCTTGTTAGCGTTCTTCAACTCACTGCGCTTTTCAATTCACTGCATCGACAACAAAGTCATCCTCACCATCGTCGCGTCAACGCAGCCATTATCATTCAACCACAAAGAAAACACCGTAGCAGTCGCGAGCAAAAGTGGAAGGAGAATCGGGATCGACTCAAAAGATACACTCACCGTTGTTCGTTCTTCGCTCACAGGTGCGTTAATCTGAACTTTCTAGGAGAATCTTTATGGTGTGTTAACGTTTGTTCATTTTCATTTCTGTTTGCTTTGATCTTGGTGATCGGCCGATGTTAAAAGCGATTTCGGATTGAGGAAGGGTTCCGATTTTGATTGTTGTGTTGTTGGTTCGGCGGCGGGTAGGTCTAAGGGATGAAGAAGAAGACGCAAGGATGTTGAAGAAGGCGGAAGGAGGTGGTGGCCGTGAGGAAGCCGGCGGTGGCGTTCAGGTTGAAGAAATAGGATGACGAGGGAGAGAAGAGTTTTGTGTGTTCTCTGTTTGTGGTTTTTGTTTTTTTTAGGGAGATTCTTTATAATATTAAGAAGAGTAGGTTAATAATGTTAAGATTTTTTTTTAAGTTGTCATAAAAAAATGAAATAAGAAACATTGAGAGGTTGGATTTTCGAAATGATAAGGGATAGAGTAATCTGATTTTGTGGAATTTTGCCCATACCGGCGGTGACACTTGTCACCGTCCGGTAGGGCCTGTGTTGATAAGCCTCCTTACAGCAGGACATGTGTCAGCGCACATGGGGCTTAATCAGAGTGCTTTTCGCACCCCACTCCTATCAAGCCCATTCAATTCAGCATAAAAATCATTACTAATCGCACCTCCCTTCAATTTCTTTTATTTTTCTTTTCCAACTTAATTTTTCTTTTATTTCAGTTTGCTTTTAATTCATTTAAAATAGTTTTATTCACCCAAAAATTCTCAAATAAATCATAGATGTTCCTTTTTGTCTCTAGTTTTTTATAACATTTTTATTTTATTTTTTCCATTGATCCACGTGCCAGAAATAATTCACCAAGGTGCATAGCTTCTTTTGCTTCATTTCTTGACCAGTCTGTCTTGTCCATTTTCTATAGCTTTCAATATTTGGAGTTTTGATCCCATTCTTTTTGCATTGTGTTCCTAAGATCTTGTAGTTTTCATGTGATTTTTCTCAGAATATTTAGAAAATTATTTCTTGAGTTTTGGTCTGGTATCTTGTGATGTAAGTTTTCTGTCCTAACTTGTGTTCTTGTTTTCATTTGGCTTAGTTCCTTTCTGAATTTTTGCAAATCCTTTTGGCAAGTTAATATGAGATGTTTGAAGATCATTTGGTTTCAGTTGTAGAATTTTTAGATGGCTGGTTGATTATTTGTGGATTTTTGTTCTCACATTGTCCCATTTTGCTTCTTTCGGTTTATTAGATCTCTTATAGGCTTAGAAGGGCACTTGTGCCAACTTCTTCTTCTTATTTGGGATTCCTTTGGGGTGTGGGTACCTTCCTGGTCCTAGGATAGGTCTTGTTTCTTCTGAATTTTTGGGTTTGCTTCTTATTCAAGTCATTTGTTTCCTTAAGTGTTTAAATTCCATCTTTTGGTTCCTTTGCTTTTATTTTGATATTGTTTGGTATTGTGTGACTCCTCTCTTCATCTTGCTGGCCTCCTAGGCTATTCTTCATATCATTTTGATTCTGGTTTTGAACTTTGTGCTTGTATTTTGTGTGTTTTGTATTACATCTTTCATAAGTGCGCATTTGTTTCCATATGTATGCATGTTGCCTCATTTTAAGTCATAAGTCTCTCATTTTCATTTCTTTGAGTTGAATTGGCATTAAGCATTTGTTTACTTCATTTCACTTCTGATTGTTGGATGATGTCATGTTAATTTGCTCATTTTTGTTTCACTTGTGCATGCTAACCTTGCAGGGGCTATGGTAAGTGTGAGATGTGGGAATTGAGTTCCACATCTCTAATTCTTATCTCTTCCTTTTATGTTTATGTGAACTAACCCTCTTTTGTTGGGCCTAGGCCTTTCTCATCCCTTCTTCTATCTTCTTCTTCCTTCTTCATTAGGATAGAAACCTCACCAACCCTTAGGACATCCATGCATGTGAATACTTAGGATTATTTTAGTCCCCCTTTAGAATTTTTCCTTTGAGATCCTTTTGGTTCTTCTTCTCTTCTCATCTCATAACTCTTAAAAGATACTTTAATAAATGTGAAGTGATGTCTTGATCCATAGCCTTATCCCATGAGATATGCTTGTAGTCTTCCCATCTTGGGATAGTACAAGTTTACCTTGTGATGCACAAGTCTGATCAAGGTATCTTCTTCATAAAAGAAAAGCATAAAAAACACTTCTTCATCTGTAAATACCAAAACACTTAATAATTCAACAAGTTAGTGAGCCTAAGCCCTAATCTTTGGGTTCAAGTTTTGGGGATCTTCTCCTTACTTGAGTGTGCTTGTTCTGTTATTCCATCTTGGAATGTAGTGACAAGTGTACATTCCATGGAAAAGAGCTTGAGTTCACTTCCTTGTGACACACTCATAAAAGCTTCATAAAAAACACAAACCAACAATAAGCGTCTTTCCTTCGGGAATTCTTTTCTCATCTCCTTCGCTCCGTACGCGAACTTGCTCCTACTTGTCATCTTGCAAGACGGTTACGCACTCGTCGTCCGAGTCTGCAACACCTGAGCAATGGCATAGGCAGTTCAAGCCTTAATTCACAAGCAATTTCCCTTTGTTACCCCTAGTTAGACGAACTACGGCGTCTCTGATCCTCATTATCCTGATGAGGTACGTAGGCAGCGGGGTAGGGCCCGTTCGAGCACAATCTTTATTTTCCCTACATTTTTCCTTTTGGCTTTCTTATTTCATTGCTTTTCCCAGTTCCAGTTTCTTTTCATTTCTTTGCCGCAGTTTTCATACCCTCACCCTTTGAAACAGTTTCTTTTGCAAGCGTGGATCCCGTCGGGTACGGCGGATGATCTGGGGTGCTAATACCTTCCCAGGTCATAACCGACTCCCGAACTCAGTCTCTTTGGTTCGCAGGACCTTGTCCTTTCCTTCTTCCTTAGGTTTGTGCAACATTACCTTTCCCATTCTTTCGGGATAAAAATGTCTGGCTGGCGACTCTAACCTTTCCGCGCCACTTTCGCGTTTGTACTAGGATGAAAATCCCGGGAGCGACAGCTGGTGACTCTGCTGGGGACTGCACACCAGGTGATCTCTGGTTCCCCTGTGAGTCTCTCCTAGCGCTTGTTTGTTTCTGTTTCATTGGGTGATGTTTTGTTTGTTGTGGCTTGTTGAATGTTATTGTTGTTTATTTACAGCTTTCTTTACAGCTTTATTTACAGTTTTCAGTATTTATTTCCGCGTCATATATATCATACTGGACTGTCTGGACTGGTTTTCTTTGGTGGGATGGGTGTTACTGGTTCTTGAGAGATATGAGCCAAGTACCCGGCTCGAGTGCACCATAGGATTTAGAGTGGTTCCACTTTGGCCTGATGAGATCTTGTCATGGGGGTAGTAGTGAGTTCCACACCCAGGTTGCGATTGTCTCGGAAATGTCTTGATTTGGGGATCTTCCTCTCTCATTACATAACCCTGACAGTTACGTGCAGCTGGGGACCGATCATTGAGAACCTTGTGGAAACATCCCTCTTTAGTGATGACAGTGGCAGCCCACATTTTGTGGCAAACCCATTCGCATCTGAGGGCCCACCTGTGGATCGCATAGGATGACCTTGTGTCCTGGACTCAGCTGAGGCCTCCCTGCGTAGTATATAATGCCAAACCGATTCCCTGATTTGGTCATGAGCCATTTCTCCGAGATGGTGACAGTATTATTGCTACGTGGCTTTGAGAGTCCGTGATGTCTGACCCGGAGCCTACCAGTGAGTTTGGGGGGTTGTTTACAGGTGTGCAGGAACCCATGACCTCAACATACACTCATCTATTCAGTGGTCCTGTGATTATAATCTTTGGTTCTATGATTCTATGGTCCCAGAGTTCTGGTTCTGGAGTTCTGGTTTTCTTTGTTCTGGAGTTCTTGGTACTGTGGTCCTGAGATCTTCTTCAGTGAGTTGTGATTATCAGAGAGTGTGACTCAGTGGGCTTTTGGTTTGCCAGTATTCGGAGGGTCCTTGTGCTCAGTGTTCCGTATTCAGACAGACACCAGTTCTCGATCACTTGCCGGCTGCATACATGCCATCATAGCATTCTAGCATACATGTTCAGCTATTTCTGAGGATCTCATCCCTGAATTATTTCTGTTGGATTTTGTATAAAAATGTGGATCAAAGCAGATAGATTCTTTAGAAGTAACTGAATATGGCATCTCATATCATTTGCATTGCATTTCTGTTCAGCGGGCAGGGCTCATCCGTTCTTTGTTCACCAATTACAGTTGAGACTCCAGTTCTCGTATCAGACTTGAAGCAACTTTTGTGAAGATCATGGATCCTGGAGAGCAAAGCCAGTCTATAAGTATTGGGTTGACCAGAGATCAGTGGGACCAACTTTTGGAAGTTATGATGACTTTGGCAAGGCAGGATGACCGTAATTCCGCTCAAGCTCAGCCTGTACAGACCCCTGTTGGGAATCCAGATGTTCAAGAGCGCCAGGTCGCCCGAAGTGGACATTCTTCTTCTGTTGATGCTGCAGATTATCACAGTTTTGCTTTCACTATGCCAGATCCCCAAGAGGCAACCCCTGTGGTGAGAATCCCAGATCCACGAGTTATGGAGAGGGAGGAAAGATTCCGTGTGTTGGAGGAAGAGATCAAAGCCCTTCAAAGTCGTAATGTCATTGATTTAAGTGTTGCAAGCATGTGTCTGGTGCACGGCCTGGTAATACCTTCAAAATTCAAAGTACCGAAGTTTGAAAAGTACAAAGGGGATAGTTGTCCAAGGCAGCATTTGGTAAAATTTTGCAGAAGGATGGCCTCACATGAGCATAATGACAAATTGATGATTCATTGTTTCCAATACAGTCTGAGTGAGGTATCGTCGAATTGGTATATGCAGTTAGAGAGCAGTCGTATCCAGTCATGGTCAGACCTAGCCAATGCATTTGTGAAGCAGTACGACTACAATCTTGACAGGGCTCTTAGCCGCATGGATTTGCAAGTGTTATCCCAAGGGGATGGTGAATCTTTCAGAGAGTATGCCCAGAGGTGGAGAGAAGTAGCTGCTCGAGTGCAACCCCCGTTATCAGACAGAGAATTGGTTGATCTTTTCATAGAAACCTTACAGGGGCCGTACTTGGAGGGGTTGAGTGGCAGTGGAACTTCGAGTTTCTCGGACTTGGTGATAGTTGGAGAACGCATTGAGAATTTTATCAAGATGGGAAAGATCCAAGGCATTTCAGGTGGCTCAGCTGAAGAGAATGAATCTTTTGTCAGTTCCCAAGATAAGGATGTGGTTGATGCAATCTGGGAAGATCCTCCAACTCCGTTGACTTATCCACATTACCCATGCATTTCAGCTGCTCAGAGTCAGCAATCTTCTGAATCCGTATGTCAGATTTCAGTTAACAGTGAACCTCCTCAGTACCAACAAATACCATGCCAACAGAAGCATACTCCGCAAAGGCGTCGTTACTACACTAAGAGATCCAAAAGGTACTTTGATCCATTGCCAATACCATACAGTCAGATATTTCCATGCCTGATTGATAGTGGATTGATAGTGTCGAAGAAACCGGGTCCGGTACCTTTTCCATATCCACCAAGTTTTGATCCCAATGTTCAATGTGGTTTCCACGGCAACGCACCAGGGCATTCAGATGAAGAATGCAAGCCTCTCAGGGATAAGGTTCAAGATTTGATTGATTCTGGGTTGATTTCAGTGACGCTTCATGGCATTCAAGTTAATAAGTCTCCGTTTGGTCATGTGGGTTCGTCAGCTCATGTTATGGAGGAATTTATTGAAGATATATGTGAAGGAGATTCTCAGTTTGATTCTGAAGAGCGGCTATGTACGTCACTTTGATCCCTATTGAGGGGAACTACGTTGCTCTGATTCTTCATTGGTCTTTGGTCAATGGAGATACGTAGGCAGAAGATCGTCAGGTCTTTCCGAGCAACCTTAGGTATCAAAATTATGTGGCAATTTCATCTCAGTGTCACTCTTTTCTTCAGACGTCTCGTTGTCAATGTTTGAATGTCGGAAGCTTCAGGTCAGAATAATTGAGAATGAAGTATGGTGCTGACATGTGGTCATTTGATTGAAGACTGCAAGTATCATCAAGAAAAGTGTTGACTACTGAAAGTATTCAAGATCAGCAAGTCCAGACGGAGTCAAGTCTCCTCAACAATGGCATTGCTCAGTTTCTTTACTGCATTTTCATGCGTCGCTTTTATATGTTTGTCTAAACATTTGTATGCTTTCATGAAACTTTTTTATTTTGAATGTTAAATAATGAAATGCACATGCTTTTCTTGAAGTAATTTATTCGTTTTAATTATAATTTTGTGAATGTGCATTGCAATACCAACTGTTGTTCTTAAAACTCTGTGATGGAGGATGACGAAATGAAAACGCAAAAAGCTTCATTTGTGAGCTCTTGAATAAGACCCTGTTGACGATGTACAGGCTTTGTTTCAAATCCTAAACACCGGAGATATAAGGGAGATAAACACTTGCTAACCCCTTTGAGCCTTGAAGTAGGAGTTTCTTTTCGCATGAAAAAACCCTCACATTTAACCCGGGGCAGGGTAGGTGTCAGCTAGTTGGACCAGACGTTCATGCTTCCATAAAGGAGTGTATCTGAGGATCCCTAACATTTCATTGTACCAAATCAAGAGGTCCAAAGACCGAAAACCACCATGGTTATTCTTCATCAACCAAAAAGTGAGACAGTCACAACCCTTACAAAACAGTCAAGACAAACAGTGTCATACGATTTGTTCAAAAAAAAAAGAAAGAAGAAATAAATAGCCCGCTAAGTCGAAACTTGAAAACAGGCGACTTAGGCAAAAATTAGGGCATCCCGCTGGACTCCAATTGCAAAAGATTCACAAGAATCAGTTCAGGCAAAAGTTAGGGATAAACTAAGAGAATGAAAAAGCGAAAAGACGAAAAGGATTACACAAGAAAAATCCTTAAGCAAGAACAAGTCGTGTGATGCAGACACAAAAGACAATAAGGGTGACTGTTATCCCAACAACAACCTCAATGGTGCTTAACTGTTAGAGTAATGGTTCCTCAACCAATACGAAACCCTTAGGAAAGGTGAGCGTTTGCGAAAACTAGTTGAACATAGGAATGGAAGGACATCACGAAGATGGGTGGGCATATATAAATTTTGAGCCTATATCCTTTGTTTCTATAACCGTGAGCCAGGCCACGATACAACCCTTAAAAGTCCTAATTGAAACAGGGTTAATTCGAGAGCGTGACACCATGAGATAGCGCTCCTGACTCCTACGAGTTGTGCTAACAGGCCCTCGTTGGTATTGCATATGCATGTTTATTTCAAAAAAAATATTGTACTGTCTTAACTAGTGATTCTTTCATAAACGACATCTTGTCAATAAAAGCTTCAGGATTAACATGTGTTGCATTAGAATAATCATTCTCGGAATAAAACATTTTCTGCTTGCATACATTTGTTTAGCATCAAGGAAGTTCACATCTGGAACCTCAGTATAGAAGCTTAATCTTGCCAAGTTGTGAGGGCGGAAACTTCGGAAAGACATTCATGTCAAGGGGCACTTTTCCAAGAAACTTCGTTGAATAGGACCTTTTCCAACCAGTTGGGTTAAAGGTAGCCAATCAGTGACCATCACGTCGATGAATCTCTTCAAAATTCAGCCAAACTGGGGCAATCAATTCGAGATTTAAATCTCTCACAAAGCAGTTAGTCTGAGTGTCTATCTCCAAAGCAACACTCGTACTGGGGCAAGTCACCCTAGAAACACTAGAAGTTACTTTCTCCAGAAGACGGTTAATTGGATACACATACCCAAGGTTCAGAATACTGGGGCAGAACACCTCACGATGATGCGAGATCTTGGGGCAAATTCCTCCATGGACCATACAGTTTGAAGTGGTTACTTCGAGGTCTACAAGAGTTTGGAAACACTGAAGCATTTCAGATGCTATGTTTTCTGTAAAATCCTCTTGAGACAATATTACGGTATGCAAAGTCGTTCCCAGAATGAACATCTGGTGATTTATCCCAGTAAGGCGCGAGAGGCATGTTTCCCTGATCAAAGAATTTCTCCTCAGTCGTTATGGTTACTTCATCTGATCATCATATAAGGTTAAAGTCCAATAGTCATTGGCATCTTCAAGGTTAAAGTCCGATCTTTGTTGGCATCTCTTCAACTATGACATGTTGGCATCTATATGCATTCAGCCTCTCACTTAAGTTGAGTATGACAATTTTCACTCTGGTTCTCTTGGACCCTCGAGTCGATACCATCGCTTCTGTTTTCTCAACCCTCGAGTTGATGTTGTTTCGTTTCCCTCGACCCTCGAGTCGATATCATCGCTTCTGTTTTCTCAACCCTCGAGTTGATGTTGTTTTGTTTTTCTCGACCCTCGAGTCGATATTGTCATCTTGTTTCCTCAACCCTCGAGTTGATGTTGTTTTGTTTTCCTCGACCCTCGAGTCGATGTTGCTATTCTATTCCCTCAACCCCCGAGTTGATGTTGCTTTGTTACCCTCGACCCTCGAGTTGATATTGTTGCTTTCGTTTCCTCGACCCTCGAGTCGACGTTGTTGTCGCCTTATTCTTCAACCCTCGAGTTGATGTTGTTGTATTTTTTCTCGACCCTTGAGTCGATATTTCCGTTTCTTACGACCCTTGAGTCGATATCATAGTCTTCACTTCTTCAACCCTTGAATTGATACCCAGTGAGTCTGTCATAAAAGAAAATTCAAAAATCATATCATCCTGGCTCAACCACTGGATTCATTTATGCCCGGGGCAAGTGTGCATATCATTTGTACTTACGGAGTACGGTATTTCGAAGTGACACGAGGTTTTCAGGAATCCTTGCGAGACAAATTCTTCCACAGTCTCTACAGTCTGGGGCAGTTATATCAAGATTCGACGAATCTCTAAAAGAGTTTGCAGACTTGGACATTTTGGATGTCAGGTCTTCTGTAAAATCCTCTTAGGTTGATCTTCAAGCAGTCAACTAGTCCAGAAAATGCAAGAGGTCACTAGATGATATTCCCCACAGAGTTCATATTGGATTTTCATCTCCATCAGTGAAATATTCCCCAGCAAAGTTGCCATACTTTTGGGTATTTTGATGATACAGCCAGGTATTCATCACCTCGGTCAGATAGGTATCCAGACCTCTCGACTTGTCTTCCCCTGCAGAGTTGTAACTCTTGTGGCCAATCAGGCATTTGTTTACCGCTCGTCTGCATCTTTCAACACTCGTCTGTGTTGACCTTTTGGTATTGCTCGTTTGCTTCCCCCAGCAGTGGTTTATGATTACCTTGATATTGCTCGTCTGCAGTTTCAAACATCCGTCTGTGTTTGGTTATGACAGTTGTTGTTTCTCGTCTGCAACTCTCCAGCACTCGTCTGTGCTTCGAGATGTAATATTTTTGTTGTTGACTCCTCAACACTCGTCTGTGTTGTGATATCACATTTGCTGTTGCTCGTCTGCAACTTCCCAACACTCGTCTGTGTTTGGTTATAATCATTTGTTGTTGCTCGTCTGCAACTTCCCAACACTCGTCTGTGTTTGGTTATAATCATTTGTTGTTGCTCGTCTGCAACTTCCCAACACTTATCTGTGTTCTGATATGGTATTTGTTGTTGCTCGTCTGCAACTTCCCAACACTTGTCTGTGTTCTGATATGGTATTTGTTGTTGCTCGTCTGCAACTTCCCAACACTCGTCTGTGTTGTGGAATCTCATATGTTGTTGCTCGTCTGCAACTTCTCAACACTCGTCTGTGTTGTGGAATCTCATATGTTGTTGCTCGTCTGCAACTTTCCAGCACTCGTCTGTGTTTGGTATGCCTGATATTTGTGGATACTCGTCTGTATCATTGCCTGAAGCACTCGTCTGTGTTTCTCAGATCATCGTCTGATACTCGTCTGTATCATTGACCTATAACACTCGTTTGTGTTATCTTGATGATCATCCAATACTCGTCTGTATTGAAGAGGTTTCAAATCCTGACAGTGGGAATCAAATGTCGAAATGGTTACCGGTCCTGGCGTAACAGGTAAATCCGAAGGAGACTCGTCTGTCTCATGCTATATGCAGTGTTTTCAGCTCCTGGCGTCACAGGATTTTTTTTTTTGAAGACTCGTCTGTCTCAGTTTATGTGCTTGAAGTGTTTAAGGACTCGTCTGTCCAGCTCCTGGCGTCACAGGATTTGTCTGGAGACTGGTCTGTCCCAGTGTGTGCTCTTGAAGTGTTTTGTGGACTCGTATGTCCAGCTCCTGGCGTCACGGGATTGTTCGAAGACTCGTCTGTCTTAACATTCTTATTCCAGATATCAGTTTCAGCTTGGAAGAAGCTCGTCTGCTTTTTCTATCCCCAGAGCGTCATCTGGTCGGGTTTATTTCCCGGTGTTGCATTCTTCCTCAGAGTGCAAATTTCTGGTCTTCTTGGTATTCAATCACAGTTTATCTTGAATGGTCGATAGCCCGTACTATCGTCCTTTTCAGATTAACTGTTGATTGAATATGGGCAGCTGTAACACCCCAAATTTGCCCTCTCTTTTCATAGCATTTAGAATATCATTTTCATATTTTGCATTGCATCATTAGCATAGAAAGATGAAGCATAACATCCATATCATAGCATGAAGCTGGCAGTGATTTCACTTCGGGTGTGATTGTTCAGTTCGCGATCCGATTCAGATGGATGTTTGACCTAGTCTTGGTCAAACTATCAGCAGATTGCTTCATTTGCAAGTTATATGTGCCTGTGGTTATTTTCCAGGCGATGTGTTTCAAAGTCCATTGTGTGCAAAGGTCATCAGCTCACCAGGCAATGGTTCATGTGTTAATTTTGGATTCAAAGATTCAGGTTTATTATGATGACACTCAGAGTGTGATTTATCCAGAAGATCGGTGATTTCTGTGGAAGTGATGCAAAGCTGGTTGGGATTAAAGTTTCGTGGCTATGCGTGTGTTTGTGGTCATTGGCCCGTTCCACAAAATATCAAGTTCCATATCCATTTCTAAACCATTTTTGTCCAATTAAACTGATTCTATGCATTCCCATTTTTTACATTTATTTCCAAACCATATTCACTTTCATTTAAACCATAATTCTTAATCCATTTTCTTAATTCATTTATATATATATAGCCCATTATCCATCTATTTTTCTTATCATTTCTTTTTATCCATTTTTCTTTTTCATATTTTTCTTGTATTATTACCCATAGTCCAATTTTAATTCCAAATCAAAAGTCTATTTTATCCATCTTTAATCCAAGTTTGATTTAATATATATCCCATTTATTTTCTTTTCTTTTATTTTTATATCATTTCTCTTTTACCACAATATAGGCCAATTAACCCATTACAATATCAAAAGGCCATTATCATAAGTTCTATGGAAAATGTTATTCTACACCACAATTGACACTACAAGGCCACATGGACCCCATTATTATGACATCAAATAAGCAGAGAAATAAAAAAAAAGAGGAAGTGTGTGAAGCATCAGCATGAAACGCATTTCTCGGCATCTATCCTACAGTGAGGCCCCACACGTGATATCACAAAAATCACCCTCCTAGCAAATGACGAAAGGCAGCACGCAGGCCATGTATCGAAATGGAAAGGCAACGAAAATAAAAAAAGAAAAAATAACAAACTGAGAAAAAGGATCGTAACAGAATTGAAGAAAAAAAGAAAAGTTTGTTACAGAAAAAGAATCACACTTCTCACCATCATAGAAAAGAAACCAAAAAAATATTCTTCATGAATTGGATTCATCACTAATTTCGTTCATCTCTCCATCATCACGAATTCACTTTTTTTCCACTCATCACACCAAAATCATTTTCTTTTACTCATCAACAAGAACAAATTCATCTCTCCTTCAACACACAGAATAACAACCAATTCTACTTCTCCTCATCACTATCAAACCGAATTCAAAACTCTCCATCACTAACACCAGATCACACCATTATCACCAGCATCAAACTGACAACAAAAAATCAACCAAGTCCCATAATCATCAACCAAAAGATTGCATCACCTTCAACAAAAAAAACTAACATATTTAGACTCCTCCTTGAAGATTCGAAACGAGTTCATCATCAACCTTTTGAAATAGATCTGCCTTGTTAGCGTTCTTCAACTCACTGTGCTTTTCAATTCACTGCATCGACAACAAAGTCATCCTCACCATCGTCGCGTCAACGCAGCCATTATCATTCAACCACAAAGAAAACACCGTAGCAGTCGCGAGCAAAAGTGGAAGGAGAATCGGGATCGACTCAAAAGATACACTCACCGTTGTTCGTTCTTCGCTCACAGGTGCGTTAATCTGAACTTTCTAGGAGAATCTTTATGGTGTGTTAACGTTTGTTCATTTTCATTTCTGTTTGCTTTGATCTTGGTGATCGGCCGATGTTAAAAGCGATTTCGGATTGAGGAAGGGTTCCGATTTTGATTGTTGTGTTGTTGGTTCGGCGGCGGGTAGGTCTAAGGGATGAAGAAGAAGACGCAAGGATGTTGAAGAAGGCGGAAGGAGGTGGTGGCCGTGAGGAAGCCGGCGGTGGCGTTCAGGTTGAAGAAATAGGATGACGAGGGAGAGAAGAGTTTTGTGTGTTCTCTGTTTGTGGTTTTTGTTTTTTTTAGGGAGATTCTTTATAATATTAAGAAGAGTAGGTTAATAATGTTAAGATTTTTTTTAAGTTGTCATAAAAAAATGAAATAAGAAACATTGAGAGGTTGGATTTTCGAAATGATAAGGGATAGAGTAATCTGATTTTGTGGAATTTTGCCCATACCGGCGGTGACACTTGTCACCGTGCGGTAGGGCCTGTGTTGATAAGCCTCCTTACAGCAGGACATGTGTCAGCGCACATGGGGCTTAATCAGAGTGCTTTTCGCACCCCACTCCTATCAAGCCCATTCAATTCAGCATAAAAATCATTACTAATCGCACCTCCCTTCAATTTCTTTTATTTTTCTTTTCCAACTTAATTTTTCTTTTATTTCAGTTTGCTTTTAATTCATTTAAAATAGTTTTATTCACCCAAAAATTCTCAAATAAATCATAGATGTTCCTTTTTGTCTCTAGTTTTTTATCACATTTTTATTTTATTTTTTCCATTGATCCACGTGCCAGAAATAATTCACCAAGGTGCATAGCTTCTTTTGCTTCATTTCTTGACCAGTCTGTCTTGTCCATTTTCTATAGCTTTCAATATTTGGAGTTTTGATCCCATTATTTTTGCATTGTGTTCCTAAGATCTTGTAGTTTTCATGTGATTTTTCTCAGAATTTTTAGAAAATTATTTCTTGAGTTTTGGTCTGGTATCTTGTGATGTAAGTTTTCTGTCCTAACTTGTGTTCTTGTTTTCATTTGGCTTAGTTCCTTTCTGAATTTTTGCAAATCCTTTTGGCAAGTTAATATGAGATGTTTGTAGATCATTTGGTTTCAGTTGTAGAATTTTTAGATGGCTGGTTGATTATTTGTGGATTTTTGTTCTCACCTTGTCCCATTTTGCTTCTTTCGGTTTATTAGATCTCTTATAGGCTTAGAAGGGCACTTGTGCCAACTTCTTCTTCTTATTTGGGATTCCTTTGGGGTGTGGGTACCTTCCTGGTCCTAGGATAGGTCTTGTTTCTTCTGAATTTTTGGGTTTGCTTCTTATTCAAGTCATTTGTTTCCTTAAGTGTTTAAATTCCATCTTTTGGTTCCTTTGCTTTTATTTTGATATTGTTTGGTATTGTGTGACTCCTCTCTTCATCTTGCTGGCCTCCTAGGCTATTCTTCATATCATTTTGATTCTGGTTTTGAACTTTGTGCTTGTATTTTGTGTGTTTTGTATTACATCTTTCATAAGTGCGCATTTGTTTCCATATGTATGCATGTTGCCTCATTTTAAGTCATAAGTCTCTCATTTTCATTTCTTTGAGTTGAATTGGCATTAAGCATTTGTTTACATCATTTCACTTCTGATTGTTGGATGATGTCATGTTAATTTGCTCATTTTTGTTTCACTTGTGCATGCTAACCTTGCAGGGGCTATGGTAAGTGTGAGATGTGGGAATTGAGTTCCACATCTCTAATTCTTATCTCTTCCTTTTATGTTTATGTGAACTAACCCTCTTTTGTTGGGCCTAGGCCTTTCTCATCCCTTCTTCTATCTTCTTCTTCCTTCTTCATTAGGATAGAAACCTCACCAACCCTTAGGACATCCATGCATGTGAATACTTAGGATTATTTTAGTCCCCCTTTAGAATTTTTCCTTTGAGATCCTTTTGGTTCTTCTTCTCTTCTCATCTCATAACTCTTAAAAGATACTTTAATAAATGTGAAGTGATGTCTTGATCCATAGCCTTATCCCATGAGATATGCTTGTAGTCTTCCCATCTTGGGATAGTACAAGTTTACCTTGTGATGCACAAGTCTGATCAAGGTATCTTCTTCATAAAAGAAAAGCATAAAAAACACTTCTTCATCTGTAAATACCAAAACACTTAATAATTCAACAAGTTAGTGAGCCTAAGCCCTAATCTTTGGGTTCAAGTTTTGGGGATCTTCTCCTTACTTGAGTGTGCTTGTTATGTTATTCCATCTTGGAATGTAGTGACAAGTGTACATTCCATGGAAAAGAGCTTGAGTTCACTTCCTTGTGACACGCTCATAAAAGCTTCATAAAAAACACAAACCAACAATAAGCGTCTTTCCTTCGGGAATTCTTTTCTCATCTCCTTCGGGAATTCTTTTCTCATCTCCTTCGCTCCGTACGCACTCGTCGTCCGAGTCTGCAACACCTGAGCAATGGCATAGGCAGTTCAAGCCTTAATTCACAAGCAATTTCCCTTTGTTACCCCTAGTTATACGAACTACGGCGTCTCTGATCCTCATTATCCTGATGAGGTACGTAGGCAGCGGGGTAGGGCCCGTTCGAGCACAATCTTTATTTTCCCTACATTTTTCCTTTTGGCTTTCTTATTTCATTGCTTTTCCCAGTTCCAGTTTCTTTTCATTTCTTTGCCGCAGTTTTCATACCCTCACCCTTTGAAACAGTTTCTTTTGCAAGCGTGGATCCCGTCGGATACGGCGGATGATCTGGGGTGCTAATACCTTCCCAGGTCATAACCGACTCCCGAACTCAGTCTCTTTGGTTCGCAGGACCTTGTCCTTTCCTTCTTCCTTAGGTTTGTGCAACATTACCTTTCCCATTCTTTCGGGATAAAAATGTCTGGCTGGCGACTCTAACCTTTCCGCGCCACTTTCGCGCTTGTACTAGGATGAAAATCCCGGGAGCGACAATAACATCCCAACTTACCCAAGAAATACTCTTCTTATTCATTGCACCAACCCATAGAAAATTGTGTTGAATTGCAATGATCTCATTCAAAACTGAAATCGGTGCAACAAAAAAGGAAAAAAAATAATGGATCTGAATACTCATAAGCGTAATTCTTCCTTCTACGGATAACACCTTCCCTCTCCAGGCCGAAAGCTTCAATTTGAATGAGTTAATTACCGTCCTCCAAAACTCGATCCTCCTATGGTTACCATCCACCGATACACCAAGAAATTTGAAAGGCAACCTACTAATTTTGCACAACAGAAACTATGAAGTTGCCTTCATAAAAACAACATCAGTCCCCACACCCACTAACGTACTCTTCCAAGCATTTATCTTCAAACCCGATATCATCTCAAATCCTCTTTGAATTGATTTCAACCCCCATATATTCTTCCACGCCTTATCATTGATTAAATTGAATCATCTGCAAACTGAAGCAAGTTATAACTATAAGAATTATACAATGCCAATCCAACCAATAATCATGTGCTTGCAACCTTCATAACTAAACTTGCCAAGCCTTCAACCACAATCGAAAATAAAAAAGGTGATAAAGGGTCACCCTGTCGCAAACCACACGTAGCTTTAAAGTCTCTCGTTGCACTCCCATTCACCAATATAGACATATAACTCGTGAAAACACCCCCTTTGATCCAAGCCATCCAATTCTCCCTGAACCCTATATCAATCATAATACTCTCAAGGAATCCCCAATGTACGCAATCATAAGCTTGCTCGAAATCAATCTTAAGCAATAAACAACTGCTTTTCTGCCTCTTCACCAAATCAATTAACTCATTTAGAACCATAATACCATCGTGAATATTTCTTCCCGGTATAAATATTGTTTGTGTATTTAAAATCAGCCTACCCATCACTTTCTTTAAACAACCCGCTATTACCTTCGAAATGAGCTTATACACGTACCCTATAAGAGAAATAGGTTTTTATTCCTTAAGGCCTTGAGGATTATCCACCTTCGGTATAAGAGTAACAAACTAAAACATCATTATCTTTGGAAGGTAGCCTGCTTTGTAGAATTCTTGGATACATTTGACTACTTTCGTTCCAATGGTGTCCCAACACACTTCCACAAAACCAATGTTATATCCATCTGGCCCCGAACTCTTCTTACCATCACAATCCATCAATGTCTCATGAATTTCCTCCATAGTGAATACTTCCTCCAGACCTAACATCTCCTATCTATTTAGCCTTGCTAGATCATGTGTCTTCAGAATTGGTCTAACCAGATCTTGCTTCTAGAACTTGTTTCCAAAGAAACTCACAACTTCTTCTTTCATAATATCAACCTCTTCTAAATTCAATGAGCCAAAAGTCAACCTACATATTGCATTCTTCCTATTCCTGCCCCACATAATAGAATAGAAAAACCTTGAGTTATTATCCCCATGTTTACCTCATTTCATCTTGGACTTTTGTTTAATAAGACTCTCTTGAAGCGACAAGTTGTTCCACAAATCTTCATATATCTTTCCTTTTATCAACCAACAATCTTCATCTTGACTCCCACTGCCTCCATCCATTTCTCCTTCTATCTTGTTCAAACGCTCCACATTTTCCTCAATTTTTTGATCCACCCACCCGAAAACAACTTTGTTCAACGACCTCAGTTTCAATCTCAAACCTTTCAACTTTTCCTGCAGAATGTAAGATGCAGTTCCCCTAAATTCAGCTTTCTTCCAGAAATCATTAACAAATTCATTGAAATCGGGATGAGAATACCAGACATTGAATGTTTTGAATGGAATTGGCCCCCAATTTAGATTGTTTGCTTTGAGCCATATTGGTATGTGATCATAGACGTCTTTTTCCCCCGCCATTTAAGCTACCAACTTCCATTTGATATTAATAATTTAGATTCTAATATATATATATATATATATATATATATATATATATATATATATATATATATATATATATATATATATATATATATATATATATATATATATATATATATATAAAATACATTGATTGTTCAATAAATATAAATAAAAAATATTTTATAAATAAAATAAAAGAAATGTAAACTAAATTACAATTTTAGTTTTCATTAACGAAATAAATTCCTCTATTCTTTAAAAAATTGTTTTGATCCCCTTCTTTATTTTTGTTCAAAAGTGTGTTGATTTGGATGTTTTTTTAGTAATTGATACATGTTGATTAACGTGTACATTATCGCTTGATCAATTCTATTTTGCATGTTTTTTCTTTATGTTATTATATTATTAAAGTAAACTAAAATAATTTAATAATTTAATAAATATTAAGTTAAAATTCTAAAATTGATTTAGGTTTGAAAATAACTTCTTCAAACCTAAAATATCAAACCAGAATGAAATTCAAATCCAAAGTAGAAATTAATGCAATTAATTTTGGTCTCAAGATTGTCCATTTTTATCAAATATTCAAAAGATAATTGATGATTAGAGATAATGTTGCTCAAACACACAAAACTCTTTGGAGACTTTTTATCAAACACATGGAATGCATACTTATACCCCAAAAGATAAAAGCAAAACATAGATAACACTAAAACAAAAATAAATATATTAGATAAAGTAATAATCGGTAACATGTAAAGGGTCTATGACAATTTTGGGGGAGGGAAAAAACCTTCAAACATCAAAGGAAATCGAACAAATTTAGTGAATAATGTTACACCCACCATTGTTGAGTTTGGGATACTAAGAACAACCTTAAGGATATTTACGTCTCTTAGTAGTGGTGACTCCGACGAAGGTCGCGTCAGTAGAGAGAGGCAACTTGGTAGTGGTTTTTGGTGGAAAGAGGATCTCCAATGAGTGACTTAACCCCGATAGAAACATGAGAGTGAGATTGAAAGAAATAGATAATACCCTTCTTAAGGGAGATAACCACTATAAAAGTGGAAGATGAAAGTTACCATAAAGGTGGGAGACGACCATCAAACCCTAGAGGTTTTGAGGGAGGTTTTTTAGATAGAAGATAAATCATATGTCTTTTGAATTTAAATCCATGTTAATGTCACACCATCATTATTGATAAAAGGTTTATGGTGAGTCTTTTTTTATATGAAATTTTTATTTATTACATATTAGTTCTACATTAAACTAATAATAATTTATCAATTAAAAACAACTTTTTATTTCATTATCAGAGAGAAAACCAAATATGTGACATGGAAAGAGGTCGTGTGGCCGACGATTTGTGCCTAAGGTGTATTAAATTTGCCTGGGATACATGCATTAAGAGAGAGAGAGAGAGAGAGAGAGAGAGAGAGAGTAATAACACTAAAAGCAGTAACATTGCGAACATAATGAAACCAACTACAATCACAACAATGGCGCTTATGGGAAGCTTCTTAGATTTCATCCCTTGTTTAATCATCGATATAGTAAATCTCACTAAGGGTGCCAATGCTGGAAAAACGGGCGACACGAATTCAATGATGGACCATAGAGGTTTATGTTTTCGGCAAATAAATATTCATAGAATTTTGACAACGTCTTGGAGATTGAACTGTTGAGATTTTTATTGGAAACATCAAAGTCATTCAAATTTGCAGTAATGCTTGGAAGGCTACCAAAGAAGGTGTTATTCTCCAAGTATAATTCATTGAGATGAGTCAAGTTGTTGATATAGAAAGGGATTGAGTTGGAAAAGTTGTTGGAAAAGAGATCCAAACCATACAAATGAGAGTTTCATCCTCAGTGGTGTGAGAGATCGAATGTGATAACATGAAAAGTGCATTCGTTCTACACAATTGGGAAGAAAAATAATTCTGTGTGGACGTTGTACAATGACTGATGGAGAAGATGAATTTGGATACAAATTGGAGAAAGAAGATAATTGTTTTATTAGATTTTGATTTTCAAAATTTAAAATTTAAATTTTAAAACAATATATAAAATGGGCTAAATGTTTTAAATTTAATATTTTAAAATTTTAATTGCAATATTAATTTAGGAAATTTCTTATCCCATCCCATGGGTCTCTTAGGCACCATGTACATTTTCACTTTTGCCCTCACTACTTCCGCTGATGTATCTCCAGACGCACCATTTTTTATTTAAATGTTGATTTGTTTTGTGGATACACTAGCGAAACGTTTCCTCAAATGTAGTTAGGGAACATATTTTGATATACTTCGGGCATAGAAACCTTCTCCTCCCCCACTTTCACTTTTAATCTTCCTCAACCTCAATCTCTCAAAACTCTCTCAAACCTCAAAAATTCAAATTTCACCAAATCGCACCGTTTTCGCTCGACTTCGACACAGAGGATCATCTGCGACGATCAACTACGTCGTAAACACTCAAAGTTTGTTTCAATCGATATGTTTTCGAGTTATTTTTTATTATTCTCCATAATCGATTTAGGATAGCTATTTAGGTGTGGAAATCACTGGATAAGTTTAGAAACGTAATTTAGAGACAATGTAGATACTTTTTTGGGGTTTAAACGGATGATCAGGGGGTTGTTTTTGAATTTTTCTTCAACTTGGACTTTAATGGTGTTCGTCACTGTTTTCTCAATTTTCAAAAGCTTCCACAAGTACATCAGCGGAATAATTGAACGTTAACATGTTTCGTATATGCACTTGTGGAACAACCCAGACTTTCTATATCTTGGGTGCTTTCGTGGATGTACTTGCGGTACAACCCAGATTTTTTATATCCTGGGTGCTTCCGTAAATAGACTTGCGGAACAATTGAATGTTAATATTTTTTTATTTTCTTTATTTTATTTTCGTTGTATCTTAATTTAACTGATTGGTTTGCAGCCATTATGTCACCTTCAGACTAAGGCTATCAGATTCCTACAGAGAGACGTATAAAGGGTCGAGTTTCTCAACATGTCTCTGTCCGGAAGGAGAAGGTCCATGTCTAGTCAGACGTACCGTCTACATTTGGAGTGTTAAACACTTCTTCATCCTGGAGGTCACATGATGCTTCTGAGGGTACTTCATGGTCTCCGCCCTCCTAGAGGATATGAGTCTCGTGCGATCAGAGCTGAGTACGACTGGAGCTACGTTGATGGCTACGTTGATGTCATCCCATTACAGATGGACATCCTCCCAGTCCAGCACATCAGAAGATATTGGAGGAGGAGCAATCCCAGATGGATCACACTCAAGATATAGTACCTATATCTACCGGTAATTAGGATTGGGTGGGCAAACATTGAGGCTGGTTTCATCCCTGAGGGATCTGATGCCATGCGTACAATGGAGGAGATGATTCAAGTGGCATTGAGTGGCACACAGTACCGCAGACATCGCACAAGGACTGGTGGGATAGGCAGTCAAGGAGGACGTAAAGGAAGATGAGACAACATAGGCAGAGGAGAGTGTACCCATGGGACAAGCAGAGGAGAGGGTGGAGAGGATGTACTCCCTCACACAGAGTAGCTATGTGTATTTTTTTATGACAATAATATATTTATTTTAGATGATAACATTGATGTAATATATATATAAAATAAGAAAATTGATTTAATGAATAAACTACCATAGAAAATTAAAAGTGTAAATTTTATCCTAAAATTTAATCACATTAATAATGATGAATATAGAATATAAAGATGTAGTAGACAATAACAAGACTTAATGTAAAAAAGTACAAGTATGATTTGACTGATACACCTTAATCATTTGTTCATGTGATTATAAAAATATTTAGTGCATGTTTGTTTTTGTGTAGTAAGGATATGGAAAAATGTCATTCTCGCACAGTGATGAGTGGTTGCATTGCAGAGGAAGAAGACAAGACAAAGTTTTGGTCATGTTCCTTGGTAATGGTTAGGTTGCAGTGACAGAGTTGAATGAAAGTGAAGAAGAACAAATGAATCTATCTCAAATCGAAAGGCATCTGACCCTACACGTGTACAGTGACAGATCAGAGATACAGGCACGCCCACCCAACGATACAAAGCTGTCAGTTTGAATTACGCAACGGTTAAAACTCCTCGAAACTCCAAAATTTTCAAACGAATCCAATGCTGATCACACAACAAGGTACAGTTTTCTTTTAGCTTAAATATATATTTGATTTTCTAAAACTATTGGATTTTTTTTTAAAAATTTGTTTATTATAGAAATTTAGTATTATATGTATGTTTTATTTTGTGAATAAGTATATATTTTTAGACACTCGGTAAGTTCTTTATTTTGTAGGATACATTTTCCACGTTTATAAATGATGAGTTTTAAACCATAAATTGATTCTTCTTTGTTTTTCATAGTTTCTACTTTTTTTAGTTTCTTTTTTGTATATACTTTTTCCCCTCTTTATTTATATACTTACATGAGTTATAGTTATAAGATATGAGTCTTTAAAGATGTTCTACATAATTGAGATGCTTAATTTCTTTTTGATAGAAGAATGTTTTTGAATTAATTTATTTAAATTAAATAATTTAAATATTTATAATACAACCTTTTTTTAAAGAAAAAATATAATTATTATTTAGATTAAGTTATTACAACTCTTTCATACTATTTTTATTTAAATGTTAATAGTTATATTATTATTATTATTATTATTATTATTATTATTATTATTATTATTATTATTATTATTATTATTATTATTATTATTATTATCATAAAAGTTATATTATTAGGTAGCTTTTTTAATATAATACTAGCAGAAGTCCTAAGCGTCCGCACGGGTAAATTCATATCTTAAGATCGTTAGATAACGTTTGGTTGATGTTTTGATATATAAGTTACATTATAAAATCACTAATAACTGCAAATATTAATGATCTCACCTAATCAGACGGGATCTTCAGTAATCAACACAAGTCTCTGGCGATTGATGGAGAGAAGAGGGATGTACTTGCAAGACATTCTGATGCCAAATTGAGAATCATAATGTAGAATGACAAGTACAGAAGGTAAGAGATATATGCTTAGAATACTTGACTCTCTAGTGAACGAGGGTATTTATAGAGGACCTCCAACGTTGGGCCAAGGTCCCCATTATGGGCTGGATTCTCCGACCCATAATGGGAGACTATCAGGGTCTGCGTGAAAGCAGAGAAGACCTAGCACGTGGTCTTCACCCTGGTCCAACTGTCCCGTGGTCTTCAGAGTGGTGGAAGACCAGCTCTTTACGAGGCAGTTGGCCACGTGTCCATTGAGGAGCACATGAGGGAAATGCTCGAACAACTCTATTGGTTTGGACCGTCTTGTTGGACCTTCCATGGTAGTGATGGACTGGGTCGTGCCTGACAGTAGAGCAGGCTAATGCCCAATCCAGAACACGATCCCCATAAGTCGTTGTTCCAAGGTGGAGCAATGACTTAAAAGTCAGTTCGTGTGTCGGGATGGAAGGTCGTCGTGTTTGGTCGACCATTGTGTCAAGGACGTATCCATTTGAGTAAAATTGTTAGGGGATGTGCTCGAGGGCACATAAGTAGAGTTGTTTGTATGCTCAACAATATGGTAGTTTCGTCTTTCGAGGTTGTGCTCATATATAAATGAGTGGTCATTATGTGTTTGACATCGTTACCAAATCTTCTTATTAGGCACACGCCCGTGAGGGAGAGTTGAGTCCGCGAACGTGTTTGATGTCTTGGGACACGGAGAGTTTAGGGAATCTAGGTAAGTCCAAATGTTGTGTCCCTTAGGTGCCACGCATAGCGACATATCAATTGCATTCCTTACATGTGAGTTATAATGACTACACAATCTGTTCTACGATATTGAATTCAATTTTCTCCCAATGCTTCTATTTGTTATGATAGCCAATATGTAATCTACATGGTTCACAATCTAACATTATATGAAAGAACAAAGTATTTTGAGCTTGATTATCATGTGATTCATGAAAAGATTAACTCTAAGCCTTTACATGCTCCTATTTTGCTCTCTAGTATTTCCAAGCTGAGACTTTGTAATATCCATAGTTCACCTTGAAAAGGGGATATTAAGTGTATTGGACCCATTCTAATTATTTTAATTAGTTTGTAGACCCATTTTGTTTTTCTATTAGGAGTTTTTTTTACACAGTTACGATTCATAATTGTATTTTTCTTTTTCTTGGAGCTTGAGATATATAAGCCATAACTTCCTCTTTTGTTTGTAATGAGAAAACTAATTCTTTCACAATAATGAGAAAGTATAGTTACATTACGCACTCCCACTGTGTGATACCTCAACAACAACACAATTATTAAAAGTAATTTTTTCCAACTGTTTTGTCAAAACCTCTTTTGAGTCGAAGATAACTAATCATCAATAAAGGTTACCTTCTCATCAGTATCCCCCCTCCAAACCATTCTTCTAACTAGTAACAGTCTTCACCTCTTCTTTTTCCTCATCCAATTATTTCTTCAGATATTTTTTTCCTCCAATAGTGAAGAAAGCTCTTTATGCTTGTCATCCTAGGCATTTTAAGTCGCCGCTAGGCCATCCTTGATATATTTTTCTTATTTGCTCAAATCATCCCTATATTTGTGAACCTTACCCAACTCTTTCTCCAAATTTGTGATCTTGTATTGAGCTTTCTCTTCCTCGGTACAAACAATTTCACCAGTAGTGTGCATATACTGAAAGTGAAATACACACTATTTTGTTCACTTTATATTTTCATCTTGTTATTTTCAGAAATACCAAATGGTTTTTATATATAAGAGTAACTAGTAACTAGCACTAGAGTTAGTTAGAGTGGTTTGTTACATCTTAACAAACTTAACCTATTCTCTAACTAACTTATAAGTCTATCTCTAATACACCCCCTCAAGACCATGGTGGTTTGAGCGAGACCACTTTGAGCTTGCTTCGTAGATCCTGAAATGCCACCGTGCCCATAGGTTTTGTTAAAGTGTCAGCTATTTGAGCGAATCCAGGAACATGTTGGATGACCAGTTGTTGTGCCACGACACGTTCGCGTAGGAAATGAATATCCAGCTCAATATGCTTTGTACGAGCATGTAGTACTGGATTATGTGACATGTGAACAACACCGAGGTTATCACATAGGAGAGTAGGAGGATGGAACCGAATACACAACTCAATCAATGGAGATTCAAGCCAAAGAAGTTCAAAAGTGGTGTGAGCAAGTGCTCTATATTCAGCTTCCGTACTCGACCTCGCCACTAGGGATTGTTTCTTTGAGCTCCACGCAACAATGTTGGGACCAAATAAGATACATGAACCAGATGTGGAACGATGATCATCCGGGTCGGTAGCCCAATCGGAATCATTGTAGGCACGCAATAAGAACTTTTCTGTTGGACTTGCCACTGAGAATACACGGCCTAAGGAAATTGTTCCACTTAGGTATCATAGAATCCGTCGAACTGCTGCCCAATGAGACTCCAATGGTGAAGACATGAATTGACATGTTTTTTTTACACTATAGGAAATATCTGGTCGTGTTAAGGTGACATATTGCAATCCTCCTACTATGGACCTGTACAAGTGAGGATCTGGCAGCAACGGGGAACCTGTTTTGCTGAGCTTGCAAGTACTTAACATGGGTATTGGCACACCCTTCGCACCACCCATGTTGGCTTGTTCAAGGAGATCCCGAATGTATTTTGCCTTGTTTGGAGTAAATGAAAAGTGAATGATCACACTTTGAGTGAATAAATCCAAACTTAAGAAGTGCTTGATTGAGCTTCTCATACCAAGCCCTTGGTGTCTGCTTGAGGCCATACAATGCCTTGTTCAGTTTGCATACTAGTTCCTTGTTTGACTGCACAAATCCTGGTGGTTGGACCATGTAGATTTCCTCCTGCAATGTTCCATTTAGAAAAGCATTGTTGATGTTTATCTGTTGCAGATCCCATTTGTAGGTGATGGCAAGGCTTAGTATGATTCTGATAGTTGTTGGCTTCACAACTGGGGAGAATGTCTCATTAAAGACAAAGCCTTGTTGTTTGTGAATCCCTTTTGCAACAAGCCTGGCCTTGAACTTGTTTATAGTGCCATATGGATTCTCTTTTACTTTGAATACCCATTTGCACCCTACTGCTTGTCTGTGAGAAGGTAATGTTGTCAAGGTCCATGTATTATTTGCCATTAGAGCATCATACTCCACTTGCATTACATTAGCCCATTCTGGTTGTAGTAGAGCTTGTTTCACACTGAGAGGTTCAGAGTGTGCAAGAAATGCTTTAAGCTTTGAATGACCAGTCTTGGACCTTGTGAGCACAGGGTGATTATTTTGTGGGGGAGATGGGATATCTGTAGGATTTGAATTAATGGTGATAATGAGTTGTCAGATGCAACAATATCTAACTGACTGAAAGATGGGGGATTAACCTGTAGCATCGGATAAGGAGAAGGAGATGATACATTGGATATATGTTTAAAGCTGGTGGTAACCTGTGGTAAAGTTGATGCAGATCTTCTATTATCTGATAGAGGTGAGTTTGCTGCATTTGATGAAGCCAGAAGCTGATCTGATGAAGGCAGAGAATTTTAATTGTGAGGCATGATAATTTGATTTGACAGGTTTATGTCTAGCTGAAGGCTATCATATGGAGGTAGAGAAGAAAGTTGTTTCTGATGTGACTCTGTTGTGACTGGCCCCACTGATGTACCTGATGTATCAGTAGTATTCATAGCTGGACATGGTAAAGTGCAAACAGGTACAGTTGTGCTAGTCCTAGAGCTAGCAGGAAACATGCTAGCATAGGGAAAGCTCTTTTCATTAAATACCACATCCTTAGAGATGTACAACCTTCCTATGGGACTGAGGCATTTGTAGCCTTTATGTTGAGGGGAGGGACCTAGATAGATGCATTTTGTGCTTCTAGGCTCCAACTTATGTTTATTGTAAGGTCTTAACAGTGGAAAGCAGGAGCAACCAAACACCTTCAAAGTCTTGTAATTAGGATCTTTGTGATATAGAGCATGATAAGGTGAATTTGAGTTAGGAAATCCTGAAGTTGGTAACCCGTTGATTAAGTGGTTAGCTGTGAGAAACTATGGTCCCAGTAAGTCATAAGAAGGTTAGCATGTGCAAGAAGTGTGATGCTTGTTTCCACTATAGACCTATGCTTTCTCTCTACTGAGCCATTCTGATGTGATGTGTGGGGGCAAGTCAACCTGTGTTGAATACTAAGATCAAGCAAGTACTTTGTGAAAGGTTTGTACTCTCCTCCATAATCTGACTGCACAGACTTAATGCTAGTGTTGAATTGTGTTTGAACATATGCATAAAACAACTTGAAGGCTCCTAGAGCTCCATACTTTTGTTTAAGCAAATAAACCCAAGTGTATCTAGTTTTGGCATCAACAAATGCAATGTATTAAAGGTAACCAAAACTAGAAATATCAGGGGAAGGACCCCATAAATCAGTAAAAACCAAATCAAAGGCATTCTCATAAGTAGTATTAAACAGAGGAGCATGTATTCTATGTGATTTGCCTAGACAACAAGCTTTACAAAATTCAAAAGAAGCTTTATTCATTATAGGTATTTTATCCAAGTTGAGTATGCTTTTGACATAATTAAAATGAGCATGTCCAAGTCGACTATGCCAAAGTACATCAGAATTTACTACAATGCTAGAATTTGAAACAAAAGATAAAACTTTGTGTCTACCACCTTTATGCACAGACCTGACTGAATTGTGTAGTAGACTAGGGAAGCAGTACAAACCATTTGACTCAAGAAACCCTTCAAGAAGGACTTCCTTAGAAACCTGACATTTCACATAACATTTATTAGATTGAAACTCAAACATTACTTGGTTGTCACTAGAGAATTTTGAAACTGACAATAAATTCTTGGTGATGGCTGGAACATGAAGAATGTCACCAAGAACAATTCTATTAGAAATGCAAGAGGACCCTATACTTTTGATATGTAAACTTTGACCATTACCTACATACACTTGACTATCACCTCTAAAAGGTTTGCTAATATGTAAACATTTTGCATAGGGAGTAAGATGGTGTGAAGCACCTGAATCTGCAAACCATGCTTGAGACTCAAGATCAGTTGGTAGTGAGTACTCTTGAGTGAATTCAATCGGTTGAGATGTTGTAGTTGTCAATCCCATTTCCTGAGATTCTGAATTTGCACCTGCTTCCTTAACATCCTTCCCACTTGTTTCTTCATTTGACTTAGGTTGGGGAGTGAACGATTCATCATATCTATGCCAGTAATCCATGACTACATGGCCAGGTTTCCCACATAGCTGACAGATAGGTCTTCCTTGAGGGTAACGACCTCTACCACAGGTTCTACCTCTGTACCCACGACCCCTGCCTCTATTGTAGCCAGTGTATTCTTGTGAGCTTGTGCCTCCACGACCTTTATGTGCCATATTTGCAGCAACTTGAGACACCATGAGTTCTTGCCTAAATTTGTCTAATTGAGCTTCTTGTACGTACAAGAGAGCTTCAACATCACACAAGCATACATTTGCATCACAAACGAATTGTATTCCTCTGGTAAACCATTGAGGATAGAATCAATTTGATCCTGCTCATAAATCACATCCCTAACCGCAAGCAAAGAACTTGCAATCACCTTGATTTTGAGCACAAATTCAGTGATTGATTGATTACCTTTCTTGATGGATTTCAATTCCACTCTGAGCTGACGAACCCTAGCTCGCATTTGCGCATTGTAAAACTTGTGAATCTTGTCCCAAACTTCATAAGAGTGCTTGCAAGAGAGTACCCGAGGTAGTACTGATTCAGAAATGGTTGAAAGCATCAAGATGAAGAGGGCTTGATCTTGAACTACCCAAGCTTCATACTTTTCAGAGAGATTGTTGAGCAACCTATCTTGTTTAGCCGTGAATTTCACAGGGATCTTGGGATTGACAACAAACCCGTGCATCTTTTGCGTGAGGATTACACCTTCCATTTGTTGATTCCATAGAATATAGTTGTTATCCTTGAGTTGAATTGAGAGTTTCGGTCCGTACGAATTAGAGGAGTTTGAAGTGAAGAAGCCAGAGGTGTTCGAGCGCAGGGATTGATTCTCTGAGTCCTCCATTGTTGGAGCTTACCTTTCTTGTTCAATCGAAGAGGATGAAGATGATTGAGGGGAAGATGATGAAATGGTGCGGAGAGAGAAACGTGGTTCAGATCTGAACCGTTAATGATACCATACTGAAAGTGAAATACACACTATTTTGTTCACTTTGTATTTTCATCTTATTATTTCCAGAAATACCAAATGGTTTTTATATACAAGAGTAACTAGTAACTAGCACTAGAATTAGTTAGAGTGGTTTGTTACATCTTAACAAACTTAACCTATTCTTTAACTAACTTCTAAGTCTATCTCTAATAGCATATAACCGATCAAGGTCTACCTTGGCTAAGTAAGGGAGACATTCGAAAAAGATCTGATAACAACCATAAGTCCATATCTTTATTAAATACTTACGATATACTTCTAGAATCTTTTCAAAGATCTCTCCCATAAAGGAAAAGAATTGACTATCTAGAGCCACAACAAGTTTCCCTTCTTTGTAACCACAAACATATAATCTTGTCTTATTTTGCAAGGATGAAATACTAGTGAAGATGGAGAAATTATATCATTAACAAACATAGATGAATGACTTTCCCCATCACCAAAAGCCAAATTTTCATGAATGGATTTATCTCAAGATCCTTCACTACATTATAGGCTCGAGATTTGTTCCTAGCCTTGATTTAATCTTTGGATGCCATGATATATTTTCCAGAAGAAAATATAAATTCACTAGCAATTTAATATGGAAAAATTAAACATAAGAAAAAAGTCATGAAATCAACAAACATACATTTATGATCATGAAAAGGGACCTGGAAAAAGCCGCTAATATAGTTCTTAATATCAACTAAACTTTCCATGTCCTATCGAGATAGATTTGAGAATTTGAAGGAAATTTTACCTTCCCTCGACCATATATATCCTGACTCCAACATCTAAGAAATTCATGATCACATTCAACATTCAAGGATCTCTCGTCACAACCACAAATGTTTGAGTAAGCCTCAATCATGATCAATTCAATCACAACATAACAAAATTTAAAGTTCTTTAAAGAGTCATTAAAAGTAGCAAATAATGTGAGGGATTGTTTGATGTCAAATAAAATAAAAAAGAGAAGAAAGACTTTCGCCTCCAACCATAAAAAACATGGAAGAAGATTTTGACAAAAGCCTCCCGATCGAAGAACCAACTCAAAAATTGGAAAACTTGAATAAATTCCCATAGAATGCTTTTATAAGGGTGCCAAGATCAACTAACACATAATCTTTCACATAAAGGAGGTGCATGGTAAAAACAAACCCATTTCTTAAAAAACTACATTGAACATGGGAAAGGATGTATGGAGAAAATTTTGACATATTATGTATATAAAAAAGGGAATGTCGATCATCCATGCATTGGAATGACTTCCTACTTTGGCAACAACATTGTAGTTCTCTAATTCCTTCGTATCAGTGTATAGTGAAGGTGTCTCTAAATAAATGTTATTTACCTAGGAGAAGGAAATGCATGTCTCATTGTTTAGAATATGGCTAATGGGATATAAGATATCATGAACCATTACACCTATGGGTGTTTAAAACCGAACCGAACCAATAGAAAACCACTAACTAAACTTAATCAAAACGAAAACCACAAAATACCATAGTTGGTTCAGATGTGTTTGAGTCTTTTTTAACAGAACCATGTGGCTCAATTTGGTTTGCGATTTGTATTTTTCAAACCAAACCAAACCAAACCAAACTAAATCGCATTATGTTATAACCCAAACTTCACTTAAACCGCATCTAACCCAAAGCTAAGCCTATTATGCCTCAGTTGTACGATTATAAACAATTTTCTCTTCCTCAGATTTAGAGTTTAAGTTTCAACCTTCTCTAATCTCTCCCTGAAGTATCGTGCCTTCTTCCCATCTTCTTTGTAAGGTACATCATGTCTCGTTTTCTTTAATCTCTCATATCTTATTGTCTTTCTTTTTAATTTCTCATTTTTATGCTATTGTTCTCTCTTTCAATTTCATTATTATTGCACCTTTTCTTCTATAATATTTCCTCTATTTTGTACTTTCTTTTCATCTTCTCTAATTTATCTTCTTCTCTGTTACATATTTTGATCATATGAATGATCAATTTGAGAAGGACATGGATCAAGATTTGAATTTAAATAAAAATGAAACAATTTTTTATTTGGTAACATATGAATGACTAAGCACAAAGTTGTGTTATAGTATATATGTGTATGTATGGCTCAATAATTGTTTTTTGTAAAAAACTGAACTAACCCAGACTGCATTGATTTGGTTTAGTTTGGTTCGATTTTGTTTTTAAAGGCCATATGAACCAAACCGAAGCACACATTTTTTCTCTTTCGATTCATATGAATTTTAGTGTCAAACCCATCCAAACTACACCGCGAAGACCCCCTAAATACACCTAGATACATAAAGAAGAAAGTGAGATGTGAAGGGAAAAACCTTACACGCTCATTTTCCTTCCTAAATCTATAACCACACAAGAAAGGCTAAAACAGTAAAATACATAGGACAAAGGAACTAACTAACTAACTAACTAACTATATATATATATATATATATATATATATATATATATATATATATATATATATCAGTTAAATATGATGAAGTGGTCGAAAAGGAATGAAGCACGAAACACCTCAAGTGCAATTTCAAAGAATGTAAATAGTAGTTGTAGGGCGTGTCACATAGTTGCAGAAAACATGGAAGATGCAGTAGAATTGAAAAAGTTGAAAGCTTTATTAACTTGAAGTATTTATAGTAATTTGGAAGGGGGACTAAAGGGAAAATCCACCAAAAATCTAAATATACAACAAGTGGAAACCCGAGTGCCTACCGATAAATGAAGCACATGTGGCCAAAAGTGTCATTTCAATAATCATAACAAAGATAAATCCTAGGAAACCCATCATAAGGGAACTAAAGATAGGCTATCATACTACTAGCCTTAGGATGATACGTGGTAGGCAACTAAAGAGTCCGATATCTAAGAGACACATCATTCATTGGAAGAATGGTATAAGAATTCCAAAAGGCTATAGGGAGAAGATAAGTTAAATATCAAGGAAACTCCACTTAGACCACTTTCAAAAATCCTAGATACAATAAGAATTACATGCCCATACCCGATTCCACCTGACCGGATTTGGGGGGAAGTTGATCCTACCAGGACCAAAGTAGGACTAAAACTTGCTCATTGAGGTAGTAAGTAATAGGGATGACAACATATCGGGTGCGAGTTTTACACTACCCAAACTCACATCCGAAATCACCACCCAAACCCAAATTCGAACCCAAAGACTATTCAGGTGGGTCCCGTAGGTTTGGGTCTGCCTGCCATCCCTAGTAAGTAATAAGCATGAATTGACAACTATTCTGAATTGGTCTTGACCCCGAAAAAGGTAGTCCAATTTAGCCATTTAAGTATAGGAGGCAAAGACGTTTACAACAAGAGAAATGTTGAGATGAAGAAAGAATGTGTTCCCACCCGTTCTCGGTCCCAAAAACGACCTAATAAGAAAAAGCCCAAAATAGTCCCAAGGTTCAAAGATAAAGGTTTTTGTGATAAGCATGACATTAGAGAAATGACGTCAAGAAAGTAATGTCTATTGCCGAGCAGAAAGTTCTAGAGCATGTGGAACAGGTCTAGACATGCTATAAAAAGACATGATCCAAGCAGAAAATAAAGGCGGAGTTGTTAGATAACAAAACAAATTATATCTAGCCATATACTAATATGGATGAATTTGATTGAAGTTAAAGGATAAGGCCCAATAGAAATCCTAATAAAACCCCAATAAAAACATATTGCTTGAGCTAAACATCCATTATGTCAATTTACCATTTTTTATTTATTTTGATAATCAATATAGTATTAAAATGGGGATCCAAAGGGGGATCTCAACCCATGTAATTATAAGTAAGAAGATCAACTTCCACAAATGTTACAAAGCACACAACAACAACGACAACAGACTGTAATGCTTAAAATCAAACATAAAAACTGTCAAAACCAGCCCATGACATTACAAACAAGAAAAACTAACTTCCACATATGTTACAAAGAACACAACAACAAGAACAACAACAACAACTCCTCTTCAAATGCTTATTTTTAAAACCATTCTTATCGAAGCCTTTTGTATTTTCTTCATGATTTTTGTTTAAATGGAGATCTATTTTCGCGGAAAAAAAGAAGTTTTGTTTGAACTACTCTACTTAATAACTCAATATAAAAATTAAATTGAAGTTTCTTAAACACCACGCGAAATTCCACGTATGCCCCCTGATTTCGGATGTGCAAATCAGGACGCACCATGGCGTAAAAAATATTTTTTTCCGGATGTGCATATGCAAAATGTCTCTGTATACGCAAATCAGGTAAATATTCAACTTCATTGCTACATTGCTCACATTATCAATCAACTTTTTGGAAAAACAAGTTATGTGGCTTCCGGATGTGTAAATCCAGAACTTGTTTAACATGAACTAGTCTGGATGTGCACATCCAGAAAAATGACTTTTATAAAACCAACATCTCTTTCTTCCTTGATTATGTGTCTGTTATAAAACCAATCCCAATTGCAAACCCTAGGTCACATATTCCTTGACCCTTCCTAAATTATCCAAATTGCAACGAAAATTTGTCTTCTAATGATGAGTTTTGGGCGCGAATCTTCATCTTCTTCAAGAATCTGCATCGATTAGCAAGGAAACTTATGTGTGGTTGTGGAGACCTTGTTGTACTTTGTAAGACAAGAACCGTCAACAATTACATAAAGCTTTTTCGGGGTTGTCAACATTTTAAGGTAATTATCTCTCATCTCTGATAACACATTCCTTCCATTGGCATTCATCTCCATTCTTCTTAATGCACTTCATTTTTGTACAAGGACACACAAATGATGGGTGTGGTTTTTTTGAATGATTTTATGATGATTCTAATGATGAAAGCATTAGGACTCTTCAATGGAAGATTGAAATGTATTTCAAAGAGATGGAAGAAGACAAAAAAGAGTTGGTTGACGCAAAAAAAAAGGTGGAACTTTTGAAACTCAAGAACTTGTAGCTAGATGAAGTCGTGAAGAACACAAACAAATGGAAGATGATTTGGAAGTGCTTGTGTTATACTATGTTATTTGTCTTGGTAGTTAAGTTGTTGTGGATGTTAGGTTTGTTGTAGTTTCTACTTTATTATAAAAGTTGTTGATAACAACCTGTATTTGTCAGTACTAATGTTCCAAGTGTATTATTATTGCAAAAGTTTGGTGTTATTAAAGAAGTTTTAGTGTTATTGCAAAAGTTTGATATCAGTTTGTTAACAGAGTTTGATATCAGTTTGTTAACAGAGAAACAATGTTGGACCTTTGGTATTTTGCATCTGGTTTTCTTCCGTATTTGCAAATGTGAACTTATACCGGATGGGCATATCTGGAAAAAAACTGAAGAAAAAAAAGGTGTCCTGATTTGCACATCCGAAACAGAAGAGTATTTTTGTAAGCACACAAGACGCCTAAGAAACTTATGAGAGTATATTAAGAATTTTTTTTTATCTCATACCCATACCTTTATCCCTATACCCCCAACATTTTATAAAAAATGTCAATTTTGTCCTTGTATATTTTTAACTAATTTATTATTTTATTTTTTAAATATTTTTTAAATTTTATTTTGTGTAGAGAAAGATTTTGCAAAAGAGTTCTGAAAATCATTTTCAAGTATTTTTTAACTTTTTTTATGTACCGAAAGACTTTGGAAAAGAGTTCCAGTAGTCATTTTTCAATCATTTATTTATTTATTTATTGTGCATCAGAACTCTTTTGCAAAGTCTTTTGGTACACAAAATAAAATTTAAAAAATATTTTAGAAAATAACTACCGAAAGTCTTTTGCAATGTCTTTCGGTACACAAAAATTGACTACCGAAACTCTTTTGTAAAATTTTCCGGTACACAAAAAAATTCAAAAATAGTTTTAAAAAAATGACTATCAGAACGATACGAAAAAAAAATACAATTTTTTTTAAATGACTACCGAAAATCTTTTACAAAGTCTTCTTGTACAAAAAAAATGACTACCAGAAGTCTTTTGCAAAGTCTTCCGGTACACAAAAATTAAATAAAAAAATGATTGAAAAATGACTATCGGAACTCTTTTGTAAAATCTTCTGGTACATAAAAACTGACTATCGAAACTCTTTTGCAAAGTTTTCCGGTATAAAAAAAAAGTTAAAAGAAAAATTTGAAAAATGATTTCCGGAACTCTTTTGCAAAGTCTTTCGGTACACAAAATTAAATTAAAACATATTTAAAAAATAAAATAAAAAATTATTTTTTAAATATAATAAATTAGTTAAAAATAACAAGGATAAAATTTATAGTTTTTATAAAATGAAAGGGTATAATGATAAAGGTGTAGTATTAGGTAAAATTTTCTATTAAGAAATGCATTCGTTTTAAAAGTCTTTTAATATTTGATCGAAAAAGTTCAACTCAACTATTTATATTCTTTTAAAAAATACAAATAAAGGAAAGATTCTATCTAATTATTATGAGGTATATATAATAATTAACTAGAGTCTTTCCTACCTTAAAAACATTCAGTACCGATTTCAATATCAAAAATAATATTCCCACCTATATAAACATGAATAACTAAAAATTATTCCACCTTGATATTGCTGTGTAATAAACATTCAGGAATAAATTTTCATTAATATAAAATGTAGTACATAGATTAATTAAACAAAAATGTATCGAAAGTGCAATAATTATTTTCTAGTTTTGGATGTACTGTTTAATGTTCATTTATTGTAGCATGATATACATATAGTTGTAGTTAATGAAAAATAATGAATGAAAGTTTATGTACATATTCTAAATCGAGTTATACATAATGGAGGATTTATACACCATGCTTGGAAATCTTAGGTTTTAAAGGTAGAAAATGCAATTTCAACAGAATGGCCCTGATTGGTTTTAAATGTCAGAACAGTTGAATGATTTCTCTAACCATTTAAAAATGACACAGTAGCTTTTGCATGTGCGTGTTGTAGGGTTTGTGTTGTACAATGAGAGGAAACACCACACAAGAACGTGGGACAATATCTCACCTTTTGCATATCTGGTGAAATACTCGTCCTATAAGTTTCGCATAAAAATGCATTGGTCGATCGTTTGATTAGTTCCACTCATTGTTTGAAGGACGATGGAGCATTTCGGTTGATTTCCCTTTAAGACACGAGATTTAGTCGATTAATCATTTTTTGAATTTTATATACAGTGTAATCCAAATTCACATTTAAGTTAGATTTCATTTGGTTTTGTATTTTAATTTTCATTTAGATTAGACTTGTGCATATAATGAGAGTCGTAACGTATTCATAACAAAATTTATCCATCTTTATATTCTTCATTTTTAATCTTGTGCACCAACAATTGATATTTAGATTTATTGTTCGGATTCTGGAATGGGAAACACGAGTGTACGTGAGACGTGTATGATTGATTTCGATTCTGAAATTCACAGTGAATTAAAGTTCGGAATCAAAAAAGAATCACATTTCCTGATTCTGAAGGATTAGGAAACACGAGTGTTGCTTTGAGTTAATTTGCACAAGATCGAAGATGAATAATGGAAACGGTAGTTTGAACACAAATCTTCTAGTCCTTGATGAAAAGAATTAAACCTGATGGATGATTCAAATGTATGTTGTTTGATGCTTAAGATGTTCTTGATGAACTCGTCAATGATAGTTACGTAGTGGTTGCAGCGGATGCAACTGAACCACAAAGAAACATGCATAGAGAAACAAGGAATACAGATTAAAAGGCGTTGCTCTATAACCATCAGTGTGTGAATACTAATGTGTTTGAGAAGATCAAAGATTCAACGATGACAGAGACTGCGTGAGACACACTGGTCGATGCTATGACAATGATGCATCAATGACGAAGGTGAAACTTCAGTCTCTACGTAAGCAGTATGAGAATCTGAACATGAAAAACAATGAAAATGTACTTAATTACATCTCCATAGAGATTCTGATCACAAATGAGATAAAATCTTGTGGAAAAACTCTCTCTGAACAAGTAATCATTGAAAAGGTACTGAGATCACTTACTCCTCAATTTGATTACATCGTTGTAGCAATTGAACACTCTAAGAACCTTAGCACCATAAGAATTGAAGAGATGTAGAGTAGTCCAGAAGCACAAAAGTTATGTATGACTGAGAGAACCTCTGAAAGAGAGGTAGAGCAGGCTCTGAAGGCGTCTTCTGGTAAGAAGAATCAGAAATACCCTTGGTTAGAGGCCAATAAGAGACATGGTGGTGGTTATCAGAAGTCAGAAGGGAAATGAGAAATTTGACAAGAAGAAGCACAAGAGTTGTGTCTGACTGAGAGAACCTCTGAAAGAGAGGTAGAGCAAGCTCTGAAGGCGTCTCCTGGTAAGAAGAATCAGAAATACTCTTGGTCAGAAATACTCTTGGTCAGAAGGGAAATGAGAAGTTTGACGAGAAGAAGGCTTAGTGCTACTGTTGTAAGAAGTTAATTAGAAATTCAAAAGTCTTTGTTTATTCATTGTGATAGATTTTTGCACAATTCTTCACACTTTGGCATGGTTTTTGCTAGTTAATATTTTGATTTTATCAACAAAAAAAATCGAAAAAATCACATAATGATGATTCTCATCAATAACCAATGGAAATATTCCGTTAGAGATTTCCCCAACCTCCTAGTTATCTCAGAATTCGAGGATAGGTCTCTTTGGGGTCACGGTAGAGGTATTCCCCTATTTTTTGCTGATGACCATTAACTCAAAAATCTTCCTTTTATCCATATTCTTGGATGAGTTACTTACCCTCGGGGCACATCCAACAATGAAAGTGATTACTGGTGCTTCCCCATGTATCATTCATCTTCTTTGCTGCTTACATCTTTACCTTTTCCCTCAGCCATAGTTTCAACAAATTTCTTAGGGGAATTGCTTCTTCCATTGGGAGAATCTTCCTGACTCTTTTTGTCATCTTTGGTATACTTCGACAACTGCCCCTTCTTGATTAGTACTGATGTGATATTGGATCGAACTCTGGTGTTAACATGGATAACTTCATGGTTCGATATGAGTTATGCATGATGCGTTGAAGTCCGTTCAAGCATGTTGTCGAAATATGTTTTGTTTTTAAAACATGTCGAATTGGGTCTTGCTTGTAAGCTCAATTGTTAAGTTATCTTAGTAGTATATAAATAGACTATTTCTCTAGATTGTTGAGAGAGGTTAATTGTCAATTATTATTCACTTGTAATCTTTGAAACCTTATTGAGAAAATGAATAGCAAAACTGTTTTAATCAATTATTCTTTTTATGTTTTCTCTCTTTTGTAAAACATAATAGGGTTTCTTGTGTTTGTTCAAGAAACTCAATCTTTTTCTCATATTTTGATTTGTTCTTGACGACATAAATTCACTACACCCTCAATTATATCTTTCAATTGGATGCAATAATCGGTGTTATGGTCGCGACTCATATAAAAACAAAAATATTATGGGTTAATACTGGCTCTTTATTCTGGATTTTTTGAACTCCGTGCACTCCTTCAAAATTATATCCCATAAAATGTTTAAGAAAATATACACGTCAAATATGGACAGAGGATTACGTTCATTTTCCTCTTTCGGTTGTATGGAATCTTTCTCGAAGGTTCTCTATTGTAAGGACAATCAATCAAACAAATTTTCTACAGTTATCAAATTTGAATTAAGGTTGTTGTGATGGCTTATCTTTGTCGATATGTAATGTGTATATTAGGGTGTTTTAAACCGAACTAACACAATAGAAAATTGCAAAGCAAAGCAAACCAAAATCGCATTTAGTTCGGATGTGTTTGAGTCATTTTTTAACAAAACCTCAGAGGTACGTTTGATTTGCGGTTTGTATTTTGTTAACCAAACTAAACCAAACCAAAACGCATTATTTATAATCCAAACTTTACTTATCTCACACCTAACCCAAAACTCAAACCTACTATGCATTAACCTAACAAATATGAACAATTTCCTTTTACTCACACTTAGTGTTTCAGTTTCAACATTCTCAAACTCTCATAATAGTATCACTCATTCTTATCATTTTTTTCCACATATGTCCCGCCTCTTTTACACTAATCTCTCCTATTTTATGTTCTTTATTTTTCATCTTCTCATTTTATGTTACTATTTTTTCTTCTAATTAGGTTTTTATCGTATATTTTTTCTTAAATCTCACATCTCTTATGTTCTTTCTTTTTAATCTTCTTTAATATCCCATTTTCTCTTCTTTTTCTCTTTCTATTTTATTACAATGTTTTTGATATTGTTTTATGCTACTATTTTTTTCACTTATGTCTAAACTCATCTTTGTATATTGAATAAGAAATTTTTGTCTAAATACAATGAGTTTTGTTGTTATTTGATAATGTATAAATGAATCATTAAACACAAAATTTTGTTATCTATAAGTGTATGTATGACTCTATAAAAATCTTGTAAAAAACTGAACAAACCAAATCAATTCCAAAACCACATTAGTTTGGTTTGATTTTATTTTTTAAAAGTCAACCAAACAAAACTGAATCATATGTTTTTTTAACTTACGGTTCAGATGATTTTTAGCATCAAAATCGTTTAAAACCGCACCGCCACTCCTAATGCCTGTGTGCATATATATATATATATATATATATATATATATATATATATATATATATATATATATATATATATATATATATATATATATATATATATATATATATATATATATATATATATATATATATATATATATATATATATATATATATATATATATATATATATATATATATATATATATATAAAGTGTGAATGTTTATTGAAAAATCTCATTGAATAAATTTCAAGCGATAAACACAAAATCGTAAATGAACAAGAAAATTTGCTAGATACATGTAGTTTGCTAGAAAGCTCCAAGAAAACACATGTTGACATGTTGTAGACAATTGGGTGACACTTTTGTGGGGGCAGATTCAAAATAGATAAAAAGACACAAAACATAAAAACAAAGTAGTATCAAATTTCAATTTTTCTTTATCATAGTTTCTCTCTTAATTTTTCTTAAAGATAACTTTCATTCATTAGCTCTTTTTTTCCTTAAAGATAACTTTCATTCTTATTCCTTTACATGTACATTATTAAATTTATTTCTTTTATTTCTGATTGTATATAAAGATAGGTTATACAATTCAATTAATCAATGAACCATATCTCTTTTCCTCATGATGATAATAATTGTGGTGCTTTGCCAACTACTATATGTGGCATTTATTTTTCCAGCATCAATAATACTCCATTTCTCAAGCTGATCATGTTCTTTTGTCAGTCACAAAATAAAATATTAATACAATTGTTCAAGTTATTTTCAGTATTAATGTGAATCACAAAAATGAGCCATATAAAGAAAAAGGGAGAGATGTTATTAATACAAAATTGACTTTATCAAACTAATGAGTGTTATTGCACTTTTAATGTCCTGTGATGGAGGAGAAGTGGGAAACTTTTGTAAATGGTCCTAGAAAAAACTTTTGAATAGGAGAAAATAGGTAGGAACGCAGAAGCTGGAAAATAATTATCATAATAATTTTTTGGGGTCTACATATCTCCATCCTTTTAAGTTAGGAATGCTTGATCCTTAGATAGATGGATTGTCGTAACAAAAATGAAAAGTATGAAAAAGTAATTTGAACATTGTAATTTGATTCTGATATTCATTTTTAATGGAGGGTCTTTTAGTTTAACAGAAAAATATGTTTTTTTTTTGGAAAATTCAAAGAAAAAAAAATAGAATTAATAAAAAAAACAAATATAAAAAATATAATTTATATTGTTAAAAAATAGAATTAATATTCGCGGGCATCTGTTTTTATATAAAAAGTTATACAATAATTTAGTTTTATAAATATCAAATAATATCATAATATTTGTAAATACTATTTTAATTGTATAAAAAACATTATTAACGTAAATAAATACATTTTATGTAAATATTATCACACATATCTATTTTGCGGGATATCCATATCAGTATTCGTGTATTCGTTCGAATACTGGTGTGTTACGAGTATTTATTTTTTATTTTTAAAATAGGATTAATAAAAATTAATAAATATAAAAATATATTTTATATTTAAAAAAAGAAAAGATAAACTCAATACCATCAGTTTTTATTTTTTATAAAAATATTTATGCAATAATTTAGTTTTATAAATATCAAATAATATTCTAATATTTGTAAATATTATTTTAATTGTATAAATAAATATTATTAAAATTTTATTTTATGTAAGTATTATTATAAATATCTAATATCTATTTTATATCCATATTAGTACCCGAGTACTTGTGTGTTACACACATTTTTTTTTAAATATGATTAATAAAAATTAATAAATATAAAAAATGTAATTTATATTTTAAAAAAATAGAACCAATACCCGCGGACATCGATTTGTATTTTTTATAAAAATATTTATGCAATGATTTAGTTTTTAAATATCAAACAATATTATAGTATTTATAAATATTTTTTTTAATCAAAGAAAATATTTTATTAATTCAAAAAATCATTACAAAACAAGGTGATCAATATGATCCAACCTTCTAACAAACCAAAGCTTACATCATCAATCTAGTTAAATGGCTCATAATCTTACTATTAAGTCATCCTCTATAGACCACATTATCTATGATTTGATTAACTATGCTAGTATTATTCACACTATTTACAAAAATCTTATCATTTCTATACTTCCATATATCGTAAACTTTTTCAGCTAGAAACATCTTCAAAAGCTCAACTTTCCATCCTTTGCCTCTGTTTTTCTCAACAATCCATTTCAATTCCTCCTCCCATCTTAGAATGTGATTAATTTCCAACTACTTAAGGATATCACTCCAAATGGTGATGGTCTCACTGCAACAGAAAAACAAATGATCTATAATGTATAGAAATGTTCCGGACAGATCCTCGTGGCCTTCAGCAGGGGCAACAACAACAATTGTAGGAGAGGTGATGAGGTATCTACTGCAAGGTACTCCGACACTCAAGTAAGTTTCAATGGGAGGATGAAAGTAAGACAAAAGTGTTAGAAAAGTGTAGAGTTAAGTGAGATATAATTGAATATATGACCCTCAAAAGGGGATATTTATAAGGGCATGTGACCGAAATAAGTGGTCGCGTGGTCCTTGACTGACTCCAACTGCCTCAATGACTTTAGGAGGGGCAGTCGATCGTGTGGTAACGGTCAAGCGCATGAGGGGAGATCCCCACCGACTATATCTCTAACGATTATATTCCTTAATTATTGGGATGTGCTCAAATCTGGACTGGATTGGGCCTTCTCCAATTGAAGGGCATCTGTTAGTCCAATTCAGAACAGGAGCCCCCCAAATTGTTTGTGGGACATTCAAATGTGATCGACGGGAGATGCGTCAAAAGTCTATGATCACGAGGTCGTTTGAAACTGGGCTTTTAGATGTCGAGAAGGTATGTGTGGGGAAGTCAGAGAGTTGCCTTACTTTGGAATATTCAGTTTGGCCCTGGGAAGGTGAAACAATCTGTATCCAGCTGACACGTGTGACAACGCATTAGTTACCTAGTTAAGGCCTATGGAATCTAGGATAAGGTAATGATGGTTGTCTTTTGTGTTTCCCTATACGAGCAAGAGTAGTATATAAGGGGGGAAGCAAATTCATTTGTGTATCTTACGCGGAATCTCCCCCTGCCTGATTCTTAGCTCTGCAAGTCTGCTCCGACCGGAAATTTCTTCCCCACCACAACCTCTCATTTCTTCTTCGTGAATCTTCATCTTCTGCCATGGATCAAGGTAAGATCTTCATCTTATTTCTTTGAATTTATGCAGTTTAAGATGAACATTCATGGATCTTCATGAATTTCTAGATGAAGTTCATGTGTTTTTCTAAGAACGCATTTATTTTCTGGAAATCGCATGAAAATCATGAAGAAAGTATGAACATAGGGAGAACACTAGGATTAACATAGAAGAACTTAGTTAGATCCTTGTAGGATGTTGTCTAGAGATGTTTAGTGTTTGTAGTCAGGCACTTTGCCTTTGTCGAGGACGAATATACATGCATGGGCTTCTCCCCATTAAGAAAAATTTAATATTTATAGTCGAGGGATAAACCTCTTACGTGAGGACCATATCATTGTGTCGAGGTTGATTCCTTGCAACCCTATTATGGATAAAAGGTTGAGTCGAGTATACGTCATCAACCTTAACATCTCCCTTTCACTTGACTTGCGGTGGAAGGGTGGATTTGAGATCGTCAGATTCACTGGTTTTCCTTTGCTTTTCAGGTGAAACGGCCACAACCAAAAATGTCAACCACATGCTAAAAGGTAGATCCTCTCACGATGATGTCTCAAGTTCCGCGGATGTTCTCATTGAAGATAGGCCGTGGATCATGGACGAACTGTTTACCATGAAAAATGGTAAACAACCGTTGGTCCTTTAAAAACACGAGAAATTCTTAGTTACTTACATGATCAACCAGATTGATCCTAGGACATATGCTAATAGTTCTTTTATTTATTGTATGGTAAAATGAAGTAAACACTTCGACAGTGTTCATAAAAAGGTTTGATATCGAAAAGGTAAAATAAAACAAAATCAAGACTCAAAATCGTTTAAAGTTGAAAGAGAAAAAAAAAGTAAATGAAAGCAAGTAAATCGCAGAAAAGTAACTTGCATAAAAAGTAAAGAGAAAAGATAAACTCTTGATGAATAAAACTTAATGAAATTGCATTGAATAAAAGGTGGTGTTTGCATTACGTGCATTCTCACGCTCGCTCATTTCTCTACACACGGGTACTTTTAGTGGAAGTTGAGTAACTTGTACAATATGGATCACACACATGAATCCTATTACTAGAACTCCTATTTATAACAATCGAAACTAACTTCCATTAACAACTAAATACTAGAAATACGACAAGTGTCACCTTGTATGTCTTCAATCCTTGGATATACGCCACTTGTCTCTCTTCAAGAAAGGATAAGAACAAAGTTTTCTCCCATATTTGAATTTAAATAACACACACAGAACACCACCAATAGCGTTCGGTTGAACTCCATTTCCAAATACTTGTAAATATTTCTAAGTCCATAAACTTATCTTTTTTTGCCGCATGCATGCCTTCGACTTAGGCCTCCAGCAAAGGTTCAGTTGAAGCCTTTTAATCTCTTCAAGGAATATGATTTTTAAATCACTTCCTCTTAAAAATAATTTGAGTGTCAAAATTAGGAGCTACCAAATTGCCCCCCAAAATGTCCTTTCGACAAAACTGGAGAAAATATCATTTTTTGACCAAGTTTTTTGAAACTTTATATCAACTTTGCATAGGTATGGTCACAACCAACTATCCCACAATCTAAGAAACTATTTAGTTTCTTTCCAACCACGCCTATGACGTCATATCATAATGACCATATCTGAAACATATCCTCGAGGCGCACTCCGTCACTAGCCATCATCATTTTTCCTAGAGTCTAGGAGATCGTGGGCCATAAGTCATAACTGCCACCGCCCAAGCTTTTGTCCTTAAGAGGACACACATCCCACTATTTGCAGAGCCTTAATGGTGATTTGATATTCCATTAGTCTTCTAAAGAGATTTACAAATAGCTCATTTTATAACTATTTTTCTTTTTCCGCTCCTAGAACTTTCATAAGTACTTTTTCGTTCCCTTTCAAACTCCCAGCTTCATCTTTTAGTAAACCCATTTTCTTAAAATCTTCAACAATGGCATCCTCCCACACTGCTTCTCAAGATTTAAAGAAGATTCAGAAGAACACAGGCCCACAGAACATACCAACACTTCCCCCTTTCACTAAAATAGCTTGACCGAAGCTGGCAAAGAACAAACAATTTTGAGCCACTCAAAGATGATAAAAGGCATATCTACGAATCTCAGGTAATGATCCCTAAAGGTCCAGCCTCTAAAGGGCCATGGTTTGACTATGGAATGTAGCTCACATGTAGGGACATGTTGTATTCTAGCATGAACTTGACATTCTTGGAGACCCTTATCAAATTCGACACAATCTTTCAGTATGGTAGGCCAATACATTCCTTATCGAAACAAAAGTCATTTCATTTTGTGTCCCGTATGATGTGCCCCATTATGGATAGTCAAAAGGGATAAATATGCCTCTGACTCACTAAGGCACTTAAGCAATACTCCTTCAGAAGTCTTCTTAAATAATTCATTACCCAAAAGAACATAACTTAAGGCTTGATACCTGATTTTTCGCTCTGTGGACGCCGTTGGGTTTTGTTAGTATTCTACTATGGGTTTTCTCCAATCTTTGTCTGGAAAGCTTTCTATTGCCAAAATTTCAAAATTTCCTTGGTCAGCATATCCAAGCTTCATTGTTTTTAGATTTTATGGGCACAATCCAACAGACACCACTTTCCCTCTGTCATTGATTGCATCTTGCAACTTTTCCTTGGAAACTTTATACCCAGAGGCAATCTGGGTCAAGTCATTTTCTACTTTATTCTCTAGTCGAGGTATATGTCGAATACTAACTACTTTGAATTGTTTCAGTAGTCTGTTGTCTATTACGAAGTACATGATAAGGTTTTCTTTGACACACTTGTATTCCTTCTAATTTGTTTTATGACTAACTCTGAATCACACATTATTTTGACGCGGGTTGTCCCCAATTCTAACAAGATCTCAAGTCCAGATATTAAGGCTTCGTACTCAGCCTTTTTATTTGAACAATGGACTTTGACCTTGTACTTGAATTTTGTTGGAATTTTATTAGGAGAAATAATTAATACTCCTACGCATGTTTAATCTTTATGACTAGACCCGTCGAAGTACAACTTCCAAGGTACTAGTTCAAGATAGTTTGTAATACCCCGTATTTTTAATAAATGCTCGAAATAATATTAATTGAGATCAATAGGATTCTGGTATGCTCTGAGAGTTTTATACCAAAATAATTAGAGCAACCAACGAACTCAAATTAATTAGTTAATATTATCTAACTTAGAGGTTTTATTAATTAAGTGACTCATAGACATTATCAGATAATCTCAATTTGGACTGGTTAGTGTTACTAACTAATAGATATTTCTATATATAGTAAGAAAAAGGAAAGAAAGAGAAATAGAGGGAAAAAGGAAGAAAGGGAAAATCTAAGAAGAAGGAGAAGAAGTTCATGGAAAAGCTAGCTATCATTTCTTCATCATCTTTATCAAATTCCTATTCATTGGTAGAGGCGGGTTCTAGTTAGACACTTTTATCTCCAGAGTTTTTGAGTTCCAGAGATTAGGTTAGAAATGTTGAGAAAAAATGATAAATTTGTTAAATCGAAATTTCTAACGGTTAAAGTGTCGATTAATTTCATGACCATAATCTTATTATGTATGAGATCCTCTGTTGGAAATGTCTATAAGGTTTATTTGAGATTGGATGAGTTTGGAAGGAAATTGCATCAATTACAGTAAGCATTTTTATTTATGCAAACGAAGTAACCAGTTACCCTGATGCCTTCTGAGATATACATGCAAAAGCGATATCCTCGTAGTTAGATTATCCAACTTAGGGAATAAAGAAATTTAATATTAAAAAAAATGACATGTGAAATAGATAACTGATATTTCCTCTCTGTTGGAAGTCTCAACAGAGAAAATAGATAAATTATAAATAAATAAAAAATTAGAAAGACATAAATTTCTAAAAAATGCAAAATATGGGTATTGAGGCTTGGTCTCTGAGCCATTTTTCTTCTCGGTTAGAGAAGTCTCAATCGAGGAATAAATGGTATTTATTTATTTTTTTTAAAATTTGGAACGTTGCACCCCAGGGATTATATCTCAGATATAGGTTGATTTAGGTGAGATCTTTATCATAAAATATATTATTTGTATTAATGATTTGAATATCTGAGAGCAATGCATTTTCCAATTAAATAGTGAAAACAGTGAAGTGATATGTGGATCGTGATCAATAGTCTGATTGATCTGGATGTATGTAGTGTTCCTAAATGAAAATTTACCTACTTCAAAGATAATATAGGTCTATACGATAATCATACTTGCTATATTTACTTTATCATTGTGTCTAATATGAGAAATGAGAACAATCTATATTAATACTAGTAAAATATTTTTGCATCCGCATGGGTAAATTTATTTGATATGTTATAAAATGTATTTAGATAAATATCTAAAATGAAAAAATATTGTAAAATAAACAATAAAGTATCTTATCTTTATCCTTAGTATATTTTGTTAAATTTTCATGCAAGCTGGTTATTTCTAGTGCTAGATATTTTTTCATCAAAAAGTTTATCGTTGTTTTCTAGAAATTAAATATATTCTTTAAAATGGACGATGTTATTTTCTAATTTATGATTATCTCTAAGGAGCTTAACACATTGTTTAAACATTTGATCATAAGATATATATTTTACGTCAATGTCATCTTCTTCTCTTGAAGATTTGAAGCATATATGCTCTTCTTTAGCCCAAATAAAATCATGTTTATTTACTACTTTAGTGTTAACACAATAAGTAGGAATACACAAACCATTGATATTAAAATTCCACATTTAAAAATCATTTACTTTAATAAAAAATTTCATTCTATCTATCCATAAGTTAAAACCTCCACCATAAATCATTGGAGGTGTATTAATGAAAAAGCCTTTGTCAAAACAAAAGTATTTACATACATCATTCTATCTCCTAAGTCGACAAGTCTTATAACAAGAGTTAGGTTGTTACTCCACTTATTGGACAAGTAACTCCAAATACAAGAGTGAGGTGAATTATATGGCTTTGAAAAACGATATCCAATTAAAAAATCTTAAATAAAAGCAATTGTTTAAAAGCAATTTTGTACCTTGAACAAAGAGTAGGCAATGGAAGAAACACGTAGATTAAATCCAGAGTGAAGAAAAGATGAAGGCACAATGGAAATAAACAATAGAAAAGTAAAAACAAAAAAGGTATAAGAAAATTTCACCAAAGATTTATAGAGGTTAAACCAAACCACTAGACCCACTCCTCTCCCCAATAATTTCTTCTTAAGAGTTTCCACTATAGATATGAGTATTTTAAAGATTATCCCACAAACATTTTTATAAACAAATTGTAGTTTTTATACCAGATATCCTTCAAATCAAACATAAGATTTTATACTAGGTTAATCTCAGAACCAAATGAGAGTTTTTACACTAGACACGTCTCATGAACCAAACAGAGTTTTTCACACTACTATAAAACGCGTAAACAATGACATCAGAATTACAACACATCCATTTACACCGTTGTAATAGCTTAAAAATTTCTTATTAAAAAATAGCTTAAAATTTTTGTGTCCAGTCAAAAGATAGATGTATAAACTGTCATTTAATGACAGCTGAATTAAACCATCGTAGTAATAAATGAAATGTAGCAAGCTTCGATTCCCTGCATCAACATTTCTTCCATTTTTTTAGATTACACTTAGCGTGTGTCACTTAAGTACATTATTTAAAAACTAAATTGTAAATTATTTTACGGCGATTATGTTAATCAATCGTTGTTAGAGGATCAAAATTCCACGACTGTTTCTTTCTCCAATCGAGGTTAAAAGATTTACTGATAAATTAAAACAAAACATATTATGTATTTCTTTCAAAAGATGCCTTAATCGAATAAGTGATCCAGAGACAACAACAGTGGCATAATCTTTACCCTCTTCGTATCCATTCATTTGGAGCTCAAATATTCACCCTCTTTGTTCATCTGATTCTTCAGCTTCGAAGTAAGGTACTTTTCAACATCTTAATTTCTTGGTTTATGTTATACATGCTCAAATATTCACTGTCTTCATTCAATTGATTCTTCAACATCTTCATTTCTTACGTTCATTCGATTACAGCTTCGAAGTATGGTAATCTTTAATATCTTCATTTCTTTTTTCTTTATTTATATTGTATATGCTCAATTCAGTATGGGAGTACGTGTTTCATATGATTTAAGTTTAGTATGAGATTACATCTTTATTCCTTTTATTTTTGTTCATATTGTATATGCATATGCTTAAATTTTTGGATTAGATTTGGGTGTGTCATTCTCATTATTATACATGTATAAATTTCAGAAGTTGTAAGGGATCATAGTTGAATGACAGCCAATAGAATAGGTTTGGTTTATGAGAACGGAGTTCGTGAATTCCTTGAATATGCTGATAAGGATCTTCCCGACAATAATGGCATCTTTTATTGTCCTTGTGTTGTTTGCGCAAATATCAAAAAGGCTTCAAAGAATTAAATATACCATAACCTTTGTTGTGATGGTATATGTCCAAATTATATAATATGGATGTGGCATGGTGATGTGGATAAAGAGGGAAGTCAGACATCACAAAGTCAAATAGTGGATGAAGATGAATGTATGGAAGATCAACTCGAGGATATGTTCCGTGATATTGGAGAATTTTCTTTTAAGAATGCTCATATTTATGATACTTTATATAGTGAGAAAGACACCTATTTATATAAGGGATGCACAAATTTTACAAAATTGTTGGCGGTGTTAAAGTTGTTTAATTTGAAGGCAAAAAACGGATGGTCTGATAAAAGTTTCATGGAATTACTTGAATTGATATAGCAAATGTTACCAGAAGATAACAAATTTTTGGATCGTTGTTATGGGGCCAGGAAGATACTGTGTCCAATGGGTCTAGAGTATATCAAAATACATGTTTGCCCTAATGATTGCATATTGTACTAAAAAGAGTATGAAGACTTGTATCAATGTCCAAAATATGGTGTGTCGCGTTACAAGATAAAGGCCAACAATGGTGATGACAATGGATATGATAGTGTTAGTATGAAGCATCCTCTTACTAAAGTGTTATGTTACTTGCTAATAATTTCATGATTAAAGAGACTTTCTAATTCGAATGACTCAAAGAATCTTAGATGGCATGCATATGAAAGGACTCGTGATGGAAACATTCGCCATATAGCTGATTCGTTGCAATGGAAGAAAATTTATTCGTTGTTTCTGGATTTTGGAGTCGAGCCAAGAAACCTTAGGCTTGGGCTTCCCGTCGATGGAATGAACCCCTTTGGTAATCTGAGCACTGATCATACTTAGTGGCATGTTCTTCTCACTATTTACAACTTATCTCCTTGGTTGTGCATGAAGCGCAGGTATATACTGTTAAGTATGATGATTTCTGGACCACGACAACCTAGTAACGACATAGATGTTCATCTAGGTCCATTAATTGATGATTTACGACTCTTGTGGGATGAAGGCGTTGAAGTTAATGATGCATATTCTGGGGAAATGTTTAATATGCGTGCAATGTTGTTTTGCACAATCAACGACTTTCCAGCTTATGGTAACTTGGATGGATACAATGTCAAAGGACATAGAGTGTGTCCTATATGTGAAGATGATACTTGTTTTCACCAACTTGAGTTTGGAAGAAAGACAATTTATCTTTGGCATTGAAAATTTCTAAAACCAGCTCATCCTTATCGTAGATTGCAAAATGCTTTGAATGGAGAGCAAGAGTTTAAGGATGCTCCTGAACCTTTAACAGGGGATGAAGTTTATCAATGGCAAAAACACATTAATATTTTCTTTCGGAAGAGAGAAAAAGAAAAAAGGGAATTTGCAAAAAAAATATGGAAAGAGAGGTCCATCTTCTTTGATCTTCCATATTGGTCAAGTCTTGATGTTAGACATTGTCTTAGGATTCACCCGGGTCGACCTTGGCAAGACATCTTTTATGACTGAATCATTCATCATAGCATCTCAAGTAAAACAACTTTTCTATGTTACCGACCCAGCAAATATATAAGGGAAATGGTCAATCTTTCTCCAAGAAAAACATATATTCCTCATAGTGGTGAAAGTACTGATATTATGATCACACCTTCTTACACAACTCAAGTTCCTACCTCATATGATGAAGTTGATGGAGATATTGTGCATGTTATACGACTCGATCATGAAGAAGGCATATGGGTTAACAAGTATGTAATTTATTATTGGGTTAATAGTCATTTATCACCCTGCAATATAGGCGTGTTTTGATTTACCCCCCTTTCAATAATAAATTTTGGATCACCCCCTGAAATTTTAAAATTATAAGTCTTTTTCCCCCCAAGTGGAAAAATTACCCTCTGTAAAGTATTTTTTTAATTTATCCCCCTGGTTTTTACACGCTTAGGGGGTACCCAAAAAATTCAAGGGGATAATCCATAAAATATTTAAAGGGGGTAAATCAAAACTCACCTATATTGCAGGGGAGTAAATGACTATTAGCCCTTTATTATTTATTCATAATATATTAATTGTATATTATAGTTTATACGTATTCTTACTAACAAGTATACTTATTTGAAAGCATAGGTATTTAGAGTCAAGACACCAAGAGACCAGACAACAAGAGACAAGAAACCAATACACCAAGTTACAATTATGTGAAGTTATGTAATGTGTGTAAATTATAGGTTGTTTGTTATGATAAATTGTAAGATTCTTGTTCTGATGTAATTTAATATGATACATTAATGTGATATTATGAATATGATACAATTAATATTATTATGAAAACATTATCACAAATGTGACTTGTATTTTCTGTTGTGAAAAGGAGAATAATAATACAGGTTAAAAATGACATTAATTATAAAAACAGGTTTATATTTGTTAATTTTGCAGAAAATTAACAACGGTTATATTTCATAACCGTTATTATAGCTAATGCGCTATTCAGGAAAAAAAATAAATATCAAAACGGCGAGCAGGGAATCGAATCCAAGACAATTATTTTTATCACAACAGTGTTCTTGAATAACCATTGTGATAGATAGCGCTCTTTCCAGTTTATTACAACGCATATTGGATTGTGATTGTACGTATCACTTATACAATGACACTCTACATAACAACGCCTTCGCCCGCGTCATGAAATGTTTATCCTAACCGTTGTTGAATGGGATTTTCGTAGTAGTGTCAGGGACAATATTACGAACCAAATGTGAAATATTACACTAAGCGAAATACAAGAGATATTAAATTAGAGATAAAATCCTCTAACACAAATTACAATTTTACTCTAGCACCAGAATACAAAAGAAAAACGACACTAATATTTTTTACTCCTAAAATATTAAGGAAATTTAGTGAAATTAAGTAAATGAGAAGAGAGGGAGTAGAGAGTGAGAAATTATGTCAAAATACATTTTCTACTGTTGGTTAAAAGTGAAGAAAGTAATATTTATAGGTGAGAAATAAGACTCAAAATGGAAAACTATCTATAGGCTTTATAATTCTCATAATCAATCATGCATTAAGTCTAATCGATTATGTGCTTCATAAAAACAACAACCGTAATTCACAAAAAGGAAAATAACGACTAGTTCCTAATCGATTAGGAGTGTTCTTAATTAATTAAGGAGATTTGTTCCTTGCACTAATCGATTGGCTAAGCTCCTTAACCGATTAAGCAGTGAATAAAAGCTTCTTAAATGGTTAGAAACACCATTTATCAATTCTATAAGCACATTGATGGTTTTCCTAAGGGTTTTAAATAGTTTTAACAAATTGAGAAGTTAAAAAAATAGGTGAGTGTCCGCGCCGCCTTAGTAATTTAAAAAATACTCTACTATCTTTTACAAGACTGTAATCAATTAGACACGGAGCAAGCAAACTTTTTCACGTCCTCTATTTTACAATACTTGACATTTCGTGATTCCTTACTTGATACATCAATGATTTAGCACTTCATATAAGATTTTACTCCTTCTATCTCATGAGGCTTGATAAGGCTTTTTGATAGACAACATCATCAAACATGTTTTTTTATTAGAGATGATTAGGGATTTCACTGAGTTTCGTTTGACATTAGGTGTTGTCCTTTACAGGATACCTTTTTACATCTTTATCTCCCAAATATAACAAATTGATTAAAACTTAATATGAAGACTTCGCCTTAGAGTGTTGTCATCATCAAAATCATTTAGATCATCTGACTATTGTGGACATTATATCTACAAGCATATAGACTCACACACCCAAATTGTAGTCTTTTACTATTTATCTAAGATATATTGTGCCTTTTTGTACAAATTTGATATCCAAACAAAATTACATATCTCAGCTTGATCCTAAGCTAATTGAATTTTTAAATTTCCATATTTTCTCAAAAATTGCACAAGGCTCTCTAGGCCTTAAGTCTAAGAAACACTTGGTCTCAATCTTTATCACAACCAACTTCTTCAAAATTCTTAAGTCTACTTTGCTACAACAATTCTATAATTTTTCCAGAAATCAACTTAAACCATTAATTATTGAATGAAGTTAAGGCATATAAACTTCTCATGACTTGAACTTGGAGAAGAAGTACCTTCTGTTTATTAGAATCAGAATGTACTAATGCGTAACATAGTGAGTCACAATAACGCACTTACATGGTTTTTTTTCAACAAATGCAATACATCTGCAATTATCATGACATTCAAAAGCATCCCACTAGCTTCTTAACCACATGTTTTACCCAAGACAGATTGCATCCTTGTTGTGTGACCGAATTTAAAATATAAATAGATTTGATTCAATTCAAAGGTTATGATTTGAAGTAAGAATAAGTTTCTCATATATATATATATATATATATATATATATATATATATATATATATATATATATATATATATATATATATATATATATATATATATATATTTCACAATTAATAATTTTGTTAAATTATAATTTTGGTCCCTCTGTTTTATTAAACTCACAGTTTTAGCCCTTTATTTTCTTTTTAAACAGTTTTGGTCCTCCATCTAAATTTTGACACACTGTTCATGTATTGTTCATGCACGGATCATGTACTGTTCATGAACAGACATCATTTTTTGGACCAAAATTGAGATGGGGGACCAAAATTGTTTAAAAAGAAAATAGGGGGTTAAAACTGTGAGTTTGGTAAAACAGAGGGACAAAAATTGTAATTTAGCCTAATAATTTTTGAGTGCATTCCAAAATGACAAGAAAATATACAAGTGAAGGTTAATTTTTTAATTCAAAAATAATCCACACTTGTAAAGGGTTGCAGTAGACAGTTTGTATTTTGAATATAAAAATGGGCAACACGCTTCGTGAAGTGTTGCAGAATGCAAAACACTACAATCTTTGAAAATTGCGGAATAGTGCAACATTTTGTAAAAGTGTTGTTGTATGAAAAACAATGTAACATTTGGTAAAAGTGATACCGTATGCGAAACAATGCAACATTTGGTAAAAGTATTGTTGTAGGTAAAATAGTGCAATATTTGATAAAAATATTTTTAAAGTGTGTTTCATCAAGGGTCATAACATTGTGAAACAACACTACATTGACCTATACATTTAGCATTCTAGATTAAGAAAAATACAACACAAAAGTTTATCTTCTTCACACAAAATTCTAGATTTCATCTTACATATATATTCTAGTCTTCACCGGTCTTGTGCAAACTCAAGTACATGTTCAATTATCCTCGGTATTCCTACGTACAAACTCTAAGAAAATTTGATAGTGTTTGAAATACATTAAAAAAAGTGATTTCGTTCTCGATTCTAGCATTGATTCGTCCTCAATATTCTTGAGAACAAGATAATGAAGTCGAACCATTAGTGTCATATATATATATATATATATATATATATATATATATATATATATATATATATATATATATATATATATATATATATATATATATATGGTCACAATTTGGGCGTAATTTAAGGGAGCTATGATATGGCATCGTAGAGGCATAAAGATGTATAGAGAGTGAGCAAAGTAGTAAAGACTTTGGGATACTAATACCCCACCAAAAACTCTTCACATTAGAAAAACATAGAAAAAGTAGGCATATATGCAGTCAATCTCCGTCCGTTAACCAACAAAGAAAATTAAGGATAATTATGGTGTGTGCATGTGGGAAATATTTGAGAAATCAAGAGGGTCAAATTCCATGTGCGTGCTAAAATAGAAGATTGAAAATTAGGTTACATTTTTTTAAATAAATAAATAACACTTCGAGATATTGATCGATGTTTGTGTAATACTTAATTTTAATTCACTTGTTAATTAATTAATAATTAAATAATATTAAATTATTGTTTCATTTCATAAATAAACCAACTCCAATTCTGTTTATATGAGATTAGGGGTGGCAAAACGGGTCGTGGCCCGCCGGCCCGGCCCGCGCACCCGCCTAAAAATGGCGGATTGGGTTGGGATTTCGAGTCCGCCGCCCACCATAGTCCGCCCCGCTAAAGACCGCCACCTGCCAAAGCCCGCCCTGCCAAAACCCGCCACACGCCAAAGCCCGCCGCACCTATGAAATAAACATTTTTCCTTATATTTTGCTTATAATTTAGGTGAAAGCTTGTTGAAAGTTCTATTTTTTATTGAAGATTAATACTTGATGGACTTAGTCTTTTGCCATTTATGCTTTCAAAATGTTGGTATGATGTTTTTTTTTATTGAAATTAAAAGAAAACCATTTAATTTATTTTAAAAAATAGAAAAAAATAAATAAATAATGAAGGCGGGCAAGCCCGTCGCCCGCCAACCCGCCACTTTGGTGGGGCGGGCTAAACTTTTATGCCTATTTCAACTTGGCGGGCATGTCCGCCCCGCTCTTTTTTTGGCGGACTTTAGGCGGGGCGGTGTGGGGCGGGGCGGACGACCCGTTTTGTAACCCCTAGATGAGATGAAACAAAATATTTTCCAATTTAACTAGAAGTTTGGGATTTGAATCCAACTCTAAACTCGAATCCAGGCCTAGAAATACTCTTCTTTTATTAAATAAAATAAAATAACTAATATTTAATTAATTAAAAAAGTTATTAAATGTTTTTCATTTTATTAAATTGCTTTTAAAATGGACTCACTCTTAAAGTGAGACTCATCACTTTAAAAAAAATAAATATTTTTTAAGCCAAGAAGCTATCATAAAAAGAGAACAAAGATATAAAAGACTGGGACTAAACCAAACTCTCTCATGTTAGGAAACTACGAAACATTTTCTTATATCAGATTCGTGGAATAACAATATAAATGCAGAATAATAACACACAAAAATTGATACGGGTTGATGCAGATTTTTTTTATTTATTAGAAAGATAAAATACATATTATATTTAAGAATTTTTCTCACTCAGAGTTTTTCCCACTGGTGTATTTCTCTAGTTATTGAAAATACTCTCAATGTTGGAATGAATATTGTTTTGGCTTTAATATCTTATATAGCCAAAACATTAGTTGCATCATCTGTAACACATTCATTATGGTTCCTATAAAGTAGAAACATCTTCCATTTACTTCTAAATAATAAGAAAATAATGATCATCCGAATAATAAGAAAACAATGACTTTTCAATAATCTCTCACTTGAAGATTGACTTCAGTCGGTCTTCGCACCTCGATCATACATCAATCTTCTTTGGTATGTTATTCTAGCAAGCCAACTGAAGTTGAGCAAAACTTCAGTTTATCAATAGTCGCCACATTTGTCAACATGTTTGTAGGGTTCTTACTTCCGAGAATCTTCCTCAACGTTAGTATCTCATCCTCAAGCAGAGTTTTGATGAAGTGATAACGGAGATCAATGTGCTTCGTTCTAGAGTAGAATATTGAATTCTTAGCCAGATGTATTGCATTCTGACTGTCGTTGTGCAAAACACTCCTCTCTTGGATGAATCATAACTCTGTAAACAATCCTCGAAGCCATATCAACTTTTTGCTAGCTTCTATTACTGCTACATACCTAGCCTCTGTAATGGATAGAGCAACGATCTTTTGTATCATCGACATCCAACTAACAATTGTAGTACCAATAGTAAATATGTAACCAGTGGTACTTCTTCGGTGAACAACTTCACAAAAAAAGTATGTATACATAGCCTTATACTCTTAATTCACCTTCACTAAAGCACAAACACTTCTCCTTAGTGTCTCGTAGATGTAAGAACAAGAGCTGTCTCTGCATTCCATATTTATGCTTTGATGATAACAATGGAGTATTTATGAAAGAACCATTTTATGTTCTGATGTTTGTTGAAGTGTAAATCATGAATACTATATATATATATATATATATATATATATATATATATATATATATATATATTAAGATCAAACAAACATTATGAATGAATACGAAAATGCTAATATGCGAAGTTACTATATGTAACATTAGTCGCAAGCGTGCCGAAGAAGCAAGTGTGCAATTGTGAATCTGAACACAATCATAAAGATCCAAGGATGCGGATGTTGCGTTGGAAATGCTCTTGTGGATGTTGTTCTGAACGTGGTTCTGATTAGACAGCGAAGCGAAGCTTCTATAATTAATCTTCTGAAGAACTAGGTTCTGAAGACTCTGATGACTTGAAGTTCTGAAGACTTAACGTCTGAAGACCAAGTGCCTGGAAGATTCTGAAGACTTACGAGTTTTGAAGATTAAGGTTCTGAAGAAACAAGTGATGAAGACTCTGAAGACAATGTTCTATGTGAACAAAGTTTTGAAGACTCTAAGACTTGGAAGTTCTAAAGATCATAGGTTTCGAGCCAAGTGTTGAAGTCCTGAAGAACGTAGTTCTATGTGAACAAGTTCTTAAGACTAAAGACTTAGGTTCTCTAAAAACCCAAGTATCATCATCTCTAGCTCATGCTTCATTCATTGATTTATAATCAGAAGCCTTTGAAGTTCAGATGACAATGTTACCGTTGTCAAGGATAGTACACAGTACGATAATGCTTTATCCTACTACCTTTCTACTATCTTTGAATTTGGAAAAGGACAATATGTGGTTGTTCTATTTAATTCCTTGTGTAACAGATTCCTCTATAGCTGAATAGGGTTGTAACGACTCGTTTATGTTTGGCTATAAAAGGAAAACATCACATGCTTTGTGATGTTGTTGATTCCTATAGAATCCTTGTTGGTTTCTAATGGAAACACAACCACATGCGTTGATGTTGTTGATTCCTATTTGGTTTAAATGAACAACTACGCTCTTGAGTGTTGTTGATTTTGAATAGGAACTCAATCAGGTTGATTATCCACAATCTGAATATTCTTCTATGAGAAGTAATTATGGATACAACTATTTGGTTTATGTATTGGTTTTGATTGATATAACCGAAAGGTTTCTGAACACACATACAACCAAGTTGTCAAATGGTCTTTGAACCATGTTATTGATGTCGTCATACAATCACATAAGGTTGATGATAAACAAAGATAATAATGAAACAAGCCGCAAAGAGTTTGATTGAATATGCAACTCTTTTAGATGATTACTCTTTGACAACAATCTGCTAAAAGTAGAGAGATCTTGAATTCACAATGTGCTTAACTTCATATGTTGCAGAAGACTTGCAAATTCGCAGAAGACAGTGAAGATGATCATGGAAGCTCCAACTACAAATCCACAACAAGATTGTTGTGTAACCAACGTGATCATTGGATTGAAGAAAAAAATGGGTTGGTGTCTAGAAATGTTCTTAAAGTGAATCAAGATGAAGAAATCCTTATCAAGCTCAATCGAAGATCAAGCTAGCAAAGCTTTTGAAGAAGAAGAAGACTTCAACCTTCAAGTGCTCAATGAAGAAGCAACTTGAAGAAGCAGAAGACGAAACAACGGAACAAGAATACAATTTAATATTCTTAGTGTGTATTTAGGATCTTCTGATGTACTTAAGTGAGTTTACAATATGCTTATGTAAGAAGCAAAACATATGTAAACAACTCTTTCCCTAAAGGACCAAGTGAAGGTCATAATTTTAGGAAGACACGGAAATTAGTTGCTAGTGCATTCATAGAACTATGTGTTTTGATGATATGTTCTGGTGCAACTCAGAATAGTTGGTTCTGGAGCCTAAAGTCACGACACAAGGTGTTGTGCAGTTAGTCACAATAGGTTTCCGCGCAGGAAGTCATGACAGGTTGTTGTGCAGTTAGTCCTAACTGTAGGCTGCACAAGAAGTCACAACATGTGGTTGTGCAGTTAGTCACGACATGTTGTCGTGCAGGAAATCCTGATAGAGGTTATGTTAGGTCAGTTAATGTTATATCTGGTTATATCCCTGAACGGTTCATTGAGTTAGTCACAATGCTGTTGTGCGATTGCAATCATAATGATTTGGTTATAGTGGATTAAGTTCTTGTTTAAGGCGAAAGCACCTTGGCAAGTGGACTGGATTAGCTTGAGAAGTTCTCAAGTGAATTAGGAGATATCATGTATTCTTTACTCTTGCTTTATGTTACATTCTTTTATGCTTCCACAATACATTCATAGCATAGCTTGACACAACTTATCAAAGTGCAAAAAGTATCCAAAAGTGAAAAACTCAATTCAATCCCCCCTTTCTTGTGTTTTTCTCACACCTTCAATTGGTATCAGAGCATGGTTCTGTTATTGATGAATATCAAATACTTAACAGTATCAAATAAAGATCTATTGTTGTATTTGAAAACACCTGAGGTGAAAGTTAATCCACTTACAACTTCAGTCTCATATCAGTTGATGATATTGAGAGGATATTGAATTGTAGCCAAATGGATTACATTTGAGCAAGTGATAACACTAAATTTCACCGTATTTCTGACTCCGATTTCGCATGCATTCTTAGCTTTTATTGTTATTTTGTTATGTTATTACTTTGTTTTTCTTTATTTTCAGGTTTTCTATGTAATCGGGGCCTAAATCGAGAAAAGGAGCGAAAAAGGAGTGGAAACGGACGAAAACCAAGAAATTCAGCTTTTTACACCTACGACATCCACCATGGCTGGCGCCACGGGGTCTGCCATGACGTGGCCACGTCTCAAGACCACTCCACAACTGCCAAGAACCACGATCCCCACTCTCTTCTTCCATATTAGTCTCATGGCGGGCGCCATGTGCCTGTGGCGGGCGCCACAAGGCCAAAACTTTTCCCTCCACTTTTTAGTGGAGGGGGCATCCTGGTCTTTTCTTGATATTTGTGTTCCTATAAATAGGGCCTTAGATTTTCGTTTTCAATCATCCAAACTTAGAATCTCTTAGGCATATATCAGTTTTAAAGTAGTTATCATTCCACATCGGGGTGTTACTGCAATCGAGTGATCGAGTCTGTATACATCTGTGTGATCGAGTTTTGAAGCACTCTGGGAGGAAGTTAATCCTGCCGCCATTTTAATTCCAGTTCGTATTTTATCTTTCCGCATTGCTTTACTTTATTTATTATCCGCACTCGCACTTTATTTTATTTACTTTCCGCACTCGCACTACTTTTATTTACTTTCCGCACTCGCACTAAATACTTTTATGAAAAATTATAAAAAGAACTTTTACTTTACCATGTCTAACTAAATCCATAAAGGTTAGAATGTAAGGATCGTAATTGAACCAGTAATCCGTACAATTGTTCGTTGATACACTTAACGGCTATTTTATCTTTCAGTTCAAGTTTAATTGTTTTTAACTATTTCAAAAACAGCCAAAAGCGCTTTGTCTAGTTCATTAGGAGTTTTTAGATTAAAAAGAAAAGAGATTTTAAAACGATTTTCGGACGCGTTAAGAAGTTTAGAGTCTGGTTTGTGAGAACCTCTTTTTGCTAAGAAATCCAGGTTAAAGTACTTTTCAACTTAGTTAAGATACTATATTTCTTAAAAATAGGTTTACTACTCTAACGCAGTACGCACCTTTCTATCCGTGACAATAGGAGGGGTTGATTAGGGAGTACAACTCGGTTCTTAATACGCGAAAGCGACAGTTCCTGTTAAATTAGTTCTTTTCAAAGTAGAAAATATTGCCCATAAGTGGTTCTATTAACAAGTACCGGAATATCTATTGATTACGTGAATTACATTCGAGCCTGTCTTTATTAATTATTTAAAATAACCATTTTATTTACCATTGCACTCTCCTTAAAACCCTTATATTCAGTTGCCTTAGATACACACCATAACAACAGGTACGATAGATTGACACTTGGTCTCTGTGGATTCGACAATCTTTTATATTACTCTGACGTGTTCATACACTTGCGAAAAACACGCCATCAGCAAGTCACTGATTTGGCGGAATCAACTGACAAGATAGATTCTTCATATAAGGTTATATATATATATATATATATATATATATATATATATATATATATATATATATATATATATATATATATATATATATATATATATATATATATATATATATGTTGAATGTTTATCTTAAATACGATTGGTTGATCAACACATTTTGCTCAAGAATCAAATCATAAGAAAACAAGAAATCTTGTTTGCTGAAGATTATTTTTAAATGAGTATGGGATGTTTTCAAGAAATGGATTAGTCCACCCTTGAATTTCTCATATTAAGCTCATTGGAAGTTTTTCTAAAGTGGAAAGGATTATTGTTAAAGTATGATTTCGATTCATAAGAACTTCATGCTGAATTTCATACCCTAAACTTTGACCCTAAGATATATACCTCATCAGAAGAAATCCACTGACCAAAGGACTGTGTCAAACTGGTATGAACAATATCCCCGCAATGAATCAGGATTCCTAAATCCCTCAGAGGATTTAGGAAAAGGACCATTCATTGATAACTAAGAGTTTAAAATTTTTAATCATTCTCAAAGGATTAAGAAATCTCAAATGATGAAGAATCATCCCAAGATTGTAAAAAAATTTCAATGATCTGGGCCCCGAGTCATCAGTATTACCAATTAGGATTTCAGTCAACTGAGCCCTCAAGATGAAATATTTCATGGAAAAAGTAATAGAGGCCTCCACATTTCATCAATAAAGGTTGACATTACATTGACAAGCCATCTATAAGTTCAAGAGATGCATAGATCAAGGATTTCAAAGTTAGGGTTTCATAGTGCCCCAAATAAGGGTTTCTGACTAATCGGGGAACCCAAAGTCAAAATTTTCATCTGGACAAGAGCTAATACCATAGGAAATGGTTTGAATATCTCATATTCACCTTGGAAGTCCACTCATAGGCTTGAAATACCTCATAGAATGTCCTGTCAAAAAATCAAAAACCAAGGGTATCTAGTGTAATTTCAACCTGGACTAAAACGTCAAAGTTTGACTTTTTCACCCAAAATGATCCATATGACCTATATTTCATGAATATATGGTCCATGGATTCATTTGATCACAAAAAAACAGAAATTTGAAGATAACTTGCAAAAGGGTCAATCTTTGAAATTTAGAAAATTTTCTAAGTTATAAGAAAAAATGTTCAAGTACCCTACTTTCAAGCATCATAACTTGTAATCCAAGCATCATACTTTTATGAACATACACTCAAATGGAAGATCTTTCCACAAAATACAAATGATTCAACTACACAAAACTCCAATTCATCATAGATTATGAGTTGAAGATTGATCAAAATCAAGAAAAAAGAAATTTCAACACTTTGACAAAATCTGCCTAAGTACAAAATCAGTCAAAACATCAAAACTTGGAGGCATTTTTCACATAGTTCCAGTCTGAATCAATTTCAATGTTATACATCAAAGTTGTTGCAAATGTTGCCAACAATTCAAAAAGCCCATTGGCATGAAAAAATCTTACTTACGCATGAAGAAATCATGGATCAAAGTCACCATGACAAACTGTTTTTCCAAAAACAAATTTTCATAAACTTGAAATTCTGATTTTTGTGAGTTAAGGGATAAGATCAAGTGGTCATAAGCATCTAAACAATCATTACAAACTTGATCAAACCTGCAAATTCATGATTGCACCAAGGAATTCCTATAAATGGCATTTATGGAATTCAACACCTATGCATTTCAATCCAATGGTCACCATGCTCCAAAATGGCATATTCTTGGATCTCTTGATCAACAAGCAATAGGTGCCCACAATCCAAGTTCAAAACATTTGAATAATGTGAATTTGTCAGTTGCATAGCTGAGCTATTTGAGGAATCTCATCATTCCCCATTTAAGAGATATTATGGCAAGAAATGATCAACAATGCTGATATTATCACTTCAAGACTTAAGGGCTAAGTAATCTCAACATATTTGCCTATAAATAGATACCTCGTTTGATCATAAAACTTACACCAAAGACTATGAATCCTAAGCTTTCTCTCATTCACTCTCAAAGACTCAAAACTTGACATTTTAAGCAAACACCATTGGGTTTTGAGTTGTGGCCACTATAAACTCAATCTTATTGCTCAAACATATCACATATGATGTTGATGAGGTGTTCAAACACTTAGATCACCTCTGAAAAAACTCTAACCCAAGATCATTATTCAAAACCTCAAAGAAACATTGTTTTTGCAACTTGAAGATCAGAACTTGATCCAGACATTGGCAATCAAGTCCAAGTGTTCAAACACATTCCATATCATCCAAGGAAGCTGTTAAGATCATCACAAGTCTTCTGTAACACCTCCAGATCAAAATTACACCAGCTGGTGCAAGCTCCAAGTCAGGTAAGCCTTAAACTTGGTCATTTCATAATCCATGCATATTTCTTCGCATTATCTTTTTACCATGTGTGTGTAATCATATTCTAAGTATTTCCCCTCAATAAATTCCACAAAATTATCTATCATGTTCGTGGGATCAAAACACGCAATTTTGATGTTTATTTCATCTCAAATGGATGTTATTCCATGAGATGCGATTGAATTTACAAATCTGGGCAAAACTCCCTTCGCGCGTGTTCTTGGTCCATATTTTTGGCGCCCTTTTTCAAAAATTCAAATTTTTGAATTTCCAAGTTATTTTCAATTGATTCCAAAATTAATTTCTCTCTAATCCTTTTGAGTTTCTAAATGATTCCTTTTTCATTAATTCTCAAAAGTGTTTAAATATTTTATTCCATAAAAAAATCACCAAAAAAATATTTTTAATATATTTTATATTTTCATAAAAAAATTAGTTTTAATTGTTTTTTAACATTTTAAAAATCTTCTTTCACTTTGATTTTTCAAACATAAATGATATTCAAGTCATCTCATGGATAAAATATAAATTGTCAAACATTGAACCAAGATTTCAACTTATTTTTCACTTATGTATGAAATTTCTCAAAGTTTTAAATATTTTTTAATGTTTAAAATATTCAAATTAGGGTTTTTATTTAATCACCCTCAAATTGATTTTTTTCACACGATTGTGCCTCTATTAGAGTGTAAGATCCATCCTTTTTTTGAAAAATGAACAATTAGGATTCATCTGATCCATTTATAAAAACTCGGCGTGATCGCCTTTTTTTCACTGCATTGTATTTTCATCTGTGAATTTGTTTACACATAACATTGTTTTAAATCAAAATGAATTCTGAAAATGTGTCATGGGAAATACTTTGTGTTTAGGATCCATTTTTTGTTTGTTTTAAACATTCTCTGGTTTGTTTTAAAACTCCACAAGGCTTCCGCATAAGTCCTGATTCCTCAAATTGTTTTCTTAAACAATTTTCAATCTCCCAAACAAAGATATTGGACCACTTGTTTACAAGTCCCATTTTTTTTTTCAAAATTAAAGATCTAATACACCTGCAATAGACTTAGCTTCATAAGTAGGTGAAGTTACTTTCTAGGCTGTAGATAAGCTTTTCCTTAAAAGCATTACCCTGTGTATGAAATCACAATATAATAAAATACAAAACAAATTCCATAGGTATCTTTATATTTAAGCCCTATTATTGGTTTTTGAGTCATCTCTTCTCCCTCTAACTTCTCGAAGTTTTCTTAAATTGTTGTTTGCTTGTTAGATTAAGGTTTTGTTGTTTAAATTTATCTTTCTTCATCTCATACTTAAGCAAAGATAATAAAACACTTATTAATCATCAAAGAGGATACAATATAAAACATATATGTAATCTCTCTTCCTCGGGATTTTGGGATTTTGCTTCCCAGTGTAACTCCCAACATCATTCATAAAAATCATTTAATAATACTCAAACCATAGCAATGACATACTAAAAAATGTTCAACATATTCACTGACACATTTATTTGTATGCATGTATCTTAACTGTAAATATTTGCATCTTTTATAGAATCTCTAGGTACTCGGGTTATTGTCACCAGACCAGCCTTTGAATAACTTAGAACTTTATTAGGGAAAAACATAGCCTCATCTTGGTCTTAGTTCAAGGACCCGTAGGCCTCTTAAAGTACCGAGGATATCCAGGCCCCGCCATTCGAATGGCCAGGGGGGGACATTGTCATAAGCTCGTTCGGGGGTGCCAAGTGCATGTCCCCGTGTCGTTGGCATTTATCATATCTCTTCACGTGTTCCTTGGCATCATTCTGCATTGTTGGCCAGTAATATCCTTGTCGAAGGGCTTTCCTTTCAAGGGATATTTCGTCCAAATGTTGAGCGTTGATGCTTTTGTGGATCTCTCGTAGGATATGTGGAACCAATTCCTCTTTGATACATTTGAGGAGGGGAATCAAAAATCCCCTCCGGTAGAGTTTTCCTTCGACCAATACGTACGAGCAAGATCGTCGCTTGACTATACTGGCTTCCTTTGGGTCGTCGCACAACTCATCGTTGGTCAAGTATTTATAGACCGGGGTCACCAAGAAATTTGCGTCACCGATGACGTTGATGTCTATCGTCGAGGATATTTTCTGAATGCTAGGCCGAGGAAGTATTTCTTGAATGACAGATTTATTCCCAACTTTCCTTTTCATACTCGCGAGTTTCGATATCACATACGCCCGCACATTGTGTTCACGAGGAACATGTTTGACTTCCACGGATGTGAACTTTGTAATCTTTACCTTGACCAAGGTCAAGTATTCTGACAGGTTGTCATTCTTGAATTGATATTCCCCTTTGACTTTCAAAGCCACGAGTTGAGAGTCTATATAGATGGTTATCTCCTCAGCTCCAAGGTCATCGGCGAGTCTTAATCCTGCGAGGAAAGCCTCGTATTCTTCTTGGTTATTGGAGGTGGGAATAGATAGTGTGAGAGACACTTCTATTAGGATTCCCTCCCCATTCTCTAGGATAATCCTCGCTCCGCTTCCCATTGAGCTCGAAGCTCCGTCCACGAAAATGGTCAATTTTCTGGACGCGCAGGTTTGGTTTTCCAGGGTGGTCATTTCTGCTACGAAGTTAGCAAGGGCTTGCACCTTGAGGTTTGTTTTGCCTTCATATTGAATGTGAAATTCTGATAACTCCAGCGATCATTTGAGCATTCTTTCAGCCATGTCGGGTCGACCGAGGAGTTGTCTGATGGGTTGGTCAGTATGTACTACGATCATATGTGTGAGGAACTAATTCCTAAGTCTCCTTGCTGCATGAAGGAGTTCTAGGGCAACCTTTTCAATCTGTTGATACCTAAGCTCGGGCCTTTGTAGGGCCTTGCTCATGAAATAGATTGGTCTTTGTCCCTCAGGCGTTTCCCGTATGAGGGAAGCGCTTATGGCTTCGTTGGCGAAGGCCATGTATAAGAATAAGGTCTCCCTTGTCTCTGGTCGGGAGAGAATCGGGGGTTCTGAAAGATCCTTTTTGAGGTATGTTAGGGCTTGTTTGCACTCGTTCGTCCATTCAAAAACAGTCTCCCTTGGAAGTTTGTATGGGCGTTTCGGCAAACGCCCGACACTTATCGGAGTTAGTCTCTATCCTTCTTTCGGTCATATAAAATACAAGGAACTTGCCCGCTCATACCCCAAACGTGCATTTTTCAGGCTTGAATCGCATTTAGCACTTGCGTGCCTAATCAAAAAATTTCTTTAAATGGAGAGCATGATCGGTCTACTCGTGGGACTTGATGATCATGTCGTCCATGTAAACTTCGAGCATGTTTCCGATTTCTGTTTGAAAGACTTTGTTCATCATTCGTTGGTAACTAGCGCCCATGTTTTTCAAGCCAATGGGCATTATGTTGTAGTAATAGTGGCCTGATTCGGTCATGAAAGCGATGTATTTTTTGTCGGTTACAACCATGGGTATTTGATTATACCTGGATTAGGCTTTGAGGGACGAAAATAATTTAAAACCTGTAGAGTTATCGACCAGCTTATCAATGTTAGGCAAATGGTAAGTGTCTTTCGGGCAAGCCCGGTTGATATCGGTGTAGTCATCGCACATGCGTCATTTTCCATTGCTCTTTTTGACTAATACAACGTTTGAGAGCCAGGTGGTATACCTGGCCTCTGTTACAAAATGCTCCTCTATATGGTATTTTACGGCCTGCTCGATGGACTCTACCTTCTCTTGGGATTGCTTTATCCACTACTATGCAACTACTCGGACCAAGGGATTTATTGACAGGTGATGGCATGTCGTTTCTGGGTCTAAGCACGGCATCTCAGCAGCGCTCCACGCGAACAAATCAGCATTCTCCCTGAGACATACTTTGATTTGCTTCCTTGCAAGGTTTGGAGGTTCACTCCAATCTTCACCCCTTTTAAAGGGTCTTCTCCCAGTGCAACCAACTCGAAATCACCGTTTGGGATAGGGCGGGAAGATGAAGAAAGCTTCACGATCGTCTGTGTTTGTTCTTATTCATCGGTGAACCTGTTGTCAAGGTAGATGGCGTCTACACGAGGTAGCGCATTGGGCTCCTTGAAACTGCATGAGAGGGTGGCTTTGGTTGGCTTTGGTTTAGTAGTGATGGTGTTGAGGCCTTTGGATACGACTTCGTAGCATCGGCGAGCAGCTTCTATATCCCCGTGGAGGGTGGTAACCTGTCTTGATGACATATACTATTTCATTTTTAGGTGCACTGTGGAGGGTACGATAATGAGCTCGGCTAGAGTAGGTCGCCCCAATATGCATTGATACAGGGACGGGTAGTCGATCACGAGGAACTGAACCTTAATAGATCTGGCGGTTTCCCCTGCTCCGAAAGTTACAATCAGATCGATGTAACCCCAAGGCTTGGATACCGTCCCGTTAAATACTTGGAGATATGACCCCATGTATGGTGTCAAATGCGTCTCGTTTAGTTGGAGGGTCGCAAACAATTGAGAGTACATGATGTCGACGGAACTTCCTTGGTCGGCTAGGATCCTCTGGACGTCAAAATTGGCTATCTATGTGTGGACGAGATGGGGAATGCTGACGTTCTATGCTCCTTCGAGGAGGTATTCTTTATAGAAAGAGATGGTAGCAGATCCTCCACGGGGAGGGTCGGGGGTTGAGATCTGGTTAGAACTAGGGTTGATCAGTTGATCAAAGCGTCGCTTCACTGATCCCACCATAACTTTGTTGGGTCCCCCTTTTAAGATGACAATAACAGATGGAAAAGACTCCCATGGGTTATAAGCAGCGAAGTACGCATGATCGTTGTATAGCTCGGGAATGTAGAAATATTCTGGTCATGTAATACTAAGAGCAAACTGAAGGTTCGCTTCCACGGTCGGTGGAGTGGTTTCCCCGGCCTTTCGGGCTTCTTGTACCTCTTGTCAAGGAGCCTCCTTATTCTTAGTGAACTGCTTTAGGTGGCCATCCCGAATGAGGATTTCAATGGCGTCTTTAAAGTGGATGCAATCCTTGGCGTTATGCCCGTGGGACTTGTGGAACCGACAATATTTTGTCTTTTCTGTGTTGGGCTTGTTCGACAGTTGTTTAGGGAATCTAACACCAGCTTGTCGAAACTCAGGGTTAGCTCACTCGGAGAGGATCTTCTCTCTGGATGTTGTGAGGGGCGTGTAGTCGTGAAACCTCCTGATTGGGCCTTTGTGCTCCCGCGGTTCACGGGAGCTATCTTCCTTTTGTTTTTCTCCTCCCCGACGGGTTTTCGAGGAGTCGTCATGCTTAGAAGGTTTGGCATCTTCATTATGCCTGGTGTCACGGGCAGTGTTAGCTGCCTCTTTTTCCTCGTATTGAATGTACCCTTGTGCCTTGAGGAGAAAGGCATCAAGCATGGCCAATACCTACGACTCTTCTGAAGTTGCACTAGGGACGGAGTCCTCGCTACAGAAGATATTTCTTTATATCGTCTGTGGTCAAAACCTAGATGGTCTCTTTGTTGAACCTTTCGATATAGGCCCACAGAGGTTCGTCTTTGCCTTGGATAATTGTTTCCAGAGAAGCCTCTGTCTTCGGATGTCGTCGTGAAGTGGTGAAGTGTCGGGAGAATGTTCTCCCGAGCTACCTCCAAGATGTGATGGGTTTATGGGGGAGGCTCTTGTATCAAGTCATAGCTCTTTTCCTCAATGTTGTGGGGAAGAGGCGACACTTAATTTCTCCTCGAACACCTCTGTAATCCAGGAGAGCATCGATGTTCTCGATGTGCTCGTCTGGGTCCGTCGTTCCATCATAGGTGTTCTGGGGTGGGGGCTTCTCGAGCCCTTTCGGAAGCATGGTAGACATAATTTCTTCTGAGAGGGGGCCACGAGGCTCATCTTCGTCACTATAGAATGGGGAGACGGAGCGAGAGCGGTCGTCCTTATGCCTAAGAGGAGGAGAAGATCTTGAGCGGTTTCTTGCGCCTTCTGGAGACGGTCGCACCCCTGGTTGGAGAGTCCTTCGAGTTTTCTTTATTTGCGGAGACTTGTTTCGTCGAGGAGACGAACGAGTCCTATTCTTGATAGACACAACCGCCTCTGGGTGGTTGTGGTCCTCCTTTTGCTTGGGCGAACTGTTGTGGGATCTACGAGGATTCCTCGTAAGAGATGGGGGCCTGATGCATATTGATCCTTCTAGAACGTCTATTCTTTCTCCTTGGCGCAAAAGGGTGAGGTTAATTTTGTTGGTCATTTTGACCAAAGCTGCTAGCATCAGATTCGTCCCCTCAAGGATGGGAATCAGAGGGAGATCAGCGGGCGTGATCTCAGGCTGCATGAACGGTTCAAGCTCCCCGATGGGAGGGTTGGTTCCATCATTTTCTCATTACTTAATGGGGATGTTTGTGAGGACTCGAGCACTGATGGGGTCGCCTTGATGAGCCATTGAGAAAGATTGAACGGTGATGTTTTTGTTTTCACAATCTGGAGATGAGAAAATGGGGCAACACTAGTTCCCACAAACGGTTCCATCGTAAAAATGATCATAATCTTCAATGGTTGATGATGCTGACGTGGGTCCTGAAGTCCATGCTCGGTTGTTGAGGAGAACGGTGGTGGGTACCTGCAAGGTACTCCGATGCCAAAGTCAGAAATGGGCAAGAGAGTAAGCAAGTACGAGTAAAGAGTTCATGGAATGGATATTTGATACTTAACCCTCTCAAGTGAGAGGGTTTATATAGAGAGTCATCAGCGCGTGGCTAACAGTTCCTAATTTGGGCCTGGATCGCGAATCCCCCGCAAATAGTTAACTGCTAGAAGCTGACCTTTAGACGAGCAACCTTGGTCGTCATAAGGGTACGTCGAGCACATGAATATTTGAGCAGGAGACGCCTTGGTTGAATCTGGGTGACCTCCGTCGATGTCGAGCAGAGGTGGAGAACGAGTAGAGAGAACCGACCACAGTCAGATGTGGTCAGCGAGTTCTGGCCGGTCAAGGGGCATGAGTCTGGTGGATCCCTTTGACGTTGGGCTAATGAGTCGTTTCATGAGCATGAAGGGATTGGGCCATGCCTAGTCATTGGGTCAGTCAAGAACCATATATATATATATATATATATATATATATATATATATATATATATATATATATATATATATATATATATATATATATATATATATATATATATATATATATAAAATAAAATAAAATAAAATTTCTTTTAAAAATTTAAAATATTATTTATATTACAATTATTTGATTTTTATGATAACATAAATAAATTTTAGTGTTTTCTAGAGATGTGTTTCAAAAAAATTAAAATAAATAAATGAAAAAATTCATTGAATATTTAAAATATATTGGATAGATCGGATTTATCCATCTATTTAATTGAGAAGTTTGCCTTCAATCCATTAATCAACTTTTCATATAATGGATGGATTTTATGGTTTTTTTAGTGTATGGATTGAATGGATAATTGCTTAATGGATTTAATTGTCACCTCTATAAATAACATTAATAAAAATAATTTTTTTAAAAAATAAAATTTAAAATTTTAAAAAAAAAGTTTAGATAAATGTAAATTAAAAACAATAAAAATAAGCTCAGTCAGCTAGATTCGTAGTACACAGTCAGTCAACTAGATTCAGAATACACAGTCAGTCAAATATAGGATATGGTGTGATCAAAATGGGATCTTGATTCTAAAAAGGGAAATCACAAAAATAATTTTAGAGGAAAATCAAAATTCGCCTTAATGACAGATATCTACTTGATACATGAGTTGAATTGAGTAAATGAGTAAATGTAAATTGTTTATTTATAACTGACATAATATTCTTTAAATGTAAGTTACTAATTCAATATTTAAATTATTATAGTGATATTTATTTCTAACTTTTCATAACATACTGATATATACAATCTACGATTTTTTTTAAATAACATAGTTTATTAAAAATAATTCTGAAATAACATATTTTTTGGATTAATTACGAAACAGGCGTACTTTGAACTGCATTCGCCAATTGGAATGGCGAATGGGTGAAAAATTTCTTTTAAAAAAAACACATTCGCCAATTGGTATGGCTAATGTGTGTAATCCATTTTTTTTTGTTTATGAAATACAAGGAATCGCCAATTCATTTGGCGAAAGTGCATAATTTTTTTAAAAATATTTGTATACATTCGCTAATTCAATTGGCTACCAAGTTTTTTTTTTGCACCAAATATATATTTATAGTTGTTAATTTTTTTTACTTAATATTGATAATTAAATAAATGAAATTAAAAAATTCTAAAAAGAAAAATATAATAGAAAATTATTATTGATAATTCAAAAGTGGGTATTACAAATGATTAATTTCTTGTCCGATCTAGTTGTCCCCCAATTCCACATCCACGGGGATGACCCCGCCTTCGAACTCTACCACGAGGTAGTTGAGGTACCTCTTGTCTTTGCGTGTTTGGTGGAGGAGGTTGTTTGTTGAGCCGATGATTCCTGGGTATTTTTTATATTTGCAACCGTTGTCCCTAATAACCCGGAAGGTTGCTGCCAAAGGCGCTGTCATAACTTAGTTGAGTGCCCATGTTTTCAAAGTTGGGTCGTAGTGGTTGGGTTGTGTTGGATTGAGTTGGGTGAGGACGGTACAATTCTCTGAATGAGGATATTTCCTCGTTTTGTGAACGATACAAGGGTGGGGGCTATGGTAGGCTGGGCGGAGTTGAAGGAGTTATCGGGTGTATATTGGTGTGGGTTAGGCTTTTGTTGTTGTGATTGGGTGTGTGGCAAGAATGGGTTACTAGTTTGGAAGAATGGTCGATGGGTATTTGAAGTTGATGGATGGAATTGGGTGGGTAGGTCATGGTGTGTGGTTGGTGGTTGGGCGTAAGCTACTGTCTGCGAGCGTGGGTCAAGCAAATATTGGTTATCAGACACCCACTGTTGCGTTGAAAATGACCTAAACCAAACCAAATATTCTCTAATTGGTCTAACATTTTGCAAGACTGGGTCGTTTATGACGTGTTGGCGGCGATCTCTCCATTGTTGACGCAACTCCCTAGCAAAGTCTTTCCAATCATCCATATTCCACTGGGCATCTATTCTTTTTAAATTTCATTCTCCCAAACATATCGGAGGGTCCAAAATATCTTGTTGCATTCCGAACTTCATTTTCACCCGATCAGTCTGGTGCATTTCAATTTTAGTGAACCGAATGATTGGTGTTTTTGCTGTCCATATTTCAACATCTTCGGGGTTAGGTTCATGGTCCAGGCCTAGATATGGCCGCTAGATAAACTGCATTAAAAAGAAAAAAAAATTAGTAGAGGGGAAGGATGCTAGTTTATAAAGCAGAGTTATAGTAGTTTAGTTCACAATACTTGGTTGACACCTAAGTGGTCTAACAAATTGCAATAGACAACTATATAACTTCTTGGATTCCTGCTATAATTCATCCCAAGATCGGACCAGTTAAACAGAAAATATTTAAAAGCAATTAGTTACAATAATAATAAAATATTTAAAATTTAATATCGCCAACAGAATTATAATAGGACACTTACAGGTTGGCGTAGGGGAACGAGCTTGGATTCATGTTGCGTGGGGCGAGCATCGGCAGTCTTGACCACCCACATGCTTGTAACAAAAAAGCACAACCAACAAATATACAAGTATCCTTTGTTGCATTTTTACAAAGGCTACTATACAAATGGGCCAAAATAGCTGAACCCCAACTATATATGTTTACCTTGTTGATGTTTCGCAACAACGGTAAATACATTATATTAATTGTGTTACTGGTACCGTCAGAAAATAAAAAATTCCCAAATAAAATCATAATATAACACCTAGTCTTAATAATCTTTTCATACTCAGTTGATTCATAGTTTAGTGTTATACTAGCATAATGGGCTCTAAGGACTCCTAGATTAATCGTTTGATCACTGTTACGAGTATTTGATGGTTCCTCCTCGTCAATGAGAGGGGCACCCAACAATTCCTCTATTATTCTGACATCTTGGTTGACCTTACCGAAAACAGCTTTACCAGTTACACATAAACCCAACAGAATGTAAATATCTTCGAGTGTTATCGTGCATTCACCAAATGGCATGTGAAAAATGTGTGTCTCCGATCTCCATCTCTCTAGTAATGCCAAAATAAATTTAGTGTCTACCAAATTGTTGTTTACCTTTACTACATCACCAAATCCGCATGAACGTAAATACAGTTCTATGACTGAATCATATGGTATGTAGTCATGCACCCGACAACGAAATCTTTTTACATTCTGTAGACACAAATGATATAAATTAAAATGAGTAAAAGTATATATACTTATATATATATATATATATATATATATATATATATATATATATATATAAATTATATATATACTTTTATATATATATATATACTTATATATATATATATAAATTAAAAATAATTATAGCAAAAACATAAAACTTACAAATGTAGCAATATTTTCTATTGTTCCTCTATGTTGATCACCCATTGTTAATAGAGTCATTATTAATAGAGCCTAGAAATGATATCTTTGAGTGTTATTTTATGAAAGGATGAGTGTTATTTTATGAAGGATGATTAAGAAAAAGGACTGACGGATGTATTTATAGGGTGAAAAAAAAGAAAACTAATCAGCCATATGATATGGCGAATAAGTTATGTTGACCTAGGTGCATTCGCCAATCAATTTGGCGAATGGGAGTAATTGGGATGCCCTAAAACCTAATTGGCTCAAAGGATATGGCGAGGATTATGAAACTGCATTCTGATTGGCAAATGAGGTGAAACGAGGATCACAAGGATTCTGAAACTTGCATTCTTTCTCTTTCACATGTTCACATGCAGCAAAATTCAAATGGAATCTTGACCACATAGGAAACATATATGGCAGGTTATGTGCATGCAGGAATCTAAATCTTATAAGTAGAGGAAAGCATCACGCAATCAGGGAATCATGCAGATGGTGGAACAACTTTATAGGTTTGACTATATTCGCCATATTGATTGGCGAATGGGTGTAGGTCATGTGTACGAAATAAAACCCTAAGATCCAAATGTGTCTTATAGTTTCATATAGTTTATAGGTTACATGCATGTATATTCTAGGTTACGTGTAGTGTACATTATAATTTGTAGGTTACATTGCGTGATTCGCTGGAAAAAAATATTTGATATTGCGTGATTCCTTGAAAAATCTATTTGTAGGTTATATTATAATTTGTAAGAAAAATAATTGAATAGGGTGCATGTGAATTTCTATTTATAGGTTGCTAAATATTTCAATGCTACAAATATCACTTGTCAAACTTATCAAATATCACTTATCAAAATGTATTTGAGGTATGGCTCAATCACCGCAATATATGATCAATGCACATATAAATGGTGAAATATTCGATTGTAACATATCTGGGTTTAACTTTTGTAACACCGAGGTTACTCGGTTCTCAGTTACCCGACGGTCAAATTTTGCTCATCTGAAACAGAGGTTGGAAAAGAAAATACAGTGTGGTCCAGTAGACCGCGTCATTTACAAAAATTCAGTCTTTTATGAAGATAACCAGGTCATGTTTTTCCAATTAATTGTATGTGATGACGAAAGTGTCCATACTATGTTTTTCATCCATGAGTATTCTAGTTTCAATGATATTAAGCTTTATGTTACGCTACACCAACAACAGATGTCTCAAATCGTTGATCATTCACAAGTGTTTTGCGAATCTAACAAAAATTTAGCTGAAGTCGATGTTGTTGATGACGACGAGGAAGAAGAGAAGGCAATCATTGATGAAATGGTCAATGAAGATGAGGTCCTAGCCAGTCATGTATATTGTCCTCCTCAACACATGATAAGGCTGAACTTGGGAGGTGATGACCCATCTTCAGATATATTTTACGATCCGTATCCTAAAAAAATGTGCATTAAATGAGGGCGACCATTTTTGAACAAAAGAAGAATGCGTTCGAGCGATAAAGCATTACCACATGGATTTATCAGCTGATTATAAGGTCGACAGAACGAACCTTACTCTGTATAGGATATGTTGTCGTAATGTGGCGTGTCCGTTTCGATTGACAACATCTTATAGAAAGAGAAGTGAGGATTGGAAGGTTGCATCTATGGATCCAGACTATACTTGTATAATCACTAACGCAATGCAGGATCATCGACAACTGGGCTCTCAGCTAATATGCAATGATATCTTATCAATCATTGGCGATGACCCGTCGGTAATGGTCAACACGATAATTAAGCACATAGTTCATAAACACAAGTATACTCTGTCGTACAGGAAAACATGGATATCTAGAACAAAGGTTGTTGTCGTCGTATTTGGAAATTGGGAGGACTCGTACAAAGAACTCCCAAAGTTTTTGTTGGCACTTAAGCACTATGCTCTAGGGATTGTTGTCATTCTTGAGACCTTGTCAGTGTATACTCCAGAAAGTCATTGTGTTAGTGGAAATGACATATTCCACCGACTCTTTTGGGCGTTTGGCCCATGTATAAAAGGTTTTGCCTTCTGCAAGCCTATAATCTAAATTGATGGAACATGGCTCTACAATAAATACAAAGGAACTCTATTGATGGCAGTGGCCCAGGACGGAAATAACAACATCTTCCCAATTGCATTCGCTCTAGTCGAGGGAAAGACTGTTGAGGGATGAAATTTTTTTCTAAAAATTCTCCGACTTCACGTTGCTCCCCAGTCTAACTTATGTTTGATTTCGGACAGACATGCATTAATTAAGAGTGCATGGAAGAATGTTGAAAACGGCTGGCAGGATCCTCCTTTGACACATGTCTATTGCATTAGACACATCGCTCAAAATTTCATGAGAGAGATCAAAGACAAGGCATTACGGAAGAAGGTCGTGAATGCAGGGTATTCATTAACCGAACCGTCATTCAAACACTGTCGTGAAGAAATCAGACTGACAAATGAAGATGCATTCAGATGGATCAACTAAATTTCATTGGATAAGTGGACCAGGGCATACAACAAAGGATAACGATGGGGTCACATGACCACAAATCTCGTGGAATCAATGAACTCAGTTTTCAAAGGCATTCGTAACCTACCGATAACCTCTTTGGTGAGGTCAACCTACTTTAGGCTCGGGGAACTTTTTGACACCAGACGTTCAAAATGGAGTTCTTTCCTACAATCTGGTCAAGTGTTCAGCGATAGTTCAATGACATTCATTAAAGAGGAAGCTGCCAAATCTAACACACATGTGGTCACAATGCTTAACCGCAATAAAGGACATATCAATGTTGATGAGATAATGGATCACCACAAAGGGAGACCGAGGGGATCCTATCGGGTAGAACTTGATAACAATTGGTGCGACTGTGGAAAATTTCAAGCCTTTCGTATGCCTTGCTCTCATGTCATAGCGGCATGTTCAAAGGTTCGGCTGAACCCATCAAACTTACTGTCTGTTGATTACCAAATGAAAAATCTTTGTAATGTCTACAACAAAAGCTTTCTGGTTGTTGCAAATGAGGACTATTGGCCTACATACAACGAGGAAATAGTTTGGCACAATGAAAATATACGAAGAAACAAAAAGGGGCGTCCTAACAGCACGCGTATTCGAACAGAAATTGATACGGCGAACAAAATGGTAAGACTATGTAGTTCATGTCGTCAACACGGGCACAATCGTAAGAAATGTCCCAATATTGAACCAAGCACAACGACATAATTTAAATCAATGTAAATGTATCTCTTTATAACATAAGCATCATTCATTTCATTCATATCATTAAATTCTTACAACTTCGTTAAACTTAAACAACCCAACAACAAGACAATATCATCCGGGCTATTACAAGAACAAACATAAATAAAACAAGAACATACATAACACACAGAAAATAACAGGAACATACATAAATAAAACAACTAAAACCTTCAACATATCTAGGCTATTACAACCATCAAGACAACTTCATTTGGGCCTAACATCATCATAAAGACACCCGCATCATTGACCACATTTCTCCACTTCATCACGCCTGATTTCTCCTTCTAACCAGCGGTTTCAATTCCCTGTGCAAATGTTTCAAAGTCTGCGTGTTCCAGAGCAACATCTTCAAAGGAGGCTTTATTGGTGAGAAAAATACCAGAGCATTTTTCTTCAAAATATCAAATTTTGGAAGCGGTTCTTCTAATGTTGATGTTGATGATGATGATGATGATGATGATGGACGAGGCGCATACATGTTGTCACGAGAAAAAGAAAGAAATAACAAATTAGAATGAGAGGGAGGGATTGAAAGGAATGAATGAGAGGAAGGAATTGTAAGGAATGAATGAGATATTGGTTTAGACGAGCACTTATGTATTTATAGAGAAATAAAAAAAAATAAACCTAGTAGCCAATTCATATGGCGACATCATGATATCAATTTCAACTTATTCGTCATCTCAATTGGCAAATGAATGTAACATAAATTTTAAAAAAAATTCTCAGCACCCATTCGCCATCTCATATGGCAAAACTATGGAAAACAAAAAATACTTTTGTTACTATTCGCCAATTCATTTGACGAACATGTGCATAAACTACGTCAAATTGATAATTTGTCTGAATACTATATTATTATGAAAATTAATTTATCAAACTATATTATTTATAAAAAAAAATCTACAATGGACAACTTAAAAAAAAAAAAACCATCTTTTTATTTGACCTATAAACTCTTATAGTCTTAGTATTATGTTTTCTCAAACACAAGCTAGAACAAGTCATTCAAGAATGAATATTTAATATGAACAAGTTGCTGTTTGTGGCTGTGGGCTGTGGCATTGAGGAAGTGCGAGCTACTCGAACTCAGTGCAGTCAGTCACATGCAAACAGTCTTGAAACATACGACAGATTTCTCTATATGCTTTTTGCCTGTAATTATAGAGATATAATGTTGGTAACACATGTTTATCATGGAGTATATATACTTAAATATTTTTAACCCAACGGTGTGTGTCCCATTCCCAATTCAAAGTCTTGTTTGGAATCTTAGTTTATAAATTGGGTTAACCATGTTTAATTGGATTTTACTCAAATCTTAAGATCATTTTGTAAAAGAGTTTGTCACTTCACTGTCTAAAATGCAAAAAGTTAAGCAAAATAATTTTTTGACACTCTTTATTATAGTTTATCAAACTTTCGATAGGGATTGTTATTATCAGCTTTAGTGATTTTTCTTTTCATGGGATTATCAGCTTTAGTGATGAAAAACCGTTTTTAAGAAATTTGAAAATGCATTTTTAAAATTTAAAAATATATTTTTTTAGGTAGCTAAAAATGTATCATAGTATTTCGAAAGTGAACCATCCATTCTATTTTGTCAAAAGTATATTTGAGGCCAAGAGCGTGTTTATTTTAGTTTAAAAAATACTTTTTTTTTTGTATTTTTGAAATAATTTTTATAAAAATGTTTTTTTAATATTACAGATTTGTTTAATTTCATTTTCTTTTAAATTGAAACAATAACTTTGACATTTTAAACATAAATATATGTATGTTATTAAATCGAAATCACAATTTTTTTCAAATATAATATTTAATAAATGATTTTTATGAAAAGTAATTTGAAATTGTTACAAAATTAAATAATTTTTAAAATTTTATATTCAATTTATTTTAATGAAATGATATAATATCTAAAATAACAATTCAAACTGAATTTTTATAAATAGAAATTCTTGACATAATTTTCCATAAATAATTAGAATATAATACTATAAATTTATAATAAAAAAAACTAAATCAAACAAGTTCTAAATTAGAAAAAGGGGAAATAATTTTCCTTAACTATATACTCTTGAGTCCAGTTTGCTCCCATATATTTTTTTCGTGTCAGTTTAGTCTTTAACTCTTAAAATATATCATGATAGTCATTTATGTCTAATTAACGATAAATTTAATAATCGATTTTTGAATTTTTCCGTCGCTAACACGAAAAAAAAGTTTAAAGCTCAAACTGAATCAAAAAATAGTTAAGAACCAAAAAGATATTTTATTGTTAAAAAATATACTTTCAATGTAGAGGATATTTTATTATTGGATATATTTCAATATTGTTGTGAATAGATTTAAATTTAAGTAATTTTTTTAAATTTTAATACGCAAATAATTGTTATATTAAAACGATAAAATATCTAAAAATAAATTTATTTTCTAAAAATTAAATGAAAGCTAAAAAGAAAATTTAAAAAGTTCGTTTTAAGTTTTAAACAAAAAGATTTACATTGTGTAGAAAAATCATTTTTAAAAAAAAAGGGACTCGTACAATTTAAAACTTTTGCTTTTTAAAAAAATCTTACATTTCAAAATTTCATTGTTGGATATGTTTTATTTAATTCAATGATATTTCATAATATTTGTATTTGTTTTATGGTTTATTTAATTCAATGATATTTCAAAATTTAATTCAATTATATATTTTTATATTTGTTTTATGGTTTATTTGAATATGCATCGCCGAAATAGATTAGAATTAGATACTGATTCAAAACATATAAATAAGTAAGAAGATTCTCCAAAGAGCCCGAGAACATTAATTTTTCTGCAAAGATATAAGAATCATCATTTCAAGTGCAATATTTAACTCAACCTATAAATAACTAAGAAGATCAGTTCAAATTTCAAAATATTTAATTTAGCCATTTTTTTATGAGTATAATATTCAATTAAAACAAGATATAAGAATCATCATTTTTTTTTCTTTTCAAATTCTTATTTGAAATAATTGACATTCAAATATTTATTAATTTGGAAAAACTTTTAATCAAGATAATTATTTTCTTTTTGTGCAAATATTCAACTTATCAAACTATCTTCAAGATTTTACACACTCTATTTATAGACAAACCTTCTTAAGGATTCTAAGGACTCCATGTTGATAAATCATAATCAAAATCAAAATTAAAAATAAAATATTGTTTGATTTTCATACTTCTGCGTATTAAAAAAAACGGACAAATGGACACAGATCCTCGTAGACGCTTTTAAGTGTAAAATATAAAAACCAAACTTTCATAAACATGTGATGAATAATTTATAATAACACCACTCACCCCTTATAGTGTGCATTTTAAAACTATATGAACATACTCACAAATCACTCTTTACAAGGATATATAATGTAAAGAGATGAATTTATCAGCTTCAAGAATCAAAGAGAAAAAAAAAGTTGCTTTTTTACAATGGAGGCATCTAACATCACTTGTCTGCTTCTACTTCACTTCAACAGGATAAGTATTCCTATCAAAAGAGCATCAATACAGTCATAAAGAGTCTAACAATGTTTCACAGTAAAACATAATGGATCGTGTTCATGCGCGCATGCATAATAACAGAGATTAAACAAAAATAACCTTGAAATTGAGAATGCACAAGGTCACTCACAGATAAGAACAGAATCAATGACAGAGTTGGCATGTATTAGAGATAGAAAGAGTATTTCCACACTAATGACTCACTCAAGCATCACAATTCTATATGATTTTTACAGACTGTGTTCAGGGTTGTGATCAAAACCGCTGTACATTAAGCCTTCGTTTGTTTCCGTGTCAAGAGGCTAAAAGGCGTGCGTCTGGCCAATGCTCCAAAACGGAGCTTCGTACTTTTCCATGTTTTCTTTGCATATGGATGTGAGAAATGCCCTCCAAACGGGTTACCAAACACACGCGAAAACTCACAAAATTGCTCCTTCAAAAACTAGAAATTCAAATCTTTTATAGGCATAGGTCACATCTGACGAAGATATGGCATATCTAAGATATAATATAAGACAGTGCTAAATATATCAAATCAGATTTATCAGGCTCCATAAGCACTACTTAGGTCATATCTATAGGTAATGTGAAACTAAACCCACCCCTACAAACAAAACCTTTTCCCACTTGCTAGGTTAAAATTGTAGTGAAACGTTTTACAGAAGGACGAATCATGCGAGAGAACCCACATTTGATAGTGTTGGGGAGTTTCCGCAGCTCAACCGGGAGTGTCAATAGACTAAACTAAACGTTTAGGATCCAAGAAGAATCCTTTACGACACATAACTATCCAAAACTTTAAGTATGTATCACCTCTCTCATTTACCTAATATTTCCTCCATTTCTAGTTTGATGTGCGACTTAACCACTCACACTTGAATTCCAACAAGTCTGAGCCACCCACATGATTAGCCTTGATCCAAACTAGGATCTCACTTCCGCTTCTCCCATTGAACCTAACCATAACTCTGATTCGAACAACAACCGATATAGAATATTAAAGAGAAACAAAAGTAAAAGCAATTTACACGATCAATCAATCTTTGTTAACCCGGTTCGGACAATGCCGTCTACCTCTGCGAGTATAGAACAACTATAATTCCCTTGATTTTTGTCTAATAATTAGGGTTACAGTTACAGTCTTACAAACAACTATAATACTCCTGAATTGTACCGCAGGACCTATTGCCCCGCAACCCAGTTACCAACCCCCAACAAATTCACTCATGGAAGTAAAGAAACAAATCACAAACAGCTCCTAACCAATAAAACATCAAGCAACAATCCAATTCATATAAAGAATAAAACTTTAAATCAAACATAAAAACCCCATTAAAAAAAGAGATAGAAAAACTTACAATCAGAATGAGAGTGGTAATAGTAATCATGTTCAAGATGGAGGGTAGAAGACGAAGAGCCAGCAGAAGCAGAATCATCAGAATCATCAGAATCAGATATGAGATAAGAAGAGTAAAAAGAATGGGGTTGAGGGATACAGAAGAAGGAACATAAACAAAGAGCAAAACGACCAAATTGATGAAGAGGAAAACAACATAGAAGATCCAAAAGCTGATCACTGTTTATAGGTTCATCAATGCACGACAAACGTTGCCATGCGTGAGCAGAAAAACGTGCGACTCGAACAACAACAAGAGTGTTGAATACCATGTCTGTCGGGTGATTTTGATTTCCTCACACAGATTTTATTTATGGATTCATCATCATAATCATTATTGACTGAATTATCGTCTCATTCTCAAAGAGGAGTCAAGGTTTACACTTTTGTTTGATGAATCTCAACTTTTTTTTTCAACGGTCAAAGCTACCATACCTAACTACATTCAAGGATTTCACCTTTTTATATAATTAATTGAGTTACTTCTAATGTAAATATAATAAAATAATATAGAATTAAATCATAATTTTTTATTGGTTAAAATAACGGATATCCAAATAAATTTAAGGGTTTTTGAGTATCTACATTGTGTTTGTTGTTAACCAATGTTGAACTTGAATCTTTGAATTTATTTAGATAGTGATATCCTCAGTTAATTAAATAGAATGAAATATCACTTTTTATTTTATTTTATATTATCTTCAAATAAATTAAATTTTTAAAATAATTTACAATTTATGGATTCCAAAAAAAAATTATCGTATTTTTAATTTTCTTGATAAAAAGTTTTTTTTTTTAAATTTGGTCTATATTAAAAATATTTTTTTTGCTTAAATGATTTTTTTGTTTGTTTATGTAGGACATAAGATTTATTTTGATTTGGTTAATACTATCTTTAAATATAAAGATATATGATTTTTTATGGTTTCTAAAACTCTATTTATATTCTTTAGTGTGCTAATTATTTATTTATCAACACATCTATATTTATTTTACATAATTTTTTATAAACAATAATAAATTTTATCGTGCAATTTAAAATATATATATATATATATATATATATATATATATATATATATATATATCTCAAATGTAAAAAAAAATAGAATAAAATAAAAATAAATTAAAAACGCATGGATACTTTCATTATTAATCCAACTTCATTCTCAACTATGAGGTCGGGACACTCTTTCTTCTATTTGACAATTTGTTGGTAAATACGACTCGGGTATAACCTGATTCAAGGACACTTGGATTCATTTATAATATGAAGTTTACTAATAATTAGGCTTATAACATTTTCGTGAACTTGAAAAAGACGTTGAAATTAAATCTTTCAATAGACCATTTTGTCAACCACTCAATTAGATTTGGTATGTAGAGAAGTTGCTTCAAAGGCATATCGATGCAGAAGACCGTGACATGTGCCAAGAAGTAATGTCACATTTTTCGGGATGTGAATCACCAATGCCAACGTTGCATTCTCTATCTTCTAGTGGCGTATTTTTGGCTCGACTAATATTTAGGATATAAAATACACCAGACTCTAAGTAGAATCTCATATGAGGGCGACATTAACTGCTTTGAAAGAGATGGCCAAGCAAAGGGAACAACGACAACATTATCAACAATACAATAACAATCTCAATGCAACAACACAATAACAAGGAAACAACTACAAATATATAATGTTCTCAATGTTACTCGATCACAAAAATATATAACATTAAATAACAACAAAAACTTATTATCTCACCAAAATATAGTAATGATTTTCATGTGCAGAAGAAGAAGAATGGTGACACATTAAACAACAATTGCAATCAAAATGACAAATAACAACACTAAAACTCATTGTATCGTAATTGTGAAGAATAATAGGCCAATAAATGATTTTCGTGTACCCTTCTTACAAGTTTCATCATCTCCTCCTTGATTCGAACCTGAAATGATGGAGTTTGCTTCGTGTATTTATGGAGATTGGTCTCTAATATCGCCTTCTTATGTTCTAAAGGGAATTCGCTAGGGCACTGTTGAGTTATGAAGAAACAATTTTCACCCCAGTTGAAAAAAAAACGTAGTAATATCTTATACATGTTATCACGATTTCACAGCCTAACCGTGGTGAAATGATATAGGGATTTGTCTATAAAATCTCAACAAACGCGACATTCATCTTTTTACTAAACCTAACTTATATTTTCTTCAAACTTCATATTACATTCTTCAAAAGTTAACACAATATATTAAAACTTGTTTTAAAGATCAATGTTAATTTTTAATTTATCATGTAAATGATATACTTGAACCTTGACATTGATCTTTAATGTCAAACTTTTCAAGATAGTAAAATGTGACTATTTGTGAAAACTAAACTGTTTGTCCCTAAGAAATTGCACACAAAAACAGTCATGACATATCAAAAATTGAACGCCATATTTCACCACGGTTGGTAAACATGATTTTAGTGAAAAGTATATTAATTTTAATATAAACATAAAAATTAAAGGGATGTATCCTTTTTGTAACGAAAAAATAGAAAAATGATGGTGCTAGAATTCGAAGCTTGTCACTTCTAACCTATCACCATGGTTGTTAGGTTGGATCGTGGTAAAATGTGTTTAATGGCCAAAATAAGAAGATGTTATTACTTATGTTGATTAAATGGCCAAAATAAGAAGATGTTACAAAATGTATATTTTGTAGTAGTGCATCTTGGTTCGAGATAAGTCCGTAGAGACTTTTGATTTAGCTTAGGGGATAACCATTTCAAGTTGTTGTTCGGAAAGAAAACTAACTACTTCAATATGTTGTCTGGAAGGAAGACTAACCATTTCAATTTTTTATTTGGAAGGAATACTAGTTGCTTCAATTCATTGTTTGATAGGATGACTAACCACTTTTCTCCGCAAATTTGTGTTTGGAAATAAGCCTAGTTGTTTCTCTCCGTTGTTCGTTGTTTGGTTGAAAGTTAGCCTGGAACTTTGTTTTTTCTTGTATAAGAGGGTTAGAGAGTTTCACCTACCAAAAGATCTCAAGCATTGTTGGATACTCTTAAGATCAAATCTTGGGAAGATGATTAGGTCATTTCATTTCGACCGAACCTCTATGATTTCTTGTGTCATTTCTCTTACCTTTAACTTTTTACTTTCCACATATTTACTTTTTGTTGCGATCTTGTCAGTGTTTTTATCAAAAATGTTTTCAAACTCTGATAATGATAAAAAAAAGTGTTTTCAAACTATCATTTTTCTAAAAACCCACAATTCACCCTCCCTCTTGTATGTGTAGTCACGTGTCCAAAAAGTTTTTCATTTTTGGAATTAATTATCATATCATCCATGTAGACTTCCAACCTTTTGCCTATCTCTTCAATGAAGATTCTATTCATCATTCTCTAGTACATCGTCCCTGCATTTTTCAAGCCAAAGGGAATAACATTTTATCGATAATTGATCATATCATTCATGAAGGTTATCTTGCCTATGTCTTCCTTGTACATAGGTATTTAATCATTGCAATAGTACATATATATTAACAACAATAACTTGTAGCCGACTGAAATGTTTACTAGCTTGTCTATTTTCGGGAGTGGGTAGGAATAGACTCGATTGAGATCGGTGAAGTCGAAACACATTTTCCACTTCCCTAAAGTTTTCTTAACCATCACAACATTGGAAAAATATTTAGTCTATTTTACTTCGGAGATGAAGTTAGAATCCAGTAGGCTTTGGACTATCTTCTTGGTTGCTTCGACCTTCTCAAGATATTTTTGCCTCATTCATTAAGCCATACAGCGGATAGAGGGGTCAATGTACAATCGGTGGCAAGCCACACTAGGGTATATTTTGAGCATCTTGTCATGGAAACTACAAATAAGATGACATTAGATTGATTTGTTTCTTCACCATGAATGATAATGTAACCCATATACATATCAATCGTGCTAGATTATTGTCAAGTTGTGTGGTCTCAAAGTTGACATCCATAACTGACCTTAAGGTTATCATTTTTACTTTTGTTGGTGAGTCAAGTTTGGTGTTTAATAGTGTTTCATCTTCACGCATGTTGAGGTGTATCCTAACGACAACTTGACGAATCTAATTCCTTCCCCTCTCAGATGTAAAGGCACATACAAAGGGGATTCCTTACTATTGACTAGAGGGATCACTTTTTCTAATGTTGTGAGAAACGACCTCCAAAGAATATCATTGTAGACGCTTTCACAAGGGATCACGATGAAATGCATATTCACAGTTCTTTTGTCCTTCCCTTCCCTGAAAGAGACTAGCAGTTCGATAGTTCCACATGGGATAGTGGAGGAATCATTGAACGCTAACAGATTCCCGCCTTCATAAGACTATAAATCTCAATCGCATAACCTTAATCTTAAGAAGACTCCAATGTACATCATATTGCAGTATCTCCTGTCATCATATGGATTCTTGATACTGAATGGTTCACTATAGTGGCACTTACGACCAATGAAAGTGTCGCGGGTGCACTGTACATTCAATGCCTTATGACTTATGACTAATGATTAAGTCTTCTCATCATTAAACCTTTGGTCGAGCTGTAGCAATTTCCTATATTAAATCAACATATATATTTTTGAATGTTTTTTTTCAAAAAAACACATATTTTTAAATTTTTTTTATTTTTAAATTATAAAAACTATCCTTCCACTTTAAAATTTTATTTCCAAATCCAATGCTTCGTATTATCGCGAATTTCTTACATATTGTTATGTCAAAAAAAATAAATTTTTATGAAAGATTTTTTTATAATACTTTAAACATGTTAAATGTTTGGTAAAAGAAAATTTTTGTTTAAAATTGATTGCATCATAATTGTAGGGACTAAAATTTTGAAATTAATCTAAAGAGATAAAAAAAAATTATTTTAAAAAGACTAAATTCATAGCTATTAATCTATTTATTTTAATTTTGTTTTACATAAGCCTCCAATTTCACAATACATAGATAGACCTTTAGACCAAGTCAACATTGATTATCCACCAAGCACTAATTCTAGACAAATATCCATATAACATGCATTTCGAAACCTTTCACATTTACTCCCATTAAGACACTAATTAACAATACAATGGTTAACAAATCCTTAGGCGCAGCAGTGATATTGGTTCTTCTTCTTCTTTTACACAAGTCGTTAATGGTGGTAGCAACAGTTGAAGAAAAGAAAGTTATAGACGAAAATGGCAACGACAAAGACGCTAAAAATGGCGCCGCGCCGTCCCCATCTGACTGTATTCAACAATGCCTTTTAATTTGCATGAAGATAAAATATGCAGAAGATTCACTTTGTCAAAATGCATGTGATCCAGCATGTAAACAATTGCAAGGCAAAGGCTCTGTAATATATTAGAAATGAAAAATATGTTACTTTAAATTACATGTATATATTAGTATTACTTATATGGAGATCGTGTTTCTAAGAGTTGTTTTCGTTTGTTATAGTTTATCTAATTTAATATACATACATGTAGAGGTAGAAACATGTACGAAAATAATGATTTCATACATTAAAATTCTATTTATTTTTTTTTATATTTTCTCTAATGTATGAAAGTAGTTAAAAAAATATATTATATAAGAAATATTGATAGATAGGTTTAATATGAATATTAAATCATGTTAAGATTTTCAACACATCTGATATAGCCAAAATATGAGCTTTCATCTCTTCTTTGTTTTTCCTTTCATCTCTTCTTATGTATCTATAAGAGAATTTGCATCTTCTACTTTAAGTCTAGCATCCTATGAAAACTCAAACAAAGATGGAAATGGAAGATTAAGTGGCACTACTCCCAACCATCTGCACCTAAAAATCAATGACTGAGCCATTTCCCAAATTGCAGGAAACACTACTACCAGACTAGTTTTATTCTCCCCCCTATACACCAATGGAGAATCTAAGATCTCTCTACCAAATGGAGAACTTCTTGCTATTTACATTCTATGAAGGATCAAGAATTAACCCTTTGATATCGCCATATTTGAATTCTAACAAGGAGTACCATAACAAAGCAGTGCCAACAAGGATTATCCATGCCCATTTTGCCAATAATTCCATGTTGAACATCTCACAATGCTTCACCCTAAGGCCCTGTTCAAGCTTTGGTTTGCAAATTGATGACCAAGAGACTTAGTTTATTCTTTTCTTGTTCTCTTCCTTGTTCCACACAAATGCACACTGAATCCTAATTATGTCTTGGGCCACACCTTCCTGAACCTTATAGAAGGAGAATTAGAAGATAGGGATCAAGTTCAAGAAAACATTTATCAGAGTTACATGACCACCAATTTATGAGTGCAACTTTCCTTTAGATGCATTTTGTATGATGTAAAAATTAGGATACTTTAGCGTTTATGTACATTAGATGATATCTTTTGAGTCTAGTTGTACATTTTAGCATTATGGAGCATGACAACATGTTGGAAAGGATTAGAAAAGATTCATGCATCAAAAACTCATCTTTATATGTAAAATTGTCTACAGGTTGACACATATAAGTAAAACTCTTCTACAGGTCGACACATACACATTATAGTTCGATACATACGCATTATAGGTGGACACATAAAATAAAATTTCTTCTACAGGTCGACACATATGTTCTATAGGTCGGCTCATGTGTTGCATTTTTAAAGTCTGTAGGCTCTATTAGATGTGTCGCCTTACAGGTCGACACATGACCTATATAGGTCGGCACATGACTTACATAGGTCGACCTATACATCAAAAACCTTGAAAACTTGCATTTTTTTCCATTCTTTTTGCTTCTTACTTGCTCACATATATATATACCTATTACATGCATCATTTCTTTTCAATAGTTTTGGTAAAATCATAAATGAAACTTGAAACATACAAAGAGTTTTCTGCATCTTCTACCTTGATTTTATGCATACACACAAACAAAGTACACATTATCATTCATTGTTTGGGTGCCATCTAGAATCAAGTTGATAACGTTCAATTTAGCTTACGGTGTTTCAAACAATAAAACCAAGGTAGGGTTTTCCTTCAAGATCAAATTGAGGATTTAAAGGTTTTGGACAAGAATACACATATTTGGATTAAATCGAGTGAAGTCTTTGAAGAGTTACGGTTCTTGCAAAGGAGTAGCGTGAGATAATGAATCAAATCAATAAATCTTGGGTTACAATAATTTTAAATTTGGATTTGATTGAGTGAATTCTTTGAAGAGTTGTCGTTCTTGCAAAGGAGTAGAGTGAGATGGTGAATCAAATTGGTATTGTTGGATAACTTGATCAAGCTAAGATAAAGGGAAGAGAAAGTGTTAGGATCAACATCTAATATATGGTTTATAGGGTTGGATTTTTACATTTCTCTTGTAAACTACTTTTTCAAAGTAAGGTTAAATTTCATATCTCAATTTGAGTTTGAATTGAGGGCAGATGTACTCATAACGCGACCGATTGGGGAACTGCCTAAATAAATCCTTGTGTAGTCTCTCTCTCTCTCTCTCTCTCTCTCTCTCTCTCTATATATATATATATATATATATATATATATATATATTACATTTCATTTACAAGTTTGCCGAGTTCATCATTTGTGTGATTAATTCATTTGGTAAATACTTTTGAAAACCGTTTGAAAAGATTTTTGTTGAGTAGGTCACAATCGTTTAGATTGTGGTTAGATTTTAAGATCAACAAAATTATACAAATTTCCAAACAAAATAGATCGCACACGATTTGTTTGATAAGTTGGCTCAATAGTATTTTTATGTGATTTATCATTGGAAATAACATTACTTGTTGAATAGCTTTCTAGTGATTGTGATTAAAGCATATTGATTAAGTTTCTTATCATTATCTTCAATTGGTTTTTTTCATATACACATATTTGATCTTTTCTATATCGGTTCGTTTTAGAAGAATCGATCCAAGTCACTTCCGCTAGCCATTGTTTTTTAAAACAGTTTATAATGCAAATTTATTTGGGGATAAATTTACCCCTTCTAGATAAGTCGCATTTATCTAACAATTCATATCATGAGCTCTTGTTAATTATGTTCTTAAATATTCGCTAATTAGGAAATAACTACCGAATCTAAATGGACGTAAAATAGAGCGCCAATTTTTACATGTGAAAATTATGGCTATGGGAAAGCTTTTATACGTGTCCATATCAACTTCGTTGACAAGGGTGTCTGGGACTCCATCATCAATGGTCCTAATCAAATTATAGTGACCAATGTTAAAGGTGTCATCGTACCAAAACCGGACGCACAATGGAATGATAATGATAGGAAATTATGGTCACCTGATTGGAAGGCACAAAATAATCTCATTTCTGCACTGGGTGTTGATGAATATTATCGTGTCTCTCATTGTGAGACCGCCAAAGCTATGTAGGACACAATAAAAGTTTCCCATGAGGGAACTAAAGAGGTCAAACAAGATAAAGTCAATATGTTCAATTAATAGTTTGAACTATTTCGCATGAAGCATGGTGAAACCATTGCCGACATGCAAAAGAGGTTCATATATCTTATAAATCGCTTGAATGCTCTAGGTAATCATATCTCCAATGATATATCTACTAATGATGTTTTGAGGTGTCTTAATATGGAACGAAAACCCAAGGTCTACACAATCAAAGAAGCGAATGATCTTAAAACACTTGATCTCACAACCTTATTTGGCAATCCAGAAGAACATGAGCAAGAACTCACTTGCTTGGAAAAACATGAGAAAAAGCATGAGAAGAAGAAGAAAGGTAAGGACAAAGAGGGGAAAAAGTCTATTGCTCTAAAGGCTTTAAGTTTAAAGTCCTCAATCAATGAAACAAGTGGTTGTGAAACAAAAGATGATGAGAATTCAGATGAAGAATATATGTGACTTTTTGTGAAAAGATTTAACAAGTACATAAAAAGAAATGGTGTAAAGTTATTCGACAAAAAACTCATCAAATTTAGAAGACAATCAAACTCATCAAAGGAAGATGCTGACAAGAGAGGAAGACCAGGAAGTTCATATTATAATTGTGGAAAAACTGGCCATTACAAGTTGGAGTGTCCATTGATAGAGAAAGATAAAGAGAAAGACCACCACAAGAAATCTAGCAAGTATAAAAGAGCTTATATTGTGTGGGAAAGCAATAGTTATTCCTTAAGTGATGAAAGCTCGGGTGATGAGGAAGAATCATAAATGTTTTGTCTCTCGACTTATTATAGTGAAAAGGAGAAAAGGAATGTAAGTCATTCTAAACATGAACATGTTGATAAATTGTCTTATTCGGAGTTGTAAAAAGCTTTTGAAAATCTACATAGAGAAGTCGTAGACACTTTCAAAAAGTTAGCTTCAAACAAATTATTTGTTGCATATTTAGAAGCTAAAGCTTTGGAAACCGAAAAGAATATGGAAGCTCTTCAGCAATTTATGGTAGATATTCTAAATTTTAAATACGAGGATGATGAATCGCCATGGCTTGGTTATGAAACTTGTCATATTTGGCAAAGAGAGAAAACCACTCTTAAAGCTAAATCGGACAAGGAATTACAACCAAATGTCATTTTTGCTATTGATACTACTAAATATTAAATGCCTTCTCATAAACCTTATAGAAGGTATAACTTTATTGAAAAGGATCAAAATAGAAAAGGTCACTCTTCTCGCCACTTAATTTGTAATTTTGTTGCAAAAAGGGTCATACCATTGCAAAATGCATGTTTAGGAAATTTCTTGTACCTAAGTATCACGCCGGTTTTTGTGGTTGCTAATCACTACCGTTTGTGGCTACACTTCGATTCATTTTTTATCCCATGAAGCTGATTAAGGAAGGTGATCGTACCCGGAGATCAGGATCCGATGTGGCTGGTCTCGAGAGCGGACGGATGTGGTCGTTTGAGGAGAAAGGGGGTGTACCTGCAAGGCACTCCGATGCTAAAGTAAGTATCCGAGCAAGAGTGAGCAAGTACTAGTATTAGGGTTGAGAATTGAATACCTGCCCCTCTCAAATGAGAGGGTTTTTATAAGGGACTGGCTAGAATACTATTGGTTTGTTAGGTGAAGAGCGGATCGAGGGGTCCGTGAAGATAGGAAACGGTCAATATTAGCCGTTAGAGGATCTCCTTAGGTCCGGATCGTTGGTGGTCGACTGAGGACCACTTTTCATGATTGTGCTCGACGTCGAGCGAGGTGAATGGATCAATCTTTCTGGCCCAATAAGAAGGATTGGGCCGGGCCGGAACAGGAGCCCCCCAAGTCATTGCTCGTGCTGTCGAGCAGTGACTTAAAAACGATATAGTGATCGACGGAGTGTGATGTCATGGTCGAGGATCTATGCTGTCGGTCTTCTGGGCAAACGATACGTTGCTCGGTAGAGGAATGTGAAACGAAAAGCTGGAATATCTGGATATTCGCGCCTATTAATGATTTGACGGCTAGTCTAGGGGCTAGCGTATAGGGGTCACGCATGCGCACACGTGTCTTCTTTCCTATAAATAGGATTCTCAGGGCCCATTTTGACCTTTTCGTTTCATCTTCTCTCTCAAGATTATGCCCGTTCAGCCGCCGTTGTCTCAGCCGTCGACCACCGTCATTTCTTGCCGACCACCCTTCGCAGAAGCTTACTCTCTTCCAAAATGTCTTCTCAAGCTCAAGGTACCGTTCTTTTCCTCTATCTTAAGTGTATATAACGTAGTTTTCGTAGAATGCATGCGGTTTAGGGTGATTCCACCGGTAGTTTTAGGATTTAGGATTAGTGAACCTTAAAGTTCTTGCCACCGTAGCTGGTCGGCTGTGAACCCTAACTTTAGGGTCGACGGAGATCTTGGTCGACTTAGACTTTAGATTTTTGGATAGATTTTTGTCATCTATACTGTTGGGCGTCAGCTGTTGCCTCGAGCAATGGTTAGCCAGGGCTACAGCTCGGAACACAGTTTCTGAGCTGAGGCGTGCCCTTTCACTTGTTGAGCGGTGGAAGGGTGGATTTGATATTCTTAATCGAATTCACTGATGCCTTTCCTCTGCTTTTCAGGTGACAACTCGCTCGGGAATCCGCTGGTTGTGCTTTCTGAGGATACGTCCTCGGGGAGTACGGAATCGTCTGCGTCCATACCTTCAGACTCAGGAAGCTCTTCGGATAGTTCAAATACAAGTACCACGGGGCAGTCGACAGAATCGCCTCAGTGTCCTGCCCAGTCGAGGGTCTCGCCCGAAGAGTGGGTGGTGGAAGACTTGCTGGACAAAGTGTCTTCCTTCTCGAGACCTTGGTCGGAGCCGCTGCCAGTTGTTGGGGATCCTGCTGACTGGGTCGTGACCTGCCCGGGAGATGACGACCGTATCTTCTCAGACTTTCGCGGTCGGGCATTTTCCATGTATGAATACGCTACTTCGGTTCTGGGGGTGACGTTGCCCTTCAGCGATTTTGTGAGCGCTGTGCTCGGACACCTCTGCATAGCTCCTTCTCAGCTGCATCCCAACTCATACGCCTTCCTGAGGGCGTTTGAGATGACGTGCGCTTTTCTGGGCGTCGGGGCCACGCTTCCTCTCTTCTTCCGCCTCTTCTCTTTACAGCGCCAAGTCGGGCGGGGAACCGACCGAAAGGGGTTCGTGTCTTTCAAGCAGCGGACCAAGATCTTCAAGGCCCACTCAGAATCCATCCGGGCTTTCAAAACCGACTACTTCTTGATAAAGCCTGCGAGTGATGCGGCCGTGAGAGCTATGAGTTTTCTCGGAATAGATACTGATGAGAACGACGAGCCCCGGCTTGACGACCAAGGTGAGGTGATTCCGAGGAGATTATGGATGTTTCCCTTCTCCTGGAGTCATGTGCATTATGAGCGACCAGTGGGGGAATTTGTTCAGGTGGGGGACACCTTGAATGACGATGATGCGGCCAGCTTCGAAGCCTTTAGAAAGTTAATAGCTTCTTTTACTCCGACCCCTCTATTGGACGGGGAAGGGAAGGTTATGGTCGATCAAGATGGGAGAGAAGCTTTGGAGCGTCCCCTGATCAGTGTTACTGAACTGCTGGCTTGTAGTAACGGGCAGGAGATATCTGACTTTTTTGGTATCCGTTCACTTACGCTCGTTAAAATTTTCGATTTAACTTTGTTGCTTGTAACTAATTTTCGATTTTATTCTTCTTTTCAGGTTCCTTGACAAATCCTCTGGACAAAATCCACGAGCGTTTGGTCCAGCAGCATCGGAAACGGTCGAGGGTCGTGCAGACCAGGCTGACTGAAGCAAGCGGTTCAGGCTCGGGTCCTTTGGTCCAGGGCTCTCCAGGGGCCTCTACTGGCTCTTTGATGAAGAAACATAAAGCGACGGCTACTGTGGACCTGACGGCCGGTGCTCCCCCAAAGCCAAAGCATGGGATACCCCCGTGTTTCGTTGTTCGGAACTTTTTCTAGGGGAATAGTATGGAGGTGGACCGGGCGGACTCTCTGTTCCTGGAGGGGATGGACCGTCCTGCTCGGCGGCTTTCTTTGGCCTAGGACGCGAGCGCGGTTATGCGGGTCCTGACCATGGCTTGGATGACGGCCGAGGGGTCCCCTATGCTGGAGCGGGAGAATAGCAAACTCAAGGAGCAGTTGGCTGCTTCCGAGGCCAAGCTGACGACGTCCACAGAGGAGGTAAAAAAGGTCACCACTGAGTCGGCTGAGCGAGCAACGATCATCGCCAAATTAGAGGTCGACAAGAAGAGGTTGCTCGAGCAGAATAAGAAGCTAAAGGACGCCTTTTGCCCCAAGGAGGACGAGGACGAGGACACCAAACATTTGGTGACGAGGGCTCAGCTTCTCGCTCGGATCGACCAAGATATGGAAGATCTGAACGCGTCTACTGAGTTCAGTTTCCAGAATGCGGTGGACCAAGTGAAAGCTCTCCACCCTGACCTAGCCTTGGATTGTGATCGCATGAATTATCTTTACAAGGTGGTGGATGGTCAGATTGTGGTTCCTGCGGACTTGGTGGTGGCCGACTCTCAGCCGGGGACGACTGCTCAGCCTGATCAACCAGAGGAGCAGCCGGACCAGGAGGAAGCTCGCGCAGAGGAAAGCCGCCCGGTGGGTGAAGATAATTAATTGGTGGCCTGCGTGCCTTGTAATTTATATTGTATTCTGTTTTTTTGGGGGGCGTGGCCCCCTTTATATGTAACTCCGAACAAGTCGGCCCTTTGGTGCCGCATTTTCTTTTAAATGTTAAGTGTTCGATCCTAGTGGTCAGTTATATATATTGTTTGCTCGTAATCATGCGTCCGTCGGAGGACATAGTTTTTTGTTATTTTTACTAAGTGTTTGACGCTCGTATTTGCATTAATTAGAAGCAATTGGATAGATACGGGGGGTATGGATGACCTGTTGGTTAGGGGAACCAATCAGTATTGGAGGGTTTTATCCTCGATCGGTGCTCGAGTCAAGATAATGGCCCGGGCTCCGTGGCGTGAAGGTCCCATCGCGAGCTGGGGTTCTACCTGGTCGTGGTACTTAGGCGACGTCGGACTCGTTTGAGTATCCGTCCGTGCAACAAGTTTCCCTTTTGCTCGAAAAGAGGTCTTGCTTGCTTTGTTATATTTAGGCTGACGTGCTCGTACCTAGGCACGCAGTTTTTCGTTAGTCTCTCTTTCTCTTCGCTTGGTAGTTGAGTAAGGTGACTGATTTAACTATAGTAGTTTTTGAATTTCTCGGCGTTCCAAGGCCGAGCGAGCTCTTCCCCGTGTAAATTTTCTAAGTAATAAGCGCCGTTCTCGGTTTTTGCCCGAATGCGATATGGGCCTTCCCAGTTGGGCGTTAGTTTTCCATCGCGGGGATCCATGTGGTTTCTTCTAAGGACAAGGCTGCCTACTTCGAACGTTCGCCTGATGACCTTGGAATCATATCGAGCGGCTATCTTTTGTTTGAGAATAGTTTCTCGAAGAGCGGCTTCCGACCGAATTTCTTTGACCATGTCGAGCTCGTCTCTCAAAGCTTCATCATTAGTATCTTGTTCCATGGGGAATTCCGTGCGTCTCGATCGGACGTGCATTTCTATTGGAATTACCGCTTCGGTCCCATATGCTAATTGTCGCTCCCGGGATTTTCATCCTAGTACAAACGCGAAAGTGGCGCGGAAAGGTTAGAGTCGCCAGCCAGACATTTTTGTCCCGAATGAATGGGAAAGGTAATGTTGCACAAACCTGAGGAAGAAAGAAAGGACAAGGTCCTGCGAACCAAAGAGCTGAGTTCGGGAGTCGGTTACGACCTGGGAAGGTATTAGCACCCCAAATCGTCCACCGTACCCGACGGGATCCACGCTTGCAAAAGAAACTATTTCAAAGGGTGAGGGTAGGGAAATTGCAGCAAAAGAAAAGAAATGGACTGGAAAATAAACTGAGAAAAGAAATGAAATAAGAAACAAAGGAAAAATGTAGGGAAAATAAAGATTGTGCTCGAACGGGCCCTACCCCGCTGCCTACGTACCTCATCGGGATAATGAGGATCAGAGACGCCGTAGTTCCCCTAACTAGGGGTAGAAAAGAAAATTGCTTGTGAATTAAAGGCTTGAACTGCCTATGCCATTGCTCAGGTGTTGCAGGCTCGGACGACGAGTGCGTAACCGTCTTGCAAAGTGACAAGTAGGAGCAAGTTCGCGGACGGAGCGAAGGAGATGAGAAAAGAATTCCCGAAGGAAAGACGCTTATTGTTTGTTTGTGTTTTTTAGAAGCTTTTATGAGTGTGTCACAAGGAAGTGAACTCAAGCTCTCACCAATGGAATGTGCACTTGTCACTACATTCCAAGATGGAATAATAGACAAGCATACTCAAGTAAGGAGAAGATCCCCAAAACTTGAACCCAAAGATTAGGGCTTAGGCTCACTAACTTGTTTACTTATTAGATGTTTTGATTATTTACATGAAGAAGTGTTTTTTATGCTTTTCTTTATGAATAAGATACCTTGATCAGACTTGTGCATCACAAGGTAAACTTGTACTATCCCAAGATGGGAAGACTACAAGCATACCTCATGGGATAAGGCTATGGATCAATGCATCACTTCACATTTATTAAAGTGTTTTTTAAGAGTTATGAGATGAGAAGAGAAGAAGAACCAAAAGGATCTCAAAGGAAAAATTCTAAAGGGGGACTAAAATAATCCTAAGTATTCACATGCATGGATGTCCTAAGGGTTAGTGAGGTTTCTATCCTAATGAAGAAGGAAAGAAGAAAAGAAGAGGATAGAAGAAGGGATGAGAAAGGCCTAGGCCCAACAAAAGAGGGTTAGTTCACATAAACATAAAAGGAAGAGATAAGAATTAGAGATGTGGAACTCAATTCCCACATCTCACACTTACCATAGCCCCTGCAAGGTTAGTATGCATATACATGAAACAAAATGAGCAAGATAACATACTAACATCAAACAATCAGAAGTGAAATGAAGTAAACAAATGCTTAATGCTAATTCAACTCAAAGAAATAAAGATGAGAAGCTTATGACTTAAAATGAGGCAACATGAATACATATGGAAACAAGTGCGCACTTATGAAAGATGTAATACAAAACACACAAAATACAAACACCAAGTTCAAAACCAGAATCAAAATGATATGAAGAATGGCCTAAAAGGCCAGCAAGATGAAGAGAGAAGTCATACAATACCAAACAATATCAAAATAGAAGTCATGGAACCAAAATATGGAATTTAAACACTTAAAGAAACAAATGACTTGAATATGAAGCAAACTCAAAAATTCAGAAGAACCAAGACCTATTTTAGGACCAGGAAGGTACCCACACCCCAAAGGAACCCCAAATGAGAAGAAGAAGTTGGCACAAGTGCCCTTCTAAGCCTATAAGAGATCTAATAACCCAAAAGAAGCAAAATGGGACAAGGTGAGAACAAAAATCCACAAATAATCAACCAGCCATCTAAAAATTCTACAACTGAAACCAAATGATCTTCAAACCTATCATATCAACATTCCAAAAGGATTTTCAAAAATTCAGAAGGGAACTAGGTCAAATGGAGGCACAAACACAAGCTGGGACAGAAAACTTACACCACAAGATATCAGATCAAAACTCAAGAAATAATTTTCTAAAAAATCTGAGAAAAATCACATGACAACTAGAAGATCTTAGGAGCACAATTCAAAAAGAATGGTATCAAAACTCCAAATATTGAAGTCTATAAAAAATAAACAAAACAGACTGGTCAAGAAAAGAAGCAAATGAAGCTATGTGCAATGGTGAATTATTTCTGGCACGCTAATCAATGAAAAAAATAAAATAAAAAAGCTAAAAAATTTTAGAGACACAAAGGAACATCTATGATTTATTTTGGGATTTTTAGATGAATTATTCTATTTTTAATGAATTAAAAGCAAACTGAATAAAAGAAAAAATTAAATTGAAATAGAAAAATAAAAGAAGTTGAAGGAGGTGTGCATAGCAAAGGTTTGAATGTGGGAATGAATGGTCCAATATAGGGGTGGGGTGCGAATAGAGTTACGGGCTAGGCCCAGACACGCTGCCACATAGCTACGGTGGAGGTGCAGTCAGCAATGAAACTCAGCTTAATACACCCTGGGCCCAACAGCGGGGGTGCAATTAGCAACTGGCCTTAGGCCCATACGAAATCTACAAAACCCTCCCCAATAATCAGTCTTGTTATTTACTTATTATTAATTTTTTATTAAAATGAAATGAACAAAGTCATGTGAACATAAAATCAATTGGTCAGCTAGAGTTAAGTCACTAACAGACAAAATCTCAATGCAACCTCTCACAACTCACCACGTCATCATCTTCTTCCTCATGCTCATGAGAAAAATTCGAAATAACTACAGAAACAGAACAAAGCTTCCGCACACCCTCACCAATTCATGGCACCATAACTCCCTCACCTCTCAATGAAAATCAAAATTGTAAAAACAAAAAATGAAGTCTGAAACACAAGGATCATGAATATACCAATAGCTTTCACAAACAAGCATCACAGCAAGCAAACCGAAAGCAACAAGATCAAGCATCAAAACATAAAATCATGATTTAAATCCATACTGAGCTTCCAAACACTTCACATCATGCATCTTAATCCATAACAACACAAAACAAGACAGAATACATTCAAACCGAAGCAATCAATTGAGAGACTCAAACCTGTGATTGAAGCTCCTTGCAGATGCTGAGAAATCCAGAGATCTCCTTGCTCTCTTCCAGCTTCCTTAGATCTGGTTCAAGCCAAATAAAGGATGATAGATGAAGATAATGCACAATCAGAGGTGTTGCTGAATCTTCAACTTGCTCGAAGCTCCAAGGTCCTTGCTATGGATGTGATGTGAGGTTCAATGTGAGAACTCAGAAGTCTTGAGGATGAAGAATCAGATGCGAATCCAGATCTGAAATTAGTGTTGTTGTTGTGCAGCTTGAGATCACAATGAGAAGGAGAGAAGTTGAGGTGTGTGATGTAGTGAAAATGAAGCCCTCTCCTACTGAATTCGTGATTGAAGATTAATATAGCTAGGGGTGTGTGATTGAAGCGTGAAGGGTGGCTGCACCAATTCTGTTATTCCATCCAAATGCAGAGCTCATCTCTCTCTTTTTTTTCCATCAAATTTGTTATTTTTGAAAACCATTCCACATTAGTTACAATGAACTTGGTGTGTTGGCAGCATGAAATTGGTTGATGATGAGGAGTCATGATGATTGGAGGGTGATCAACTCCCGTACATGACACTGCATGGAATGTCACACGTGAATACTTGGTTTCCACCTTTGGTGCAGTCTGCGTGACCTCAAGGCAAATAGGTGAAGCACCAAAGTGACGTGGCCTACAGTGATTAGCTAGACCCATGTGCTGATTTTTTCACATTATTTTTCACATTAGTTTTCTACACAAACCATCACCAAGTGCTATGACCTTGCATTGCTTCTAGCATTTGGTCACGCAAACTAACAACATGGACCTATTAAAAAAGTTTGTGAAAAAATAACATGACACGCAACATAACTTCATTTATTAAGGGACCAATCCCAAGTTGACACATGTCCACCACAAGAAAACCCTAAAATGCTCCAAACTTCAAAAAATCATAACTTGAGTTCTAAAAATGCTATGAAAGCATTCTATGACTTTTCGGAAAGGGAAAATCATGCTCTACAACTTTTGTGTTCACCGGAAATCATTCGGAGCTTTTTCGCACATGAAATAATAGCTTGAAGTTTCGGGACAAATAATTTCCAAAAACGGAAATTTCTAAACTTCCAAATTTAGCAACTTTTTGCATACTCCCGATTTTTGACATTTGAGCTCAACTGAATTATTCCTTGACATGATACGACCTCACAAATTGATAATCCTGATTAAAAACCCTGAAATCTTCATGTTGACTTTTTTGACTGCAAAGTTGACTTTCTTGCTTCACCTTCAAGTGACTAGACCAAATCTTGACTTCTTCAATGAATTTTTTTCCTCAAACTTCATATATAAGCCATGCTGACCAAATGAGATCCTTTGCCCACAAGAAATGGTCAAAGTTAAGAGGATAAGAGGATCTGGCCCATAACCCTAATCAGGATTTCCCTCACACAGGAAAAAAGTTGTACTCTTGAACTTCTGATGAAATAACTGACTTCCCTAAGGAAATTTCTCACCAAATTTCATCCCTAGGATCCTCTTGTCATATAAGGGACTTTGCCCAGATGAAATGGCCAAAGTCTCAAAGATTTCATGCTTGAAAGTGAAACCCTAATTTGGGATCATGGTGTAGGGGCCTGCCCTAGCTTGGGTTCTCTGATACTCTCCCAACCTCTTGAGTTTTTGTGACTGATCTTGAACTTGTGAATGCCATGTAGATTCCTCATGGGACTTGGACAAGTCCACTGGGCCTCTTGTTATAGCTTGTAATACCTCAAATCCACCCACAGATGATCATATGCCTAATGCTAGGTCATGAGAATGTTATGCTTCATATTTCCATGATATGATGCTGAGGAAATGATATGAGTATGATGAATATGATGTGATATGATGCTTAAAATGAAGAGGGAAAATTTGGGGTGTTACACTAATCGAAATGGGGATTCTCCGGTCGTTGAATGGGGAGTGGTCCTATATGCCCATAGTACGCTGTGTAACTCCTCGACCCAGTGTTTTTTATGCTCGTCCAACCTTCGTTTCAGACCTCTCAGGATTACCCTGTTTGCGGCCTCTGCTTGCCCGTTAGTCTGAGGGTGCTCGACTGAAGCGAAGTGTTGTTTTGTCCCCATCGACGCAACGAATTCTTTGAAATGTCTATCCGTGAATTGGGTCCCGTTGTCGGTCACAATGGCGAGGGGCACTCCGAATCGAGCGAGGATGTTTCTTTTGAAGAATCGAAGTATATTGAGTGCAGTGATTTTGGCCAGGGCCTCAGCTTCTATCCATTTGGTGAAATAGTCGACGCCTACAATTAAGTATTTGTTCTGACCAGACCCAACGACGAAGGGTCCTAAAATATCCATTCCCCACCATGCGAACGGCCAGGGCGATGATAACGATTTTAGCTCGGATGGAGGTGTTGCGTGCACGTCTCCATGTCGTTGGCATTTGTCGCATTTTCTTACATGCTCCTTTGAATCGTGCTGGAGGGTGGGCCAGTAGTATCCTGCCCTCAGAATTTTTCGAGCTAACGAACGTCCGCCGGGATGCTGCGCATTGATTCCCTCGTGGACTTCCCTTAGAACGTGTGGAATGTTTTCCTCTTCTACGCATCTGAGGAGGGGTGTAGAGAATCCTCGACGATATATACGTCCGCCTACTAAAGAGTATGAGCATGCCCTCCGTCGTATGGTACTAGCCTCTTTCGGGTCGGTTGGTAATTCTCCTTTAGTTAGATAGTTGAATACTGGGGTCATCCAGCAACTCGTGTCGCCCACGATGTTAACGTGTATGCAGGGTGATGAGTGCCCGATACTTGGTTGGGGGAGCAGTTTTTGTATGACGGATTTGTTGTTTCCTTTCCTTTTAGTGCTCGCCAGTTTGGACAGGATATCTGCGCGGGCGTTGCTTTCTCGTGGAACGTGTTTGACTTCCACACTCTTAAACTGCTTTATTTCGTCTTTTACGAGGGCTAGATATTCGGCCATGCTGTCACTTCTGGCTTGGAAATCCCCTCGGACTTGGCTCGCAACCAATTGGGAATCCGTGCAAATTGTGATCTCTTCTGCTTCTAGGTCGATCGCGAGCCGTATGCCCGCCAGGAAGGCTTCATACTCCGCTTGGTTGTTAGAAGTAGGGAAAGATAAAGTCAAGGATACTTCGATGACGTTCCCTTCTTCGTTCTCCAGAATGATACCGGCCCCACTGCCCGTTGGGCCAGATGCACCGTCCACAAAAATAACCCATTTGGACGAAGCTTGCGGGTCTTGCTCGGTGAAGGCAAGTTCAGCAACGAAGTCGGCCAGCGCTTGAGCTTTGAGGGCTTGTCTTCCTTTGAATTTGATGTCGAACTCAGATAGTTCTAGTGACCATTTTAACATTCGGCCGGCCATGTCTGGTCGACCGAGCAACTGTCTTATGGGTTGATCGGTCCTTACGATGATGGTGTGAGCCAGGAAGTAGTGGCGTAGTCTTCTAGCTGTGAGAAGGAGGGCCAATGCGACCTTTTCTATCTGAAGGTACCGAACTTCTGGGCCGTGGAGAGCTTTGCTCGTGAAATACACGGGTTTTTGCCCTTCGGGTCGTTCGCGCACAAGGGCCGCGCTTACTGCTTCGTTCGCGACCGCGAGGTAGAGATATAGAGTCTCCCCCTCTTCTGGTCTGGATAAGACTGGAGGTTCACTTAATGCTTTTTTCAGGTGGGATAGTGCTAACTCGCATTCTGCTGTCCACTCGAACGTTGCTTCCTTACGGAGGAGCTTGTAAAAGGGGAGAGCGTGTTGAGCAGATTTTGCCACGAATCGGGCAAGGGAGGTAATGACCCCGTTTAGTGATTGTATGGACTTCTTGGATGTGGGAGTTGGGAACTCCGCGAACGCTCGACACCTATCGGGATTTGCCTCGATGCCTCGTTCAGTCAAATAGAATCCAAGGAATTTTCCCGCTCGGACACCAAAGGTGCATTTCTTAGGGTTGAAGCGCATTTTGCACTTTCGTGCTTGGTCGAAAAATTTTCGCAAATGGGACGCGTGGTCCATTTCCCGTTGAGATTTGACGATCATGTCGTCCATGTATACTTCGAGCATGTCTCCGATTTCGGTTCGGAAAACTTTATTCATCATGCGCTGATACGTCGCTCCTGCATTTTTTAGACCGAAGGGCATAACGTTGTAAAAGTAATTGCCCGACTCGGTCATGAAGGCCGTGTATTTTTGTCAGACACGACCATGGGTATTTGATTGTACCCCGAGTATGCGTCCATGAAGGATAATAATTTGTATCCGGACGAGTTGTCGACCAACTTGTCGATGTTAGGTAAAGGGTATGCATCTTTCGGGCATGCCCGATTGAGATCGGTATAATCAACGCACATCCTCCATTTTCCACTAGATTTTTTCACAAGTACAACATTTGAGAGCCAGGTCGTATACCTGGCCTCGGTTACAAATTTAGCCTCTAGGAGGTCTTTAACGGCAGATTCGGCAGCTTCAGTCTTCTCGCTCGACTGCTTTCTCCTGCGTTGAGCGACCGCTTTATGTGTTGGGTCGATAGAGAGGTGATGACAAGCTGTTTCGGGGTCGAGCCCTGGCATTTCTGCGGCGCTCCATGCAAACAAGTCTGCGTTCCCTTTGAGGCAAGCTTCCAACTGTCGCTTCACTAATTCGGGCATGTGTGCCCCAATCTTGACGCACCGGGCAGGATCCTCTCCCAAAGGAATTAGCTCGAAATCTCCGTCTGGTATTGGTCGGGCTAAGGCCTCTGCTGGTCTCTGGACGCTCTCGCTACTATCTGAAAACCTGCAGTCTAAGTCGATTAAATCGACTTAAGGGAAAGCCTTGGGCACATCTGGTGAATCCAATGTCGGGGGACTTGGTTGGTATGATATCAAGCTGAGACCTTTTGATGCTGCCTCGAATCATCTGCGGGCAGCGTCGACGTCTCCGTGCAATGTGGCGACTCTGCCTGAAGTAGTATAGTACTTCATCTTCAGGTGGACGGTGGATGGCACGGCTATCAACTCAGCTAAAGTTGGCCGCCCTAATATGCATTGGTATAGCGACGGGCAATCCACGACAAGGAACTGGACCCTAATCGTCCTAGCTGTCTTGCCCGCCCCGAAGGTGACAAACAGGTCAACATAACCCCACGGTCGAGATACTGCTCCGTTGAAACCTTGCAGGTCTGATCCGACGTATGGAGTCAGATGTGTTTCGTTCAGTTGGAGTGTTGAAAACAGTTGGGAGTACATGATGTCGCATGAACTACCTTGGTCCACTAATATCCTCCTTACATCGAAGTTCGCCATGCGCGCTCGAATGAGTAAAGGAATGCTAGCGTTGGGTGCTCCCCCCAGGAGCTCTTCTCGATAGAAAGCGAGGGGTATGGAACCCTCCCTCGGTGGATCTAAAGTGGCGTTTTGCGCGGGCCCTTTGGCGATTAACTGGTCGAATTTTCTCTTCACGAAACCGACCGTGATTTTATTGAAGCCTCCTCCTGATATGACCATCGCCGAAGGGAAAGCTTCCCACGGACTGTGGGATGAGAGGTATCCTGCACCCTTGGTGTGGTCTGGTAAAAAGAAATCTTTCGGGCGATAAATGCTCAGGGCGACTTGCATGTTAGCGTTTGCAGGGATGGGTACGGCCTCCTCGATTTTCTGGGTCTCTTGTGTATCCTGTCGAGGATTGTCCCTGGACTTTGTGAACTGTTTCAGGTGCCCGTCTTTGATGAGGATTTCGACCGCGTCCTTGAGGTGGATGCAATCCTCTGTGTTATGCCCATGACTCTTGTGGAACCTGCAGTATTTCGTTTTATCTGTTTCGGGCTTGCTAGGTTGTTGCCTCGGAAAGCGTACTCCCGCCTGTTTGAATTCTGAATTAGTGCATTCAGACAAAATTTTCTCCCTGGAGGCCAGGAGGGGCGTGTATTCATGGAAACGACCGATAGGTCCCCGGTGCTCCCACGGTTCACGGGAGCGTTCGTCCTTTCTTTTGTCTCCTCCCCGACGAGATGTCGAGGGTTCATCAACTCGGTGTGGTTTGGCGTCTTCACGGCGTCGAGCGTCTCTTACTGAACTGGCCGCTTGCTTTTCTTCATATTGGATGTAAGCTTGGGCTTTTAGCAAGAACGCGTCAAGGGTGGTCGGGGTTTCAATGCCGACCGCCCGATGGAAATCGGTCGAGGGGCGCAGCCCTCGTTCCAGCAGATACTTTTTCATGTCGTCGGTTGTGGATACTTGGATTGCCTCTTTATTGAACCTTTCGATGTAAGTTCGTAAAGGCTCGTCCCTCCCTTGGATTATTGCTTCGAGCGAAGCCTCTGTCTTAGGGTGTCGTCTTGATGCAGTAAAGTGCCTAGAGAACGTGCGTCCAAGTTGTTTCCACGATGTGATGGATTCAGCCTCAAGGCTTTTGTACCACGTCATTGCTCCTTTCCTCAGCGTCGTGGGAAAGAGCCGACATTTAATTGCTCCCCGAACACCCCGATAGTCGAGCAAGGCATCGATGTTCTCGATGTGTTAGTCTGGGTCGGTAGTCCCGTCGTATGAGCCTAAAGGAGGAGGTTTCTCCAAGCCTCTTGGGAGCTTGGCCGCCATAATTTCAGAGGATAGGGGACCCCGAGCGTCTTCGTCGTCACTGGAAACAAGTGATGATCTGTGATCGCGTTTCTTTGTTCTTCGAGGGGAAGCGGATCTTGATCTGCTCCTTCTTGATTTTCTTTTAGGAGAGGGTCGTGGAGACGACTGACGAAAGCGTTTGTTGCCTGTTGATTCGTCGGTGTTTCCTCTCCTTTTCTTCGGAGGAGACGGAGTGCGCTCCCCTTGGGGTCTCTTGGGAGAATGAGGTCGACTAGAATTATCTTCAAGTCGGGCGATCTTTTCACCATGAGCGAGGAGTAACAAGTTTGTTTGATTTAGGATTTCGGCCAACGCTGCGAAATCTGACCCCGAAGGAGTCGAAGGAAAAAGAGTTTCCGGGCGACTCTCCAAGGGTTGGTCATGATCGGGTGAAGGTGATGTTGCCTTCCCTTCTGGTTGGTCGTGCACTGTATCATCATGTAGGGGAGGCTGGACGTTGCTCTCATGTTGCGTGAGAATCATGCCATCATTCGATCGATTTTCCTGGTTGTCCCGAGCAGCCATGGATCTTGTTAAAACTTTTGTTCTTTGAGGATCTTGAAAGAAAAACGGGGAAATCTAACTATTCCCACAGACGGCGCCACCTGATCGTACCCGGAGATCAGGATCCGATGTGGATGGTCTCGAGAGCGGACGAATGTGGTCGTTTAAGGAGAAAGGGGGTGTACCTGCAAGGCACTCCGATGCTAAAGCAAGTATCCGAGCAAGAGTGAGCAAGTACTAGTATTAGGGTTGAGAATTGAATACCTGCCCCTCTCAAATGAGAGGGTTTTTATAAGGGACTGGCTAGAATACTATTGGTTTGTTAGGTGAAGAGCGGATCGAGGGGTCCGTGAAGATAGGAAACGGTCAATATTAGCCGTTAGAGGATCTCCTTAGGTCCGGATCGTTGGTGGTCGACTGAGGACCACTTTTCATGATTGTGCTCGACGTCGAGCGAGGTGAATGGATCAATCTTTCTGGCCCAATAAGAAGGATTGGGCCGGGCCGGAACAGAAGGGTAATAGAAGTCTCCAACTAACCCTTCTTGCAAATTGAGTTTAAACAAATGACTGTTAATTTACAGATGCTACCAAGAAATTGGGGTCACCTTTTAGCTTATTAACACTAAGTTTAGAAAATATATGTTGTTCTTGATATCTGGTGGTGAGGTCTTGAATTTGGGATTGGGAGTGAGTTGAGATGTGGTAAGATAAGTGAGATTTGTTTTTTTGGTATTTGGAGGATTTTCTTATGTTTTTTGGATAGGTCTAAGGACCTAATTGTTGTTTTTGGTTTAGTATGGTCGCAGAGATCTTACGACATTTTGCCTACGTACCCCCAAAAAGAGAATTGAGGGATCAAATCATCCTAGTTCCTCCTAAGGCTAAGGCTATGAGGATGGTTGGTTTGTATCTTGATCAAAGCACAAGATGATAATGTTCAAAATGGTTTGCTTGAATTGCATAGCTCAAGGCATAAGTTGAATATGGTATCTTTATTTGCATAGATCAAGAAAGGGTGAATGGGTACCCTGAATTGCATAGCTCAAGAAGGACTGAATGGTTATCTTGAATTGCATAGCTAAAGAAAGGCTGAATATTGACCTGAATTACATAACTCAGGAAAGCTGAATTTGGGTGGATGTATGACTAGTGGAAAGTGATCTTAGTTGAAATTCTGGTATCAGATATGTGATGTTGAATAAGATGTTATGATATTAATATTTGAACATTAACAAGCTAAATACAGTATAAAGTACAACAACCATAACACAGGGAATTGTTAACCCAGTTCGGTGCAAACTCACCTACTCTGGGGGTTACCAAGCTAGGAAGGAAATCAATTATCAGTAGTATCAATTCAGAGTTAAACAATCCTAGTTTAAACTCTTCACTTAATCACTACCCAATGTAATTTCTATCTAAGAACACTTAGATAAGGGAACCCCCTCTCACTCCCCCTCAATCATACACTGTGACAATCACATAAAACCTTACAAGAAAATAGAAGAAGACTCTTCCAAAACAAAAACTTGATCTTGATTAAAAGCTTCAATCAAGAACAAACACTCATACTTAAAAGCTTAGAGTGGAAAGAATACAACTCAATAAAAATGGTCCAATTCAAACATCTAGGTGATGTATGAATGCCTCACAAAAACACATACACACAAGGAACCCCTAAAACTCAAAAGCACTTAGCTTCACAAAACATAATATTCTATATGATACAACTAGGTTAAACATCTAGTATTATGGAGCATTCTAAATGGGCCTGGATCTGATAAAAAAACTTCCACAAATAAGATCACATGATTTACTCCAAATCAAGTATGAAAAGATCTTAAAAATCTCCAAAAACTAAACGCATAGAAGCTTCTGTATTTGACATCAAATCTCCCTTGATTTTCGCATATACTGGAGCAAATCAAATAACTAAACACCTGCTAAAAACATACAAAATTAAATCAAAACTTTCTGCATCAGGAAGTCCCAAAATTGTCAAAACAGATGTTACGACATCTGATCTGACATCATAAAAACCTACACAACAAATGTTCTTCAAGCATGTCAGAGACATCTTATAATACATCAAGACACATGATAATGTTTTTCTACATATGTCGTCTGTCGTATCTCGAAAAATACGATCCTCACGAAGGACGCGGAAAAACAGACAAACAGAGTCGCCACCTAATTTAATCTATTCCTAACAAAGGAAAAGAGAAATATAGATAAAACCTATATGAAAAGAACTTGGTCGTTGGAACCAAATTCTAGGTTCGAGAGTCGGTTACGCAAGAGGAAGGTATTAGCACCTCTTACGTCTGTTGTACTCAACGGGAACCTCTTAGTCTAGTTTGCGATCGGGTGTTAACTAATTTTGGGGATTTTTGGTGCAAACAACATAACACAGCAGGAATTGCTAATACACGTGCATTAACCGGTAAACGCTATGGGTTAACCAGTTAACAGTGAGAAATTCATGAGTTTTTTTTTAAATAACGCAGTTGTTAACCGGTTAACGCTATGGGTTAACCGGTTAACACTGTATTAGTGGCTGATTTTAATTTTTGAAAAATCTGTAACTTGTAATCCGTAACTCCGATTTGAATTCTGTTTTAAACGCCAGAAAAGTAATAAACTGAACTTTATTTTGATGAAGTAAAATGAGTGATGTGAGATAATTTTCAGAACTGAATTTTTAGAAAATGATTAAAACTTCCCTATAATTTTACCGTAATTGATTTATGTTTTGATGAATTGGAGTTGTTGGTGAATGGACATTTTAGATGTGTTGTTGTAATGAAATATATGACTATTTGACGATTGATTTGCTGAATATGAAATGAATGATGCACATTTGATTTTTCGGTGATTTTTACAGAGTAACGCATCATTGCATTTCATGACATTTTTGGTGGGGCTTCGGCCTATTTGGTAGCTTCGATCCCATTGTGTGGATTGAAGTGATTCGGAGATTTTTGGTGTGCTCCCTTGTGGAGGGTTGATGGTCATGTATCCATCTCATAGATAAATTGGTACCACATGCATATTATGTATTTCATTGTAGTTGACATCACTTTGTAAGGGATGTGTTTTGAAGATTGTGTTTGTTGCTGAATTTTGTTGTTGATGTGGTTATGATATGTTTATGCTTGATTTATTTATATTCCATATCCTGTATTATTATAATATATTATGATTACTCACCCTGCCTGCTTGGAAATATCGCCTCTTATGTGGGTAACTTGCAGATGTTAAAGAATAGCTTTGCAGTACGAGAGGATTTTCAGAGTCTTGGAGCGTTTCTTTTATTACTTTAGGAGTGGTTTTGGAGTTTTGTGTCCTGCTCTGTGTCATGTAACACCGGGTTGGAGATTTAGCTATTAAACTTGTTTTCTGTTATGTTTTATTGAGGATAATTTTCTTTTGCTTTATGATGTTAAATTCTGGATGGATAAAGTTTATTTTTAAGAAGAGTAATGATAATTTGAATTATTAAGTTGATTCCACTGTGAAATTAATATATATATTTGTTTATGTTGATGATGTAACCCATGTTATGAGACAGGACAATGATTAAACGATGTTTTCGATATATATGTGATGCATTTCTTGTGTTTTACTCTGATAATATTTTAAATAAATTATGTTTGGGGTAGAAGGGTATTACATAAACCTCCAGATGTACTACTTCTGCATGGGAAATAATGGTATGAAGATTTATAAATTTGATGATCCTGCAGAGTGTAAGCTATTGGTTAACTTAACTTAAAGTAAACAGAGCCGCCACCGTGATTTTATTTTATTACAAAAGGAAAAGGGAAAAAGAGCAAATAAATCCTAAGGAATTTAAAAGCAAAAATATAAAAGAATCAAGCAGAGAACGGGTAAGGGGGTTGATTACAAAATGGGAAGGTTTTAAGCATCCAAAATGTTTGTGGTACTCCACGGGAGCCCTTTGAAAATTTTATTGCTTTTGAAAATGTTTTGGTAAAAGATATTGAAGAGATAAAAAGAGAAATATGTTTTTAAGATTTTTGTGTATGATGAGACTTTCATCTCATGCCTACGTACCTACGATGTGCAATGTAAGATCAAAACCTCGTAGTTTGTGGTACAAATAGTGAAAATGGATGTGTTGGATTGATTAAAATGTAAAGACAAGTCGTCATTCTTTAGCGAATAATTCCGCTAGAAAGAATGAATCATGTATAAACATATGAAAATGATTAAAAGGAAAAGTGCACGAGGGCACAAAAAGGATTGAATGAGTTTTGCATTTTTTAAAGTATTTTGAAAAATGATGTCAATATGCTTATGTAGTTTAGCATTTATTAAGAAATAAAATTGGAAGAGTAAAACCCCTTGACTAAAGTCAAGGTTTGAATTATAAAAGTGGCGAGAATTTGAAAACAAATAAGTTTTTTGAAAATAGAGAGAAGTTTTGAAAATTAAAGAAGTGGGAGATGAAGAGACTATCCTGAAAGGAAAATAAAAGAGATAAGGGAGGAAAGATCTAACCAACTTGATGATACTTCCAAGCATAAGCACAAGAGTTCCATCCTTAAATGCATAAACTAGCAAATGGCCAAATAAAGGCTAAAGTATCAACTCCATGATGATCAAAGCAAAGGGAAAGTGTCATAGGATCTAAGTCCAAACTCAAATTCCAATGCAAAGGATAATAACAATAGTCCAAGATTAAAATCACAAGTTTTTTAGAGGTTTAATCCTTTATTAGTATTTTTGTATCCAAATGGACAAAGGAAAAAGCACAAGGATATATACAAATAAACATAAACATGATAATGAATGATAAAACATAATAAAAGCATAATAAAAATAAAGGAGATAAAGGAGCAAGACAGAAATTTAAAGAGGATAAGGTGCAAGAAGAAATTAAAATGTTAGTATAGTAATAATAGTAATAATATGTACAAAATAATGGTATGGTAAATTTAATCATCCACAACCAAAAAGAGTAACAAGGCATTTAATGCCAAAACCGAAAAAGGCAATTAGTTACTCTTAGTATCTTACACTATAATGATTAATCGATGCGATCTAGACCCAAATTCGATGAAACTTGAAAGAAGATTGGGATACCAAAAGCAACTACGCATCAAGATTCAAAAGTCGTGGATCTAACTCAAATTACTAACCACTTTAGGTTTACGTGGCCAACACGAGGTCCGGTCCACGAAAGTGCAAGTATCCAATTAAATTCTTATTCTGAAGTAAGGGCACATTTAGGTCTATGTTAAGCAATCGTCGAGTAATTTACGGAGTAATTACCCTACAAATTAGGTCATCCAAAACCAATTAAGGTTAACGATGTTTGTGCTAACATATGTTAGAGAAATGATATAATGAATCATCCTCCGAAAACATGTCACACAAAAAGAAAAAAGTGGTAACATTTTAATCTTAATCGAGATTTCACATTGATTTATCAAAGGCAACCTAATGATCAAAAGGATCATTCATCCCATAGATTTAAAATAATGAAGATTAAACATATTTCAAAATCAATAATCTTCAAATCGGAGATCTCATCGACCAAAATAAAAGAATAGAAAGATGGATCTAACATTTATGATTCATCAACCAGCAAATCAAAATCAATGAGAAAATGGACAATAGCCATAAGAAATAAAATCAAATAGTAAAATATTTTATGATATTTTTTAAAATAGAAAGAACAAAGTTAAATGGTTCTAAAACCATTTCTAAAAAAAACATAAAAGAAAAAAAATAAGTAAGATCTTTAAAAAGAAAGAAAGAATGAAAATAAACCTAAAGGGAGGGACTGCAATCGCAGGTCGGGGGTGTGATTAGCTATTCCAATGGATTAATGGCTTAGAGAGCCTCTCTTCTTTGGTAAGTTTATTGCTTCCACTTCCCCTATCTTTCTTAACTACTAACAAAACGAGAGAAATTAAGAAATGGACCTACGTAGGACCTAAACGAAGGAGAGGATCAAAACGAGACTATGGCAAGACTGATACTAACAAGGCAACCAGTAACATGAATTATGGAAACACGACATGCTACGTCAATAATCTTCCAGAGGATATAACTGACAAAGAGATAGAGAGAATGTTTGCAAGATGGGGGAGAATAACATATGTGTACATCGCTAAGAAAAGGAACGAATCAAGGAAGATTTTTGGATTTGTTAGATTTGCAGAAGTGGAAAATGAGAAGTGGTTAGAGGCGCAATTAAAGGACGTTTGGTTTGGCTCATATAAGGCATATGTAAATATATTAAGATTTGAGAAACCTTACCAAAGAAACGCAACAAAGACAATAGAGAGGGGAAGGGACAACTTGCCATGGAAGAAGAAAGAAATAAACATGAACAAGAGCTTTACAACTAAAAGCTTTTCAAGGAGTCAGCGGTCAATCAGGATAGAGGGTAAAACATACGCACAAACAGCTAAGCATACAGAGATAAAGAAAAATGCAGAGGAGCAAGTCTAGAAGCAGAAGGAAAAAAAAGGAGAAGGATTACGTTAAGGAGGGCACTGGTCTAGCACTAACAATAAATCAGGAAGAGATGGCATGGGCAAAGTTAGGATACACGGGATTCGTAAGAGTCGTGGAGCAGATGAATAATCTACAACATCGCATGTTCGAAGAAGGAATCAATGGGATAAAGGTGATACCATTAGGAGGAGAAAAAATGTTCTTAAAAGTGGATGAAAATGAAGACTTTAAGATGTTGATGAAAGATGTAGAAACATTTTTTCAGCAGGAGTTCAAAATATTGAGAGCTTGGGAACCTAGAGATGTCGGGGGTGCTCGCCATGTATGGATTAGGATATACGGGATTAGGGGTGTTCGCGGTGCGGTTTGGGCGGTTTTGACGCAAAAAATCATCCGAACCGCGAGAGAAAAAAACATGCGGTTTGGTTTGGTTCGGTTGACTTTAAGAAATAAAACCAAACCAAACTAAACCAAACCAATGCGGTTTGGATTGGTTTGGTTGGTTCGGTTTTTTATAATATTTTTATTGAGTCATACATACACCTATAGAGAACAACATAATTTTGTATTTAGTCATGCATACATAATCAAATAGCAACAAAACTCATCATATTTAGACAATAAATTTTCATTCAATATACAAAAATAAGATTAGATCAAAGTGGAATAAAAACATAAATAGTAGTATAAAACAATATCAAAAATATTACAATAAAAAGATAAAATGGAGGATAGGAAAAATTAGAGAAGATGAAAAAGAAAGATCATAAGATATGTGATATTATAGAAGAAACGTGCGATAAAAACTGATCGTACCTGGAGATCAGGATCCAATACAGCTGGACTCGAGAGCGGGCGGAAATGGTTGTCGAGGAGAAAAAAGGGGTGTACCTGCAACACACTCCGATGCCAAAGTAAGTATCCGAGCGACAGTGAGCAAGTACTAGTATTAGGGTTGAGAATTGAATACCTGACCCTCTCAAATGAGAGAGTTTATATAGAGGACCAGCCGGAAGACTATTGGTTCGTTTTATGAGGTGCGGATCAAGGGGTCCGTGAAGATAGGAAACGGTCAATACTAGCCGTTAGAAAGTGAAGGAAAATTGCGATCTAAACGCAGCGGAAAACAAAAAATTTTCCTTTAGTGATCCTTACGAATGAGCATGGTCAGTGATAGAATCGTTACCTCTTTGTGGCGATTCAGATCTTTGATGCAGCGATCACAAGCGTTGATGAAGTGCAACGCCTCTACTCAGTCCACACGAACAGCTTCCGGTCACAGTGCTAGCTGCTTACGAACGGAATTATTTGAGTGAGAATCAAAAACGAAATTGCATCAAGTGAAAGCTTCATCACAAGGGTTCCTTTTATAGACTCTCTTGTGGGTTGCGGGCTAAAAGCCCAATTCACATGATCCATAATAATATTATATATTATTATAATAACTATTATTATAATAAATATATTTATTTTATTATTATTTTATAACCATTATAAAATAACAATAATTATTATTATATTATCCGAATTTCTATTTTTCACTTAAGTGCACCGTACCTTACGGTGTTCCTTTTATTTCTCTATCTCTCATCAAACTGTCCTTATGTGTGTGACCCTGTAGGATTTCGTAACGTTGGTAATTATATTAAATTATATATTTAACATAATAAACAGTGAGCGGTATCTAGCAACACATCACTGCTACCCAAGTCACGAAAATGTCATGTGATCTGACAAAACCTTTTTCGTGATAATATATGTTTGTACAATTACCCTTTTGCCCCTATGTCTATATTGAACACAAGGCATACACTGTGTCATCCTTGTCCAGTTCAATATTGGGCCCTTAGACATTTCTCCTGTTATGCAGGATTGGCAAATTCCATCTAGGACACTCATGTCCCTCAGCATTCTTCGTGGAGTGCCCATCAACTGTCTTTATGATCATCCAGTTACGGATAATGTTTGATCAGCAATAAAGTACCCGACTCTACATCTAGGGTCCATAGTGATTTCAGGTCGAAGGGTGGTAATACACCATTATCACCATGAGAATAACTTATGACACTTTGCATAACATACTATGTAGTATTCTCATAGCGGGTCAATTCGGTATAAATATTACTCCTAATATTTATACCTATGTCAAGACTTGATAACCCTTTATCCATGATCCATGAGATGTGATCATCAGTCTATCTTCATAATAGTCTCAATGCTTTAATGTTATCCCACTTTGCAATAAAGCTTGACTACGGATATTTTAAGAATAATGTCTTTATGTTTAATGGGATCTCATGATTAAGTCACACTTAACATTTCATTAAACAGACTAACTATTCTAGGGACTTTATTATTCTGAAAGACAAACATAATAAAGAAATGCCTTTTATTATTAAACGAATAATCCGATACAAGTACCAAAAAGTATTGGCCTCTAGGGCTTACATCAACAGAAAGTCTCTCCCTGGTCGGATCATTAGTGGTCGACTGAGAGGCCACTTTTCATAGTTGTGCTCGCACTGTCGAGCAAGAAGAATGGGTCAGCCTTTTTGGCCCAATAAGAGGGATTGGGCCGGGTCGGAACAGGAGCCCCCCAAGTCATTGTTCGGACTATCGGGCAGTGACTTAAAGCAATACAGTGCTCGTCTGGGTGTGAGGCCATGGTCGAGGATCTCCGCTGTCGATGGTTCGGGCAAAGAATACGATGCTCGGTAGAGGAATGTGAAACGAAAAGCTGGAATATCTGGATATTCGCGCCTATTAATGATTTGACGGCTAGTCTAGGGGCTAGCGCCTAGGGGTCACGCGCGTGCGCACGTGTCCTTTTTCCTATAAATAGGATTTTCGGGACCCATTTTGGCCTTTTCGCTTCGTCTTCTCTCTCAACTCTCTGCCCGTTCAACCGCCGTTGCTTCCGCCGTCGACCACCGCTAGTTTTTACCGACCACCGTTCGCAGAAGCTTAATCTTCTTCAAAATGTCTTCTCAAGCTCAAGGTACCGTTCTTTTCTTCTCCCTTGAGTGAATATAGCTTAGTTTCTGTAGAATGCATGCGGTTTAGGGTGATTTTACCGGTAGTTTTAGGATTTAGAATTGGAAACTCTTAAAGTTCCTGCCACCGTAACTGGTCGGCCACGAACCCTAGCTTTAGGGTCGACACGGACCTTGGTCGACTTAGATTTTAGTCTCTTGGTAGGTTTCCGTTGTCTGCATACTGTTGGGCGTCAGACGTTGCCTCGGGCAATAGTTAGCCAGGGCTACAGCTTGGGATGCAATTCCCGAGCTGAGGCGCGCCCTTTCACTTGTCGAGCGGTGGAAGGGTGGATTTGATATTCTTAATCGAATTCACTGATGCCTTTCCTCTGCTTTTCAGGTGAAAACTCGCTCGGAAATCCGTTGGACGTGTTTTCCGAGGACACATCTTCGGGGAATACGGATTCGTCTGCGTCCCTACCTTCAAACTCAGGAAGCACTTCGGACAGTTCTGATAGAAGTACCGCGGGGCAGTCGATGGAATCGCCTCAGTGTCCTGCTCAGTCGAGGATCTCGCCCGAGGAATGGGTGATGGAAGATTTACTGGACAAGGTGTCTTCCTTCTCGAGACCTCGATCGGAACCGCTGCCCGTCGTCGGGGATCTTGCTGACTGGGTCGTGACTTGCCCAGGAGATGACGATCGCATCTTTTCAGACTTTCGCGGTCGAGCATTTTCGATGTATGAATATGCTACTTCGGTCCTGGGAGTTACGCTGCCCTTCAGCGATTTTGTGAGCGCTGTGCTCGGACATCTTTGTATAGCCCCCTCTCAGCTGCACCCTAACTCCTACGCCTTCCTGAGGGCGTTTGAGATGACGTGTGCTTTCTTGGGCGTCGGGGCCACACTCCCTCTCTTCTTCCGCCTGTTTTCTTTACAACGTCAAGTCGGGCGAGGAACCGACCGGAAGGGATTCGTGTCCTTTAAACAGCGAACTAAGATCTTCAAGGCCCACTCGGAATCCATCCGGGCTTTTAAGACTGATTATTTTTTAATAAAACCTGTGAGTAATGCTGCCGTGCGAACCATGAGTTTTCTCGGAATTGACACCGATGAGAACGACGAACCCAAGTTGGACGACCAGGGTGATGTGATTCCGAGGAGATTATGGATGTTTCCCCTCTCCTGGAGTCATATGCATTACGAACGACCAGTGGGGGAATTTGTCCAGGTGGGGGAAACACTGGACGAGGATGATACGGCCAGTTTCGAAGCTTTCAGAAGGTTGGTAGCTTCTTTTACTCCGACCCCTTTATTGGACGGGGAAGGGAAAGTTATGGTCGATCAAGACGGGGGAGAAGCTCTGGAGCGTCCTTTGATCAATGTTACTGACTTGCTGGCTTGTAATAACGGGCAGGAGATAGCTGCTTTTTTTGGTATCTGTTTATTTATGCTCGTTAAGTTTTTGATTTGACTTTATTGCTCGTGGCTAACTTTGGTTTTGTTTTTCTTTTCAGGTTCTTTGACTAATCCTCTGGACAAAATCCATGAGCGGCTAGTCCAGCAGCAGCGAAAACGGTCAAGGGTCGTGCAGACCAAATTGACCGAGGCAAGTGGTTCAGGCTCGGGTCCGCTTGTTCAGGGCTCTCCGGGGGTTTCCACCGGCTCTTTAATGAAGAAACATAAAACGACGGCTACTGTGGACCTGACGGCTGGTGCTCCTCCAAAGCCAAAACATGGGATACCCCCTTGCTTCGTTGTCCGGAATTTCTTCGAAGGGAATAGTATGGAGGTGGACCGGGCAGATTCTCTGTTCCTGGAAGGAATGGACCGTCCTGCTCGGCGGCTTTCATTGGCCCAGGATGCGAGCGCTGTCATGCGGGTCTTAACCATGGCTTGGATGACGGCCGAAGGGTCCCCTCTGCTAGAGCGAGAGAATAGCAAACTCAAGGAGCAGTTGGTTGCTGCCGAGGCCAAGCTGTCGACGACCATGGAGGAGGTAAAAAAGGTCACCGCGGAATCGGCTGAGCGAGCAACGGTCATTGCCAAGTTGGAGGTTGACAAAAAGAGGCTGCTCGAACAAAATAAGAAGTTAAAAGATGCCTTCTGCCCCAAGGAGGATGAGGATGAGGACACCAAGCATTTGCTGACGAGGGCTCAGTTCCTCGCTCGGATCGACCAGGATATGGAAGATCTGAATGCGTCGACTGAGTTCAGCTTCCTGAATGCGGTAGAGCAAATGAAAGCTCTTCATCCTGATCTAGCTTTGGATGTAGGTCGGATGAATTACCTTTACAAAGTGGTGGACGGCCAGGTTGTTGTTCCTGCTGACTTAGTGGTGGCCGACTCCCAGCCGGGGGCAAATGCTCAACTTGATCAACCAGAGGAGCAGCCGGACCAGGTGGAGGCCTGTGCAGAGGAGACCCGACCAGTGGGAAATGATAATTAATTAATGGCATGCGTGCCTTCATAATTTATAATGTATTTTTTGTTTTGGGGGGGCGTGGCCCCCTTTATCTGTAATTCCGAACAAGTCGGCCTTTTGGTGCCGCATTTCTTTTTTCTAAATGTTAAGTACTTGACCGTGGAGGTCGGTTACATCTGTTGTTTGCTCGCAACTATTCGTCCGTCGGAGGACATGATTTGTTATTATTTTTACTAAGTGTTTGACGCTCGTATTTGTATCAATTAGAAGTGATTGGATATATACGGGGGGTGTGGACGACCTGTTGGTTAGGGGAACCAATCAGTCTTGGAGGGTTGTATCCTCGATCGGTGCCCGGGTCAAGATAATGGCCCGGGCTCCATGGCGTGAACGTCCCATCGCGAGCTGGGGTTCTACCTGGTCGTGGTACTTAGGCGACGTCGGAATCGTTCGAGTATCCGTTCGTGCGACAAGTTTCTCTTTTACTCGAAAAAGAACTTGCTTTGTCTGTGATATTTAGACTGACGTGCTCGTACCTAGGCACGCAGTTGGTCTCTCTTTCTCTTCCCCTGGGAGTTGAGCAAGGTGACTGGCTTAACTATAATATTGTTTAAGTTTCTCGGCGTTCCACGGCCGAGCGAGTTCTTCCCCGTATAGATTTTCTAGGTAATATGCGCCGTTCTCGGTTTTTGCTCGAACACGATATGGGCCTTCCCAGTTGGGTGTCAGTTTTCCCTCGCGGGGATCCCTGTGGTCTCTTCTAAGGACGAGGCTACCTACTTCGAATGTCCGCCTGATGACCTTGGAATCATACCGAGCGGCTATCTTTTGTTTGAGAATGATTTCTCGAAGGGCAGCATCTGATCGGATTTCTTCGACCATGTCGAGCTCGTCTCTTAAAGCTTCGTTATTGACATCTTGGTCCATGGGGGATTCCGTGCGTCTCGAACGGACATGCATCTCTATTGGAATTACTGCTTTGGTCCCATACGCTAATCGAAATGGGGATTCTCCGGTCGTTGAATGGGGAGTAGTTCTATACGCCCATAATACGCTATGTAGTTCCTCGACCCAGTGTTTCTTATGCTCGTCCAACCTTCGTTTCAGACCTCTTAGGATTACCCTGTTTGCGGCTTCAGCCTGCCCGTTAGTTTGGGGATGCTCGACTGATGCGAAATGTTGTTTTGTCCCTATTGACGCGACGAATTCTTTGAAATGTTTATCCGTGAATTGAGTTCCGTTGTCGGTCACAATAGCGAGGGGGACTCCAAACCGGGCGAGGATGTTTCTTTTGAAGAATCGAAGTATATTGAGTGCAGTAATTTTGGCCAGAGCCTCAGCTTCTATCCATTTGGTGAAGTAGTCGACACCTACAATCAAGTATTTGTTATGACCAGACCCAACGACGAAGGGTCCTAGAATGTCCATTCCCCACCATGCGAACGGCCAGGGTGATGATAACGATTTTAGCTCGGAAGGAGGTGCTATGTGCACGTCCCCGTGTCGTTGGCATTTATCGCATCTTTTTACATGTTCCTTTGCATCGTGCTGTAGGGTGGGCCAGTAGTATCCTGCCCTCAGAATCTTACGAGCTAACGAACGTCCGCCCGGATGTTGCGCATTGATTCCCTCGTGGACTTCCCTTAGGACGTGTGGAATATTTTCCTCCTCTACGCACCTGAGGAGGGGCGTAGAGAATCCTCGACGGTACATGCGTCCACCTACTAAAGAATACGAGCACGCCCTCCGTCGTACGGTACTAGCCTCTTTCGGGTCGGTTGGTAATTCTCCTTTAGTTAGGTAGTTGAATACTGGGGTCATCCAACAGTTTGTGTCGCCCACCAGGTTAATGTGTGTGCAGGGTGACGAATGTCCAATACTTGGTTGGGGGAGCAGTTTTTGTATGACGGACTTGTTGTTTCCTTTCCTTTTAGTGCTCGCCAGCTTGGATAGGATATCTGCGCGGGCGTTGCTTTCCCGGGGAACGTGTTTGATTTCTACACTCTTAAACTGCTTTATTTCGTCTTTTACGAGGGCCAGATATTCGGCCATGCTATCACTCCTGGCTTGGAAATCTCCACGGACTTGGCTCGCGACCAATTGAGAGTCTGTGCAAATTGTGACCTCTTCTGCTTCTAGGTCATTCGCGAGCCGTATGCCTGCTAAGAAAGCTTCGTATTCCGCCTGGTTGTTAGAAGTGGGGAAAGACAGAGTCAAGGATACTTCGATGACGTTCCCCTCCTCGTTCTCCAGAATAATACCGGCCCCACTGCCCGTTGGGCCAGATGCACCGTCTACGAAAATGACCCATTTAGATGAAGCTTGCGCGTCTCGCTCGGTGAAGGTAAGTTCAGCCACGAAGTCGGCCAGTGCTTGCGCTTTGAGGGCTTGTCTTCCTTCGAATTTGATGTCGAATTCAGACAGTTCTAGTGACCATTTTAACATTCGGCCGGCCATGTCTGGTCGACCGAGCAACTGTCTTATGGGCTGATCCGTCCTTACGATGATGGTGTGAGCCAGGAAGAAGTGGCGTAGTCTCCTAGCTGCGAGGAGGAGGGCCAGTGCGACCTTTTCTATCTGAAGGTACCGCACTTCTGGACCGTGGAGAGCTTTGCTCGTGAAATACACGGGCTTTTGCCCTTTGGGTCGTTCGCGCACAAGGGCCGCGCTTACCGCTTCGTTGGCGACCGCGAGGTAGAGATATAGAGGTTCCCCTTCCTCTGGTCTGGATAAAACTGGAGGTTCACTTAATGCCCTTTTTAGGTGGGACAGTGCTAATTCGCATTCTGCTGTCCACTCGAACGTTGCTTCCTTACGGAGCAGCTTGTAAAAGGGGAGGGCGTGTTGAGCAGCTTGTAAAAGGGGAGGGCAAGGGAAGTGATGACTCCGTTTAGTGATTGTATGGACTTCTTTGACGTGGGAGTTGGGAACATTGCAAATGCTCGACACCGATCGGGATTAGCCTCAATTCCTCGTTCGGTCAAATAGAATCCGAGGAATTTTCCTGCTCGGACACCGAAGGTGCATTTCTCAGGGTTGAAACGCATTTTGCACTTTCGTGCTTGGTCGAAGACTTTTCGTAAATGAGATGCGTGATCTGTTTCTTGTTGAGATTTGACGATCATGTCGTCCATGTACACTTCGAGCATGTCTCCGATTTCAGCCCGGAAAACTTTATTCATCATACGCTGGTACGTTGCTCCTGCATTTTTTAGGCCGAAAGGCATAACGTTGTAAAAATAATTGCCCGACTCGGTCATGAAGGCCGTGTATTTTTTGTCAGACACAGCCATGGGTATTTGATTGTAACCCGAGTATGCGTCCATAAAGGATAATAATTTGTATCCGGACGAACTGTCGACCAATTTGTCGATGTTAGGTAAAGGGTATGCATCTTTCGGGCATGCCCGATTGAGATCGGTATAATCAACGCACATTCTCCATTTTCCATTAGATTTTTTGACGAGTACAACATTTGAGAGCCAGGTTGTGTACCTGGCCTCAGTTACAAATTTTGCCTCTAGGAGGTCTTTAACGGCAGATTCGGCAGCTTCGGTCTTCTCGCTCGACTGCTTTCTCCTGCGTTGAGCGACCGCCTTACACGTTGGGTCGATAGAAAGATGATGACAAGCTGTTTCGGGGTCGAGCCCTAGCATTTCCGCAGCACTCCATGCGAATAAATTTGCGTTCCCTTTGAGGCAGGCTTCCAACTGCCGCTTCACTAATTCGGGCAGGTGTGCTCCAATCTTGACGCATCGAGCAGGATCTTCTCCCAAAGGAATTAGCTCGAAATCTCCGTCCGGGATTGGTCGGGCTAAGGCCTCTGTTGGCCTCTGGATGCTCTCGTTGTGTGAAAACCTGCAGTCTAAGTCGATTGAATCGACTTGAGGGTAGGCCTTGGGCACATCTGGTGGATCCAGTGTCGGGGAGACTGGTTGGTACGATATTGAGCTGAGGCCTTTTGATGCTGCTTCGAAACATCTACGGGCAGCGTCAACATCTCCGTGCAATGTGGCAACTCTGCCCGAAGTAGTATAGTACTTCATCTTTAAGTGGACGGTGGACGACACGGCTATCAATTCGGCCAGAGTCGGTCGTCCTAATATGCACTTGTATAACGACGGGCAATCCACGACGAGAAATTGGACCCTAACTGTCCTAGCTGTTTCGCCTGCCCCGAAAGTGACAAACAGGTCGACATAACCCCATGGTCGGGATACTGCTCCGTTGAAACCTTGCAGATCGGATCCAACGTATGGGGTTAGGTGTGTTTCATTCAGTTGGAGCGTTGAAAATAGTTGGGAGTACATGATGTCACATGAGCTTCCTTGGTCTACCAATATCCTCCTTACGTCGAAGTTCGCCATGCGTGCTCGGATGAGTAAAGGGATGCTGGCGTTTGGTGCTCCTCCCAGGAGCTCTTCTCGGTAGAATGCGAGGGGTACGGAACCTTCCCTCGGAGGATCTAAAGTGGCGTTTTGCGCAGGCCCCTTGGTGATCAGCTGGTCGAATTTCCTCTTCACAGAACCGACCGTGATTTTATTGAATCCGCCTCCCGATATGACCATCGCCGAGGGGAAAGCTTCCCATGGACTGTGAGAGGAAAGGTATCCTGTGCCTTTGGTATGGTCTGGTAAGAAGAAGTCTTCTGGGCGATAGATGCTCAGGGCGACCTGCATGTTAGCGTCCGCGGGGATGGGCACGGCCTCTTCGATTTTCTGGGTTTCTTGTGTGTCCTGCCGAGGATTTTCTCTAGATTTTGTGAACTACTTCAGATGCCCGTCTTTGATGAGGATTTCGATCGCGTCCTTGAGATGTATGCAATCCTCTGTGTTGTGCCCGTGGCTCTTGTGGAACCTGCAGTATTTCGTTTTATCCGTACCGGGCCTGGTAGGTTGTTGCCTCGGAAAGCGTACTCCTGCCTGTTTAAACTCTGAATTGGCGCACTCAGACAGGATTTTCTCCCTGGAGGCCAGGAGAGGCGTGTACTCGTGGAACCGACCAATGGGTCCCCGGTGCTCCCGCGGTTCACGGGAGCGATCGTCCTTTCTTTTTTCTCCTCCCCGACGAGATGTCGAGGGCTCCTTGGTTCGATGTGGTTTGGCGTCTTCTCGACGCCGGGCGTCTCTTACTGAACTGGCCGCTTGCTTTTCTTCATATTGGATGTAAGCTTGGGCTTTTAGCAGGAACGCGTCGAGGGTCGCTGGGGTTTCAATACCGACCGCCCTATGAAAATCTGTCGAGGGACGCAACCCTCGTTCAAGCAGATACTTTTTCATGTCGTCAGTTGTTGACACTTGAACCGCTTCTTTGTTGAATCTTTCGATGTAGGTTCGCAACGGCTCGTCCCTCCCTTGGATTATTGCTTCGAGCGAAGCCTCTGTCTTAGGATGTCGTCTTGACTCATTAAAGTGCCTGGAGAACGTGCGCCCAAGTTGTTTCCACGACGTGATGGATTCGGCCTCAAGGCTCTTGTACCAAGTCATTGCTCCTTTCCGCAGCGTTGTGGGAAAGAGCCGACATTTAATTGCTCCTCGAACACCTCGATAGTCGAGCAAGGCATCGATGTTCTCGATGTGCTCTTCTGGGTCGGTTGTGCCGTCGTACAATCCCAAAGGAGGGGGTTTCTCCAGGCCTCTCGGTAATTTGGCCGCCATAATTTCAGAAGACAAGGGGCCCCGAGCGTCTTCATCGTCACTGGAAGCAAATGACGCTCTGTGATCATGTTTCTTTGTTCCTCGAGGGGAAGCGGATCTTGATCTGCTCCTTCTTGATTTTCTTTTAGGAGAGGGTTGTGGAGATGACCGACGAAAACGTTTGTTGCCTGTTGATTCGTCGGTATTTCCTCTCCTTTTCTTCGGAGGAGATGGCGTGGGCTCCCTTTGGGGTCTCTTAGAAGAATGAGGTCGGCGAGAGTTATCTTCAAGTCGAGCGATCTTTTCACCATGAGCGAGGAGTAACAAGTTTGTCTGGTTTAGGATTTCGGCTAGTGCTGAGAAATCTGATCCCGAAGGAGTCGAAGGAACGAGAGTTTCCGGGCGACTTTCCAAGGGTTGATCACGATCGGGTGAAGGCGATGCTGCCCTCTTTTCTGGTTGGTCGTGCGTGGTATCATCATGTAGGGGAGGTTGGACATTGCTCTCATGTTGTGTGAGAATCATGCCATCGTTCGATCGATTCTCCTGATTGTCCCGAGCAGCCATGGATTTTTGTTAAAACTTTTGTTCTTTGAGGATCTTGAAAGAAGAACGGGGAAGTTGGATTCCCACAGACGGCGCCACCTGATCGTACCTGGAGATCAGGATCCAATACAGCTGGACTCGAGAGCGGGCGGAAATGGTTGTCGAGGAGAAAAAAGGGGTGTACCTGCAACACACTCCGATGCCAAAGTAAGTATCCGAGCGACAGTGAGCAAGTACTAGTATTAGGGTTGAGAATTGAATACCTGACCCTCTCAAATGAGAGAGTTTATATAGAGGACCAGCCGGAAGACTATTGGTTCGTTTTATGAGGTGCGGATCGAGGGGTCCGTGAAGATAGGAAACGGTCAATACTAGCCGTTAGAAAGTCTCTCCCTGGTCGGATCATTAGTGGTCGACTGAGAGGCCACTTTTCATAGTTGTGCTCGCACTGTCGAGCAAGAAGAATGGGTCAGCCTTTTTGGCCCAATAAGAGGGATTGGGCCGGGTCGGAACAAAAACGTAATTGGATGAGAAAACAATAATATAAAAAACGAGAAGATGAATATGAAAAAGAAAGAATATAAGATAAAAGTGATTAGAGTATAAGAGATGAGATGTACATAGAAAATATGATGAGAAGAATGTGCGATACTACTCGAAGAGATTTGAGAATGTTGAAACTAAAACCCTAAGTGTGACTAAGAGAATATTTGTATGGTTAAGGCATAATAGATTTAAGTTTTGGGTTGGATGTGGGATAAGAGAAGTTTGGGTTGTAACATAATGCGGTTTGGTTTGGTTTAGTTCGGTTTGTAAAATACAAACCGCAAATCGAACCGAACCGCGCGGTTTTGTTAAATAATGGCCCAAATACATCCGAACCAAGTGCGGTTTTTTTGCGGTTTCGGTTTGGTTTGCGGTTTTCTATTGGGTTGGTTTGGTTTTGAACACCCCTATACGGGATACGGATGCACGCTTGGAGAAGAAAAATGTTCTCATTATTAACATTGCCACTGGGAAAATTAATCAAGGTGAATCGAGAAACAGAGGAAATGGAGAGATTATATGTGGCACGTATATATATATATATATATATATATATATATATATATATATATATATATATATATATTGTGGAGAAATTCGGAGAAACCATATCGGAGTCAAATGGAGAGGAAATAACAACAACGAAAATGAGAATAAAGTGGAAATTGTAGAGGAGACTCAAACATCCAAAGATAGGAGAAAGAGAAGGATGAAGATATTGAAAGAAAAGAAGAAAAAATGGAGAAGAGGCAAGAAGTCAATATCAAAGTGCAACTATAAACAACGAGACCTCCGACACAAACAGGTCAACATTAAACCTGATTTAGCAGTATAGGAAAAAGAGGTAGAAGGTAAGAACTGGGTGATATTACATGGGGATGCCAAAGAAATAGCTAGAGATGTATGGGATTTGGGGAAGGAAATTGGCCTGGTACATAAAGGTGAAGAAGGGGAGATATTGCAAGAATTAGTAGTAGGGGTGAAGGGGACGAAAGAAACCCTTAAGTGGTCATGTAAGGGGAATAGGAGGGAGTTTGGGCAAAAAAATCAGGTTACCATGAAAATAATCAGTTATAATGTTAGGGGGTTAGGGGGGTTTAGCAAAGAAAAAAGAAATTCAGAAATTAATTCATATTCAAAAGCCTTGGTGATTTGTATCCAAGAAACAAAAATGGACAAAATAGAGAGGAGTATGGGGGCTTGGATGTGGGGATCCAATGAGTTTGATTTCGAACACAAATCTTCGGTAGGAAGAGTAGGAGGCATCCTAACAATGTGGGACAATAATGTAATATCGATTAGGAGGAGAAGTGTACGGGAACACTTTTGTAACACCCCAAAATTTGCCCTTTCATTTATGACCGTAACTGGTTTTTCACTTCACAATCATGCGTTTTGAGTGTGATTTATTCCCCTAATTAAGTGGTTTGTAAGGATTCTTCTGATGTAGACTATTTATTGTGAAATGTGGGATTAGGGTTGTGAAATATGTTCACGGTATATTTCTTCTTCCTCGAGCTACCAAGGTCATTTTTCTCCAAGACTCATCAAGGTTTGAATTAAGGTTTGTTTCTCTGTATGGCTCAGAAGGCCTGGGTTCCACTGAAGGATGATAATTCTTGCATTGGGCTATGATTATGTCGATTCTTATCATCTCAAGCCTTTTGGCCCCACATTTTAAATCAACCACCATTTTTCCCTGAGATTATATCCAATTCAAGGCCCAAATAATTTTTATCATGAACCCATGCTACATCATTCAATTTCAAGTAGCATGGGGATTTATCGAAAGAGTTTTGAGTTGGATTCTTGGAGTAAACTCATGTGAGATATGTGTATCAGTGTTTTTAGTGATGGCCCATGTCCATATCCATGTCTATTATTCTCATCATTTTTCCATCCATTATCCGTCCTTTATTCAATAACCACATTTTTTAAGTATCCATTATGTCATTAATAATTGACAAATTAATCCATGGTCAGTTTCCATTAGAGAATCCTTAAGTTTTTTTCTAAAACCACATCAATTCATTCATCCATCTTTTTGATTCTTTAGCCATTTTTTTTGTCCATTTTAAATTCCAAATTTCTCCTTGTCAATAACCATATTTTGTTCATCCAAGACATTTCCAAGGATTAACTCACAACCATTTACATCCAATTTTTTAGCCCATTTCTTTTCTAAAAAAGAATAAACTTTGTTCATTAATCCCTTTTAATTTCTTTGTCATAATTCTAAAATCAACCTTAAACCATTTCATTAATCATATCCTTAAAATCACCATTCAAAACCATATTTATTTCAAAATTCATTTGTATCCGTATTCCGTATCCATTTTTTCTTTTTTTTTTCTCTCTCTAATTCAAAATATGATTTGTCTTATGTTACTTAGTAATGTTATTTAGTAATGTGTGTAGGAGTTCACATTCATGGCCAAGCTCATGACCCATTATTGTTTACATAAGAACAATGTCTACTTGTCATAAATATATCATATCATGTAATTTACATACAGAAATGAACAAACATTTCAAAAGAGAACCAGTTATGGTACTGATATAGCAGAAAAGACTATAGGAAAATAGAGAGGAAAAGTTCATCACAAAGTTCAGTTACAAATACTAACAAAATTCCTAACTGAATCTCTAAAAAAAAACTAACAGAAGTTTCCAACTGAATCTAGAAACTCTTAACTGAAAAAACTTCTGGAAGCTTCAGATTTTTCAGAATTTGATTGCATATAAACAGGATCCATTCACTTCTTCTTTTTTTTCTTCCCGACTTCGACTCTTGGCACTGATCCACACCATTTTTTCCTTCGAATTCCATCATTCTTTTGGGCATAACTTCCTTTTGCAGCGTCTTTTTCCATCAACCTTTAACCTCATTCAGTCTTCTCCATTAGAAATCAGCAGCCATACCTTCAACCTCATCAATCTTCAAGCAGTTCTGAATTTTCAATGACAGAACTCTCTGCATATCCAACTTTACATCAACTTTCTCTCGGCCCGCGCACCTCCATCGCCAGGGCTTCATAACCATAAAGTAGAGAAGAATACCTTTTCGAACCTGTTCTTCAAATCATCCCGGCGAAGACCATCATCAGCCCTGAAACCTTGCGACAATCCATACCAAACGCAACCTGAAAAAAGGATCCAGTTCAGAAGAACCTCTTCATCATATCTAACAATTTGAATCGAAGAAGTCGCAAGAACAACACGACCTTCAATCAATAATCAGAAGAAGAAAAAGATTCATCGCCATAAAAGAATCCTAACAGAGAAATACCGATTCTTCTTGGAGGGTCCTCTCACATCTTTGAATCTGTTTATGGTCATCCTTTCTCTCGGAGCTCTGTTCGCCTTCGAGAGTTCATCACTCAAGATTTGGTTCTTCCATCAAGATGATAACTTGCTCTTAGCGGTCATGACAACTTCAACGCAGCATCACCTTCAACGAACACCATCAGCCTTAAGCCAATAGTCTTGGCCGATCACCTCCTCCTTCAAAATACCAGATCCGCAGCGAGAAGAAAGCAAAGATTCATAAACAAAGCATCAGCAACAATTTATTATCTGTAAATCCATGATTCAAAATGCAAGAATGTTACAACAAGGAAGAATAAGAGTGGAGTTTGTGCAACATAATTCGAATTCGTACCTGAGTTGTGAAGCTTCGAAGCCTTTACCATTCTCGTGCGGTCGAACTCGTGTGAAAGAGTGAGGATCGAATTGTGAGAGTGTGAGAAAGGTGAGCGATGATTCCGTCGAAGCAAAATAGGCGAAGGTGTTTGTAGTCGGTGTGGTGGTGCAACGACGTTTCGGCGACGCGACTCATGCTGAAGTGGAGGTCACCGGTGACGCCGGTCTGAACAGAGGTGGCGCTGAGCCATAGTCGGAGAAGCCGCAAAGGGGGTGAAGCCACTGCGAAGGGCTCTTCGCCTTTGTCTTTGATGACGCGATTCGAGAGGGAAGAAAGAGTGGTGGCGGTGCCTTCATCGATGAGGATTGAGGGGAAGAACGGCGCCGCTAGGGTTTGTTGGTTGAAAGGTGAAGTGATTGTGAGAGAGAAGATAATACGTTTGTGGTATGTGTTTCAATATGTTGGTTTTGTTTTACTTATAATTTATTTCATAATTATGGGTTGATCCTGAATAATTAAAAAACCAAATTCTTAAAGATGATGGTTAATGCACCATTAAGAAATATTCAATGTCCCATAAAATCTGATTAATTCCCCACCGTCCCAAATTGGAAGAGATAAGGATATGGTGTTTTGGCCCATTCCGGCGGTGACAAGTGTCACCGTCCGGTAGGGCGTTTGAGTCCAATTCTATGTATTTCTCTCCATACAACTACCATACATTCTCATCTCTTTCTTTACAAATGGGCCTCAGACTTGCTATCTGCACCCCTATTCGACAAGCCCACTAAAAAAAACTGATAATTGTTTCTATTTTCACCCCCAGCCAACTCAGCGCAAATGGGCCTAAGGAATTTCTTTCTGCACCCTCTTAGATGGGCCCATGTTATTATTTAACTTAGAAACATTTCTATTCTTCCCCCCTTTCTTTATCTCCTTTTCTATTTAATTTCTATTTTACATAGTTTTCGATTAATTCATGAATAAATACTAAAATACATAATAAAAATCCCTAAAAATTAGGATAGAATATTAACTCATTTTAGAACCTTGTCCCAATTTTTATTTTCTGAATTTAATCAATTTTCGATTTGATTTCGATTTTTTAATTTAATCGACTTATATTGAATTTCCACTTGGACACATAAAATTGTACAATTTATTTAGGCCACTTCCCATAACATTTTTGACCCATTCTTTTTGCCATGATTAAAGGACAAATAGAAGGACCTATAATTTTTTTTGGTGAATTTTTAGGACATTTTTTCTAGTGTTTTGGTAGTATAATTTGTGTAAATTTGTGATTAAACTTTACATAGATTTAGGTGAGCATTTGCCTTAGTTAAAATAAGAATTTTTTAGAGATTTTTTTAACACAATAATATAATAAGGTTGAAGACCTTAGGAATTTAATTTCATATTTTTTTTTTCTTTTTCATGATTTTTAATATTTTTGCCATTTTAATTCATTCCTTCTCATTATGCATGTACATAATTCATATCATTCACTAACTATTTGTTTTTTTGTTTGGTGCAAGGTATGTTTTGCAAGGTGTGGCTAATTGGACTTGGATATTTTATGCTTCAATTGTGTTTTATACTCTGTGTATTTTGTGATGTAATAGCTTAGGATTTGTATGCTTTTATTGTTTCCATAAGTAGGATAGAAAAGATAAAACGAATCGATAGAAAACCAAATATTCAAAAACAAATAAAGTATTCGATCCAACGTCGAGTATATTTTCGAATAAATAAATAAAGTCTATATTATTTTAGGTTTCCACGATCACCTTCGTACCACTCCATTCAACCAAAATCAAACCTTGCATGTTTCATACCATAAGTCGTGTGTCTTAGCACCACGCAACCGACCCACACCCATCTCATTGTTTCATCCTGTTTACATTTCATATGCGTTTTTACCTACCATGACCTAAGAGGACCCTATTGCTCATTACTAACTTCTTTTACTTGCATGTTTAGTCTTATATTTCTTATATTTCTTAGGTAGATTCAATTGCAAACCTCACTAACCATAGGGTATCCATGAATTCAACTAATTTAGGGTAAGTCTAGTTTCCCTTAGAATGTTTACCTTTTATAACTTGAGTCTCTTCTCATCTTAAAAGAAAATCAAAAACACTTAATAAACGAAAGGTGTACAATGCGCCACGAGCCTTAAGCTATACGGGAAATGACTAGTGGAGGTCTCCTTCACTCTTCTAGGATGCTTTACAAACGTTCCATTGGGGGCGATCTTGGAAAGTATTCGCTCCTGTGTCATAGTCTTTAGTGTTGTACATTCAATAAACACAAATCCAAAACATTTCTTATAAAAAACAACAAACCAAGAAGTCACGTCTTCTCATTCTCATTTCATACTCTTCATGACTTGTTTCAACAGTTCAAACAGCGATACGGTAAACACCCTCGTGTCAGAGCCGGTAACACCTGAGCTAGAGCTATGGCAACGTCATCCTAAAAACCACAAACGAGTGTAAGCCTTAGTTAGACGAACTACGGCGTCTCTGATCCTCATTTATCCCGATGAGGTACGTAGGCAGTGGGGTAGGGCCCATTCGAGCACAATCTTTCTTTTTCCCTACATTTTCCCATTTTATTCCCATTTCATTTCTTTTCTCATTTCCATTTCATTCCAGATAGCTATCCTTTCAGTTAAAACAACATATTATTTCTCACCCTTTGAAAACAGACTTTTAAGCGTGGATCCCGTCGGGTACGGCGGACGGATTGGGGTGCTAATACCTTCTCAATTCGTAACCGACTCCCGTATCCAGATCTTTGGTTCGCAAGGCCTCGTCCTTTTCCTTCTTCCTTAGGTTTGTGCAACATTACCTTTCCCATTCCTTTGGGATAAAAATGTCTGGCTGGCGACTCTAACCTTTCCGCGCCACTTTCGCGTTTGTACTAGGATGAAAATCCCGGGAGCGACAGCTTTATCTGGATGGAAGGTGAGACGGTGGAGGAAAGAAAAAAAGTCAACATAGTGAACGTGTACGCTCCCTGCGACGCATACTCGATCTCGGAACCTCATCATCCCATTTTCATAAATTCGTAACTCTCTTCTGTTACCTTGGTTAATCAAAGTCATTTGATCAACCAACTTCAAATCTGATTGTTGTCCTAAATGAATCTCTTCCACAATATCATTAGTCAATTTCAGCATACCCAGCTTCACACTCTCAGATGTAGTTTCACACAACAAACTCATGTCTCTGAACTGCTCAACCATCTCAAGTTCTTTCACCATCATCATCGACATATGCAAAGTCTTCCGACTCAAAGCATCTGCAACCACATTAGCCTTACCAGGGTGGTAACTCAAATCGAAATCAAAGTCTTTCAATATCTCTAACCATCTCCTCTGCCTCATGTTTAGTTCCTTCTGATCAAACAAGTATTTCAAACTCTTATGATCTTTGAACACCTCAAATATAGAATCAAACAGATAATGTCTCCAAATCTTCAACACAAATACCACGGTTGCCAACTCTAAGTCATGGGTGGGATAGTTTCTCTCATGAACATGTAGTTGTCTAAAAGCATAGGCAACTACTTGACCATTATGCATCAACACACCACCAAGACCCATCTTCGAAGCATCACAGTACACCAAAAGTGTTCATATTATTCATAATTTTCTCATACTCATATTTGAACACTTGTATTGATATTTATAAAGTGGATTTTGATCAAAGGAGAAGATCAACTTAGATTGATATCAAACATTGTACTACTCTCAAAAATTCAAAGTATTATAATAGATTTTCTATTGTGACTTGTGATCCAAGTTTTGTTTGGACTCAAGGGATAATGATTGCAAGAGGATTGTTCTTGCACACTAGGTTGTTTAGTTGTTTAGAAAGTAGGCCTCACCGATTGAAGGTGCGATAGGTTGTACGTTTCTAAGAACTAGTGAAAATCTCTTTCGTGTTGGAAAGAGGACTGGATGTACCTTCGGATTGTGAAGGGAACCAGGATAATTTTCGGTGTCCTCTTTTACTTTCTTGCTTTATAGTTTTCATCCCATAAACAAGCAAAAGATAAATCCATCCATCAACGAAAATAGTCGAAAAGTTTATAACTCCTAATTCACCCCCTCTTAGGCGTACTTTGACACTACAATTGGCATCAGAGCAGGTTTAGGTAACCTGTTCCTACAAGATCATGTATGGCTTCCGCAAACTCGAATCCTGTTTTCAAAGATGGTGGAAGTAGCAACAAGCCTCCACTCTTCTCCGGCGAATACTTTGTGTCATACCTCGAAATATACGATCCTAAAACAAACAACAGAGCCGCCACCTAATTCTATTTATTCTATTTAAAGAAAAGGGAGATATAGATACAACCTAAAGGAAGGATAAGAAATGGTCAACGAAACCAAATTCTAAGTTCGGGAGTCGGTTACGCAAGGGGAAGGTATTAGCACCCCTCACGTCCGTTGTACTCAACGGGAACCTCTTAGCTAACTATGCGATTAAATGTTTGATCTTAAGTTTTTTTGTCTTCTAAATGATTGTTAATATGTTTGTTCTAAGGAAATAAGTTATTAGTAGTATTAAGACGGAGAAAAGATTAAAGTTTTTTATTATTGTGATTTAAACAGAGAAATAATTAAATTTTTTATTAGGGTACTCGCGAAGGATTAAAATCCCCGTGCCTACGTATTCCCTTGTGCAATGGGAAAGTCAGAGCTCCATAGTTTGTGCTACTATGATTTGTGTTTTTTATTGAACAGTTGTTTAAAACGCATTTTACTGCTAAGCGTTGGCTTATACTCGCGGTGTAGGCTGAAGCGCTAGCTTGTTCGAGAGATAGAATGATTTAAACAATGTTCGTTTTTTAGAAAAGTATTTGACTTTGGTTAAGATATTTTAAACGAAAGGGCGAATGAACCACGTCGCGTGGGGCTAGCCCAGGAGCGTTTCAATCCAAAACGTGCGGAGTGCTAGACTCCGGAGTTCTGTCTTTCGATAATTAATTATGAAAATGATTTCAATTGGTTGATAAGTTTTAAGTTGTTTTTTAAGTGTGAAAGAGCGAATGGGCCACGTTGCGTGGGGCTAGCCCAGCTGCAGTCCATTTTAGAACGTGCGGAGTGCTGGACCCCGGAGTTCAGTTTCCGTAATTTAATTTATAAAAAAAAATGATTTGAATATTTTGATATACGAATAGTGATTGAACACATCGCGTGGGGCTAGCCCAGTAGCGGTCCAATCCAGAACGTGCGGAATGCTAGACTCCGGAGTTCTGTTTTCGTACATTAACTTATGTGATTATTTATTTTGAAATACGGAAGGCGAATGGACCACGTTGCGTGGGGCTAGCCCAGTTGCAGTCCATTTTAGAATGTGCGGAGTGCTGGACTCCGGAGTTCTATTTCCGTATTTAAATTTTAAATAAGTTGAATAATTGTCTTTTAGATGTTTTTTAGGAATCAATGTGACTAATAACGAAGGAGCGGCGAAACATTACGTGTGGGGCTATCCCAGTTGTAAATCGTTCTAGAACGTGCGGAGTGCTGGACTCCAGAGTTCTATTCCTTGTTAATTTAAACGCGATAAGAGTCGTACAGACGGCGATCACTTGGTAATCGACTTACGTGTGTGCGAAGTGTAGGCGAGATTTGTTTACTTGGTGTTGGACCAAGAAACCTGTTATTTCTTCTGATTATTCTTAAGGTAAATGTATTTGCTTAAATATTTTTATACAGTCGTAGGCACAAGAATAAATCCATAGAAACAAGTAAAGCAAAAATTTAGTTATTCTACCACATAATAACGACAACAAATATCAAGGATATACCAAAATTTATCACATAAATAACTAGTTAAAATAGGATTGTTTATTACATGAACAATTAACTAAAATTAAATAGAATTGTTTAGTAAATATAATTAACAAACCAATTAATAAAAAATAAGATAGTTTAGAATAAGTAAATAAAATCAAGTATTTTTGATATTTTATTTTTATGACAATATACTATATAAATGAAGGAACAAAAAAAGAAATAAACTAAAATAAAACGGAAATTAAACATAAAGCAAAAATAGGTTAGGAAATAAAGAATGCTGACAGGAGGTCCAAAGGGATCAAACCTGCCACGTGTTAGACCGAAACCGGGTCGGTTATTTCCAAACAGGACAAAGAAATGAGGTTTGCGAAGCCAACGCTCTTGTTAGAAACAAAAGAGGAAAGAAAACAGAGAATGAAGAAAACGAAACAAACGCATGTACTCATCCTCTTCGTCTCTCAAATCTTTCGACTCCCTCTCTTGTTCTCACTCTCACACGCGTTTCTCCCAACTCATCTTAACTCACTCTCATCGCTCTAAACCCTCTCTCTCTCAGAACCTCACAACTCTCGTTCAGAACTTTCTCTCGCTCGTGTCTCTCTCTCGTATCAAATACTACAAAACCTAACCCCAATTTGAAAACCCCATAACCCCAATTTTAGCAATTTGAAGCGATTACATCATGAGTGCATGAATTTAGATTAGAAAAGAAAACATTCAAACAAGGAAGTTCAGAGTCTTACCTTTGTCGGCACGCTTTGAGGGTTTGCGTTGGTAAGCTTTTTTTTACTCGCAATTCCTTCGTCTCTTGGTTTTTTGCTCACTCTTCTTCTTCCGTCTCTGTCTAAGTCTTGTTGTTATGGTCTTGCTGAACTATTGTTGTTGCGAGTGTTGTTGAGACTGGGTTGAAAACTTATCAGTGCTCTTGTTTTTATTATGATTTTTTGTGGCTCTATTTTTGGCTCTGAATCCTTGTTTGTATGAATTTGGTTACTAGGTATTTCCTTTGGGTTTATGTTACGGTTTTCTTCTGATGTTGTGTTGGTCTTTATGGTGCATTCTTGGCGACAGGGTGGTACATGGCAGCGGTTTTGGTCATCATCTTGAAGAGAGGGTGGTGCGAGTCGATGAACAACTGTGGTTTGCTTTCAAGATGGCGGGACCTATGGCTTATGAGATCGACGAATGAAGGTGATGTGTTTTTTTAATCTGAAGTTTATTTTGTGGTTGTTGATGTTGTTCTATGAGCTACTTCCTGTGAGTTATTGGCATGACCAGTTTCCTGTTAGTATGTGGTTAGGCTTCTTCGCGATGATGCTACGACTAGATCTTCATATGATATTTCTTGTTTTTTGTGTTGGTTTTTTTTAAGCAAAAATGCAGGGTCGTAACATAAGTATAGTGACTGTTAGGGACTTTTAATGGATGTCATGGTTTTGTCTACTGTTCGGTCTTTTGTGGCGGCTAAATTTGTGTATTTTCGTATGAAGTTGTGTTGGAGTTTTGGTATGTGGGTGGCTGCTGTTTCTAGTTTCTGTTTTTATGTTCGGATTTTGTGGCTTTCGTTTTTGTGGTAGTGAAGCGAGAAATGGTTCAAAAGGTGGTTTTTTTAGTTGGTGAAGAATATGTGAAGGTTTGGTGATTGATGAGACGGTGAGGAAAACGTCTGTGTTCTCAAAACAAATCAAAGGCCTTTTGCCCCCTTTTTCTTCTTTTATGTTTTAGCCGGTTTCTTTTCGGAGAAGAAAGTGATGATAAGAGTTTGTTTTTGGTTTGGTTTGAGATGCAGAGGGAAGATGAGGTGAGTCGTTTGAAGAAAGCTGGTACCCCTTTTGAAGCGTGTTTTTTTTTGGCTCTGAAGGGAGATTCGAAAATGTGTTTTTTTTTCTTTTGTGGCTACTGCCCCCCTTTATAAAGCAGTGAATATAGTTTATATAAGATAGGAAATTAGGGCTTTTAGGTTTGAATTTTATAACACTTGTTGGCTAAGTTTGGCTGAAAATTTTGGGGGGAAAAAACTGAGTTTGAGAGTGACGGGTGAGGGCAAAGCAGGGCTAGAAATTGCAGCAGGTCTGCTGCACTTTGACTACCAATTTTGTTTGCTTGTGTAGTGTAAAAAAAGGAAAAAGTCTTGCTATTACTATGTATCTGCTGGACTTTGTCTGCTGTACTTTTGTGATTATTTAGTATCTTCATAAGCCCCTTTTTCAAAACAAAGTAATGTGACAAAGTGTGGATTGAATGGATTGATGAAAATGTATGATGGAATGTTTGGCTGTAGTTCTCTTGTGAAAAAAGTATGTCTAAACTCAATAGGTTGTGATGAATATGGTTATGAATATGAATGTATATGAATATGATTGAATAGAAATTTGTGAATGAATTGAATTGAAAAAGTAAATATGTTTGAAATGCTTGAATGAAGAGTTTATGGATTGTAAAAAAGATGATGTGCTCTTGAATGCTTATGTGATGATACAAATTAGAAATTGATAGAATTTTGAATTAACATGATATTAATCCTTGTTTCTTTTAATTTCATGTACATTGGATGGTATTGCCATGAGGATGGAAGCGACATGAAGTTTGGGGATGAAAAACTCAAGCAAACAAAATGGGGTTGGATGCATTTGCTTATGATGAGAAACTTTGAACCATTTTTATTCAAGCAACACTTTTGTTTTGAATTTTGTAATTGCTAATTTTGTAGCTTGTAACTTGTATGTAACTTTGACAAAAGCTTGTAATTGAATTTGGTTATGAGTTTGAAAATTAGGAATGAACTTGAGATTGACAACTTGTAAATAGAAGTTTGGAATTTTTGTGGTTTGGAACAAACTCTTTTTTTCATGAATTTGTAATGATCTTGGAATGAGATTTGACATTGAGTTCATGATGAATTTGAAATGCAATTAAAGCTTGAATTTGAACTTGAATTTACAAATGATGTGAGAACTTGAAATGGAAATTTGGAATATGAATTTGGAAAAGAAAAAAAAACTAGAAATAGAAAATATGAACTAAACTTGGGACAAAAATTGAAATTGGAAGATGAATTGGAGAAATGAATTTAAAAGTAAAATTGAACTTTAAACTTAAATTGAAGTTGGAAGTTATAATAAAAATAGAAACAATTTTTTTAAAAATGAAATAAAATTGGAAGTAGAAATTGAGATAAAAATTTAAGAAAATAATTTTAAAAAAATCAATTTAAAAATGAGAACTTGAAAACGAATAGAAGTTAAATTTAAAATGGATATATATATATATATATATATATATATATATATATATATATATATATATATATATATATATATATATATATATATATATATATATATATATATATATATATATATATATATATATATATATATATATATATATATATATATATATATATATATATATATATATATATATATATATATATATATATATATATATATATATATATATATATATATAAAGAAATAGAGAATGAATAAAAACTAGTAATAGAAATTGAAACAAAAATTCTAAAAATAAGAAGTTAAAAATGGAATATAGAAATAGAACTAGAAAACAAAAGATAAGAATACAAAAATGAAATAAAAGTTAGAAATGAGAAATATAAATTAAATTTAAAATGGAAGCTTGGAAGTGAAAAGAAATAAAAAAAAATCAAGAGAAACTCGAAAAATGAGTTGAAAGTGACCGAAAAACAAATCTTGGAATTTTTCCGTTAAGTGCAACGAAAGTATGATGAGAGCAGTTAGGGGTAAAATTTGGGATGTGACAGTTGCCCCTATTTAAATAACTTCACCAGATAAAATGAGTGATGTTAATCCTCATAAAATCGGAGTGAAAGGTATTTAAATATAGAAATAACCGAAAAATTTTGCCCCTAAATGCAATGACATGCCATGAACTTACGTGGGACTATTGCTGGAGATATGATATGCAAGATGCAATGAAACCTAACACACTTATTTTGATAAATATGCTAATATGGTATGCGGGATACGATGCAGACAACTGGTAATGGTGATCCACAAAACTAAGGTGGAAACCCACTGGGGGTAACAATATGTCGGGGATGACAAGACAGAAACAGGAAGTATTCAAAGTGATATATCAGCAGGTTCAAGTGTAACTGCTGGCACTAAGAACAACAAAAGACGGGAAGTAAAACAAAGGTCCAGAACAAACGGATTAAAGACAGACTGACACCCCACGATATTATAAAAAGGTTTAAAGTGAAAACGTAATGGCTTGATGCGACCAAAACGGGCACTATGAACCAAAGCAGACTATCTGAAGTGATGAGTTAGCAAGGTTCAAGGTGGTTACTGGGGATTCCAATGCAACGATTCGGTGATTGAGAAAAAATGGAAAAGACCTCGACTCGGCAGCCAGGATAACCAAATAGCAGACATCGACACGACGGTCAGGAATAAACAAACATCGACATGGTGATCGGGAAATAAAATAACAGACGTCGACACGGTGGTTAGGAAATAAAAGACAGGCGTCGACACGATGGTCGTGAAATAAAAATAACAGAGATTGACGCGGTGGTCATGAAATAAAAAATAACAGACATTGACGTGGTGGTCAGAAAATAAAAGACGAGACGTCGACACGGTGGTCGTGAAATAAAAATAACAGACATTGACGCCGTGGTCGGGAAAAATAACAGACATTGACACGGTGGTCAGAAAATAAAAGACAAGACGTCGACACGGTGGTCGTGAAATAAAAATAACAGACATTGACGCGGTGGTCTGGAAATAAAATAACAGACAATGACGCGGTGGTCGGGAAAAATAACAGACATTGACACGGTGGTCAGAAAATAAAAGACAAGACGTCGACACGGTGGTCGTGAAATAAAAATAACAGACATTGACGCGGTGGTCTGGAAAATAAAAGATAGGCATTGACACGGTGGTCGGGAAATAAAATAACAGACACTGGCGCGGTGGTCAGGAAATAAAATAACAGGCAACGACACGGTGGTCGAGAAATAAAAACAGGCAACGACACGGTGGTCGAGAAATAAAATAACAGGTAAATAATCCAAAGTGGTAAATCAACAGGTTCAAGTGTAACTGTTGATACCGAGAATAAAGAAAACGAACACAAAGTTTGGGCAGGGGCTCTGTGCAACCAAATGATATAAGGGGTAGAAAACAGCGTACTCAAATAGTCAACGACTCCAAGAGACCGGCTGGTACTTGATGCGTGTTTTTCGCAAGTGTACGAACACGTCAGAGTAATATAAAAGATTGTCGAATCCACAGAGACCAAGTGTCAATCTATCGTACCTGTTGTTATGGTGTGTATCTAAGACAACTAAATATAAGGGTTTTAATAAGGGTGCAATGGTAAATAAAATTATAATTTTAAATAATAAATAAAAGACAGGCTCGAATGTAATTCACGTAATCAATGATAATCCAGTATTTGTTAATGGAACTACTTATGGGCAATGTTTTCTCCTTTGAAAAGAACTAATTTAACAGGAACTGTCGCTTTCGCGTATTCAGAACCGAGTTGTACTCTCTAATCAACCCCTCCTATTGTCACGGATAAAAAGGTGCGTACTGCGTTAGAGTAGTAAACCTATTTTTAAGAAATGTAGTATCTTAACTAAGTTGAAAAGTATTTTAACCTGGACTTCTTAGCAAAAAGAGGTTCTTATAAACCAGACTCTAAATCTCATAACGCGTCCGAAAATCGTTTTAAAATCTCTTTTCTTTTTAATCTAAAAACTCCTAATGAACTATACAAAGTGCTTTTGGCTGTTTTTGAAATAGTTAAAAACAATTACTTGAATTGAAAGATAAAATAGCCTTTAGGTGTTTCCACGAACAATTATACGGATTACTGGTTCAATTATGATCCTTACATTCTAACCTTTATGGAATTAGTTAGACATGATAAAGTAAAGATTCTTTTTATAATTTTTCATAAAAGTAATTTAGTGCGAGTGCGGAAAGTAAATGAATTTAGTGCGAGTGCGAGAAATAAAGTAATTTAAAGCGAGTGCGGGAAATAAAGGAATGTAAAGCGAGTGCGGGAAATAAATAAAGTAAAGCGAGTGCGGGAAATAAATAAAGTAAAGCGAGTGCGGGAAATAAATAAAGTAAAGTGCGAGTGCGGATAATAAATAAAAGTAAAGCAATGCAGAAATAAATAAAGTAAAATACGAACTTGAATTAAAATGGCGGCAGGATTAACTTCCTCCAGAGTGCTCCAAAACTCGATCACACAGACAGATTACAGACTCGATCACTCGATTGCAGAAACACCCCGATGTGGAATGGTAACTGCTTTATAACTGATATATGCATAGAGAAATCTAATTCTGGATGAAGAAAAACGAAAATCTAAGGTCCTATTTATAGGAAAACTGAAAGCATGAAAAGACTGGGATGCCCCTCCACTAAAAAGTGGAGGTTACTGAAATTTGCCTTGTGGCGCCCGCCACAAGGTCATGGCGCCCGCCATGGTGCCTACAGGGGATTGGAGAGTGGGGATCGTGGGTCTTGGAGGTTGAGGAGTGGTCTTGAGACGTGGCCACGTCATGGCTAACCCCATGGCGCCCGCCACGGTGGGTGTCGTAAGTGCAAAACGCTGAATTTCTAGGTTTACGTCCGTTTTCACTCCTTTTTCGCTCCTTTTCTCGATTCAAGCCCCGATTATTATAAAAACCTGAAAACATAAGAAAACAAAGTAATAACAAAACAAAACAACAATAAAAGCTAAGAATGCATGCGAAATCGGAGTCAGAAACACGGTGAAATTTAGTGTGATCAAATTCTCCCACACTTAAACCTTTGCTTGTCCTCAAGCAAACATTAAAGCTTAAGAAAATATGGTGTCAACACGTGTCTTTGGGCTAAAGGGCTTCTAAGTTCAAGTCAGGATGCAGTGACAGATACTAACTAAGTGAACCAAGGGTACCATAGTAACACAAACACAAACTTCAATCCTATATTAACCACTCCATATCATCCCACAATACCTAGGCCTATCTTCTCATATTTTTGTGTCCTTTTCATTCAGGCGCAATCACATTAAGCCCGTTATCCGTACATGCTTCATAGTAGAGTGACCGGTTAGTGATTCTGATCCATAACATAAGGTTTCTGGCACATAAGCATGTGTAAACCTGTTTTTATTTCGCCTAAATGTAGTTGCGGGGGATCGGATCGTAATCCGCCCTACCAAGTTCAGTGCCAGATACCTCTGAACCAACTAACAATAGGTGACTTGCAATTTTTTTTCTTTTTGTGGTAAAAATTTTTTCTTCTCTTTTTTTTTCGGTTTAAATGACTTTGTGAGGGTCACCTATACCAGAGTTTGTCTTTTTTTTTTTTTTTTTTTTTTTAGCACTGGATCATTCACTTATGTTCATCGACCCCCTACGTAGAGCATGCTTAGGCCGGAGCTGACTGCTAAAATAAACTACTTAGGACAATTTTTTAAATGATAATAAAGGCCATGGTGGTGGGGTTTAGGAGTGATTCCTATATTCAAGAGGTCTATGGTGCTAAAATGGTTCTGATGTTTCAAAAAGTTGACCTAAGTCACCACATCCTAATCTAAACCTGTCTCAAAGCCCAAAAAACATGTGAAACAACATTATTTTCTTTTTAAAAATTTTCTGGTAAGGCTAAGGAAATGGGAAAAAATGAAGATGAACTAAAAATACACTATACTGGTGACTCGTCAGACTCATGCATTATCTAAGAAAAATAAATTACTGAAAAGGGAAATAACTGAAAGGAAATAATTAACTAAAAAGGGAAATGACAGAAAGCAATAAAATCCCCTCCCACACTTAAATCGAACATTGTCCCCAATGTTTCGAAATAAGATAAGGGGGGTAACCTGAGAAAAGACTACTGAGGAGGAGCACTGGTGCCCTCGCCGTCCTGATGTGATGGTCTGGAACGACGGGATCTACTACGATGCTGGTCCCTCCGGTCGAGTCGTGCTGATAAAGCAGCCTGAGCACTCCGGACCTCTCGAAGGTTACCTAAGATGGAACCCTGAGTGGCCTCTACAAGCTGGTAGTGTCGGCTGTTGAACTCTCTCTGACGGTTCTGCTCTAATGAGATATCGTTCAAGGTACGGCAAACGTTGCTATAAGCACGATCCGAAACCAATCGCGATTGTTGCATGAAGCTCATGTTGTCCGTCAGCTGTTGTGAAATAGTAGAGAGAAGGCCATCACGCCTTTCTTCTCTAGCTGTCATATCACGCCTGGATAGCGTTTTCTTCTTCTTTTCAAAGCATGAGGCTTGCATATTTTTTTGTGAAGACAAAAATGAAAATATTTTTGTCTTATATATTTTTTTTTCTTTTTGCACGACAAAAATAAAATAAGTAAAAATCAAAAAAGAAAAAGAAAAATCGGCATTAGTGCATAATACGTATATATATGAGGAATTCAAAGTACATGAAAATATAATAGATGCAAAAAAAGTAATATATGTCTGGAAATGCAATAAATAAAATAAAGCATATAAAAGGAAATTAAATACTAGGGTAGCGCTGTCAGTGTAGAATGAGTCATGTGGTAGGCTTCTTTTCCTGGCTTGATCCACGAATCTCAGCTATCTCCCTCTGAAGCTCTTCAATCGCCTGATATAGAGCATCGGCCTCTGAGGCACGAGTGAGATCAGAAACCTGCATCTGTAACTCTAAGTCTGCCACTTCCTGCTTGAGCAGGGCAGTCTCCTTACGGAGCTCATAAATCTGTGTTTGTAGGTCAGGTGGCTGCAGAGACATATTGTTAGACATAACAGTGATTCGGGGAGTAAGAGGTGTAGGAGTGTACTCAGCGGCGGGAGGCGATTTCGGCTCTTCGACAGTCTCTCCATAACCCTCTAGAGCATAACTCCAATTTGCAGGATCATGGACACTGGTCATCAGCGGATATGGTAATGTAAAATAGTGTATCGCTTCGCCATCGATCAGCAATCTAAACATGTTGGGCTCAAAAGAAGCCCTCCTCATCAGTCCTCTATCAAGACAAAAATCAATATCCAGGGTGGTGTAGCAGCAGAAGGTCCTGAGGTGCAATAGCTTGCGAGACAGACCCAATGCAGTAGCTATCTGTGTAACAATCCCACCGATATGTATGATACCTACTGATGATCTGGCAACACTAGCAAGGCCCTTCAACAGAAAGTTGCCACAAGCAACAGGGCGAGACTGAGTCGCACAAAACAGTAGGAAAATCTCCTCTTCACTTAGCAGTGTCTCTGTATCTGGCAAACCTAGGAAAGAATGTGCTAGAATCATCTGGAAGTACCTCAATGCAGGGTTGTGGATTACCTGAGAAAATTGGGTAGAAGGATCTTGGCTCCCTCCGCCTGATATTTTAGTCCAAAATTTTTCCACTTCTCTGCTCATAAAATACCCCATCAGTGTCTCTGGAATAGCATCAGGAGTAGTCTGGAAACCTAGCAAATCACCAAACTCTTTGTGAGAGAATGAGTAGTCAATCCCGAACAACCTGAAAACAGCGAGTCCATCGGGTCCAGCCCAAGGGTCATGATGAAACGAGCTGAGGAACTCAGGAGTCAAGTTCCTATAAGTGTTGTTCCTGTAGTCAAACTGGCCCCAGTGGAGTTGATGGCATAAAAATCTGACGCTTGGCTCTATCCCCAAGGCATCCATGCAATCATGGTCAGGGTACCTGGTAGGAGCCATAGGGCGTCTCATGTGGACATGGTAACGCTCTCTCTGTGCATCATCTCTAAAGGCCACGTGCATGTCATCAGGGTTCTGCATTCTGTACAAGGTTAGCAAACAAGTCCTGAAAGCACATAAAACATTCAATCGTTAGTCCTGACATAAAAATAAAATAAACAAATTAAAATAAAGTAAAAAATAAATAAAAAGTACATAAATAAGAAAACCATGGGTTGCCTCCCATGCAGCGCTTGTTTAACGTCATTAGCTCGACGACCGATTTTTAAACATCATTGGAAGGATATGGTGGATCACTCAGAGTATGGCAGGTGTATGTTGTTGGGATGTCACCTCCTTCGTAGGGCTTCAACCTATGTCCATTGACGATGAACGGTTTACATGTTTGGTTCTTGATTTCAATAGCACCGGATCTTAGGATCTTAGATACTTCGAAAGGGCCAGTCCATCTCGAACGGAGTTTTCCTGGAAAGAGTCGTAACCTAGAATCGAACAGGAGAACAAGATCGCCTATTTTGAAGTCTCTTCTTATGATTCTTTTGTCATGCCAAGCTTTTTTTCTTTCTTTGTATATGATGGCATTTTCGTAGGCAGATTGCCTGAGCTCTTCTAACTTGTGGATATCAAGGATACGTTTCTCACCAGCTGTCAAGTAATCCAAATTCAAAGTTTTGATGGCCCAATAGGCCTTATGCTCTAACTCAAAAGGTAAATGACATGATTTTCCATAGACCAGTTGATAAGGGGTTGTTCCTATAGGGGTTTTGAAAGCGGTTCTATAGGCCCATAATGCTTCTTGGAGTTTCTGTGACCAATCTTTTCTAGATATAGAGACAGTCTTCTCGAGGATTTGTTTGATCTCCCTGTTAGATACTTCCACTTGTCCATTGGTCTGTGGGTGGTATGGTGTTGCTACTCTATGCTTGACTCCATACTTGCTTAAAAGTTTATCAAATATTCTCGATATGAAGTGTGATCCTCCATCACTTATGACTAAACGGGGTGTTCCAAACCTAGGAAATATATAATTTTTGAATAATTTGATGACTACTCTGGTGTCGTTTGTGGGTGCGGCGATAGCTTCAATCCATTTATACACGTAGTCAACGACTACTAATATGTACTGATTTCCAAAAGATGGTGGGAACGGTCCCATAAAGTCTATACCCCATACGTCGAAGAGTTCTACTTCTTGGATATTACTTAACGGCATTTCATTACGTCTTGAAATATTTCCTGTGCGTTGGCATCTGTCACACTTGACAATGAAAGCATGGACATCACGCCACATAGTAGGCCAGAATAGGCCAGCTTGAAGAATCTTGGCGTAGGTCTTAGATGTGCTCGCATGTCCACCATAGGGTGCAGAGTGACAATGCTCAATTATATTATTTACCTCTTCTTCTGGAACACAACGGCGGAAAATGCCATCTTTACCTCTCTTGAAAAGAAATGCTTCGTCCCAATAGAAGTTTCTCACGTCACTATAGAACTTCTTCTTCCGGTGGTAGTTTAGATCAGGGGGTATGATGTCAGCGGCTAGGTAATTAACAAAGTCTGCATACCAAGGTACATTACTTATAGCTAAGGATTTATGAAATTGCTCATGAGAGTCTGGGTTATCATCTTCAATAGTTTCTAGTTGGGCTATCAGTCTATCATAGGCAAAATCGTCGTTTATGGGTACTGAATCAGGTTTCAGGTATTCTAGCCTAGATAGGTGATCAGCTACCACATTATCAGTGCCTTTCTTATCACGGATATCCAAATCAAACTCTTGCAGTAATAGAATCCATCGAAGTAACCTAGGCTTGGCATCCTTTTTGCTTAGTAAGTAACGAATGGCAGTGGTCGGTATAAACTATAATCTTGGCTCCTACTAGATAAGATCTAAATTTGTCTATTGCGAAAACTACAGCTAGGAGCTCTTTTTCGGTTGTTGCGTAGTTGAGCTGTGCAGCGTCTAGGGTTCTACTAGCATAATAAATGACATGTAACTTTTTGTCTTTTCTCTGACCTAGAACGACTCCAACAACATAATCACTGGCGTCACACATTATCTCAAACGGTTCCGACCAATCAGGGGGTTTCATTATAGGTGCTGAAATCAGAGCTTGCTTCAGAAGATTAAATGCTTCAGTACATTTTTCATCGAAGATGAATTCAGCATCTTTCATTAAAAGACCAGTTAAGGGCTTTGTTATTTTGGAGAAATCCTTGATAAAACGTCGGTAAAATCCGGCATGTCCAAGAAAACTTCTTATCTCCCTGATAGTCTTCGGCGGTTTTAGATTCTCTATGACTTCTATTTTTGCTTTATCTACCTCTATACCTTTTTCGGAAACTATATGTCCTAAAACAATCCCTTCGGTGACCATGAAATGACATTTCTCCCAATTTAGCACAAGGTTTACCTCCACACATCTCTCCAGGATTTTCTCAAGGTTGACAAGACAATTTTTGAAATCTGATCCACAAACTGAGAAATCGTCCATAAATACTTCCATAATTCCATCCAAATAATCGGCAAAGATAGACATCATGCAGCGTTGGAAAGTGGCAGGAGCATTACAAAGTCCAAAAGGCATTCTTCTATAGGCAAAAGTTCCAACTGGGCATGTAAAGGTAGTTTTTTCTTGATCTTCGGGGTGAATAGGTATTTGGAAGAATCCTGAATATCCATCTAGGTAACAAAAATAAGAGTGTCTGGCTAGGCGCTCCAACATTTGGTCTATGAATGGTAATGGGAAATGGTCCTTCCTAGTTGCTTTATTTAATTTTCTATAATCTATGCACATACGCCAACCTCCATCGGTTCTTTTTGCTACAGGTTCGCCCTTCTCGTTTTGTACGACTGCGATGCCTCCCTTTTTAGGTACTACATGCACAGGACTCACCCATTTACTGTCCGAGATCTGATATATTATACCTACCTCTAGTAACTTAAGAACTTCAGTCTTAACTACAGTACTCAGTATAGGATTTATTCTTCGTTGGTGTTCTCTGGAAGGTTTTGAATCTTCTTCAAGCAAAATCCGATGCATGCATACGGATGGGCTTATTCCTTTTAGATCAGAGATCTTATATCCTAAGGCTGAGGGGTACCTACGTAAAACTTCTAATAATTGATCGGTTTCTTCTTGGTTTAATGTAGCACTGACTATAACTGGACGGTTCATATCTTCATCAAGAAATTCATATCTCAGGTTTTTAGGCAGTTCCTTAAGTTTTACGGTCGGTTTTATAGGGCAAGGCATAGGATCTGGGGTAAGAGATAAACATTCGTGAAGGTTATCATCAATGTAGGGTCTTTTATAATTGTCATCTTCCAAAATAAGGGTTGATGGCAATTTTATAGATTCAGTTTCTTCTTCTTGTTCTAATTCCCTAATACATTCTTCGATGATATCTAAGGCATAACAAGCATCTCCTATCACAGGTGCCATAAGAAATTTTGACAATATAAATTCTATCTTCTCGTCACCTACCTCAAAAGTTAGTTTTCCCTTTTTAACATCTATTACGGCTCCAGCAGTCGATAAGAACGGTCTACCTAGGAGGATTGGTATGTCGTCATCTTCGTTAATGTCCATGACAACAAAATCAGTAGGTATAAACAGCTGACCTATCCTAACAGGGACGTCTTCAAGTATGCCTATAGGATATTTAACGGATCTATCGGCTAATTGAAGTGACATCTTAGTAGGTTGTAATTCTCCTAAGTTTAATCTTTCACAAACTGCTAAAGGCATTAAGCTCACACTAGCTCCTAAGTCTAGAAAAGCTTTTTCGATGACATGATTCCCCAAAATACAAGGAATGGAAAAATTTCTGGGATCTTTATCTTTCTTTGCTAACCTATTTTCGGAAATAGAATTACATTCCACGGGTTTCGGATCTTCAAGTCTACATTTATTCGTAAGTATGTCTTTGAGAAACTTAGCATAAGAAGGTATTTGGGTGATGGCTTCTGTAAAGGGGATTTCTACGTGAAGTTTTTCTATAACCTTAACGAATTTTTGATATTGATTATCGATTTGGGTTTTCTTTAATCTTTGAGGGTATGGTATTGGTGGTTTATATGGCGGTGGTGGTACATAGGTTTTATTTTTAGGTTCTTCTCCTTTTTCTTGACTTTCCGGGGTTTCAGGCTTCTCTGGTTCCTTTTACTCATTCCTCTCAGAAGTTTCGGGCTCACTTAATCTAGGGTTTAAAGGTTCCTTATAAGCGGTTCCACTTCGTAGAGTAATGGCATTAGCTTGCCCTTTCGGGTTTTGTTGAGGTTGTCCAGGGAACTGTCCTCCAGGTGTAGTCTGTGGGGCTTGGTTTAACGCTACCTGAGAGATCTGGGTTTCAAGCATCTTATTATGAGTAATAATTTGATCAACCTTGGTTCCTAACTTGGTAATCAGTTCGTTAACATGGACGTTTTGGTTCATGAACTCTTTGTTTTGTTGTTTTTGAGCAACGATAAAATCTTTTACAACTTCCTCAAAGCTCGGGCTTGGTGGTACAGGTTGCATAGGTTGATTTGTTCTTGGAGCTTGGTAACCTTGTTGTCTCGGAGGTGCGGTATTTTGAATAGGGTTATTATTTTTGTAGGAGAAGTTTGGGTGATTCCTCCATCCAGGGTTATATGTGTTTGAAAATGGGTTCCCTTGGGTATAGTTCACTTGCTCAGTGTTGGTTTCATTCAACAGATTGCATTCGGCGGATTGGTGTCCTTGCGTTCCACATATCTCACAATTCGGCGAAACTGCGGCTACAGTATTCGGAGTTGTACACATATGTTCGACTCTAAGGGCCAACGCGTCCATTTTAGCCTGCATCATGTCTATAGAGCTTAGCTCATGTATTCCTCCTTGGGCTTCCTTCTTTTCCACTGTCTCTCGTTCTACTCCCCATGATTGATGGTTTTGGGCCATATCCTCGATAAGGGCACTAGCTTCAGGGTAAGGTTTGTTCATCAGTGCGCCACCAGCGGCAGCGTCGATGCTCATTTTAGTGTTATAATGAAGTCCATTATAGAAGGTTTGAATGATTAGCCAATTCTCTAAGCCATGATGTGGGCATGCTCTTAATAGTTCTTTATATCTCTCCCAGGCTTCGAACAACGACTCTCCTTGGTGTTGGGTAAATCTAGTTATTAGGTTTCGAAGAAGAGCGGTCTTACTTGGGGGAAAATATCTAGCAAGGAAAACTTTTCTAAGGTCATCCCAAGTTGTTATTGAATTGGGTGGAAGGGAATCTAACCATGATAGAGCTTTATCTCTGAGGGAAAGGGGAAATAATCTTAAGCGTATTGCCTCAGGAGAAGCTCCATTGGTTTTAAAGGTGTCTGCTAACTGAAGAAAGTTTTTTAAATGTTGGTTTGGGTTATCAGTAGCGAGACCTGCGAATTGTCTCTGTTGCACTAATTGCAGCAGGGATGGTTTAAGTTCAAAATTATTGGCTGGGATAGCGGGGTTTACTATACTGGAACTAGGTTCCTCGTTTGATGGTTGGGCGAAGTCCTTAAGAGGTCTTCGGTTTTGATCTTCGGCCATAGCTCTCCTATTCCTATGGAAAAACAAACGTGCGCGAGCGTAACGTTCAGGTTCAGCTAGAGGGTCTACTAAACTTCCGGCACTGCGAGTCTTTCGCATTGACCGGTGGGTAACAACCTTAGTCTAAACGGTATAACTACAGGGTAATGAAATTTGACGATATTGGTCCCCGGCAACGGCGCCAAAAACTTGATGCGTGTTTTTCGCAAGTGTACGAACACGTCAGAGTAATATAAAAGATTGTCGAATCCACAGAGACCAAGTGTCAATCTATCGTACCTGTTGTTATGGTGTGTATCTAAGGCAACTAAATATAAGGGTTTTAGTAAGGGTGCAATGGTAAATAAAATTATAATTTTAAATAATAAATAAAAGACAGGCTCGAATGTAATTCACGTAATCAATGATAATCCAGTATTTGTTAATGGAACTACTTATGGGCAATGTTTTCTCCTTTGAAAAGAACTAATTTAACAGGAATTGTCGCTTTCGCGTATTCAGAACCGAGTTTTACTCTCTAATCAACCCCTCCTATTGTCACGGATAAAAAGGTGCGTACTGCGATAGAGTAGTAAACCTATTTTTAAGAAATGTAGTATCTTAACTAAGTTGAAAAGTATTTTAACCTGGACTTCTTAGCAAAAAGAGGTTCTTATAAACCAGACTCTAAATCTCATAACGCGTCCGAAAATCGTTTTAAAATCTCTTTTCTTTTTAATCTAAAAACTCCTAATGAACTATACAAAGTGCTTTTGGATGTTTTTGAAATAGTTAAAAACAATTACTTGAATTGAAAGATAAAATAGCCCTTAGGTGTTTCCACGAACAATTATACGGATTACTGGTTCAATTACGATCCTTACATTCTAACCTTTATGGAATTAGTTAGACATGATAAAGTAAAGATTCTTTTTATAATTTTTCATAAAAGTAATTTAGTGCGAGTGCGGAAAGTAAATGAATTTAGTGCGAGTGCGAGAAATAAAGTAATTTAAAGCGAGTGCGGGAAATAAAGGAATGTAAAGCGAGTGCGGGAAATAAATAAAGTAAAGCGAGTGCGGGAAATAAATAAAGTAAAGCGAGTGCGGGAAATAAATAAAGTAAAGTGCGAGTGCGGATAATAAATAAAAGTAAAGCAATGCAGAAATAAATAAAGTAAAATACGGACTTGAATTAAAATGGCGGCAGGATTAACTTCCTCCAGAGTGCTCCAAAACTCGATCACACAGACAGATTACAGACTCGATCACTCGATTGCAGAAACACCCCGATGTGGAATGGTAACTGCTTTATAACTGATATATGCCTAGAGAAATCTAATTCTGGATGAAGAAAAACGAAAATCTAAGGTCCTATTTATAGGAAAACTGAAAGCATGAAAAGACTGGGATGCCCCTCCACTAAAAAGTGGAGGTTACTGAAATTTGCCTTGTGGCGCCCGCCACAAGGTCATGGCGCCCACCATGGTGCCTACAGGGGATTGGAGAGTGAGGATCGTGGGTCTTGGAGGTTGAGGAGTGGTCTTGAGACGTGGCCACGTCATGGCTAACCCCATGGCGCCCGCCACGGTGGGTGCCGTAAGTGCAAAACGCTGAATTTCTAGGTTTACGTCCGTTTTCACTCCTTTTTCGCTCCTTTTCTCGATTCAAGCCCCGATTATTATAAAAACCTGAAAACATAAGAAAACAAAGTAATAACAAAACAAAACAACAATAAAAGCTAAGAATGCATGCGAAATCGGAGTCAGAAACACGGTGAAATTTAGTGTGATCAGTACTGAGAATAAAGACGAGAAGGTTGGATTTTTCAGCAGGATATCCAACCTCTAGAAATTCCTTATACGGAGAGTCAAGAGAAGACTTTCAGGAACCATCAGGAAACACAGGTATGTGCCAAATTAAATGGACTTAGACTACAAGCAAAGGGTTTTCCAACCAGCTTAACAGATTCATGCCAATGACAATTGGACTTCAGAGAGATTCTTGTAAAGTGACAATAGATTACATGTCAGCAGAGGTCTGCTTTGTAAAGTATGATTCCTCTCTGTTATGGGCAGATGCTCGATAAGACGGTATCAGGGTTTAACGCTAAGAGCGAAGCGACATGACCAGCACATGAGAAAGACACACCGACTCATATGATTTCCAAATATACCCCTGGATGGGTATTGGATGGAATAGTTCTTGGAAGACGACTCTTCAGACAAAAAAGACGACATGATTCCCGACACTGGTCTTGAACTCAAAGTTTTTTTTTTGCCTACTTGAACAGCTTGAAGGCTTGGAGGGGGTTTGCCCATGGTATCATCTTGCCCCTAATCAATGGTTTCTTGAACATACCCTTTTCAAAAGGTCTGGAAACAATCTGCCATGGCATGGCCTTTGAAATGGTTGCCCCAAAGCTTGGATATCTGGATTGGCCTTTAGTTCACCAACTCTTGGGATGGGAAACCTCTATGATGATTGGCCATTAAACTCTTGAATTCTTTCTGATAACTCACTCAAGTATGAGTCTTGAGGAACGCTCAACCTCTGAACTGTTGATCCTGAATGGATTGATTCAGATTAATTGGTTCTTGAAGTGTTTTGCCCCTGGTTACCCAACTCCTAGGATGGGAAACTTTTGATTTGACTGGCCAATGAACTCTTGAACCGTTTGTGATCGCTCACACTAGTCTGAGTCTTGAGAAAAGGTTCAACCTCTGAGTAGCTGACTCTTGAAGAGATTGATTCCGATCGACTTATTCTTGAAGTGGTTGCCCCTAGTTGGGCTTCTCTTACTAAGTCGAACTCCCTAACTGGTTGCGTTCGTCGGGATTCCATTGATGTTGAATTGACTTGCAAACAGACATTATTTATTTAAAAATTGGCAATTTTAATGTAACATTTATGCAAGTTTTGAAATCACAATTTATTGGTATGATAGTGATACAATGGAGTTGATTTAAAATAAAAGGTGGATCTAGCCATTTTACGGAATGGCAGATCAAGTGATCAATACAAATGATTAGCAAAGATTGTTAGGAGTCAGGTTAACACAACCTTGTTGTAGTATTCTCTCAAAATAAACCCTGCCTCAGCTAGGTCTTTTAAGGGTTGTAACGTGGCTTGGTTCATGGTTTATGAAACAAAGGATAAAAGGCTCAAAATTTATTTGTACCCATCCCATCTTCATGATGAACTTCAATCTTATGCTCAGTTAACTTGACATACGCATTCATATCTCAAAACTATTTTGACAATGCGTGATAAGTATCAGGATTTGAAAGTAATGGCAGCCACCTTGCTTTTTCCGGCTTTGCTGGATTCGATGACTTTATTAATTTTGCCTAAGTCGTCTTTTTCTATTTTTTGACTTAGCAGACTTTTTCTTTGTATTTCTTTTTCCTTACGTCATTCCTTTGTTGAGTGGTTATGACTGCCATCTTATTGGAGGAGAGAGAATACGTACTACAAACTTTTGGCTCTTCACGACTTCTTTGGCGTGTGAATGAAAGTACGTTGCTGATCCTTCTTGAATGATGGATTGAATCTCTTAAGGATTGAATGCAATCAGATTAACTGAACTGACTACCCTGCCCTAGGTTTGAAATTAAGGATTTTTGCACTTTTGAAAAAGAAAACTCCTACTTCTAGGCTCGAAGGGGTTAGCGAGGGATTATCTTCCTTACTTCAACGGTGTTTGGGAATTTGAAACAATGCCTGTACATCATTGGCAAGGTTTTAATTGAGAGCATACAAATGGAGAACTCAGGTATCTGGTTTTCATCATCCTCCCTCCAATCTTTGGTAAAACAAAAGTTTGATAGAAATATTTTTATTATATACTTTAATAATGAAAGAAAATGAGTGAATACGAATGGATTGATTCAAAAGATGCATAAACATTTCATTAATCTTGCCAATTCAAAACAACAATGCTTACAAGCAAATACAAAAATCAACATGCAAAGAAAATACAACAGCGCTGAAACAAACAGGGGATTGCCAGCTTTAGGGAATTGAAAATGTCTTGATTTACTGTCTTCAAGAGATGCACTAAGAAGTCACTCAGGCGAGAGGTTGACATGCACCAACAGGATTTCTTCTGAAAAGGATATGTACCTCTTGTCGATCAATTTTTGTACCTTGGCTTGAAAAGCTCTGCAGTCTTCAGTTGAATGCCCCATTGATCCAACATGATATCCACATTGCTCATGTGGATTATACTCGGGCGGGTATGGCTCTGTCAATGGCTTGAGAGACTTGGGAACCACCAATGAGTATTGAATCAAAGGTTGCAGAAGTTGAGTGTATGATAAAGGTACTGGGTGAAGAGGAGCACTCATTCTTTCTAAATTGTTGCGAGGCTTATGCGGACTCTGATGCTGATTCAGATATCCTCGGCTCTGGTCTTGCTGTCTTGGACGAGAACTGTCCTTGATAACCGAAGTAGTGTCTTCAAATGAAATAATGTCCTTCTCAATTAAATACTTCACAGCGCGTTTTAAGGCATAATAGCCTTCCAAATCGTGCCCTGAAGCACCATCATGGAATAGACAATGGACATTTGGATTGTAGTTTGCTGGGAGTGGATCCGATAGAGGACCCAAAGGCTTTGGAACAACAAATCCTTTCTTCAACAATGAAGGATATAATTCCGTGTAGGTCATAGGGATTTGAGGGGTTGGAGGCCTTCTCCCTTGTCTTCTACTCTGATTTGAGACACCTTCTGAGTGAGAATCCTGAGCTTTCATTGCTGATAAGCTGGCACTACCGGTACTCTAGGTACTGCTAGTCGCTTGATGTGATGACTTTTAAGTTCCTCACATTCAATGCTGGATGTCAACTCTTTCGATCCACCTCCTACTTCTCTTTTGCTTTCGCCAGCAGGAGTGACGACATTGAAATTCCAAGGTGGTGTCCTGATACTCTTGTGAGAAAGCGAAGACACTCCATCAGTTATGCGCATGACCTGTTCTTTATGGTACAAAATTTAAGAACCTTCATAGGTCTCTTTCCCTTCTTATCTCATGGCTCAACAATCAAATTGTCTGCAATCGACTCTCCTTCTTGGGGGACTAACGACTTAATAACACTTTGTAACTCAAAACTCTGGCATTCTTCGATAGGGTGCCCTAAGGCTCCAGTGCGGTATCTACATTCAACCTGTGGATGGTCCTCCTCAAGGATTAACCTTTTGCTATAGATCAACCTTTGTACCCAAACTTTCAATTCAGGGCAAGTATTCAAATCATGTCCTACCACCCTTTTATGGAATTCAATCATCGCATTTGTATCAGGGTTGTACCATGTATTTGGCGATGGCACAGGTGCGTAAGGAGTTATTAATGAATTCTGGATAAGTAGCGGGTAGAGCTTGTTGAGTGGCAAAGGAATGGGTTCGTAGTGAGCTTCACTCCCTTTGTTCTGACACTGCCCTTTGTTTCTCTTTCTCTTCTTTTTTTGACCTTGAGAAGAAAATTCCAGAGGATATTGAGGTACTGATTTAAAAATCAGAGGTTGACTTTGACCTAATGGGGTAGAGCCATGCGTCGGCAGATGAGGAGTTGCCACAGGGAAACACTCTTGACTCGAGTTGGCATCAAATGGAGGTAGGACATTAGCTTCCTCTGATGTGGCCATGGGCACAGGGCGACCCTCCTTCTTCAACAGAGCTTGTAAGGTTTCCAAGACCCACTCCATCTGTTTCTTCAAGGAAATAACCTCTTCTTTCAACAATTCTTGACTTCTTCTCAGTTCATCCACTGTTTCCTGAGACATGGTTCTTAGTTCTGGACACGTGTCGGGAATCAAACTGTGGGACCAAGACAAAGGATAGAATGAGCTTACCCTGAGGGAGGAAAATGATGTGAAATGTAGATGCAATGGTATGCGAATGGATGCAAAGCAAGGATGGTTTCAAGGAACTCAAAAGGCAAATGCAAACATCCAAATATAAAACTTTTCCCAAAAGGGATTATAAGCTGAAGTTTGTTTATGGTTAAACTTGTGATGTTTGTAATAGACGTCTCTTTGTTCCTTGAAGACCTTACTGAAATGATGCATACGATGCTGAGATGCAAAGACACAGGGATGCAAGGATGCAGGGTGCGAGGTGTTACAAGTAAATCCGGAACCTTCTTAACAGGTGGGCTGTAAGAGATTGGTTCTACGTTTTGCTACCTATAAGTCCCACTCACAAGATAGTTTTTTACGGTGATGGTTTAAGGAAACTCAAGGTCACGGACGTTTATCGTATTAACGTCCCGCCGCAGGCTAGCTGCATTGTGACGATAATAACGATAAGGTCTACCTTGAGTGGAGTTCTCATGCTAAGCTGATAAAGGGGAGAGCCCTCGGAGCTTAACATTACACAACTACTAAGATTGAAATAGGTCCTAGGGGGTCCCAGAATCACAGCCCTTTCGTGAATCAGGTCACGCGACAAGCTAGCTGCGTTGCGACAAGATTTACGAAAAGTCTAACTATCTGGGGGAGCTTTCATGCTAGGCGTGCAAGGAGCGAGTCCTTGGAGACTAACACTAATAACATCCAATTCTAAACTTAGGTGCTCCCTCTGCTTTTTCCACCACTCAAAATTACTTGTAAAGTGACCCCGAGATCCCACAAATAATATAATGAGTGGTAAATGGAAAGCGGTAAAAGAACAAATAAACAAACATAAATAATAAACATAGAGAAGACAAGAAGAGATAAGATCGAATAAATAAACACACAAAACTAAGTTAGGCTCGACTCTCTCTAGCATGGAGTTATCCCCAGCAGAGTCGCCAACTGTCGTACCTCGAAAAATACGATCCTAAAACAAACAGCAGAGCCGCCACCTAATTCTATTTATTCTATTTAAAGAAAAGGGAGATATAGATACAACCTAAAGGAAGGATAAGAAATGGTCAACGAAACCAAATTCTAAGTTCGGGAGTCGGTTACGCAAGGGGAAGGTATTAGCACCCCTCACGTCCGTTGTACTCAACGGGAACCTCTTAGCTAACTATGCGATTAAATGTTTGATCTTAAGTTTTTTTGTCTTCTAAATGATTGTTAATATGTTTGTTCTAAGGAAATAAGTTATTAGTAGTATTAAGACGGAGAAAAGATTAAAGTTTTTTATTATTGTGATTTAAACAGAGAAATAATTAAAAATTTTATTAGGGTACTCGCGAAGGATTAAAATCCCTGTGCCTATGTATTCCCTTGTGCAATGGGAAAGTCAGAGCTCCGTAGTTCGTGCTACTACGATTTGTGTTTTTTATTGAACAATTGTTTAAAACGCATTCTACTGCTAAGCGTTGGCTTATACTCGCGGTGGAGGCTGAAGCGCTAGCTTGTTCGAGAGATAGAATGATTTAAACAATGTTCGTTTTTGAGAAAAGTATTTGACTTTGGTTAAGATATTTTAAACGAAAGGGCGAATGAACCACGTCGCGTGGGGCTAGCCCAGGAGCGTTTCAATCCAAAACGTGCGGAGTGCTAGACTCCAGAGTTCTGTCTTTCGATAATTAATTATGAAAATGAGCGAATGGACCACGTTGCGTGAGGCTAGCCCAGCTGCAGTCCATTTTAGAACGTGCGGAGTGTGATAACAAGAAATCGTATCACTTTATTACTACGTTTTAAGTCTGTTTTATCGCACATTGATCCTATTAACTCCCGATTGTTCGAGTTTTTTATGTCACATTGCAGGTATAACATTTCTAGAGCTAAATCATGAGAAAAAGATCAAATGAACAAAAACAAGCATGAAAAGAAGATGAAGAGAAGAATTCTGCTAAGTCTGCATATTTTGTAACACTCACGGTCGTCACAACATCACCACGACTGTGACGCCCTACTTTGAGGTCTCACGACCGTTACTCACCTGTCACGACCATGACACGCTTAAAGTGAAGAATACGACCGTTACACCCTTGTCACGAACGTGACAAGGAAAATGTGCTTAAATTAATTTGAACTAGTCATGAAGACGTGCATGAAGACGTGCAGCGAGTCAAATACGACTCCTATTATTTCTCAATAGAAGCAAACCCAGTATGCCACTTTCCCTAAATTCTCTCATTTTGGACGATGCCCACGCTCATCAAATTCAACTGCCCAAGCCCAAAATTATGTTCTATAAATACCCTAGTTACAAATTGAAAAACACGGAGTATTATTTTAACTTTTCCGCGGAAGCTCTGCCGTAATTTTGTTGAACCCTTATTTAATTTTTCCAGCATTGTTCTTGTTTATTTTTCATGTTTCTATATCCAACCTAAATTCAATAACAATTTCCAACATTAGGAAATTGTTATTATTTATTTCTTTTTAGCCTTCATAATTTATTTAGTATTATTTTTGATTCCGGTTCCGAACACTCCGAGCTTGCCAATCTGTGGAAGAAGGAGTTTTAAGATTTTAATTATCCAGGTTTTTATTTTTTGCATTTATATTAAGTTTATTTAATTGTTTATGTTAAGATATTATTATTATTTTATAATGTATGTTTTAATTAATATTTATTTATTTCTGCATCTGTCTGGTACAACAAAAATGAGTAGCTAAATTAATTAGGCGGTATGTAATAAACTAAACCAAACCGGTAAAATCGAATCTAAGCTAAAATAATTAAGAACTTATATTCTGGCTGTGACTTTTTATAATTAAAAATTAATCTTTTTGTTACGAGAGTAAGAAAAGTGTAATAGGTTAGGTCGAGACCACAAGAGTGTGAGATTTTAACCGGATAGCTAAAGTTAGGCATTTGATTTAAATACAGCGAGAGCGCTTTAAAATGAATTAGACTTATTAAGTTTTCAAAAATTATCCTCTAAACACTTATGGGCTAGCGAGAGCAGGCATAGGGCTTTAGGAGTAAGATCTGAGATAAGACCACGAGAGTGTGAGTCGAGGGTATTTAAACTGCTAATCTCTACAGAACAATTTAAGTGAACCATCTTTATAAGCTTAGGTTAGATTGACCCGCATAGGTTAACATAATTACATACCGACCGCCTTCTCATTATTTCCTTAAAACTAAATTTAATTCCCGTTTTTAATCCTTAAAACCAAAATCGTGACAAATATCCGCCTTAGCTAAACTAGTAGACCCTCTAGCACTAGAGTGATTACAAAGTCCCTATGGGATCGATAATCTTTTATATTACTTTGATAGGCTGTGTGTAACACAGTGGGAGAACTGACTTTAGTTATGTTGCGGATAGCAAGAGTCGCCACCGACTTTTATTTTATCCAAAGGAAAGGCATAAAAGAACAGGAAAGACCTTTAAAAAGATTTTTGGATTCGGGGGGTAGGTTATGTAAAGGGAAGGTGTTAGCACCCTTTACATCCATGGTTATCCATGGGCTCTTAGTTACTTAGCTCACTTTAAATTGTTTTGAAAAAGTGTAGTGTGTGAATAAAATTTCCTTTAAGTACTTTATAATGATCCATGTACGGATATATATAAAGTCTTTGTTTTGAAAATTTGTTTGAAAAATGTGAAGTGTTTGAAACGTTTTTTGAAAAGTGAGCAAGTACATAAGAGGAACCTACCCTAAGTTAAGTCTTTTCTGTTCTTAAATATCCTTTAAGTGGTAAGACTATCCCTATTATTAAGGAATAGGTAGTCATTACCTTGGATGTGTGAGGGACAAGTGAAAGGACAACTGTTATTTAGGCAACTGTAAGGTGTATAAGCAATTCGATGGGACTTATCATCTTTATTCGAAAGGGACAAGATCATTACGAAGGCAACCGTGAAGGGACTTGATCTTTTTATCTATTAAGGGACTAGATGATATGAGATGAGGGACTCTGCTTTATACACCTTACTTGACCTTTTGTTTAGGCAACTTGAGAGGTAACCCTTAAGAAGTGAGATGGCGATCCAGGATCGACTTACGTGTGTGAGTGTTCCAATTCTGATATTTATCTTTAAGTTAATGATCTAAATTCAAATTTTATTACAAACATGTTTTACACTCCCTATTTTACTAACCATAGCATTAAAAATTAAATATTAAAAATTACTACAACTATTACATATTGGATACAATTACATAATAATAATAATCAAAATAAATTAAATAAGCAAATAAATGAATAATTAAGTGGGTTAGTAACAATAATAATAATAAAATAACAATCATATAATATATAAATAAATAAATGGGGTTAGTAGTAATAAAACAAATAAGAATAAGATGAAAGAATTAGCATAAAGAAAATAAACAAATTTAAAGTTCAAAATTAGATAAATAATATTTTTTTAAGAGAATTTAATAAAAGAAATAAATAATAAGTATTATGTACTAAATTATTCTAATGATTTAAATTTATATACATATTATAAAAATATTGGTTAATTATAATTAAATAAACATATTATAAAAATAAATTATATTTATAAGATCAAATTAGGATTTTTAATTGTTTTAAACATAATCTAGGGTTTACTATTTTATTGAATTATTTAAGTAATATAAACAAATTATAAAAATAAATATACATAATTAGGATTTATATACAAATATTAATATTTATAAATTAGGGTTCATGAATAAAATTAGGGTTTTATATGAAATATTAAGGTTTATATAAAAATAATTAGGTTTTAATATAATTAATTTATTTATACAAAATAATATAATATGTATAATAAGATAAATATTAAGTAATTTTAATAAAGTTTAATTTGGAGAAAACAAAATATGAATTTGAAATCATACAAAATAATATAAACATTTTAATTATTTATCATTTAATTAAATCAATTATAATATATATTAAACAAAAATAAAATGAAAAAAAATATGAACAAAACATACCTGGGGCTGGGATTCGAACCCATGCCCTAGGCAATGCACCCTCCAAGACCAGCAGTCCATCCACTAGGCCAGCGCGCGTCTGGTGTTAACAAACCATCCTCCTATGTTTTTATACGTATCCTGAAAAAAAACAAAATAAAACAACAAAGCAAAAAAAGGCCTGGGGGGTTCGAACCCAGGACCTTGAACATCACACATACGCGCATCAACCAACTGAGCCAGGCTATATCAGTTGAAATAATATCAACACTAAATCATAAAATATTATAACAAATTTTTGAAAACAAATTTTGGCGCGCTGACTTCATCTTCAACCTTGGAATTTCGCAGGTTTTCCTGCGAAATTTACTGGGAAATTTCCTGCGAACCTTCTTGCGATTTTTGTTCCTGCGAATCACAAACTTCAACCAAACAGCAAAATTTCACAAAATTAATTACACCATTGAATTCCTAATGAGATTTGCAACCATCCTATGTCTTTAGAATTCATTTATCTTGATTAAACACTGAAACCCTAAATGAGGCCGCAAACCCTAATCATGGTGAGATTTGATACCTGCACAGAAAACTCAATTAAATAGCCCAGAATCAATCTAGGTTTCATCATAATCATCATCAAACAGTCAAAAACAGTTTAAATCCAACCAATCAATGGAATCGAAAATCAAAAATATCTTGAAGAACATGATTCGGTTTATGTATTATAGCATGATTCAAAGGCATATGATGATTGGTTTCGATTCAGGGATGCTTGAGGAAGCTTGTGATGTTCTTAAAATACCTTGAAACCTCCTCTAGGGTTGAAACCGAAAATTGACTTTTGAAGGATTTTTTTGAAGTTTGAAATTATGGCTTGAGGCTGCAAAATTCGTGTCCAATGCTTGTGATGTGTTTATGTACTTATAGTAGATGAAATTAGGTCAAAATATTGTAGGATTATTTGGACTTTTTGGATCCAAGAGATTGAAAAAGATCATGCCTTGAATTTCACATATTCTTGAATGTATCCTTTCTATCTTAAGACAATCACCATAAATTGCATATCAATCTGATCTAATCCATGTTTATGACCTTCTAGAAACAATATCTCCCTCAAATATTTAATTTATATATTTTATTTTTATTTAAAATGGTTTTAAATGAATAAAATCAAAATAAATAAAATAAAAAATAATAAAAATATGAATAAATGAGGATTGGGTCGTGCATGATGTCATGTTGAAGTTTGGATCACAAATTTGCAAGCCCATTTGGAAGAAATTGGTTTTAAAGCCCTATTTGCTTCATAAACCTCCCAAAAATTTCCCAACTTTGCAAGGGCACAAATCCTTCAATTTTAATGCTATGAGGGTGTTCTTGGACATTTTGTAAATATTAAAGAGTCCTCTAACCAACCCCATTGGTTTCATGTCCATACCTTTTACCATTCTTAAGTTATGCTCTTTTGAAGTTGTTGACTTTTTGTTGACTTTCAAAAGGACCTATAATGTCCTAGCTCATACCTTCCAAATGAAGCATTTTTGGGCTTGGCTTGTGATACACAAAGTTGTAGAGAATTCAATTTCCTTCAAAATGAGCTTTGGATGGGAAAAATTTGATGAAGCATGTGAAAGTTATGGCTGGTCAAAGTTCAGTTGACTTTTCCTGAGGAAACCCTAATTTAGAAACTCCAGATTCTTGATGATCTGAAATCTCCTTGATGAATCATGATCAACCCTTGATCAAATGATGAATTTTACTTCATATACTTGATGTTGGCAAAAAATCATGAAGTTTGACCACAGTTGACCTCAGTTTGACTTTTTAACTACTTTGACTGATTTTGACTTATCTGATCATCTGACTGAGCAAACCTTTGAGAAAAGTTTTGAAACTTGTCATGGGGATTCTTAAACACATATAAGATGTTATGAAGCTCACTTGAAGTCTTGGAAGTCCATTTAGCCTGATTAAAGTCAAAACCCTAGTTTAGGATGCACTGCTTAGGAGGATGCATTGTCTGAGGGAATTGTCAAATCTTCTGACTAATTGTGAACTTTGTGAACCTTGTGAACCTCATAAGATGTCTTGTGAACCTTGTGAACATCATAAGATGTCTTGTGAGCCTTGTGAACCTCATAAGATGTCTTGTGAGCCTTGTGAACCTCATGAGAAGTCTTGTGAACCTTGTGAACCTCATAAGATGTCTTGTGAGCCTTGTGAACCTCTTAGTACACAAAGTCTTGTCTTGTGAGGGCAAATTTTGGGGTGCAACACTGTGCCTCTTCAATTTTCTAAAGTGAATTTTGATCAAAGGAGAAGATCAACTTAGATTGATATCAAACATTGTACTACTCTAAAAAATTCAAAGTATTATAATAGATTTTCTATTGTGACTCGTGATCCAAGTTTTGTTTGGACTCAAGGGATAGTGATTGCAAGAGGATTGTTCTTGCACACTAGGTTTTTTAGTTGTTTAGAAAGTAGGCCTCACCGATCGAAGGTGCGATAGGTTGTACGTTTCTAAAAACTAGTGAAAATATCTTTCGTGTTGGAAAGAGGACTGGATGTACCTTCGGATTGTAAAGGGAACCAGGATAATTTGTCGTGTCCTCTTTTACTTTCTTTCTTTATAGTTTTCATCCCATAAACAAGCAAAAGATAAATCCATCCATCAACAAAAATAGTCAAAAAGTTTATAACTCCTAATTCCCCCCCCCCTCTTAGGCGTACTTTGAAACTATACATCGATCCTCGGAAGTGGATATCTATTCTTAATCCTCACTTTATTCAGTTGCCGATAGTCGACACACAACCTCATGCTACCACCCTTTTTCTTAACCAACAACACTGGAGCACCCCATGGAGAAACACTTGGATGACCAAATCTCTTCTCAAGAAGTTCTTCAAGTTGTTTCTTCAACTCACTCAATTCTGAAGCTGACATTTAATATGGAGCCATCGACACTGTACTAGTACCTAGTACCAAATCCACAGCAAACTCTACTTCACGCTCTGGAGGCAAATCACTAATGTCATCCGAAAACACATCAAGAAAATCACAGACAATAGGTAATTCAACACTCCCAAGTTCACAGTCAACCTGTAACGTCGCAAACAAAGCAAACGTCTGAGCTTCATCCTCTAGCAATCCATCCACTTTCTCCGTGGATAAAAACATCATCTCCCCATAATCACCAAACCCTGGAAACTCTACCGTCTTTGCATAACAATTGATATGCACAAAGTTGAACTCCAGCCAGTTCATACCAAGCACAACATCCATATGACATAAGGGTAAACACACCAAATCCATAAAGAAATCCTTACCATAAATGGTCAGAGTACATTTCAAACGCACACAGTTAGTCGTAACTGAACCTTCATCAGGCATCTCAATCAACATATTACCATTTATAACAGTCAAAGGCAAATTCAACCTGGTTGCACACTCAAGCAAAATAAACGAGTGAGTAGCACCAATATCAATTATAACAATCAACTCAACATCATTAATAAAACAAGTACCTCGAATTAAGTTATCCTTCTTCTGAGCTTCTGAGCCACTCAAAGTGAACACTCAACCAGTAGTTTGAGCAGGAATAACAACCTTCTTCGATTTTTGACACTGTGTAGTGATATGTCCCTCATCACCATAATTGAAACAAGTTGGTCCTACATTCGGACACTCATCCTTCATGTGATCCCTCTTACCATATTTGTAACATATAATCACTGTAGCAGTGCACACATCAGACTTGTGACCCGCTTCCACACACTTATAGCACTTGAGAGGAGTGGAACCCGCTCCTCCACTTGGCTTCTTCCCATCAGTAACCTTTGGCTTCCCTTTTGTCATTTGGATTCGCATAAGGGTTCCCTCGAAACCGACCCTTCTCCTTCTTCTCACTCATCTTCTTATAGTGAGCAGATCGAGCTCTGCTATCCTCGTCATAAATCTTACTCTTGTCCACCAATTCAGCATACATGCGGATCTGGTGACACCCAATCACTTGCTTGATCTCTAGTCTCAGCCCATTCTCAAACTTTAAGCACTTAGACAACTCAACATCATTTCGGTTGTAGTGAGGATATAACTTCACTAACCTCTCAAACTTGGCAGCATACTCTGTCACTGTCATGTTCCCCTGTTTCAACTCTAAGAACTCGACTTCTTTCTTGCCTCGAGCATCCTTAGGGAAGTACTTACTCAGAAATTCCCTCCTGAACACATTCCAAGGTATCGCAACTCCAACTCCTTCTAATCTCTGACGGGTATTATCCCACCAATCCCCAACCTCTTATCCAGCATGTGGGTGCCAAACTACACCTTATGAGCATCAGAGCACGCCATAATCCTGAAAATATTCTCAATCGCCTTAAGCCACTTATGCACGTTCTCTGATTCATTAGTACCCTCAAACTTAGGCGAATTATTCCTCTAAAATACCCCCAAGGCATGAAACTCATCACGAACATTGTTCTACGTCGTAGCTTGAGCAAGTACAACTACCACATCCGCAAGAGCACGATTCACAACCATTCTGCAAATCACCAACAACATCAGAAAACAACTCAACCATAAAACACTCATATGTAATAACCGACACAACTTGCAACGAAACGACACGATCGGACATACCGACCTGCTCTAATACCACTAACGTAACACCATTTCTACCCCATCACAAATATAAAAACAATTTAAATCAAATATCAGAGTTCCCTCATGAAAGGGCATCACATTGACTGATAACTCAAACATCATATAACATCAAATTAGTCATCTCCCGTAACACGGGTTATAAAATCATGAACAATTCAAAAACTCTTTTCAACAAATACGCAGCGGAAAAAACCAAAACAATCATCTTTCATATTTAATCAAAAGAAACTTCATAATTTAATCTAAAACATCATTTAAATCGCTATTATTCAAAAGAACAACATCTTATTTAAAATAAACTCAAGCGAAAATCCATCTCGATGTTACCGAACACAGAGCAGGACTCCACTTCTAACTAACAATGATAAACTCACTAACTCCGAGCTAAACACGCACTGAGCTAATCTTGAGTATCTGCAGGATGACATAATAGACCATCATAAAAGGCAGGCAGGGTGTGTAAATTCACATTCAATAAAGTAATATAAAAATGAGAATTAATAAACATAGACTACAAAAACGAAATCATTCACCACAAAACTCATTTTTACACAACGTCAATTACATCACCTCACAACATCAAATACATTACATCATCACACAAAATCAATGCAAATCATGCTATGTCATTTAGAATGATATGCAACCTCTTATTATGCATGTGGTACCGAAACATTTTCATGGATGGACACTGGGTTATCAATCCTCCATAAGGGAGCACATCATAACATTAGATCACTTCAATCTGCACAATGGGATTGAAGCTACCAATGGACCAAAGTCCCCTTATAAATCATGCCATGAATGCAAGATGAAATCTACACACCTCATCAAAACGTCATAAACATTGCATCCGCATTCATCATCAATCTTCATATAATTTTCCTCATTTAACATCTTCTTCTAAGTCATGTCATCATACTTCATAAACTCATGAAAAACAACTCAATCATCTTACATCATCTTATCATCATTCCTACGCACATAGCCTCTAAACACATCGTACAACCTCACTAAAACATCATAACAACTTAAAAAAACAAAGCACATCAATTATAATTTTTTTCAAAATAACATAATTTTTCAAAACATGTCAGGTCTCGCTAAGCGAGCAAGGACCCATGCTAAGCGACCAACTCACGTGTTTTTGGTTTCCAAAGTTCTTACTTGCTCGCTAAGCGATCTTCATAATTCCTCCAAAAATTCTGCGATTTCAGAATCGCTTCTCTGTGACAAAACCCTCAAAAACCAGTATTTTAGCGGCAACATAGCAAAAAATTCATAAACATAGTCATCATCAATCATAATACCATCAAATACATCATATATCATCATGTTTTATCACTAAATTCATCATAAATCATCATCATGCATCAATTTTCTTTAAAAAAAACCCATAAACCCTAAGTTCTCCTTCAAAACCCCAATTCTTATTTCTATAATACAATACCGGACAAAAATACTCCTCATACCTTAGGTTCCATAAATTCTTCGATAACTTCTCGCAAAAACCTCAAGCTCTAGTTCTTCTTCCTTTCTCTCAAAAGTTCGATCGTTCCAAATGATCGTACAAAACCCAACTACACTTTCTTAGTCACTCTTACCCCTATGACCTCTTTAGTCTTTTCTTATCTTATCCTCATTATTCCTCTACCAAAAGACCTCAATACCCTTGTCCTCTTATTCCTCTTATTTAATTTATTTTAATCTCAAATAATTAAATAAACTTACTATACTTAATATCCTAATAATATTAAAATATAAGTCACACCCAATTCTCCACAAAATATCAAATCATCAATAAATCATTATAATTCACAACAAACACATCAATTAAATCAAAATCGACTTTGGGATGTTACAATATGTCTCACATCGTTTATATAAATATATAACATAATGTTTATATAAGTGTTTTTTCAATAGGATTATGAATGATATAATATATGGGATAGATAGAGTGAAAATATTAATGGGCTTGTGTGTTTGTTTGTGGTCCAATTAAAATATTTTTTAAAATAATAATTAAAAAAAAATATAGAATAAAATAATAAAAAAGATAAAATAATAATTAAAATAATACTTAAAAAATATTAATACGAATTATTTAAAATTAAGAAAAAAATAAAATAAATAATTACCATGGATTTAAAAAGTAAAAGATATATCACGTAAGCATAGTGACATGTAAAGAATCTGAAAAAATTGAGGGGGAATACACATTGTTTTTAAAGGGATAAACTGAATCTCGTGTATGGCAGAAAAGTAAACACTGAAAAAATTATTATGGTACGTGTCGTTGTTTATGTGGATTCCAGTATAAACTAGTAGCATTTAATGTTCTATCACCATACGTCGGCTCATTTATATCCAGATATACACTTGTTTGATGTTATTTCACTTTAAGGCCCACTATTGAAAAATATCCATTTTAGTTTATTGAAAGAAACATATACTAATAAATATCAATATATATTTATCTCACGGTGGCTATCAATTTAATATTTATTTTATTTTAATTAATTATTATATTAATTTAATAGATAAAATTCTTATTTTTAAATATTTTTTTTTCTTTTTTCATCTCATGAGTTTTTAATAATTATTTAATAGAATTAAAATTTTATAATTATTATTTATTTTACAATTAAATAAATCATTTTAAAATTTTGTATTTGTACTAATCAAATAATATTTTTATTTCACGGGTCATTATCACATTAATTTTTTTTTTGTATTTCTTCGTATCACGAATCATTTCTTTTCTTTTTGTATCATTATTTAGTACAATTGAAATTGTATAATTATTTTATATTTTACAATTAAATAACTAATTTCAATTTTACATTTGTATATGAGTATATTTTATATTGTATCAAATAAATTCTTTATTTTACAAATCATTATAAACACAATAAATATTTTATTTTAATCAATAAATTACCTTAATTTAAAAAAAAAAATTCTTATTTTTAAATATTAAATTTTTTTATCTCACAAGTCTCTTTTTTTTCTTTATATTTTAATTTAATTAATTTTACATAATTATTGTTTATTTTAAAATTAATAACTAATTTTAAATTTAAATATGTATATAAATATATTTTATATCGTATAAAATTTACGTATATATTTAAATATATAAGTATTTTATACCATATCAAATGATTTTACACGTACGGGTATCTTACTAGTTTCAGTATAAGAAAATTTTACCCTATACCTCTACAATTATACTAATACCCCTTCACTTTTTTAAAAATGTCACTTTTACCCTTGTTTATTTTTAATTAGTTTTATTTTTTACTTTTTAATGTTTATGTCAATTTTTATATACAGAAAGATTTGTTCTAAGAGTTCCGAATCAAAACAAAACATGTACCAGAAATCCTCCTCAAAGAGTTTCGATTTTGAATGTAAATATGAAAGTGCCGGGACACTTTTTGCAAGTGTTACGGTTTGGTATATATATATATATATATATATATATATATATATATATATATATATATATATATATATATATATATATATATATATATATATATATATATATATATATATATATATATATACCGGAACACATATTAAAAGATTTCCGATTTGTAACTTAGTGTGCCGGAACACTATCTTAAACATCATATTCTTCCGGTACATGTGTTCAAGGTTAAACATTTCTACCACAGTATGTCAAAGCGCAAGGTAAGACAACAATTTTCGATATTGTATTAATATGTTGGCTTCTATGTTGTACTACCTATAGTTATCCAGTCCCTAATTTCCTAATTTTGAAATGTTCTTCATTGAAGTTTAACCGTCTGGTTACTGAAAAATAGATTGATGGGTGGGATGATCCTCGCCTGATGACATTAGTCGTTTTGAGGTGTAGAGGCATGACTTCAACAACAATCAATTCTTTTGTTCGGGGAATTAGAATCACTAGAAGGTAGGATATAAAATTTCAATACATTTAAATTATTTGTCAGTACAACAGGCTCTGTAAGGACACATGCAGAAAAGCACTAGAAGCATGAATTATTTTGCTTTTGTAATTCGTATACACTATTATTCCAAGTAAGTCTGGAAAGGAAATTATATGTTCCGGTATAAATATTAAATAAACAGTAACACTTGTAAAAAAAATATTTTGATATTTCTATGTTTACATTCAAAATCGGAACTCATCGAGAAGGATTTCCGATACATATATTATTATGAACCGGAATTCTTAGAGCAAATCTTTCGATATATAAAAATTGTCATGAACGGTAATAAATAAAAAATAAAATTAATTAAAATTAAATAAGGGTAAAATTGACATTTTAAAAAAATATAGAGGTATCAGTATAACTGTAGGGGCATAGGATAAACTTTTCCCATATAAACTAGTAGCATTTAAAGTTCTATCAACATATGTTGGTTCATTTATATCCATGTATACACTTGTTTGATTGATGTTATTTCACTTTAAGACCCACTATTGAAAAATATCCATTTTAGTCTAATTGAAAGAAACATATACCAAGAAATCATATTACTAGATCTCAAAATACAGCACTCCTTAATAAAGTTTAAGTAGTTATTAGCATATTGACAATTCCATTACTTGATTCATCAAAATTGAGTATCTTGTTAACCACAACCTTAAATGCAATTAACCAATATTAAATCATTCATTTAGCTTAATTAAAAGACTATTTGGTTAACAATGTCAATGTACACAATCATGATTAATACCACTAACCAAACTAAATAAAACATCAACCACTATTTTGAACTAGGTGTCACAAATGTTAAAACTTTAAGTGTACAAATATTATCTATGATCTAAACACTATGTTTTATTCCTTTCCTATCTCACTATCATCAAATTTGTCTTTGATAGTGACAACATCAAAGATTAGATACGTAATGAGTACGTAGTTTGAATATATGGTTGCAGTAGTTGAGACTTTATCCTTCAAAAACCAATCTCTAGTTGTCTATCATTCATCATAGTTTATCATGGAGATGATTAAGCTCATAGTTTTACCAACAGTTTTGGCACTTTTTGTCCTCATTTTGCATTTCATCACAAGAATTATCAAACTCAGAAAGCTGAATCTTCCTAAGGGAAACTTAGGATTACCTGTTATTGGAGAAACCTTAGAGTTTTTCAAAGCTAATCTTGAGGGGGAACAGATAAGGTTCATACAAGAGAGAATGGAGAAATATGACTCAAGGGTTTTCAAGACATCACTGTTTGGAGAAAATATTGCTGTGTTTTGTGGAACAGCTGGGAACAAATTCTTGTTCAGCAATGAAAACAAGAATGTTCAAGTATGGTGGCCTAGTTCAGTTAAGAAGCTGTTAAGGTTGTCTCTTGTTAATAAAGTTGGTGATGAAGCAAAGATAACTAGAAGGTTGCTTATGAGTTTTCTTAATCCAGAAACACTCAGAAATTATCTTCCAAAAATGGATAAGGTTGCACAGCATCATATCAACACACATTGGAAAGGTAACAAATTTTGTCACCAACAGGCTTAAGTGTATAGTTTGTCCGATCTGATTCTGATTATACTTTAGTCTGGTTGAAGTACAGTTGGTTCTATCAATTCTTTTTTTTTTTCTTCAATTTTTTACTTTTTAAATAATTTTGTAGTGATCAAAAGTTGAATACTTGTTGGTTTTCACTTTTTGAAGGGAAGGAGCAGGTTGTTGTCTATCCAGTAATACAGCTATACACATTTGAATTGGCCTGTTGCTTATTTTTAAGCATGGAAGATCCTATCCAAATATCAAACCTTTCATCATATTTTGAAGAATTTCTCAAAGGGGTCATTGGCTTCTCCATCAACTTTCCTGGAACAAGGTTTCATACGGCAATGAAAGCTGCAGATGTAATAAAGAAAGAAATTAAATTGATTATGAAGAAAAGGAAAGTGGATTTGGAAGAAAAGAAAGCATCACCTACACAGGACCTTTTGTCACATTTACTTGTTACATCGGACACAAGTGGAAGGTTTATGAGTGAAGCGGAGATTCTTGATAACATGTTACTACTTCTTTTCGCCGGCCATGACACTTCTAGATCAGTAATATCATTGATCATGAAGTATCTTGGAAAGTTGCCTGAAGTTTATGAACAAGTGTTGAAAGGTTATTAATGAAATATTTGAACACTCATTTCATGATGTTCCGACTTTTAAGTCTGCTACACTGGTCTTTTCGTGCAATGCAGCAGACTTGATGTCGGAACACAAGGGAACTTGGTTTGATTAGGATAATCAAAACTTTACCAAAATTTGATTAGGATGAATGTTGATATGGTTTTGTTTTTGAATGACAGAACAACTTGAAATCAGCCAAGGGAAAGAGGAAGGGGAGTTATTGCAATGGGAGGATGTTCAGAAAATGAAACACTCTTGGAATGTTGCATCTGAAGTTTTGAGGCTGTCACCGCCTGTCGGCGGTGCTTATAGAAATGTTACGAAGGATTTGACCCATGCTGATTATAACATCCCTATTGATTGGAAGGTATGTTAATGTAAACCGACACCTCTAAACAAAGGTGTGTCTGTGTTAGTGTCAGTGTCGGACACCGGCACGACACCGACACTTGTGATTAAGTTCAATTTATCTATTTTTCAAATATTATAGTGTTAGTGTCGTGTCTAGTGTCCGTACTTCACAGAAAACAAGTGCATTTAAGATAAAGCATCTGTGTGTGGTGTTTTTAACAGTTGCATTGGAACACTCATACAACACACATGGATCCAACACTGTTTACAAATCCTGAAAAATTTGATGCATCAAGATTTGAAGGAGAAGGACCAATACCTTATTCATATGTTCCATTTGGAGGAGGACCTAGAATGTGTTTGGGACAAGAGTTTGCTCGGCTAGAGATACTCGTGTTTATGCATAATATTGTGAAACGATTCAAGTGGGATTTAGTTAACCCCGACGAGAATTTCAAGTATGATCCTATGCTAGAACCTGAAAAAGGACTTCCAATCAAACTTCATCCTTTCCATTACACATCATAATGTACTGATAAGAAGCTTTATTTATGAAGTTTTCATCTTATTGTATTAAACTGTATGGTTTGAATGTTATGTCATATTTTTCATGTAGCATCAAATTCTACAACCATAGAGGCCTCCAATTACCCGATTTGAGCATGAAATGATATCTTTGGTCTAGAAGTACAAAAGTCATATATATTCAATGCAGCGAATTTTAATGCGATATCAATATCCATAATCATAAGCTCACCATTGACCAAATAATACTTGGTTCAAATAAACAACTTAATTAAAAGGTTTATAGTATATAAGACCTTGGGTGTAATTTTGATGTTGCAGGCAATATGTAGAAGGTGAGAGTCACTCCAAATTATTGTATTAAAGTCCCACATATCCAAGATAGCAAAGAAGCAGAAAAGATGTCAGATATAAAAAACAAAACTAGCTTACAATTTAACTCATACCTTTCTCGGCCTTTTGGCTAAGATCAAGTGTAGTATCTGTTCTTATCAGTTTAATATCTGATATGTGGGCTAATGGTCCACGCGATATTAAATTTATTTCTTGAGTGGGAGAGTCCACTTCAATAGCTTGCTATTGGGTCTCTCAAGTGTCGCTTTTGCGTTGCACTATTGCAATAGCCTGGCACACCCCACCAAACCAAGTACAAATTATTTGCAGTTTCATAACAATTTTTCACAAATAACGAATTTATATTTTTTTTTTCATATGGATCAAAGTTAATTTGTCTTGAGATAATTCTTTGTGCTCTTAACAAAACATCCAATTCAACCTCCTTTCAAATAAACTTGTTTTTTAATTTGACTGTATTATAACCCACCCAGGCACAGCTGAGCGAAAAGTGTCCACATCCCTTTTAGAATCCAGGTACAAAACAACTTGCTTAAAGGCCAGCTCTAGCACTCACTCCATCGCTGCTAACATGCCTAATGCTTCTCTGATACCAACTGTCATAACTGGTTGCAGCCGCAGAGTTTTGGCTCCCACAAACATGACCAACTCGTTCCCATACACTGGTGTGGTACTCTGAGAACGAGACATCAACTTTGTACTAGACATAACTTTGAGGAGGACGCTTCCATTTTATGTTGCACCTGCTGTCTTGGCCCATCCTTCATGTCTGTTTGTCGTGCAGTCCATCTCTCCGCTTGTAAACAACTCTCTTCGATGCATTACATCTGCTGCTCTCTCTTATTTGTTGTCCCAAATTGATGAATTCCTCCTCCATAATATCATACCACACTCCTTTCCTACTTTGACGGTGCATTTGATATGTGAAAGATTTTCTCTCCAAATGTTTTTATTTAGCAGCAATGCATGATCTGTGTCTCCACACGTCCAGATTTTGCCAAGTCTGAATGCTCTTATTGCACAGCAGCAGCACACCCTTTACACCACCAACAATCAATCCCAGCCTGCACCCTTTTGTCTATCAACCTTACACTAATTGGTAAACAATTTCGGAAGGTGGGTGGGTATGGTGATATCATAAGGTCTACCCAAGTGATAGAACCTACATCATAATTTGTTGCGTTGAGGCCTGTTTTCGGGCGGTCCCCTTCTACTCTAATATCAAAGGTTGAGCTTTTGGTTGTAACAACAAATAAATTAACCTCATCAGAATAATTACACAAAATCAGATCAAAGAAACACTTCCCTTTTTGTCATTACCATTACCAATTGGTTTATACTGAATTAAAATATGCAATTCAGGATAATGTTTTAAGCAGTTACCAATAATTGGAAACCAATCATTCAGAGTGTTACCAGAAAGTATCTTCTGAACAGGTATTTCCACAACCCAATAAGTTCAGCCCCAAGAATAAGTACACTGTTTTACCTTTTAAGACTTCATATATACAATATGGCACCTCATTTAGTTTACCATTGCTATAATATGCCTAAGTTATTTTGAAGTACTAAAATAATATTTAAAAGATTGATTTATCTTAAACATGATATGTTAGTACTCTGATCACAAAGCTACACCAAGCCAACATGACCAATGATAATCCCCCATAAATTATCATTTCGTCAACAAATGGTAAAATAAACGAAACACTACTACAAAAATAAACGTGACGCAATAATACTGCCAAACAAATTCTTTAGTCAGATAAATTATATGCTTTCATGTGCCCACACAAAGGGGTTATTCTTATTAAATATTTGAACATCACAAATTCTCCAAGTACGTGAACGCCAGTTTTCAAAATACAATCAAATACAATCAAAGTAATAGTTGACGTGAAGGAGACATAAAGGAGAGAGAATATTATAACACTACTTAGAATGTTTTACAAGCTAATTACTTAAAAGTAGAAAGCAAAGCTGAATCCTACTTTCTGCATTCCAAGTACTAAGACCATACCTTAAATTAATCATTTTCTTTGATAAATTATTAACTATTTTTTTTACTGTAGTTGCTACTGGTGCAATCATGTGCACCATATGACTACATGTTACACAACGAAAAACCAACTTCAGCATAAGTTGGACTTAATGTCTACATAGTTTTCTGATGATGCAGTGGTGTAGAATAGGGCATTAGTATTCATCCAGTTGCCTGGTGAAAGATCTCAGTATTAAACACACGAATAAGAAGGTTAAAATTCATCCAAATATTTTTCTAAAATTTGATGTGCAAATATCAGTTTTCAATTCAACTAAATGTAATAAGGAAGGATATGTCCAATTCAATAATAAAAGCCAAAGTGAACGGTTCACTGTGAGTCATGCTTGAAGTTGGTCACTTTCATTTCAAGTGAAAAAGCAGCAATAGAGAGGGTGGGAATGCCTACTACTAGTTGTAGTTGAGTCCCACATTGAAAAAGAAAGTGAAGGTATTGGGATAAGCAAGAGTATATAACAACTTGAATAGCATCTATACAAAATACTTACCTGGATGGGGTCAATGGTTGATCATGAAGGACCATGGCCTAGGAGAGTGACCTCCATTGCACTTAGGAGGGGTGCTATCCTAAGGTCTACCCACGTGGTGGAACCTACATCATAATTTGTTGCAGTGGGGGCCTGCGTTCGCGCGGCCCCTCCTATTCATAGATCAAAGTTTCTAATTTTCTATATGTGGTTTAGAATATTGATTTAGTAAATACATATTTACATGATCCTATTTTAATTATAAATGCGTAGTTTGCTTTTCAAATAAGCTTTCTCAAATTGTTTATTTATATATTCTTATACTATCTTTATTTTCAATAAAAGATAGCCAATATGATAGTTTATATTTGTTACCAGCAGGAATGTTGCCAGAGAATGCATCTTGGCGTGATTCTGCTCATAGAAGACCTGCAATTAGTTGTACAATAATACACACAACATTATTACAGTCTAGTAGCAATTGTAATATATAAAGTATAGAAGTTTACAGAATGGTATTACAACAGTTACTGTTGTATCAACTTATGTATTTGCTTGTATTTTACCATAATATTAAGGGTCACAGCACAGACGACATTCACAATTTATACATACCTAGGAAACCCTTTCGCTCTGTTCTTTATGGCCCTGCAATAGGAGAGGGTCCACCCTCTTCTAATTCAAGAGCAATTAGATCCAATCCATTTATAAACAAGCATGTTTTCTTAAGATAAAGCATTTCCATCTACTGTCTTAAGATCCATAAGCAGAGGCTGAAAGTGTTACGGCTTTCATAGCAAATAAATAACCAAATCATGTCATTCTATGAGTGTGGATGTTTTATTTACACACTTCATTTAATTAAAAGCCAAACTGTGCTAAACACCATTGTTGTTATTATGACATGCTAGGCAAAACAGATTAAGAGGACAACAGAAAATCAATTTATCAAAATAATATGTTTCAGGATGAGAGAGAAGGTAACATATATGAAGAAATTTTTAATAATCATGTGAAATTAATGTGAAGAAAAATTTCCAAGAGCTCTACAAATACTCATTTGTATCCATTAAGGATGTTTCAAAGTTTCAACTGAAGACATGTCCTTTGCATTAAGGATGTTTCAAAGTTTCAACTGAAGACATGTTCTTTGCATTAAGGATGTTTCACTCACCTTTTAATTGTTTACACCATAGAATTACACACAATGAGAATTGCATAAAATATTTAGAATCAATAGAGATCTTGGACGTATATTGTGATTTGTTATGAAGAAAAGGGAAATATGTAGTCCCAAGCTGAAGATGCTGCATAAGAGTCCCACCTCGGTTAGTGAAGGAAGAAACATACCCTATTAAGCTTAGTTCAGTAAATATTATCTTCTGTTTGTCATTTCACTTACTACATTTTTATGTACTATTGTTATACTTTTCATTCAATCATTCGGAACCCACAAAATGTAAACTACACTACTGTTTTTACATTTTTAAGGCAGAGAAATTCCCTCAATCCAAAGCCAATAAAAAATGCAGTAAATAATCCTATTAAAAATCTAAAGGAGAAAGTCATTGAAACTACAAGCAAAACTGGAATCAATAGTGATTCACGACCAAGTAGCATGTGAACCACGTCATTTCTTTACATGCAAAGCTATCTTGCACCAAATTAAGAAAATAGAGAAAAAGCATGGTTTGGTTAATCCTTTGTTGGATATCTACAGCTTCTGGCGAGGGAGGCAATGACGTACAATGTCTTAATAGATACATTGATAAAGGGGGTGTGGAGCTCAAATAAAACTCCATCTAGTTGTAGAATCTCTTTTCTTTATTTCAATGTTCGAACCTCTTTTGAGTGAGTTGGGCTCTCTCCATTAGTTGCGATAATCAAGTTCTGTTTCAGTGCAAATTTAGGACCAATTGTTAAGCATATGGAAAATGCCAGTCTGAATTTTAATAGATGTTTTAATATTGTTTGCTTTTCTTTCTTGAAGGACAATGCCAAACTTGAAAGGAATGATGCACATGAAACTGTAAGTGAAATTAAGGGTTATATAAGAAAGGATCCAAGAGGGGTATGTATCATGGTGTTTGTAAATCATGGAAATTTATGCTATAAAGCATTCATAACTTTTTAAAGCAGTTTTGACATGAAAAACTCAATTTAATACAAAAAATATTGATTTCATTAATCATGTGTTTGGATGGATCCAAACAGGCCTAAGTTAAATGGGCCTTAAATAAAAAATCAATATGCTATACCCTCCGGTCTAAGACCCACAAGACCCATGCCTTCGCACTAAAAAATCAATATGCTATACCCTCCGGTCTAAGACCCACAAGACCCATGCCTTCGCACAAGTCCCATGGGTCAACTCGCAACTTGGAGTGGGCAGGCCAGCTTTGTGCAAGCACAAGACCAACCTGTTAAGCCTTACCCATGTTCCATCACCTTGATGCCCCCACATGGGTCACAAGCTGGCACTACTCAGCTCGGCAAACTAACTAGCATGTAAGACATTTATAAACACTTGGTTGTGTGATATTCTAGCCAATGTGAAACTTAAAAGGATCCAAATTGGTGTTTGGAACATGCTTTCTCTAATTTATAACACTAAAAAATGTTGTGGCTGATGTTATAATACATATATATTATAGAGGGGTTACTGGACGGGATTACTTACAACATATATAGAAGGATTAAATCTATTCAAAAAGTTATAAGCATGCTAAATACATTCGGAAAAATGATACAAAACCAATGAAGTAGTGAAATACAGCTTCTTCAAGTTCTGGGACAGAGCATGTCAAAATAAGCAGAAAACAAATTATAGACATATATGATATTCAAAACAGTCTTGTAAGCTTAAATAAAACAATATTATGTTCCTTCCACTGTCAGGAGTAGGTGTCTATTGCTCTGTAAAACCAGTCTCACACGGTATCCTCACAGCTCTAAATAAATTTGTAAATCACCATTATCAATAAACTAATTTATAAGATATCATGGAGAGCATGATCCAACACCAATGACAGAATAGTGGAATGCAGCACATACAATTTGTAAAGTGAATAAACATATATACCTGGTTTAGCTTAAAGTAACAACAAGCAACATTATAACTTGCCACGGCTGCTTCATCAGGCTCTGCTTTTGTTTCCAAAACAGACTCAAATTTCTCTAATGCTTCCTCGTACTTAGCATTCCTTCACAGATGAAAAATAGACCATCCAATAATATATATCATATGATGAGCTTCCAAAATTGCGTGACAATATCCTCCCAACATTTACTATGCTGAAACATTTTTCCGCCATCAAGTTCAATATCCGGTAGCATATCATCCAGTATGAGCATCATGATAAAGAGTGACATTCCCGTCTTTCCTAAGAGGAACCCGGACAATAATCTAAAGTCATATTCAATGTGATTCATCACCCTAGTTTTAATGCAATACAATAATCTCAAAGTACTAAAGTCATATTCAAAGAAGTGATTCATCTCCATAATTTTAATGCAATATCACACTCCAAACTTAATAAGCTCAACCATGATCAAATAAGTCCTTTAAAAATTAACTTATCTTTACAAGAAAAAATAAGCAATTGAGAAATAAAGGAATAGATTAACCAAAACAGTAAAAACATAGCCTAAGCTTTCAATACAAATAAGTACTGATCACAAAGCTATACCGAGCAACCATCATTCTAATTCACTCTCAAAAAAATGAAAAGCACAAACCTGGTGGGAATTATTTGATGACCAACATGAGATGACGGTTGAACTGCAAAAAGGAAGGGTTTTGACAAAATGGGTATTTGAGAAACAATAAGAAGAACAAGAGTTGATTTGGGTGGTTATTGTCGACAATGAAAGTGTAATGTATTGTTAAGCTCAAAAAAACTTTTGATTTTTGTTTTCAGCTCTATCGATCAATGAATTTCTGGAATCAAGAAAAAGAGTCACTTAGACTCAAAACTCTCTCAATTCCCTTTACCCGCCAAATTTTATATATTTATATTTTTTTAAACCTATTTTTACAATTTTCTAATTTTTAAACCAAAATATCCTTCAGATTTCACAGATACATCTCCGGATGCACTATATCTTAAGTCAAAATGTTACAACTAATCCAAAGATGCATCTCCAAAATATTTAAAAATGCACCCATCCTTCTCTGAAAGGTCCATTTTAAACTTTTATTGATCCGAAGATGCATCTCTGTTTAGGATTTATAGAGATATATCTTTGTAATCAGTCAAAACAATGCAGGTTAAGTTAGTTTTATGGTTATTTATATGAAAATGTTAATTTATAAATGTTAAGGCCTATGTTATGTGATGAGCATTAAACCATATAATCGATATGTAAAAATGACATACATAAATTTGGAGTCAAAATAAGTCATCGTGACGTACAAAATAAAGTCAAAATATACAATGAAGTCGAAATATGTAAATATATAAATCAACCGAACATAAATTCAAACTACAAATATTATAAACTAATGTGTATGCCATACTAGAGCTCCTCAGACTCCTCGGCGTCAATGTCTCTCATGCAATATCCACAATACAGGGACATCTAGGAAACACATCATGAGCATGATCTAACCTAACATGCTCCTCCTCTAGTACCATATGACTAAGATAAACATCAAACATAGTGTAACACGGTGGGAGAACTGACTTTTAGTCATGTTGCGGATAGCAAGAGTCGCCACCGACTTTTATTTTATCCATAAAGAAAGGACATAAAAGAATAGGAAAGACCTATTTTAAAAGACTTGAGTTCGGGGAGTAGGTTATACAAAGGGAAGGTGTTAACACCCTTTATATCCATGGTTATCCATGGGCTCTTAGTTACTTAGCTCACTTAAATTGTTTTTGAAAAGTGTAGTGTGTGATTAGAAATTTTTCTAAGTACTTTGTAATGATCCTCGTATGGATGTATACAAAGCCTTGTTTTGAAAAATATTTAAGAAAGTGAGGTGTAAAAAGTATTTTGAAATGTGAGCAAGCAACTAAGAGGTACCTACCATAGATTAAGTCTTTCATGTTCTCGTATGTTCTTTCAATGATAAAACTATCCTTATTATTAAGGAATAGGTAGTCATTACCTTGGATGTGTTAAGGGACAATCGTAGGGTCATCGTATGGTCATAGAAGGCAACTTAACGGATGTCTTTAGCAATTCGTAGGGACTATCATCATTTATTCGAAGGGACAAGATCTTTATCGTAGGCAACCTCAAAGGGACTTGATCTTTTAAACTGTAGGGACTATGATGATTTATACTTGAAGGAATTTTGCTTAAGACACCCCTATATTCGAGGGACTTGACCATTTTAAGTAAGGCAACCAAGAGGAATACCCTAGGAAGTGCAAGATGGCGATCAAATATCGACTTACGTGTGTGAGTGTTTGTTTTCAAATATTTATCTTTTTAATTAATTTTCTAAGTCATTTTATTCATTTAGGTTATACACACCCTAAAATTACTAACCATACCAATAAAAGTAATGCGGAAATATAAATCTAAAATTATTACATGGCTTTGGGATAATTACAATATAATCATAAAAATAATAAATGATAATAATAATAAAGCAAATAAATATTAGGATTATAATAATAAAGCAAATAAATAAAGCAATAATAATAAAACAATAAATATTAGAATATTAAAATTAAAAGAAAAGAATAATGAGGTAATAAAGAAAAGTTAGTATTTTTAAAGAAATTAAATAAGTTAGAAATTGTTTAGAATTTATAAGAAAAACAATAAGTTTAAATAATAATAGTAATAAGAGAATAAAATATTTACAAAATAAAAAAGTTATAAAAAATATTTTAACTAGGGTTTAAGAAAATAAATTAGGTTTTTAGGATTAATGGAAAAAATCAGGTTTAGTTAAAGAAATTAGGGTTTTAGAAAATAATTAGAATAAATTAGTTTTTTATTTACAAAATATATACATAATAATTATAAATATATTATAAAATTAACACAATTAATTAACATTAAGAAAATAATTATGAGTTTTAGAAAATATAAGAGTTATAAAAATATTATTGGCTATTTATTTAGAAAACATTTTAATTATATTAATTAAGTTTAATTAAAAAAACAGAGAAAATAAGGAAAGGGATGGACCTGGGATTTGAACCCAGGTCCCTAACCTGGTTGAAGAGAGGAATGACCAACTGAGTTGCGCATGCACTGGTGATAGTAACCATCAACATTTGATTATATATTAAGTCTTCAAAATATAGTGAAAAATGGAAAAAAATTTGTTAGACACCAGGATTCGAACCCCAACCCTTCCTTTACCAAGCCAAGCCTTTGTAATTAAGCCACATGGGGCGCGTCTGAACATAAACAACAACAAATAATTATATAGTAAACCTATTGAATAAAGAAAATAATGAGAAAAAGAATGGTCTCACCCAGGTTTGAACCCAAGACCTTTCATCCACACGCGCACGCTCTAACCACTGGGCCAACCAATATTTGTTAAACTAAAACAGAAACAATTCAATAAAATATTAAATCAATATTTGAATTCCCAGCTGGCGCCAAGAACTTCATCTTCTTCCTCTGAAATTCGCAGGTTTACCTGCGAATTTTCCTACGAAGCTTCCTGCAAATTTTCCTGCAAACAAAACCTACAAAACACATACTTCTACAAAAACATACAAATTCCACAAATTGATCATGCCAACATGATCTACACAGTTCATTTAGTTCAATTATGGTCTCAAACAATATTTATATGGCCTATTGCGTGAAGCCCTAAAACGAAAGCTCAAACCCTAACAATGGCCATTTGCGTTTTAGGCTATGGTTCTTCAAGAAAATTATCCAGAAAGCTTGTATACTTCATTCTAAACACAAATCAACAATCAAAATTAGTGTATGATGCATAAATAATGAGAATCGAAAATCAAAAACTCAAGAACAATCTTGATTCGGTTACGGCTTATGAGCATGCTTTTGATGTGTATGATGATTGAAATATGTTCAATGAACATCAATAAAGCAATTGTAATGCATAAAAGTCTCTGAATATGGCTAAATTACCAACACCGAAAATTGAAATTTGATGAAAATTTTGGAATTGGTTTGATGCTCTTGGAGGCAGAAAATTCGTCCCCTTGTATATGCTTTTGTTTATGTATATGTAGTGATTGAATTTAGGTCAAAAACTTGTGGATTTGTGGGCTTGTGAAGACTGCTTGATCATGAAGTTTCTTCACTTTCAAATATTCAAAAAATCTCATCTAACCTTTCTATTTTTTGATCCAATCTGACTTTAGTTGATTTCCAATCATTCTAAATATAATCCAACTAATTTTCAATCAAAGATTTCATTCTTCATTTGACTTTTCATATTTTATATATATTTAAATTGAATTTTAATGAATAAAATCCAAATAAATATAAAATAAACTATAAAAATCTGAAAAAATGATCATTGGGTCGTGCATGATGTCATTGTAAGGATTAGATTACAAAATTGCAAGCCCATTTGAAAAGATTTGGGTCTAAGACCTCATTTGCTCAATATACCCCTCAAAACTTTCCCAACTTTACAAAGGCATAAATCCCTAAATTTTAAAGATATAAAGGTTTTCTTGGACATTTTGGAAAGCTTAAAGAGTCCTCTAACCAACCTCTTTGGTCTCATATCCATATCCTTTACCATTTTCAAATTATGCCCTTTGGAAGATGTTGACTTTTTGTTGACTTTTGAAATGACCTATAATGTTTTAGCTCAGAGTTTCTAAATGAAGCATTTTTAGGCTTGGCTTGTGAGACACAAAGTTGTAGAGAATTCAATTTCCTTCAAAATGAGCTTTGGATGAAATTTTTTTGATGAAGCATGTCAAAGTTATGGCTGGTCAAAGTTCAGTTGACTTTCCTTAAGAAAACCCTAATTTAGAAACTCCTGATTCTTGATGATCTGAAAATTCCTTGACGAATCATGATCAACCCTTGATAAAATGATGAAATTTACTTCATAAAATTGATGTTGGCAAAAAAAACTTGAAGTTTGACTTTTGTTTGACCACAGTTGACCTCAGTTTGACTTTTTAACTACTTTGACTAATTTTTGCATATCTGATCATCTGACTGGGCAAACTTATTGGGAAAGCCTTGAAACTTGACATGGGGATTCTTGAATACATGTGGGATATTATGAAGCTCACTTGAGGCCTTGAAACTCATTTTAACCTGAAAAAACACCAAACCCTAGCTTTGGTCACTTTGCTTAGGAGGAGGCATTGTCTAAGGAAACTTCCATACTTCTTGACCAATTGGGAGTCTTGAGGATATTATGATCATCTAGAAGTCTTGAGAGAGGTTGTACTGATTGTGGGAGGGAAAATTTTAGGGTACAACAGCTGCCCCTTGTTCAATTTTCTGGAATCTGAGGAGTTAGATTGGCATGTATGTCATTCGTGACTTGAAGATTGAAGAGGATTGAACACAAAAACCCAAAAATTTGCACTCGCTGGTGTGTAGAAAGATATTGTTGGTTGACCGTGATGCTTGAATGGGCTTAAAGATGTCATTTGAATAAAGAGTCTTCTGATATGCTTCTTTAATATGGAGATGCTTCGTCCTTAGCATGCAACAAATAAACATAGCAGAATCTAGATGCATCATCTATGAAAGTGACAAAATATTTTTTATGCCCTAATGATGGAGTAGCATGCAAATCACATAAATCACTATGTATTAACTCAAGAATAACAGATTTCCTTGTTATACTTTTAAAAGGTTGCCTAATGATCTTTGTTAACATGCAAGTTTTACAATTTTCTACATTTTTATCAAAAACAGGAATTAACTCGTTTTTAGACACTTCATGCAATCTTTTATAATGTACATGTCCTAGAAGAGCATGCCATAACGATGAATTGATAACATTCGAAGAGGACATAAATACATAACCAGAATCTTTAGGAACTCCATTCAAATTCATCATAAACATACCATTATTATAATATCCAAATCCTACAAACACACCAGACTTTGATAAAACATATTTATCAGATTCACACACTTGCTTGCATCCAAGCTTATTTAATACAGGACCAGAAATTAAATTCTTACGTAATTTAGGAACATACAAAACATTAAACAAAGTAATAGTCTTTCCAGAACTGAATTCTAGCACCACGTTTCCTTTGCCTTCAACGGGAGTGAAGTGATCATCTCCCATGTAGAGGACAAAACCATCTTCCACTGGAACAAGAGTCTTGAACCAGAAACGATCCTTGCAAACATGTGTTGTGGCGCTAGAATCAATCCACCACGCGATAGCATCATCCTGCACATAAAATGCTTCAGAATTTAGTGAAACCGAATGTTTAATCAAACTATTCAAATCACGAATTGATTTCTGACCTTGGTTTTCGGATTGGTCCTTAGACCCCTTTCCTGAACCACTTGCATTCGCGTTATCGTGCTTTTTGGCGGAACGACAATCCTTCTTGAAGTGGCCTGTTTTGCCACACTTCCAGCATTCTAGTTTTGGTTTCTTGTTAGCACCGAAACTGCCTTTTTTGTTCTTGAAAGCACACTTCTTTCCTTTGTTTTTGTTGTTATCGTACTTACCACCCTCTTCGACCATATTAACCGAGGGTCCAACAATTTATTTGCCTTTTCCTTTGTCATCCTCATGCGCTCTTAGAGATTCTTCTATGCGCAAGTGACTTCCAAGTTGGACCAAAGACAATTCGTCTTTTCCATGCTTCAGATTGTATTTGAAATCCTTCCACGAAGGAGGCAACTTGTCTATGATGCTTGAGACAGATATTGTTTCATCCATCTTCAATCCGTGTTGTGTGAACTGTCCAAGGATTCGGAGGAGTTCATTGAATTGTTCCATGACAGACCTCGATTCAACCATTTTGTAATTGTTGAAATTAGTTACCAGGAACTTTTTATTGGATGAGTCCTCTGCCATGTACTTGGATTCGAGACAATCCCACAATTCCTTAACAGATTCCATGTTTTGATAAATATCAAATAAGGGATCAGACATACCGTTAAGAATGTGCCCTCTGCATATGTAGTCGTCGTTCTCCCATTTTGATCTGCGTCTCAGATTTTCAACCGTGTCTTCCTCCAGAAGTTCAGGAATCGGTGTAGACAGGACGTGCACCACCTTCAACGTTGTCAACATGAAATGCATCTTCTTCTGCCAGCGCCTGAAGTCTTGTCCTTGAAACTTGTCCAATTTTCCGAAGTTTGTAGTCATCTCCTTGACGGTGCTTCCTCCAGCCATGATTATCAAATAATACTTTGTTCGATTGTTAGAAATTGGGTATGATAATCTAGGATAACTTCGAAGAATCGTGTTCGTACACTTTCCGAACAAAGTATTTCGACCCTATTCTTGCCTGGGTTCAGGAAATCTTTGTGGGGATAATTCTTTGAAGAACAAATTGTTTCTGGCAAAAGAAAATTATTCAGAATGTATAAGGTTTTCTGTTTTGTTCTGTGTTTGCAAAATGAGGCCAGATGACTCCTTATATAGGAGATCAATAATTCAAAACGAAAAGACACACCTGTTCGGAAAATGGTTATGTCAGCGGGACCCCAGCCAGGGGCTCTGCCCCTTGGAACCCCACGGGGCGCTGCCCCGCACCCCGCCAGGGGCTTGCCCCATGGAACCCCGTTTGAATTATTCGCATTCAATTATATGTTGGCTCAACGATCGTGCACTCCGCACTACCCTAACTCGTTTCCAAGCTTTAACGCATAATTGCACTGACTTGTAGTAAATCACATTACTACTAAAATACATTGATGATACTAATCACCAACATTGTTTAGCACTGAAAACAAGAATTTTCAGTTGTGGTGGCCAAGTTCAGTTAAGTGTTAAGGTCGTCTCTTGTTAATGAAGCTGGTGATGAAGCAAAGATAACTAAAAGGTTGCTTATGAGTTTTCTTAATCCAGAAACACTCAGAAATTACCTGCCAAAAATGGATAGGATTGCTCAGTATCATATCAACAAACATTGGAGAGGTAAGAATTTTTGTCATAAGATGTTTCTTCCATTTGATCATAGTTTGTTAATTAATACTTTGTGTTGATGATTTTAAATTTATAAAAACTGTCCACTTGGTGTTTATGACTTTAAAATTGGACCGGTCAGTCTATACATAACTCATGTCTTGTTTTAAATAGAGTTTCGCTAATTGACAATGTGATTAATTCTCTTGGATTAGTATGTCGCAAGGTTGGTTACCAAGTTTTCGAGAGAGAAAAACAATTTGATCAGTTCAATCGGTTAAATTAGAAACTAGCTATTTTGTTAGTTGATTTGATTATGGTTATACCTTAGTCTGGTTGAACCACGATTGGTTTTGTCAATTTTTTTTTGTTGCAAATTTTTTTACTTTTTAAATAATTTTATAGTGATCAGAAGTTTAATACTTGTTAGCTTTCACTTTTTGAAAGGAAGGAGCAGGTTGTTGTCTATCCAGTAATACAGCTATATACATTTGAATTGGCTTGTTGCTTATTTTTAAGCATGGAAGATCCTATCCAAATATCAAACCTTACTTCATATTTTGAAGAATTTCTCAAAGGGGTCATTAGCTTCTCCATCAATTTTTGACAGTTGCACTGTTTACAAATCCTGAAAATTTTGATGCATCAAGATTTGAAGGAGAAGGGCCAATACCTTATTCGTACGTTCCATTTGGAGGAGGACCTAGAATGTGTTTCGACAAGAGTTTGCTCGGCTAGGGATACTCGTGTTTATGCATAATATTGTGAAACGTTTCAGGTGGGATTTAGTTAATCCTAACAAGAACTTCAAGTATGATCCTATGCTAGAACCTGAAAAAGGGCTTCCAATTAAACTCCATCCTTCACATTACACATCATAATGAATTGATAAGAAGCTTTATTTAACAAGTTTTCATCTTATAGTATTAAACTGTAATGTTTGAATGTTATTTCATTTTGTATCTGCTTCCATGATTTCATTCAACAAGTGTTGGTTTCAACATAATTTGGATTACGACCAGTTTCTACTGTTTCCTGCGGAAAAAAAATGGAAACAATGAGCTAAGTTCAGTGAGGAAAACATTTCACAATGAGCTAAGTTCGGTGAGGAAAATATTGTGAAAATGCACACACAATGAGCAAACTAACTATATCTCTTCTGCATTCTCATGAGTAATAAAAACAGCATCGCAGATTTCAACATTTTGCTATTACTATTGCATTGTCATATGCATATATTATTCTGAAGTACTAATGTCATATTCAAAAGATGTATTCAACACCAGATTTTTAATGTACCATCAAATTACACAGCCATAATGGCCTCCAATTACTTGAGAGCATGATACGATATCATTAGTTTCGAAGTACAAAAGTCATACATATTCAATGAGGTGATTCATCTCCAAAATTTTAATGCAATATCAAAATCCATAATCATAAGCTCAACGTTGGCCAAATAAGACTCCGTTCAGATAAACGACTTAATTAAAAGGTTTATAGTATAAGAGCTTGGGTGTAATTTTGATGTTGCAGGAAATATGTAGAAAGTGAGAGTCACGCCAAATTAGTATTGAAGTCCCACATCTCCTAGATAGAAAAAAAACATAAAAGATGTCAAATATAAAGTATATACGTAGCATGCTATTTAATCCATACCTTTCTCGGTTTTTTGGCTAAGATCAAGTGTAGTATATGTTCTTATCAGTTTAATATTTGATATGTGAGACACAATAGCTTGCTATTGGGGCTCTCAAGTGTTGTTTTTGTGGCTCTCACATGTCACTTTGGTCACTTTTGTGTTGCACTATTGCAATAGCCTGGCACACCCCATCAAATCTAGTTTAAATTTAATGTCATGTAACTGTATTAGTACTTTTTTACTTTTCTGAACCTGATTTCATACAAGTGATAAGTTTATTCCTGCTAATACAAGAAATTAGTGAATTATCAGTTAAAATACTAGTCAACTATCAATTGATTTGGAATCATACCCTACCTACCCTTTTGGCACCATCACTCTATATCACAATACAAATACATTAAAGACCTTCTACAAAAAGCCTTCAAGACCAATGCTAATTTGTCGTTAAATTCATAAATTATTGTTAAATCATTATAAGTATATTCATAAATTATCGTTAATTGGTAAAAACTAAAACACTACTACAAAAATAAATGTGACACACTCATACTGCTATGCTAAACCAATTCCAGCTAAATTGTATGCTTTCTTGTGCCCCAAAAAGGGTTATTTCTTATTAAATATTTGAACATCACAAATTCTCCAAGTACATGAACGCAATATATAAAATACATTCAACAGAATAGTTGACGTCACTGCTCAGTCTCAAGTCAATGAACCATTGCCCGATGGAGACGTAATGGAGAGAGGATGCTATAACAGACATAATGGAGAGAGAATGCTATAACACTACTTAGAATGTTATACAAGTTGGAGTTAATGTCTACATGGTTTTATGATGATGTAGTGGTGTAGGATAGGGTAGTTAGTATTCATCCAGCTGTCTGGTTTAAGATCTCAGTATTAAACACATCAATAGGGTAGTTAAAATTCATCCAGATCTTTTTCTTAAATTTGATGTGCAAATACCAGCTTTCAATTCATCTAAAAGTAATAAGGAAGGAAATATCCAATTCAATCCAAAGGGAACCAGTCATGCTTGCAGTTGGTCGCTTTCAAGTGAAAAAATAATTAGTAGAGAGGGTGGGAAATACATTTCCAACTAAAAGAAGTAGTTGAGTCCCACATCCAAAGAAGTTGAAAGGAATTGAGATAAGCAAGAGTATAAAAGAACTTAAATACTCCCATTGCAAAATACTTACCTGGATGGGGTCAATGGTTGATCATGAAGGACCATGGCCTAGGAGAGGGACCTCCATTGCACTTAGGAGGGGTGCTATCCTAAGGTCTACCCAAGTGGTGGAACCTACATCATAATTTGTTGCAGCGGGGGCCTGCGTCCGCGCGGCCCCTTCTTATTCTATTTTCAAAGTTTTTTAATATACTTCTTGATCCTTACATGGCTTGATCCATGGTTTAGTAAGATGTTTCCCTTACCTTAGTTGCAGAAGATGTTGTGAACTTGTGATGCAGTTGCCTGTGATCGTTCAATTGCCTTAGCTCAAGTACCATGGCTCAAATAATAACTTTTTGAGTGGGTATATTTCTATTGAGGAACATGGTTTTTTAATTGGCTTACTTTGAACTCGGCATTCCCCAATTACTTTTGACATGTCATAACACTAATCATTGAAAAGATGTTATTAAGGGATTTGATCTACATATATAGAGGGATTAATCTATTCAGAAAGTTATTCACAAACTAAATACACTCACAAAAATGTTTCAAATGATTTTTCGTACTTAGCCTTCCTTCAGCATTTAAACAAGAAAGTAACGGACATTAGGCTTATCATAAAGATACCATTAATTTGTTTTATTCTAATCTAGATATACTCCTATAAAATTGGATGCTTTTTTACAAGAATATAAAGAGTGAGTGACAGCTCTATCAATTTGCTACTCTAACAGTCCCTCAACACTAAGGGATACAAACCTGCTCAAAAACAGATAGTTAATTAAGGTTTAATGAAAAATTCACACTTTGGTTAATTAAATCTGCAGTAATTTTGATTGTTCTGCCATAGCAAGTAGCTCTCATTTTTATATAAAAAAAATGGTTTTCACTTGAATTGAACTAGCAATTCAACAAAAAAATGAGAAGAATTGGTAGGTAGCATTTAAAGAAACATCTTTCCACACTAAATTATTTGTCAAGCACGATACTATAACATGAAATATTATAAGCCAACAAACTAATAAACAATGTAGTTTTTGCAGTCAATACTCAATATTATTTAAACAATGGCAGAAATTTGCTCTGAAACATCAATGTCTTTTAATCAGTAAATGATTTCTTTGTTCCATGAACCCTCTTTAGAAAGAGTTATGCCCGAGAGTTGTTACTTATTAAATTTTGATGTTGTAGGCAATTTTTAGAAATGAGAGCCAATACTAGTCTTTGCATGAATGTAGAGTAGAAATTGTATGTGAATCAGATAATCTCCCTCTTGGTTTAATTAGAAATTGTATGTTTACAGGAACACTAGGAGACTCCAAATTATTGTATTAAAGTCCCACATCGCATAGTTATCAAAGAAGAAGAAAATATGTCAGATATAAAATACACAACAAGCATGACTTTAAACTCATACCTTTCTCGGCCTTTTGGCTAAGATCAAGTGTAGTATTTGTTCTTATCAGTTTAATATCTGATATGTGGACCAATGGTCCACACGATATTAAATTTATTTCTATTGGATCTCTCAAGTGTCGCTTTTGCGTTGCACTATTGCAATAGCCTGGCACACCCCACCAAACCTAGTTCAAATTTCTTTTCCATTTATATTTTAGCATATTTTTTATATTTCTGCAGAAATTAGTACTGCCATACAGAGATTTCTATCTTAATGTTATTTTTTCTCTTGTTCTTCTTTAATAATCTGTAAGTTTCCCGCAGTTTATCAAGAATTGCAGTTGTAACATATATAAACCATAGAAGTTTCCACAATGGTATTACAAAAACAGTTATGGTTGTATCAAACTATATTAGAAAGGACATTCACCTTGTATACTTTGACAATCACCTTAGCAAATGATGGTTTGCTTAACTCTATCAAAGGCCTAGGAAACCCTCTCACTGTGTTCTTCATGGCATGCAATCATACACTAGTTGGGAAATACATTGCATATCCTACATGTATTACATTGGCAAATGATGATGTATTTCATCTTATACCTTTCTCCGCTTTTTGACTAAGATCTTTTGTGTTGCACTACTACAAACCCTGGCACATCCCACTAAGTTTAGTTCAAAGCTTCTCGTGAGGGAGTCAATGACTTACAATGTCTGAATAAAAAGGGTGTGGAGGTCCTATAAAGCTCCATAAGATACTTTGTCAAGTTGTACATGTTGGTAATAGAATCTCTTTTATTTATTACAATGTTCAAATCTCTTTTGAATGAGTTGGGCTCTATCCATTTATTTTATAATTATGTAGAATCTTATTAGATGCGATAATTAAGTTTTGTTTCGCTGCAAATTTAGGACAATTTGTTAAACATATGGAAAAGCCACTAAAAATTCCACAAAGCCTGAAAACTTCGAGAGGTTTAATTTCGAGAGAACAATTTGTTAAACATATAGTGTACTAAGTTGTAACATGCTTTCTTTAATGTTATATAACACTCAAAACTGTTGTGGACCAGATTACTCACTAACATATATAGAAGGATTAAATATATTTAGAAAATTATACGCAGAGCAAAATGTTAAAACACCAATGAAGAAATAGTGAAATGCATACCTCGTTTAATTTAGAGTTATCAACAAGCAACATTATAACTTGTGAATGCTGCTTCTTCAACTTCTGACTTGGTTCCCAAAACAGAATCAAATTTCTCTAATGCTTCCAGATACTTAGCCTTCCATCAGCATTAAATCCAGGAATTGACATTATTTCAGGGAAAGTAGTGGATATCAGTAAAATTCATTAGTTCTCATAAAATGATGGAGGTATACAAAAAACACAAATATTGTGATAAATGTTCATTCGTTAGTAAAAAGAATGACTACTAGTGTATGGCTATAATACAAGGTTATACATAATCATATACACAAATGAGCTTATATGAGACCCATACTTAGAACTCTTAACGCTCTCCGTCAACACTAAGGTATACAATCCTACTAAAAAAATAGTTAATTAATGTTTACCAATGAAATTGTTATCCAATGAAGTTGTTATCCAATGCATGGTGAGTTAAAATTTTCCACTTTGATTTATTAAAAAGGATCTTCAGCTGCAATAGATTTTGACTGTTCTACCGTAATAAACAGCTATCAATTTTAAATAAAAAATTGGAGTTCACTTGAACTGCGCTGGCAATTCGGTAAAACAAAAAACAAGGAGAAAACTTAATAGGTAGTTTTTAATAAACATATCTTTAAGGACTTAGGACATGGTTTTTGCTAAATAGAATTTTATTAGAGAAGTATTTCATATACTACACATGAATTTATTTGAAGGGAAACAGTTCAATTTTTACTGGGGCTTTTCTGCTTTAGTTTTTAGCTTTTCAGGAAACTCTAGATTCAGTCTTGTTCTTAACAAATGTAATATTTCAATTATAAGTTAACAAAAAGAGATGACCAAAGTTGTTACCACTTCTTTGCATGAACAAAATCACTTTGAACATCACTTTGAACAGAAAATGTATGTAAACCAGACAATCTCCCTTTTGGTTAAATTTCTGTTACATAAGAGCAAGTTACAAAAGTATCGAGCAAACAAGAGCACTAGTATAGGAGCCTCCAAATTATCGCATTAAAGTCACACATCACGAGATAACAAAGAAGCAGAAAAATGTCAGATATAAAACACACAATAAGCATGCATTTGTACTCATATCTTTCACGGCCTTTTGGCTAAGATCAAGTGTAGTATCTGTTCTTATCAGTTTAATATCTGATATGTGGGCCAATGGTCCACACGATATTAAATTTATTTCTCGAATGGAAGAGTCCACCACAATAGTTTGCTATTGGGACTCTTGCGTGTTGCTCTTGCGTAGCACTATAGTTGCTAGCGCTCCCCACCAAACCTAGTTTAAATTTAATTTTATTGGTTTACAAAAGCTTTTTCTTGTTTTAATCTCAAACAATCATATTTTTTCATAATCAGAGTTTAAAAATGTTATCACTAAACTCAAAGTTTAAAAATGTTATCACTAATCTCAAAGATATAAATTCAAAGAGGTAATTCTTCTTAAAAAAATATTAATGCAATATCATACTCCTTAATTACTAATCATCTTTACATAAATGAAATCACTTTGAGTAGACAATAATGTGACTATACAATCTCCCTCTTGGTTTAGTTAATGCTACATAAGAGCAAGCTGCTTCATAGTTGTGTTAATGTGAACACTAATTCAAATGATATCCTAAAAACAATGAAACAAATGCACTATAATACGAAATGTAACAAGCAACAATTATAGGAATGACATTACAAGCACCCCCAAGAAAGTGCTCAAACAAATACATATCATAAATAGCAAAACAACAATTCTATATGGTGCAGAAAGATTGTAACCGTATACTCCAACACTTTCACCGGCTAGTCATTCATGCGTACGTCTTTAACAAGAAAAATTCATATTAAATCCATTTAAAATAATGTTCCCAAATTCCTTGTCTCAAATTTGTTTAGTAATGTTTGAGGATCCTTCATATCTATACACTCCAAAAGCTTTGAAAAAATTTTATCATGCAAAACACCATTATCATTATTAAGAAATGCAAGGCAAAACAGATTAAGAGAACAACAGAAAAGCCATTTATCGAAATAGAGAACTAATCCTTAAAATAATAGTTTATTGAAAAACTTATGAAACAGAATGAAGACATGAGTTATTGATGTGATTATGATAGAATAATTGTTTTTCTTAAATAAATTATGATGAAAATTTGTTATAGAAAGAAAATAAGAGGGATGTGATAATAGGGAATCATTATTGTATAGAACCTAAAATCTCTATCTAGACCAAATTTGTTGTGCTTGTAGCTTGCTAGAATACAAGCATGTTATTTGAGTAATTTTTCAACAAACTCTACAAATACTTGTACCTAGCTAGCCATTAATATCAAAACCTCTTAAACTCCTCAACTTGTCCTTTGTTATTGGGTCTCTCAAGTGTCACATTTGTCTTGCACACCCGCCCAAAAAGAAATGGTTTAATGGACTAGGCTCACCAGGTGTTATGGGTTGGAGGTGCAGCGGCATGTGATCCCTCCACTGTCAAGAGTAGGAAGTATTCGCTGCTCTGTGAAACCAGTCTCACGTTATAGTGTCACGTTTGTCTTGTACTATGGCAATAGCCTGTTGGCACACCCGCCCCCAAAAAGAAATGGTTCAATGGGCTAGGCTCACAAAGTGTATTGGGCTGGAGGTGCAGCGGCCTGTGATCCATCCACTGTCAAGAGGTTATGGGTTGGAGGTGCAGCGGCATGTGATCCCTCCACTGTCAAGAGTAGGAAGTATTCGCTGCTCTGTGAAACCAGTCTCACGTTATAGTGTCACGTTTGTCTTGTACTATGGCAATAGCCTGTTGGCACACCCGCCCCCAAAAAGAAATGGTTCAATGGGCTAGGCTCACAAAGTGTATTGGGCTGGAGGTGCAGCGGCCTGTGATCCATCCACTGTCAAGAGGTTATGGGTTGGAGGTGCAGCGGCATGTGATCCCTCCACTGTCAAGAGTAGGAAGTATTCGCTGCTCTGTGAAACCAGTCTCACGTTATAATGTCACGTTTGTCTTGTACTATGGCAATAGCCTGCTGGCACACCCGCCCCCAAAAAGAAATGGTTCAATGGGCTAGGCTCACAAAGTGTATTGGGCTGGAGGTGCAGCGGCCTGTGATCCATCCACTGTCAAGAGTAGGAAGTGTTCGCTACTCTGTGAAACCAGCCTCACGCTATACCCTCCTGTCTAAGACCCACAAGTCCCATGCCTTCGGACAAGTCCTATGGGTCAACTCGCAACTTGGAGCGGGCAAGCCAACATTGTGCAACCACCAGACCAACCTAGTATTCCATAGCCATGTTCCATCACCTTGATGCCCCCACATGGGTCACAAGCTAGCGCTACTTAGCTCAGCGAACTAACAGGCATGTCAGACATTTATAAACTCTTGCTTGTGTGATGTTTTAGGCAATGTGGGACTTAAATGAATCCAAAATGGTGTAATATTATGTTTGGAACATATGTGAAATAATAATGGCATATGTGACATAATAATAATACTAGAGAAGAAATTGCACTCGGTCTTTATTGAATATTGGAAAACAAGACAAAAGGAAATCAATTTTGAGTCGGGGAGTCCTATTTCTGTAGTAGTAAGCTTTCTCTCAAATCATTTTCCCGACGCTCTGCCAATTCTTTTTCTTAAGACAATTTTGCATATGAAATTTTTATCATATCTTAAACATTTTGATTAGGTCCAAAAATATGTTTACATTGTTCTTCCATATTAACCATTTGTTTGATATAGTTTGCATACAAGCATGATTTTAAATCATTGCAGTTATGATGCAAACTTTTATATGGCAGGAAATTACGGCCAATGCGATGTTGCGGATACATCAAAATACTTTTATGCTGCATTTGTATTTCTATAATGCAATTTAAAATCATGCTTAATAATCACCATGGATTTGTATTTCTTGCCATATGAAATTTCCCAATTGCTAAAGTCATGCATTTTGGACCATCTGATCAAGATCTGATGTCTCACATCTGACCTTGTATAACAGACTCGATTACGAAATATAAATGCAGACCATCTGATCTTAATTAATTCGACAATCTAAATTCTAAGGCTGCGGCAGATGAGGATTTCCTGACTACAGGAGTTCGATTCCACAATGCTTATAATAAAATGTCACAAATAATAATTGTGTAAATAAAACATGAGATACTTTTGAAACTAAAAACAATATATTAAAACTTCATGTTGAAAGCATTATCAAAACATACCCGGAGCAATATAACCATGGGTGCCAGCAAAAAAGCTATTTTTCACCAAACCTTGCAACACCAAATTCAGCAATTTTCTCATAATCTTCATCAAGTAAGATGTTGCTAGATTTTATATCCCTATGAATAACAAACAGGCGGAGAACAGTCATAGTGCAAATAGCAAATCCCTTTTGCACCTCCAAATGAAATTTTATACCTTGGATTCCAATCCCATGCAACCTTCTCATCTTTTATATTTCTATAAAGAGCTTCAAAAAGATTACTATTTGACATATACTCAAAAACTAAAAGGTTGGTTCCTCCTTTAAAAAAAACAAGTATAGACCATCACCTAAAATCTCTATTTTTGCAGCTAAAATCCTCATACCATCACCTTTCTCTAGTTGCTTCACAGCCACTACCATCCCGTTTTTCTTCAACACATCTCAATAAACCTTTCCGTTACCACCATGACCAGTTAAATTATCTTCATCCAAATGACTTGTTTCATCAGTATCAATATCCACTTAGTGAAAAGATGCTAGTTTCCATTTTTTACTTGCTTCCTTGACATTTTTGTAACTTTTTTGCTCTTTGAATCCCGACGCTTCTACATATCAAAATCGCGGCAATGAAGATAACAACAATGACCAAGAGCATTACATATTTTAACCAAAGAGAGTTCTTTTATGACCATGATCTTTATAACTAATCTCAAAGTACTAAAGTCATATATATGCAATATCAAACTCCACAATCACAAGCTCAATCTTGACAAAATAAGTTCATGTTTGGATAAACAACTTAATTAAGGGATTCTCATAAAAATGCTTGTGTATAAGATATTCTCTATGACAAAAGATAAACTAAATTTAAAATGTTTTCATACAAACTATGCGCAATTTTTATAAAATATGATGGAGAGCATGTCAAAATAAGCTGAAAACAAGAGATAGACATGTGATATGCTAGGACTTATCAAATAAATAAATCAATTAAAACATACCCTAAACTTTGAATACAAATAACTAACTTTAAGAAGATATGCTGGTACTTATCACCAAGGTTTTAAAAAAGGATATGTTACCGCCTCGCGACAAAACAATATCGAAAGATGCAGATAATGATCATTCACTATTTTTGTGATAAAGAACAAATTGTGATTGATTCATGCCGCAATGATTGGTGCAAGCATTTGAACGTCATCAATTATCTGTATGAAGAACAATTTCACATGTAGACCATCTCCCACTTGGTTTAGGCGCACCCCATCAAACCCAATTCAAATTTATGTTCTTTTTTCTGTTACATTTTACATTTTTCGGCATAATTACTACTATTATACTTCTATTCTTTATATTTTTTCTTCTGATTCTTATTATATAAACAAGCATGTGTTCTTATGATAGTGAATATTTGTCACCAGCAAGAATGTTGTTGGGGAAGATGTCCTCAAGACCATATATTTCACTCTGTCGGGGAAGATGTCCTCAAGACCACTTATTTTACCATGTCGGGAAGATGTCCTCAGGACCCTCGTTTCCTAATGTCCGTTACTGTTGTTTCAACTGGATTTGCTTGTATTTTACCATAATATTTAGGGGCCACAACAAAATCACAATAGCAAGGACATCCACACAATTATATTTTGCCGATCACCTTAGCAAAAACAGATGGTTCAAGGCACTAGGATCACCAGATTATGTGGACTGGAGGTGCAGCGGCCCACGATCCCTCCACTGTCAAGAGTAGGAAGTGTTCGCTGCTCTGTGAAACCAGCCTCATGCTGTACCCTCTTAGCAAAAAGAGATGGTTCAAGGCGCTAGGATCACCAGATTATGTGGACTGGAGGTGCAGCGGCCCACGATCCCTCCCTGTCAAGAGTAGGAAGTGTTGTGAAACCAGCCTCATGTTGTACCCTCTTAGCAAAAAGAGATGGTTCAAGGCGCTAGGATCACCAGGTTATGTGGACTGGAGGTGCAGCGGCCCGTGATCCTCCACTGTCAAGAGTAGGAAGTGTCCGCTGCTCTGTGAAACCAGCCTCATGTTGTACCCTCTTAGCAAAAAGAGATGGTTCAAGGCGCTAGGATCACCAGGTTATGTGGACTGGAGGTGCAGCGGCCCGTGATCCTCCACTGTCAAGAGTAGGAAGTGTCCGCTGCTCTGTGAAACCAGCCTCACGCTGTACCCTCCTGTCTAAGAACCACAAGACCAGTGCCTTCGCACAAGTCCCGTGGGTCAACTCGCAACTTGGAGCGGGCAGGCCAGCATGGTGCAACCACCAGACCAACCAGGTAAGCCTTAGCCATGTTCCATCACCTTGGTGCCCCCACATGGGTCACAAGCTGGCGCTACTCAGCTCGGCAAACAAACTAGCATGTCGGGCACTTATAAACACTTGCTAGTGTCATGTTCTAGCCAATGTGGGACTTAAATGGATTCAAAATGGTGTAGTATTAAGTTGAAACATGGTTTCTTAAATGTTGTGGTTGATGTTATAATACATACATAGAGGGATTATAGGACCGAATCAGTCTAAACATATATAGGAAGACTAAATCTATTAAGAAAGTTAAAGAAAGTTATACGCGGATTAAATACACTAAGCAAAATGATCCAAAACCAATGAAGGAGTGAAATGCATTCCTTATTTAGCTTAGAGTATCAATGAGTAACATTATAACTTGTGAATGAAACTTCTTCAAGTTCTGACTTTATTCTCAAAACAGAATCAAATTTCTCTAATGCTTCCTCGTACTTGGCATTCCATCAACATTAAATCCAGGAATCAGCATTAATTCAGGGAAAGTAATGGATATCAGTAACATGCTATTAATTTTTTAGTCCTAATCTATATTACAATTTCATATAGAAAATGTAATGTTTCTGGCAAATGAGTAAAAAAGGGAAAAGATTAACTAAATCCAGCTCAACATTATGATTTTTGTATGTACCCATGTTTAAATGTTGCAAACCAATTTCATAAAATGCTAAATAATGACATATGTGAAATAATAATCCTAGAGAAGAAATGGCACTAACTCTCCATTGCAGTTTGGAAAAAAGGACTGTTTTGATCAAGATCCGATGCCGCATATCTGACCTTGTATAATAGATTTGATTACGAAGTATAAATGCATACCATTTGACAATCTAGATCATATGACTGCGGCAGATGAGGGATTTCCTAACTAATAAAATGTCACAAATATGCTTGTGTAAAACATGAGATACTTTTGAAACTAAAAACAGTATTGAAATTTCTTATTGAAAGCATTATCAAAACATACCTAGAGCAATTTAACCATGTGTACCAGCAAAAAACGCTATAAACCATCTGAGATGCTTTTGAAACTAAAAACAGTATATTAAAATTTCATGTTGAAAGCATTATCAAAACATACCTGGAGAAATATAACCATGGGTGCCAGCAAAAAAAAGCTATTTTTCAGCAAACCTTGCAACACCAAATTCAGCAAATGACTTATTTCATCAGTATCAATATTCACTTGGTGAAAAGATGCTAGTTTCCATTTTTCTTACTTCCTTCCTTGACATTTTTGTAACTTTTTTGCTCTTCGAATCCTGAAGCTTCTACACATCAAAACCGCGGCGATGAAGATAAGAACAATTAATGACCAAGAGGATTGCATATTTATAACCAAAGAGAGTTCTTCTATGACCATGATCTTTATCACAAATGTTCAAATCAGAATTTGTTGAACTTTCTGGAATTTTCTCAACACATGAATGAACCTTTGTTTCCAACAAAAACAGCAGTGTGGATGTTGAACATTTTGATTCAGTCATATCTCAAACATTATGCATCAAAATGTTGAGATTAATGATCATTATAATAAGTGTAATTATTAGCCATTAGTCATGACTGTAGGTGAAAAGTCATTTAAGTAGCTAAATGGATTAATTGAAAAGCTTATAATGCATTATTAAAAGTAGAGGTTGGTAGTAACAACTAGCTTTGAGCGATGATATGATATCACTAATCTCAAAGTACTAAAGTCATATATATTAGATATCAAACTCCACAATCATAAGCTCAATCTTGACCAAATAAGTTCATGTTTGGATAAACCACTTAATTAAGGGATTCTCATAAAAATGCTTGTGTATAAGCTATTATCTATGACAAAAGATAAACTAAATTTAAAATGTTTTGTTTCTGAGATGTCTATCTTATCTTTTCAAGAAAAAAGTCACCAATCATATATTCCTAATTATAATAAGCAATTGAGCAATAAAGGAAAAGATTAACTAAATCCAGCTAACATTTTGATTCAGTCCCAAAATATGTTGTACATTGTTCTTCCATATTTACCATTTGTTTGTTATAGTTGGCCTAGTAACACGGTTTTAAACAAAGGTTACAGGTGCAGTTATGGTGCAAACTTTTATATGGCAGGAAAATACGGCCAATGCGATGTTGCAGAGGATACTTTTGAAACTAAAAACAGTATATTGAATTTCTTGTTGAAAGCATTATCAAAACATACCTGGAGCAATATAACCATCACGTGGCATCACCTTTCTCTAGTTGCTTCAGTGCCACTACCATCCTGTTTTTCTTCAATGCGACTCGATAAACCTTTCCATTACCACCACAGCCGATTAAATCATCTTTATCCAAATGACTAATTTCATCAGCATCAATATCTACTTGGTAAAAAGATGCTAGTTTCCATTTTCTTTACTTGCTTCCTTTTGACATTTATGTACATTATTAAAAGTAGCTAAATGGATTTTATTTGAGCATGATATGATATCACTAATCTCAAAGTATTAAAGTCATATATATTCAAAGAGGTTCTTCTCAAAAATATTAATGAAATATCAAACTCCACAATCATAAGCTCAGAGAGAGAATAAGAAGTTATAGTCCCGTGGCATTACATATCTAATTACCTGGTTTGAGAATGATTTGATATCACTAATCTCAAAGTTCTAAAGTCATATACATATAAAATGCATATATGTAAAAGCTATTCTCTATAACATAAAATAAACAAAAGTCAGACTGTTAATATCTAAAGTATTAGTTATTATGGAGAGAGTGTTGAAATGAAGTGAAAATGTAGTTTCCGTAAACGCTTTGAAACAGAGTCTCACAAGTGTTTATTGAAGTGGATAATCTTGAATAAATAAATTAAAAGAAACAAACCCTAAGCCTTCAATTCAAATAGTTGTCTGAAAATAAAATGAAGAGCAGAAGAAACCTGGTGTGGTGGCGAGTACATTCAACACTCCTGCCTTGTCACTTGATCCATCAAAAGCCATATCATCCCTACATCAGATGAAGCTTTGACCACAAAAGGAAAAAGTTTTGATTTTGAGAAAGTATAAGAAAAAGGGTTTCTTCAACAAAACCATTCGGTGCTGGGAAGAAAGGGTCTCTTTACCCGCGAAATTTTTATATTTTACAATTTTATAATTAATCCATAAATCATTTATATAATTTATTTATTAAGAAATCAATTATTTTATGATTTACCCCCTAAGATAATTTTTTTATGATTGTTATGAATTTTTTTTAAAATAACCTAGTTTTAAAAATAAAATTCTAAAATAATATAGTAATCAAAAAAAATTATCAAACTAACGTAGTTTGGTGTGCATTCGTCAATTCATTTGGCGAATTGGAACAAAATTTAAGAGCATTCGTCAAATGGATTGGCTAACCTTTTTTATTAATGAGCATTCGCCAATTCAAATGTTGAAAGAGTGAAAATTTATCTTAATTTTTTAAGGGATTCGCCAAAGCAATTGGCGAAAGCTTTATGTAAATAAAAAAAATCACACTCATTCACTAAAGCAAGTAGTGAAAATGTAAAGCAAACACTCTTTCGCCAAAGTAATTAACGAATGCTTGTAAAGCAAATTTTCATTTTCAACCCATTCGTCCAATGAATTGGCGAATGCATACTAAAAGTTAGTTTGATAATTCTTTTGAAAAGTATGTTATTTTAGAATTTAAATTATTAAACTAAGTTATTCTAAAAACAAATTCGATTATTTATCCCTAACATAATTAATAGTTTATTTATATGAATTACCCCTAAGATAATTGTTTTACAATCCTTATTATTATATTAAATAATTTTATTACTTAGATAATACTTTCAAAATATAATTATTATGATAAAAAAGAGAAATTATAAAAAATATATAAAATTATTTCGATATTAGAAAAATAAATTTACATAATTAAAATGACAGAATAATAAATATTTAAGGATATAATTGAAAAAATAACATTAATGATTCATTGATAAAATATTTTTTCAAAACAATTTATAATAAAAAAACTGAGATAAAAATAGATATGAGACTATCTAGAGTTTGTTGTTGTTTTTTAATTAGTGTAATAGGTATAAAGAATTAGTATTACTCGTTGGAAATGATCGAATAAATTGGGATGTTTTATTTACCTCAGAGTTAATGCCTTTAACTAGATTAATACAGTTAACTTTTTTGGTCCTGATTCTAAACATATGTTATGATTACTTCTCCAGAAATTAGTGAAGTTAAAATTAGTGAACTATTTGTTAAACTTGTTAATAGATATCTACAGTTCTGGTAACAAGGGGCAATTAGAAAGTTATACACAGACTAAATACACTAAAAAAAGATCCAAAACCAATGACTGAGTAGTGGAATGCAGCACATCAATTATTAAAGTGAACAAACATATATACCAGCACGTACTTAACATTCCTTCTGCATTTAATCCAGGAAAGTTATGAATGTTGGGATTATATGTTGCAAATGCAAACTAAATTTCATAAAATGCACAATAATAACAATTCTAGAGAAGAAATTTCACTTAATTTCTATTGTATATTGAAAAATATACTGCCACTCAGAAATGCCAAGGGCAAGATAAAAGAAGATAAACCATAAAGAAATACGAAAAAGGATAGATAAAACAATTTTTTTGATTTTGGTAGTTTTACTTGTATAATATCAAAGGAAAATACTCTTTCCTACTTTGACAGTGCATTTTAATAAGTGGAAGATTTTCTCTCCAAATGTTCCTATTTAGCAGTTGTGCATGCTCTGTGTCTCCACATGTCCAGACTTTGACAAGTCTGATTGCTTTTATTACACAGCAGCAGCTTGTGCTCTGCTGTCTCATTAGTATGGTTAATCCTTTTTGGATATCTACAGCTTCTCGTGACGGAGGCAATGACTTAAAATGTATTAATAGATACATTGATATCTACAGCTTCTGGTAACAAGGGGCAATTAGAAAGTTATACGCAGACTCAATACACTAAAAAAATGATCCAAAACCAATGACTGAGTAGTGGAATGCAGCACATCAATTATTAAAGTGAACAAACATATATACCAGCACATCAACTATTGCATTTAATCCAGGAAAGTAATGAATGTTGGGATTATATGTTGCAAATGCAAACTAAATTTCATAAAATGCACAATAATAACAATTCTAGAGAAGAAATTGCACTTAATTTCTATTGTATATTGAAAAATATACTGCCACTCAGAAATGCCAAGGGCAAGATAAAAGAAGATAAACTATAAAGAAAAACGAAAAAGGATAGATAAAACAATTTTTTTGATTTTGTTAGTTTTACTTGTATAATAGCAAGCCTTCTCTCAAATCATTTTCCCACCACACTGTCAATTCTTATTTCCTTAGACAGTTTTGCATCTGAAATTTATATCATATCTCAAACATTTTGATTCAGTCACAAAATATGGTGTATATATTGTTCTTCCGTATTCTGCAACTGGCCAAGACAGTGATTGTTAGAAATAATTTTGCTTAAATAAATGATAAACACGTGGACATAAAAATGGTGTTCACTTCAACCAACCTACCAATTAGGAACACTAGTATAGAAAATATTATAAGCCAACAAGCTAATTTACAAAGTAGTTTTTGCTGTCAAATGAGAGTAAGGTCTTGATGTTTAATCACTAAGTAAAAATATTTAGAATCAAGAGGAAGGAAATGAGAGTGTAGGGATCTTCAATTTGTATTCTGATATCATAGCAAGTCTAACTTAATGTGTTTCTAAGTTGCTGCATAAGAGTCCCACCTCGGTTAGTGAAGGAAGAAACATAGCAGATGTCAGATATAAAAAGCACAGCTAGCATATTTCTCAAATCATACCTTTCTCGGCCTTTTGGCTAAGATCAAGTGTAGTATCTGTTCTTATCAGTTTAATATCTGATATGTGGGCCAATGGTCCACACGATATTAAATTTATTTCTTGAGGGGGAGGGACCACATCAATAGCTTGCTATTGGGTCTCTCAAGTGTCGCTTTTGCGTTGCACTATTGCAGTAGCAGGCACACCCAACCAAATCTAGTTTTATCTTTTTCGTTTTTTTTTTCAATGGATCTAAAAAGTGTTTGTATTCCAAGTAGTCAAAGATAATAATTGAATAAACTACAATAATTGAATCATTAATGCATTGATTCAAAACATTACAGAAATGAGTCAATGGAATAAACAATATAAAATTGGCAGGATATATGAAATGAGTCAAAACATAACATAGAAAACTTGCCAATTGCAAGCACTTGCTCATTGAATTTGAAGCTGAAAGTGAAACTAGGCATTTGCTTCACACTTTCTTTACAAAACGATCCTAAAACAAGAAAAATACTGAAAGCTGAAAGCTGAAAAGAGTCATACAAGAGTCAAATGAGATCTAGGCATCCTCTTACTTTATTGGAAGCTTAAATTTCAGCTTCAATTCAAGGAATGTTGTCCATACGTCATCGCGGAAACGTCGTTCCAAAATAAGTTCCATCTATGTCTAGATAGAGTTAAGGAAACTTTAAAAATATCGCAAACAGTGTTCAACAAAAAATTCCAAAAAAATTTAATAGAGATTTAATATTGTTTACCTATTTTTTTTAAGTACAGTGCCAAAAAGAGATGGTTCAAGGGGCTAGGCTCACCAGGTTTTGTGGGCCAGAGGTGCAGCGACCCGTGATCCCTCTAATCCAAAAAATATTCATTTCATTCATATATGAACCCCACAACCAAAAAGAGATGGTTCAAGGGACTAGGCTCACCAGGTCTTGTGGGCCAGAGGTGCAGCGACCCGTGATCCCTCCACTGTCAAGAGTAGGAAGTGCTCGCTGCTCTATGAGACCAGCCTCACGCTGTACCCTCCTGTCTAAGACCCATAAGACCAATGTGCCTTCGCACAAGTCCCGTGGGTCAACTCGCAACTTGGAGCGGGCGGGCCAGCATGGTGCAACAACCAGACCAACCTGTTAATCCTTAGCCATGTTCCATCACCTTGTTGCCCCCACATGGGTCATAAGCTGGCGTTACTCAGCTCGACAAACTAACTAGCATGTCAGACACTTGTAAACACTTGCTTGTGTGATCTTCTAGCCAACGTGGGACTTATTTTGATTCAAAATGGTGTTGGAACATGCTTTCTTAAATGTTATAACACTCAAAATTGTTGTGGCTGATGTAATAATACATTTATAGATGGACTATTGGAGCAAATTACTCACAACATATATAGAAGGATTAAATTTATTCAAAAAGTTATACGCAAAATAAATACAATACCAATGAAGAAGTAGTGAAATGCATACCTAGTTTAGTTTAGAGTATCAGCAAGCAACATTATAACTTGTGAATGCTGCTTCTTCAAGTTCTGGCTTTGTTCCCAAACAGACTAAAATTTCTCTCATGCTTCCTCGTACTTAGCATTCCATTAGCAATGAATCCAGGAAAGTAATGGACATTAAGATTATCAGTTAGATGCCATTAATTCTTTAGTCCTAATCTATATTTAATTTCAATTCATATGGAAAATGTTTTGTTTCTGATATGTCTATCAATCCTATATTCCTTTTTTTAATAAGCAAATGAGTAATAAAGTAAAAATTAATTAAATTCAGCTCAACATTTTGATTCAGTCCATAAATATAGTTGCGTTACTAGCATGGTTTCAAACCGACGTTACAGTTGCGGTTATGCTGCAAACTTTTATGTGGCATGAAAATACGGCCACTGCGATGTTGTAGATACCTCAAAATACTTTTATGCCACATTTGTAGTTTCAAAATGCAATTCAAAATCACGCATAATAGAATCATTTGGATTTGTATTTCTTGCAATTATGAATCACAATTGACTAAGTCATGCATTTTGGACCATCCGATCAAAATTCCATGTCTAACATCCGACCATGTATAATAGATTCGATTACGAAATCTAAATGCAGGTCAACTGATCTGAATTATTTTGACAATACAGATTGTATGACTACGGCAGATGAGGGACTTCCTGACTACAGGAGTTTGAATCCACAAATGCTTATAAGAAAATGTTACAAATAATAATGGTGTAAATAAAACATGAGATACTTTTGAAGCTAAAAACACTCTATCGAAATTTCTTATTGAAAGCACAATCAAAACATACTCTTCCTCAAGCCATGCAACACCAAAATCAGCAATTTTTGCCTCATAATCTTCCTCAAGCAAGATACTGCTAGATTTTATATCCCTATGAATAACAGGTGGAGAACATTCATGGTGCAAATAGAAAATCCCTATATATTTATATGAAGAGCTCAAAAACTTAGATCTAACAAAGGCCAAGGAAACTCTTTAACTTTGTTCTTAAGATGAAGTATTTCTTGATACTGTCTTAAGATCCATAAGTAGAGGCTGAAAGTGTTATGGCTTTCATAGCAAACAAATAACCAAATCATGTCATTCTATGATCGTGGATGTTTTTTCTAACACACTTCATTTAATTAAATGGCAAAATGTGCTAAGCAAATGGTGGCAAACTAGCATTATCATTATTATGAAATGCTAAGTAAAACAGATATAGATGTAAACAATTTGCTGGCTCGAATGGAGTTGGCTTCCAACTAATGATTCAACACTAAAGATGTGCTAAGCAAATGGTGGCAAACTAGCATTTCATAATTCATAATTATGAAATCCTAAGTAAAATAGATATAGATGTAAACAATTTGACGTGGCAGGCACTTCAATATGCAAAAACTCCGCACCACCAAAAAGAGACGGTCCAAGGGGCTAGGCTCACCAGGTGTTATGGACTGGAGGTGCAGTGGTCCGTGGTCCCTCCACTGTCAGGAGTGGGAAGTCTTCGCTGCTCTGTGAAACCAGCCTCACGCTGTACCTTCCTATCTAAGACCCACAAGACCCGTGCCTTCGCACAAGTCTCGTGGGTAAACTCGCAACTTGGAGCGGGCAGGCCAGCATGGTGCAACCACCAAAAAGAGATGGTCCAAGGGGCTAGGCTCACCAGGTGTTGTGGACTGGAGGTGCAGCGGCCCGTGGCCCCTCCACTGTCAGGAGTGGGAAGTCTTCGCTGCTCTGTGAAACCAGCCTCACGCTATACCCTCCTATCTAAGACCCACAAGACCCGTGCCTTCGCACAAGTCTCGTGGGTAAACTCATAACTTGGAGCGGGCAGGCCAGCATGGTGCAACCACCAAAAAGAGTCAGGTGTTGTGGACTGGAGGTGCAGCGGGCCCGTGGTCCCTCCACTGTCAGGAGTGGGAAGTCTTCGCTGCTCTGTGAAACCAGCCTCACGCGTCTCTGTGAAACCAGCCTCACGCTGTACCTTCCTATCTAAGACCCACAAGACCCGTGCCTTCGCACAAGTCTCGTGGGTAAACTCGCAACTTGGAGCGGGCAGGCCAGCATGGTGCAACCACCAAAAAGAGATGGTCCAAGGGGCTAGGCTCACCAGGTGTTGTGGACTGGAGGTGCAGCGGCCCGTGGTCTTCGCTGCTCTGTGAAACCAGCCTCACGCGTCTCTGTGAAACCAGCCTCACGCTGTACCTTCCTATCTAAGACCCACAAGACCCGTGCCTTCGCACAAGTCTCGTGGGTAAACTCGCAACTTGGAGCGGGCAGGCCAGCATGGTGCAACCACCAAAAAGAGATGGTCCAAGGGGCTAGGCTCACCAGGTGTTGTGGACTGGAGGTGCAGCGGCCCGTGGTCCCTCCACTGTCAGGAGTGGGAAGTCTTCGCTGCTCTGTGAAACCAGCCTCACGCTATACCCTCCTATCTAAGACCCACAAGACCCGTGCCTTCGCACAAGTCTCATGGGTAAACTCATAACTTGGAGCGGGCAGGCCAGCATGGTGCAACCACCAGACCAACCTGTTAAGACTTAGCCATGTTCCATCACCTTATTGCCCCCACATGGGTCACAAGCTAGTGCTACTCAGCTCGGCGAACAAACTAGCATGTCAAACATTTATAAACACTTGTTTGTGTGATGTTCTAGACAATGTGGGATTTAATGGATATAAATTTGTATAGTATATATACTATTAATAAGGAACATGTTATAAAACTAATCATTGAAGAGATGCAGTTGTAAAGGTTTTTAAAATGGCTTACTTTATACTCGGCACTCCCCGACTAGTTTTGACAAGTTATAACACTAATCATTGAAAAGATGTGGTTGAGGGATTTAATCTACATATATAGAGGGATTACTTGGCACTAAAAAAAAAGATCCAAAACCAGTGAGAGAGTAGTAGAATGCAGCACATAGAATTTGTAGAGTAAAGAAACATATATACCTGGTTTAGCTTAGCTTAGAGTAAATATAAGCAACATTATAACTTGCCACTGCTGCTTCATCGGGCTCTGGCTTTGTTGCCAAAACTGACTCAAATTTCTCTAATGCTTCGTACTTGGCATTCCTTCAGCATTTAAACAAGTAACGGACATTAGGATTATCAAGTAAATACCATTAAATTAATCCTTTTAATTTTAATCTAGATATACTCCTAGCAAATTGGATGCTTCAAAATTAAAGCTTTTTTCTGTCTCAAACTAGGTGTTGCAAATTACAATTTAATATAATGTCTATCATGTAGTTACAAGAACAAAGTCGCCAATCCTTGATTCTTTATTTTAATAAGCAATTGAGTAATAAAGGAAAAGATTAATTAAATTCAGCACAACATTATGATTTTTATATGTTTGCATGATTATATGTTGCAAACCAAATTTCATAAAATGCCCAATAATGACATAAATGAAGAAAATGAAGGAAAACTATTAAAAAAACTTAAATAAGGACAGAAATAAAACGATTTTCTGTAAGGACAGAAGTAAAAAGATTTTCTGTGTCGGGGGAGTCTTACTTCTATAGTCGTAAGCTATTATCTATAACAGAAAATAAACAAAAATCAAACTGTTATTATCGAAACAACTTGTGAAATAAAGGAAAACAACTTGTGAAATATGATATATAGTTTTTATGTTATCTAAACTACAACCGAAAATAAACAAAAATCAAATTGTTAGTATCTAAATTTATTAGACATTAGCAATGACTATAGTTAAAAATTCATATAAGTAGCTAAGGACTCTAACATGGTGAGAGGATTAGTAACAAGCATGCCTACTAGTATATGACTATATATATATATATATATATATATATATATATATATATACACACACAAGGGATACAAGCCTTATGGATCTCATACTTAGAACTTAACACTTCCTTTCAAAACTGAGAGATACAAACTTGCTCAATAACTGATAGTTAATTAATGTTTACCAATGAAGTTGTTATTCAACACATGTTAAATAAAGAATTCACATTCTGGCTATGATAAAAAAAGAATTCACATTTTGGTTAATTAATGCTGAAATAATTTTGATTGTTTTGCCATAACAAACAGCTATCGTTTTTATATATAAAATGGTTTTCACTTGGTAGGTAGCATTCAAGGAAAATCTCTCGACACTAAAATCTTTGTCAATGTTTTGATGTTTAATCACTAACTGATTTCGTTGTTCCATGAGCCCTCTTAAGAAAGACTTACACCCAAGAGTTGTTACTAAATTAATTTTGATGTTGTGCGCAATATGTAGAAAATGAGAGTCACTACTCATCTTTTCATGAATGAAATCCCTTTGCAGAAAGTAAATGTGAAGTATACAATCTCCCTCTTGATTTAGTTAATGTTACATCACAGCAAGATACATCATACTTGTGTTGACAGGAACACTAATTCAAATAATATCATAATATCCAAAACAGTAAAAACAATGAGACAAATTATAGAAATGACATTACAAGCACCTCCAAGAAAGTGCTCAAAAACAAACACTGATCATAAATAGCAAAACAACAATGTTATATGGTGCACAAAGATTGTAACAGTACACTCCAACACTTGCATCAGTTAATCATATTCATGTGTACAAACCTGCATCCCATAGACAATACGTTGAATGTGTGTACATTGGAGGCAACAAAATGGCCACAAGAGGTATGGCAATGCATGATTCAGGTTGGACTAGAAGATTTGGATGGACGTCGCCAAACATAAAAGGCATGGCAATGCATGATACTCAGTTGTTTCATGGTTACTGCTGCTATCGAATGGAAATCATTGATCCAAAGGGAATACTGGATCCAAAGATGCTCTGTTTCTCCTTTGACAGTGCATTTAAAATGTGACAGATTTTCTCTCCAATGTTCCTATTTAGCAGCAGTCTGAATGCTCTTATTACACTGCATCAGCACATGCTCTGCTGTCTCCGACTCCAAGTTACAGCACCAACAATCAGTTCAAGTGTGCACCCTTTTGTCGATCAATCTTACACGAGTTGGGAAATACATTGCCTACTGGTAGTTGAGTCCCACGTCGAAAGAAGATGAAATGTATTGAGATAAGCAAGAGTATAAAACAACTTGAATAACATCTTTACAAAATACTTACCTGGATGGGGTCAATGGTTGATCATGAAGGACTGTGGCCTAGGAGAGTGACCTCCATTGCACTTAGGAGGGGTGCTTTCCTAAGGTCTACCCACGTGGTAGAACCTACATCATAATTTGTTGCAGTGGGGGCTTGCGTCCGCGCAGCCCCCTCCTAATTTTATATCAAATTTTAAGAAATAGTTTCTTCATTTCATGAACTTTTGCATGGTTAAGAAGTTGTGCCACTCCTATTTTATGTCAAATTTTGAGAAATAGTTTCTTCATTTCATGAACTTTTGCATGGTTTAGGAGTTGTTGTACCCTCATTTTTTAAACATGCAATGTTTCTTAAGATGGTTCATATTTGTCACAGGCAACATATAGTTAATGCAACATTACAACAGTTATCTTGTATGGGCTATGTATTTGATTGTATTTTACAATAATATTTAGGGTCACAGCCAAAGCACAACATCCACAATTTATACCTGTCTAGATGTAGCATTTTGGAGTGGATTAACATAAGGAATCAAATAAGATGCAAGTAGAAAGTTGATATCATTTGCAAACAGATCAAAAGGAGGATGCAGAGGAGGTCCAAAGGCTCTGTCAATCACCTTAGCCGATGATGATTTGCTTAGTCTAACAAAGGCCTAAGAAACCCTTTCACTCTGTTCTTTATGGCCCTGCAATAGGAGAGGGAAAACCCTTGGACAATTCAGGAGAATTAGATCCAATTCATCTATAAACAAACATGTTTTCTTAACATGAAGTATTTCCCTCTACTGTTTTAAGATCCAAAGTGTTATGTCTTTCCTAGCAAATAAACAACCATGTATGTTTAATTTACACACTTCATTTAAATAATGCCAAAATGTGCCAAGCAAAATACCATTATCATTATTATGAAAGGCTAGACAAAACAGGTTAAGAGGACATCAGCTGTTCTTTATTGAAAAACTTATGAAACAGAATGAACACGTTCATTAAAATAGTTAACATTCATTCTTAGAAATAGTCCACTAATATCGAAACCTGGTCTTTATAAATAAGGAATGAGACAAATATTGTTTTGCAATAGATATATGCATTACCTGTGATGTTGTCAGGTAGGTAAATGGAAGTGATGAGAATGAGTTATTGATGTAATTGTGATAGGTTAGCAAGTCTCTAGTTATGAAAGGAAAGGGAAATATGTAGTCTCCAAGTTGCAGCATAAGAGTCCCATCATGGTTAGTGAAGGAAGAAACATAGCAGATGTCAGATTTGAAAAGCACAGCTAGCATGCATTATAAATCATACCTTTCTCGGCCTTTTGGCTAAGATCAAGTGTAGTATCTGTTCTTATCAGTTTAATATCTGATATGTGGGCCAATGGTCCACACGATATTAAATTTATTTCTTGAGGGGGAGATTCCACTTCAATAGCTTGCTCTTGGGTCTCTCAAGTGTTGCTTTTGCGTTGCACTATTGCAATAGCCCGGCACACCCAACCAAATCTAGTTCAAATTTAAGCTCCTTAACTAGAATAATACTTTTAACTTTTCGGATCCTGATTCTATATATATGTAATGTTTACTTCTGCAGAAGGCAGGAATTAAATGAAGAATTAGTGAACTATTAGTTAAAGTTTATGTACTCTTTTTCTCTTGGTATCTTAAATGTACTTAAATTACTACCTTAACTTTTCGGATTCTGATTCTATATATGTTTTACTTCTGCAGAAGGCAGGAATGAAATGAAGAATTAGTGAACTATTAGTTAAAGTTTATGTACTCTTTTTCGATTGGTATCTTAAATGTACTTAAATTACTCCCTTAACTTGCCACTGCTGTTTTGTCAGGTTCTAGCTTTGTTCCTCAAACAGAATCAAATTTCTCTAATGCTTCCTCGTATTTAGCATTCCTTCTGCATTTAATCCAGAAAACTGTTAAGAAAAACGTAAAAAAAGGACACAGACAATTCTTTTTTCCTTAGACAGCTTTGCATCTGAAATTTTAATCATATCTCAAGCATTTTGATTCAGTCCCAAAATATGGTGTACATTGTTGATGTTGAACATTTTGACTTAATCAGTATGGATCAAATAAAAGTACACAGTTATACTTTTCAAAAAAGGATTTTGAAGTTCATATGTACAAAATTACACCGCATGTAAGGTACACAAGACAAAAATACCTTGATCATAAAACTTCAAAGTGTATCCAAGTCATTTTCAAAATTTTGAAATTATTCATCAATATATGAAAACTTCACCAACCATCGCGGCAGACAAAGCATGTTAAGACAGAAAAATCACTAGCCTCTAGATATCATTAGAAATGATTTTGTTTGAATAAATGATAAAGACATGAACATAAAAATGGTGTTCACTTCAACCAAACTACCAATTAGGAGCAACTAGTATAGAAAATATAATAAGCCAGCCAGCAAGCTAATAAGGACACGCCAAAAATGTATGAACCCCACACAAAAAGAGATGGTTCAAAGGGGCTCACCAGGTGTTGTGGTGGGCTGGAGGTGCAGCGGCCCGCGATCCCTCCACTGTCATGAGTAGGAAGTGTTCGCTGCTGTGAAACCAGCCTCACGTTGTGCCCTCCTGTCTAAGATCCACCACAAGACCCGTGTCTTGCCTTCTCACATCCCATGGGCCAACTCACAACTTGGAGTGGGCTGGCCAGCATGGTGCCCCTTGATGCCCCCACATGGGTCACAAGTTGGCGCTACACAGCTCAGCAAACAAACAAGCATATCAGACATTTATAAACACTTACCTGTGTGATGTTCTAGCCAACGTGGAATTTAATGGATTTAAAATGGTGTGTGTATGTATGTATGTATGTATAAGGACCGAATTAATATATATATATATATATATATTCAGAAAGTCATATGCAGACTAAATACACTCAACAAAATGATTCAAAACCAATGTAGTGAAATGCATACCTGGTTTAGCTAGAGTATCAACAATCTGATGTCTCACAACCAACCTTGTATAATAGATTCAATTACGAAGTCTAAATGCAGACCATCTGGTCTTAATTAATTTGACAATCTAGATCATATGATTGCGGCAAATGAGGGATTTCCTGACTACAGGGGTTTGAACCCACAAATTCCTATAATAAAATGTCACAAATAATGATTGTGTAAATAAAACATGATACTTTGAAACTAAAAAACAGTGTATTGAAATTTCTTGTGGAAAGCATTATCAAAACATACCAGGAGTGATATAACCATGTGTACCAGCAAAAAAAAGCTATAACCCATCTGAGATTTTTCAGCAAACGTTGCAACACCAAGATGCTGCTATGAATAACAAGTGGAGAACAATCATGGTGCAAATAGAAAATCCTTTTTGCACCTCCCAATGCAATTTATACATGTGATTCCAATCCCAAACAACTTTCTCATCTTTTATATTTCTAAGAGCTTCAAAAAGATTACCATTTGGCATATACTCAAAAACTAAGGTTAGTTCCTCATTTAAAAATAATAGCAGAGTTTAAGTATATTTCTATGCCTAATTTTCCCTAGAATCCTCATTCCATCAACTTTCTCTAGTTGCTTCACAGCCACTACCATCCCATTTTTCTTTAACGGACTTGATAAACCTTTCCGGTACCACCATGGCTGATTATATTATCTCCATCCAAATGACTATTCATCAGCATCAATATCCACTTGGTGAAAAGATGATAATATTCTTTTTTTACTTGCTTCCTTTTGACATTTCTGTAACTTTTTTACTCTTAAAATTCTGATGCTTCTGCAGATCAAACCCAACAATGAAGATAACAACAATGACCAAGAGCATTACATATTTATACCAAATAGAATTCTTCTATGACCATGATCTTTATCACAAATCTTCAAAACAGAATTTATTGAAGTTTTTGGAATTTTCTCTAACGCATAAACCTTTGTTTCCAACAAAAGCTTTCTCTCCACCAACAAAAACAGCAATGTGGATTCAGTCATAAAGTACACTGTTTTACTTTTCAAAAAAGAATTTTGAAGTTCATAAATACAAAATGACACCTCATGTTATGTACAATTACTTGATCATACATTCTTCACTAAATTAGGCCTCCAATTACCTGCTTTGAGCATGATATGATATCACCAATCTTAAAGTGTACCAAAGTCATGTTCAAAATATCGAGATTAATCATATCATTAGTCATGACTATAGGTGAAAAGTCATTTAAGTAGCTAAAATGGATTATTTGAAAAGCTTATAATGCATTATTAAAAGTAGCTAACTGGATTATTTTAAAAGCTTATAATGCATTATTTGAGATTTGAGCATATGATATAACTAATCTCAAAGTACTAAAGTCATATATATTCTAAAGTTATTCTTCTCAAAAAAATATTAATGCAATATCAAACTCGAAAATCATAAGCTCAAAGAGAGAATAAGAAATTTACAGTTCTGTGGCATTACATAAATAAGCATCACATAAACAAAAAAATAATACAAGGAAAATAATCTAACATGCTCAGACCATGTCCAAGTAACATTACCATCCACTCTCTTTTTTTTATTCAAGCTATGAGTGGCAAATTGGATGGACCAGATAAAAGAGGCTCGAATCATACATGTCTATGGGTCAGAGTGAACCAAAGAAATAACATATAACAAAATAGAGGACAGAAAAAGCTATTGAGCTGTCATATTGGTGTTATTAAAAGTATTGATGGAAATGGACAATTTTATTGATCATAAGTTTCTTATATATCATACTAGTACATAAAACAAGATCCTGCAAAGGTGGCAACACAAAAATTGAGACCTATAATTAACTACAAAATATACATGGCAAAATCAAATGTGATCAAATCAATTTTTTGAATATTTAATAAGAAATAACCTCTCTGCGTAGGCAACAGCATCATTAGGCAGCTTATTTAGCAACAAATATGAATGATATTGTACGTTGTAGAATTGAAGTCTTTTATATGAACCAAAAAAGTAATGGTTCAGGAGCTGGGCTCACCAGGTGTTGTGCGCCAGAGGTGCAGCGGCCCGTGATCCCTCCACTGTCGGGAGTAGGAAGTGTTCGCTGCTCTGTGACACCAGCCTCTCTGCGTAGGCAACAACAGCATCATTAGGCAGCTTATTTAGCAACAAATATGAATAATATTGTAGCTTGTAGAATTGAAGTCCTTTTATATGAACCAAAAAAGTAATGGTTCAAGAGCTGGGCTCACCAGGTGTTGTGCGCCAGAGGTGCAGCGGCCCGTGATCCCTCCACTGTCGGGAGTAGGAAGTGTTCGCTGCTCTGTGACACCAGCCTCTCTGCGTAGGCAACAACAGCATCATTAGGCAGCTTATTTAGCAACAAATATGAATGATATTGTAGCTTGTAGAATTGAAGTCCTTTTATATGAACCAAAAAAGTAATGGTTCAGGAGCTGGGCTCACCAGGTGTTGTGCGCCAGAGGTGCAGCGGCCCGTGATCCCTCCACTGTCGGGAGTAGGAAGTGTTCGCTGCTCTGTGACACCAGCCTCTCTGCGTAGGCAACAACAGCATCATTAGGCAGCTTATTTAGCAACAAATATGAATAATATTGTAGCTTGTAGAATTGAAGTCCTTTTATATGAACCAAAAAAGTAATGGTTCAAGAGCTGGGCTCACCAGGTGTTGTGCGCCAGAGGTGCAGCGGCCCGTGATCCCTCCACTGTCGGGAGTAGGAAGTGTTCGCTGCTCTGTGACACCAGCCTCTCTGCGTAGGCAACAACAGCATCATTAGGCAGCTTATTTAGCAACAAATATGAATGATATTGTAGCTTGTAGAATTGAAGTCCTTTTATATGAACCAAAAAAGTAATGGTTCAGGAGCTGGGCTCACCAGGTGTTGTGCGCCAGAGGTGCAGCGGCCCGTGATCCCTCCACTGTCGGGAGTAGGAAGTGTTCGCTGCTCTGTGACACCAGCCTCTCTGCGTAGGCAACAACAGCATCATTAGGCAGCTTATTTAGCAACAATATGAATGATATTGTAGCTTGTAGAATTGAAGTCCTTTATATGAACCAAAAAAGTAATGGTTCATTTTGTGCGCCAGAGGTGCAACCACCGGACCAACCTGTTAAACTTTAACCATGTTCCATCACCCTGGGGCCCCCACATGGGTCACAAGCTGGCGCTACTCAGCTCGGCAAAATAACTAGCATGTCAGAGATTTATAAACACTTGTTTGTGTGATGTTATAGCCAATGTGGGACTTAATGGATATAAATTTGTATAGCATATAAACTAATAATTTAAAAGATGCGGTTGAAAAGCTTTTTTAAATGGCTTACTTTGTCCTCGGCACTCCCCAACTACTTATGACATGTTATAACACTGATCATTGAAAATATGGTATAACTACATGACACTCAAAAAAATGATCCAGAACCAATGACAAGGTATTGGAATGCAGCACATACAGTTTGTAAAGTGAACAAACATATATATTCACAGAGGTGTTCCTTCTCAAGAATATTAATTCAAGTCTAACCTTCAGTAAATTAGGCCTCTAATTACCTGGTTTGAGCATGATTTGATATCAGTAATCTCAGAGTTCTAAAGTCATATACATTCAAAGACGTGTTCCTTGTCAAGAATATTAATTCAATATCAAAGTCCACAATCATAAGCTCAACCTTGACCAAATAAGTGATTAACATAAAATGCTTATATGTAAAAGCTATTCTCTATAACAGAAAATAAACAAAAATCAAACTGTTATTATCTAAACTAAGCTATATTTTAAGCTATGATGGAGAGAGTGTTGAAAACAAGCTGTGTCGATGTAGTTTCGTAAATGCTTTGAAACAGTCTCACAAGTCTTTATTGAGGTGGATAAACTTGAATAAATAAATTCAAACAAACAAACCCTAAGCACCAATGTAGTTGTTATGATCCAAAACCAATGACATAGTAGTAGAATGCAGGACAAATAATTTGTTGTGATCCAAAACCAAATCATGTCATTCTATGACCGTGAATGTTTTTTCTTACACACTTCATTTAATTAAATGGTAAAATGTGCTAAGCAAATGGTGGCAAACTACCATTATCATTATTATAAAATGCTAAGTAAAACAGATGTAAACAATTTGCTGGCTCAAATGAATTTGGCTTCCAACTAATGATGCAGTATTAAAAATACATGGCAGGCACCCCACAAACAAAAAGAGATGGTTCAAGAGGCTAGGCTCACCAGGTGTTGTGGACTGGAGGTGCAGCGGCCTGTGATCCCTCCACTGTCAGGAGTAGGAAGTGTTCGCTGCTCTGTGAAACCAGCCTCACGCTGTACCCTCCGATCTAAGACCCACAAGACCCATGCCTTCGCACAAAGTTCCATGGGCCAACTCGCAACTTGGAGCGGGCAGGCCACCATGGTGCAATCACCAGCCCAACCAGTTAAACCTTAGCCATGTTCCATCACCTTATTGCCCCCACATGGGTCACAAGCTGGTGCTACTCAGCTCGGCGAACAAACTAGCATGTCAAACATTTATAAACACTTATTTGTATGATGTTCTAGACAATGTGGGACTTATTGGATATAAATTTGTATATTATATATACTATTCATATGGAACATGTTATAAAACTAATCATTGAAAAGCTGCGGTTGTAAAGGTTTTTTAAATGGCTTACATTATACTCGGCACTCCACAACACCAGTTTTGACATGTTATAACACTAATCATTGAAAAATATGGTTGAGGGATTTAATCTACATATATAGAGAAATAACTAGACACTAAAAAATGATCCAAAACCAGTGAGAGAGTAGTAGAATGCAATACATACAATTTATAGAGTGAACAAACATATATAACCTGATTCAGCTTAAAGTAACAACAAGCAACATTATAACTTGCCACTGCTGCTTCGACGGGCTCTGGCTTTGTTCCCAAAACTGACTCAAATTTCTCTAATGATTCCCCGTACTTAGCATTCCTTCGGCATTTAAATAAGAAAGTAATGCACATTAGGATTATAGGAAGATACCATTAATTATTTTCTGCATTGTCATGATGCAACTGGCCAAATTTGGGTCCCAAAAATAGCATTGCAGATATTGAACAATTTGATTAAGTCATATCTCAAACGCTATATAGGCCTACTATCATATCACTAATCTCAAAGTACTAAAGTCATATATATTCAAAGAGGTGCTATCCTAAAATGCTCTAAAACAAAAAATAAACTAAAATCAAATTGTTATTATCTAAACTATTATCTCACAAGTTTTTATTCAAGTAGATAAGCTTCAGTAAATTAATTAAAACAAACAAACCCTAAGTCTTCAATCCAAATAACTATTTTAAAGATGATATAGCAAACAATCATATATCTAGTTGTTTGAAAATAAAATGAAGAGAACAAACCTGGTGGCAAGTACTTTATCAGAAAGGAATGGTTTTGAGAAACTAGAAGAAAGAGGGTTTCTTGGAGAAAACAATTTGGCGGTGAGACAGAGCTCTATCAATTTGCTACTCCCTTTTCCCGGCAAATTTTTACATTTTTATAATTAATCTATAAATCATTTATTTATAAGTTAACCATTTTATGATTTGTAGTATTGTCTAACTAGTGCGGTGGTAATTAATTGATTCAATTTTTATTTAATACTTTATTAAATAAGGTTAATAGACATTTTCCTTGTCATATGGGTGAATTTTGGATATAGACTTTTATTAAATCAGATCAACAAAAATGATGATATAGCATGTACGTGATATATTATCTAAGTCTTTTTTATTTAATGTTATATACACGAGGACACTATAGGTAAATGGCAGTTAAATTTTTCTAATCATCTAATTTAATTCACAATATTTCAAATGTCCTAATTTATCATCTCTATGTGTATTCATCATTTTCATTCTTTCGTCCGTTCTTGCTTTCTTATTTATGTTGTCATTTGATGACCCATAAAGGTTTGATGTTTTCTTCTGCGTGTGGGATCTATAATTGCTTTTTACTTCACGTGAATGTCAGGAAGCTCGATTTCAAGTATTTGTTCAAATCGGAGACTCGTTCCCAAATATGTACATGGTATTTCTATGAAGTTATATGTTTCAATGTCTAGTGCAAACTCGTGAAGGAAATACTGAAAGTGCAACTACTGGGGGATTAGATCTGTAAATTGATTTTTCCTTCTTCTTTTTTCTTTATTATTTGAGATTTTTCTTTTAAAACTGAAAATTATTTGTGCAAAAAGAGGAAGATTGTGAGTTATTTTATTGGGATGATGAGTATTTCTCTAGAACACCAAAAATGACGATGAATGTAATAAATGTGACTTGATGATTGAGTATGGGTGAGATTTGGCAAGTTCATCACCTTTATTGGTAAAAGAACATGTTCATGTTGTTTTTGGGACCTGGTAGGAATACCCTGTAGGCATGTTGTTTCTGCAAAGCATCATCAAAGTTTGAACCCTGAGTCGTATAGATGCACCAAATGTGGTAAACTTGGTCATAATTCAAGGATGTGCCAAAACATTGAATAAGACTCATATTCTTTGAAAAGAATGGTATCATATTATTACTCACTATGTTACAAACTGACTGATGTTATGCTTACTTTGATGCAGAGAAAAACACCAAGGAATACCCTAAAAGAAAACAGTTCGAAAAAAAAAAAAACTCAAGCCCTTATGAGAACCAGTGAAAGAATTAAGATGTTATAGAGGTCAAAGAAGAATGATGGGACATGATCAAGTATGTTTTCCCCTATGGAAATTGATGGCACAGTTGATGAATTACAAGGTCATACCAAGGAAGACCCCAAGTTAGGTACTTGATTGAGAAACATGAAGTCATGGGATGAGATTTCTAGGAGTATGTCCCAGTGATTTTTAACATGTACTTTCCTTAAGTAGTTTGATATTTTGTAATGCATAATGTTTGTTTTTTTTGTACTGATAACTTAACATTTTTCTGTAATTAACCAATTACCAATCATTAACAAATTATATATATATATATATATATATATATATATATATATATATATATGTCAAATGTTAAGGGGGATTTTCAAAGCTCTCCCATATGGCAAGGGGAAAAATGTCTATTAATTATAAAATAAATATGCTTTATTTTAGATAAAAAAAATTATTTTAAATATTCAACATTGTCCGTGTTCTTCTTCATTAAATTAAAAAAAATGTTTAAATTTTGTTATTTATAGTTAAAAAAAATAAAATAGGAAAAATAAAACGGAGAAAGAAAAAATTAAAATAAGAGTGAGAAAGTATGAGAAGAAGAAAAATGTGAGTGAAATTTGAAATTTGAAATTTGAAATGTGGGGAAATGAATGAGGTGGCAAAAGGAGTTAGTTTCAATTTTTTTAGCATTTGTTGATTATGAATATGCTCTTTTAATAGTACAATTTTTTAAAAATAAAAGGATATATCGTGAAGTCCGGTGCTAATTTATTTTAATGGATAAAATAGTTAATTATTTATGAGATATTTTTATATTAATCGATCAAAGATGTATTTTACAAATAACTAATGTTTTTTTAATGATTTACCGCTATGAACTAACACCATGTCAACATAAACTAAGATCATGTTCTTATAACATAAACTAACAACACGCCAGCTAGAACATGTGCTAGATGTCATACCTTAACATACAATATTTATAATATATCCCATTAGAAACAGGAGGTTTTATTTTACTATGGATTTCTCAAATGCTCTTTGTGTGTCATTGCGATTGATGAAACGAGATACAAGTAGGGGTTTGATCAACACATATTCTAATTGGTCTTGAATTGGAACATGAGGACCACTAAACTTTTGTTCATTATTTTCTTCCGGACAGAGAATATGTAAATTATTTTATTCTATAAAGAATTGGATTGTGTGCCAAAGAAATTGTTTCCTTCCTAAACTTTTTATACTTTAGAGGTCTTTCATATTCATAAACATTTGGGTCTGAGCTACATAATTCATCATTCTCATATTGATCGTCTCCATCATCTATTCCTTAAGAACCCTTGGAATAACCTTTGGTTTTGTGATCCTTTATTATCCTAGTAGATGCAACCAATTTCATTTTCTTCTTCTTTAAGGTTGATTTATTCATAGGTGACTTATCGTCGCACATCTTAAACCTATATGACTTACCATTCATTTCAACTCTGTTAACATTATATTTGGGTCTCTCAACTTCAATGACTTCAAATTCATCATTCAATGCAGTAATTCCCCCATCCTCACTATCATCAAACCTAACCTTCGTTGGATCATCATCACTTCCATCTATTTCAGCTTCTCCATCATTTCCTTCAGGAAGATCGATGCATTGAGGCTTGTCAACTTTGATGTTGTTGTCCTTGACATTATGCTCAACATATTAATGCCTTTCAATATTGTTTCCAACAACATAACAAGTAACTTCGCCAGCACGACCATTTTTGTTAATTTCGAAAAAGGAATCATTTATACCTTCAAGTTTTCCATATACCCTAAACTTGTTTCTTTCATAACCCTAGAAACACCCCATCTTTCGATGTCTTACTCATATACAGTGGTTTGAACCCCAATCATATAAAATAATTTCTTCTCTTTAAAAAACTTCCCCATGACAGAAAACAACATTAAACATACTTTGTTTCATAAAAACGTCCATTAGAGTTGTTGAATGAATGGAGCAAAAATGAGACCGATGAAGAGATTTTCCTTTCTCGGTTTCTAAACCAGTCATCTTCTCCAACACACCAACATTTATCTTCAATGGAGTTTATCTATTAGGGCAAAATGTTGAGGACGAAAAGAGATTTTGCAATTGTCTCTTTTTAAATCAAAATATTTTTCATTTCTTACGTGACATTAATTACTAATTTCAAGGATATATGTTCAAAGAGGTAATTCTTAAAAAAATATTAATGCAATATCAACTCCTTAATTACTAATCATATTTACATGAATGAAATCACTTTGAGCAGACAATAGATGTGACTATACAATCTCCCTCTTGGTTTAGTTAATGCTACATAAGAGCAAGCTGCATCATAGTTGTGTTGATGTGAACACTAATTCAAATGATACCATAAAAACAATGAAACAAATGCACTACAATATGAAATGTAACCAACAAAAATTATAGGAATGACATTACAAGCACCACCAAGAAAGTGCTCAAACAAATACATATCATAAATAGCAAAACATCAATGCTATATGGTGCAGAAAGATTTTAACTGTATACTCCAACACTTGCACCGCCTATTCGTTCATGCGTACGTCTTTAACATTCATATTAAATCCATTTAAAATAATGTTTCCAAATTCCTTGTCTCAAATTTGTTTAGTAATGTTCGAGGATCCTCCATATTTATACACTCCAAAAGATATGAAATTTTTTTCATGCAAAACACCATTATCATTATTAAGAAATGCTAAGCAAAACAGATTAAGAGGACAACAAAGAAGCAATTTATCGAAATAGAGAACTAATCCTTAAAATAACAATTTATTGAAAAACTTATGAAACATAATGAAAACATGAGTTATTGATGTAATTATGATAGAAAAATTGTTTTTCTTAAATAAACTATGATGAAAATTTGTTATAGAAAGAAAATAAGAGGGATGTGATAATTGGAATCATTATTGTATAGAACCTAAAATCTCTATCTAGACAAAAAAAATTGTGCTTGCAGCTTGCTAGAGTACAAGCATGTTATTTGAGTAAGTTTTCAACAAACTCTACAAATAGTTGTACCTAGCTAGCCATTAATATCAAAACCTCTTAAACTTCTCAACTTGTCCTTTGTTATTGGGTCTCTCAAGTGTCACTTATGTCTTGCACTATGGCAATAGCCTAACACACCCGCCCCCCAAAAAAGAAATGGTTCAATGGACTAGGTTCACCAGGTGTTGTGGGGCTGGAGGTGCAGCGGCCTGTGATCCCTCCACTGTAAAGAGTAAGAAGTGTGTCGTTGCTCTGTGAAACCAGTCTCACGCTATACCCTCCTGTCTAAGACCCACAAGACTCGTGCCTTCGGACAAGTCCCATGGGTCAACTCACAACTTGGAGCGGGCAAGCCAACATTGTGCAAACACCAGACAAAATTTGTTGTGCTTGCAGCTTGCTGTCGCTCCCGGGATTTTCATCCTAGTACAAACGCGAAAGTGGCGCGGAAAGGTTAGAGTCGCCAGCCAGACATTTTTATCCCGAAAGAATGGGAAAGGTAATGTTGCACAAACCTGAGGAAGAAGAAAAGGACAAGGTCCTGCGAACCAAAGATCTGAGTTCGGGAGTCGGTTACGACCTGGGAAGGTATTAGCACCCCAGATCGTCCGCCGTACCCGACGGGATCCACGCTTGCTTGCTTGTTTCAAAGGGTGAGAAATAAAGTGTTGCTGAATAAAACCGCTAACTGGAATGGGAATGAGAAATAAGGAAGGAATTAAGAAAGAAAATGAGAATAAAAGGGGAAATGTAGGGAAAATAAAGAATGTGCTCGAACGGGCCCTACCCCGCTGCCTACGTACCTCATCGGGATAATGAGGATCAGAGTCGACGTAGTTCGCCTAACTAAGGCGGGAACTATTTGTTTGTGTTTTTTTATGCTGGAACTGCGTATGTCTATGCTCAGGTGTTGCAGGCTCGTCTGGTACGAGTGTGTTTACCGTCTTGCATGTGTGACAAGTCGTCGCGAGTTCGCGTTGTGAGTGAATGAGATGAGAAGAGAAGTTCCCGCAGGATAGTCGCTTATTGTTTGTTTTTGTCTTTTATGAGTTTTGTATGAATTTGGCACAAGGAAGTGAATTCAAACTCTTTTCCATGGAATGTACACTTGACTCTACATTCCAAGATGGAATAATAGAACAAGCATACCCAGTAAGGAGAATTTATCCAAGACTGGTTTCTTAGGATTAGGGCTTAAGTTCACTGGCTTGTTGAACTTTATTAAGTGTTTTTGTTGCTTTTGTGAAGAAATGTCTTTTAAGTTTTTCTTTGTGAACAACTCCTTGATGAGACTTGTGCATCATGATAGACAAGCTCACACCACTCCAAGATGGAATGAATGCAAGTGCTTCATGGAATAAGGCTATACACAAGGAATCCTTTCATTTATTTGTTAAGTATTTTTTTGGATTTTGTTTGAAGATGAGAAGAGAATGACTCAAATTGATAAAAGGGCAAAATTTAAGGGGGACTAAGACTCAATCCTAATTTTGTTTATTTACAAGAGATCCTATGGTTAATGGAGTTTTCTAAGCCTAATTAAAAACTAGAAACTACTAGAATTCAACTTACTTCTTAATGAAGTTAAGTTGATTCTAAGAATAATGGGGAAGCCTATACAAGTTATAAGAACCAAATGATAAGGCAAAACAATGAAATTAAACATAAGAAATAAAATTCTACAAATGCATTAGAAGCATGAATTAAAAAAAAGTCTATTTTTATTTATTCTACTTCTACATGGAAATGAAACTTCAAGCCTAAGTACTAAATCTAAATCAAACCTAATACTCATCTAAAAAAAATCAAATTTTAACTAACCTAAACCTATATTAAATTCTAATGCTAAATCTAATCTAGACTATTATTATTTTTTGTATTGAACTTTATTTTTTTTAATGGCCTAAACTAATGGGAATTATGCATAACTAGGCCTAAAACTAATATTCTAAAAAAATACTAAAACTTCTAGAAAAATTATGAAAATTAAACTATAGGATCCTAACACTATCTCTAAAGTTGTACTAAGAGGGATCCTAAAAAATCTTATTTTTCCTATGCCTAAAAATCCATTATTTCTACCTAAAGATTAACCATTATTTCCTAAGGATTACATCACTAAAACCTAAGATAAAAGGTCCTAAAAAATCCATAAAAAATACACTAAGTACTACCATGAGTCCTCTAATTACAGAAAAAAGAGTGGCTCAAAAATCCTACTGGAAGTCATAAAAATAAAATGAACAAAATTCAGCACAATTAAAAGAATTCAATAAAGCTATTTAAATGAAAAATTCAGAATTAGCTCAAAAATAAAATTAATTCAGAAAATAAAAATGTCCAATATTTCTAATGTGAATTAATAGCCCACTGGAATTTTTATAGAATTTTCTAATGATTTTTGCTATTTTTATCGGATTTAATTTGAAACTATATTAACTGAAAAATAAAAAAATCTAAAGAAATAAAACAGGGGTGCATAGAAGTATTTTCTATTTGTTTTTCGTATATGGGCCTGAAACAGGGGGTGAAAATAGCAACAGCTAAGCCCAGAATGCAGGAAATGAGGGGAGGTGAGTTCAGTGCTTGTTTTAAGTTATTTTCATCATGGGCCCAGAAAAAGGGGTGAGAATAGCAATGATACAAAGCCCATTCGCGCTGAAACCCAGGGGGGTGCTGAAAGTAGCTTTTTTTAAGTTGTTTTTTTACATATGGGCTTCTAGGAGGGGTGCGAATAACAAACACCACTTAATTATATTTTAATGTTAGAATTGAAACTAATCTAGTGCTTATTATTCCTTAATGTCATAATAATCCTAATTATACTTAATATATTATATTAATATCTAACTAAACCATGTGACATTTTTTAATTATTACCATAAAACACATTAATTAAACGAAAATTATAATTAAATGAAAATTATAATCAAATCTGATTAAAAAACAAAGAAATAAAAAGAAGAAACAGCAAGAACACACTAAACCCTAAATTCCCTTTCTCCTTCCTCGCTGCCACTTTTCTTTCTTCTTCTTCATCTCCCTAACCCATCCGCCATAACCGACCCTCAATCCTCCTCTTCTCCACTCTTCCTTTCTTCTTCTTTCGTGACCACCATCTCCTCTTCTTCCTCGCGCGATAACCCATAACCCTTTCTCTCCTAAAAATCAAACGAAACTAAACCTAACCCCCCAATCCGAAACGAAATCGAGTGGAACCTTCGTGTTTTTCCTAATTCGAGTTCAAACCAACAGCAGAAACCTACCTATTTTTAGTGCGATTTCTTAAACAAGATGAACAGAAACATTCGTACCTTAACTCGAATCTATCCGTGAGAGAAGACGTATCCGTGGTTTCGACGCCGCCGCAAGGCTTGCTCTGTTTTCTCTTGATGAATGACGACGCGATGAAGAAGTCTATGTTGAGGACGAGCTCCGTCACGGACTGAGAGTTATTGCTGCGAAGCCGGCGAACCTAAAACGCCGCGACGATGTCAATGAGGTGTATACGGTTGTTGCCTCAGAAACCTCTGCTATTCAAAACCGTGTTCAGGTATACTTCAAAAAAAACTCATTTCCTTCGATTAACTCTTATTCCACAATTTCGAAATCACTTTGTTGTTGAATCACAAACAATCTAAAACTGCACTTTGTGATGCCTGATGTAGGTTCTTGTGGCAACCCGCGGATTTGGAGTTGAATCAATGCGATGTTGGCCGCGGGAGGGTGAGTTGCTGTGATTGCGACGTTATATTCGTGTCTGAGTTGTCGAATTCAAACCTGATGCATTCTCAATCTTGCGTCGATCTCCTTACAGGTTGTTCATGTTGATGATGAAGTTAATACGATAGCCTGGAGATGCTGGTGATTCAGGGAGATTGATGAGACGGTTTCTGTGACGACCATGAGTGCATATGGTTGCTACTGTAAAACAACATTGAAAACCGCGGGTTACCACTCTTGCTCATTCTTCTTCACAGCTTCAATGAGTTGCCATTATTCTGCTATGCTTAATTGTTGTTGCGGTTCTTGGTTTTCTTGCAGGTTTTTTCTGATGGATCATTCATGGTGAAATCAGGAGTTGTAGGATATGGAGAGAGTTTCGGTTAAAGGAAAAGATGAGGAGAAAAGGCTGTGAGGAAAAAAGCTTGGAGAGATTCAATCAAGATTGGTTAGAATGGTGAAGGGTATGGAAGAAGTTGTGGAAAATTGAAGGATTTGGAAGAGGAGAAGAGGAAGATGGTTGAAAAGGATTGAGAAAGGGTGAAGAGATTGAAAGTGTTCAGCCCAAAAAAAAGATGAAGCTCTGCTGATTTTGATTTATAGAAAAATTCATAGAAGTTTCTGGAAGTTTTTTTTTCTCAGGTATATCAACTTTCAATTCAGTTAGCTTGTGTTGATCTTCTGCTAGTTTTCCCTTCTAGCTTTTCTGTTATCACAAATCAGTTAGGGTAGTTATGAGTTTGCTAAAATTTGTTATGGAATTCTGTTAACAAGGTTTGTTGGAATTCAGTTATGGATTCAAATCCCTGCTTCCAATTCTGTTATTAAGTTTCTATTGATTTCCCTTTTTTTTTGTGAAATTCTGTTAGGAGTAAGTTATAGGTTAACCGAAATTATGTCATAGCTTTTGGGAATAGGCTATTATTTGATATGAATTTTATTTCTACTATGTTTTTTTTTCTTTGATTGCAGGTTGATAAACAAGAAATGACTTTTGCGAACAGCTTTCTCAAAGTGCAATTCGTGCTTGTTGCTGCTGTGAATTTGTGCAGGATGCAGAGTTGAACATGAATAATAGAGGTTGAAGGATGGAAGATGAATCCAAGAGTGGCTGCAAATTTTCTTTTGCTTTTGTTTCTGTTTTTTCTTATGATTCTCATTTTCATTTCTGTTGTGTTCAACTTTTATTTTCATCAATGTAAATTAATCTAGCAGAAGAAACTGTATGTGGCTGATTATATGTTAGAAATATGGATCCAAAGAAATATGTTTTTATCAATTCTTGTGCCTGAGTTTAATATGTTGATTGGATTGTGTTCCACATTTACACAACCCATCAACCAAAGCAATCAAAGTAAAAACATCCCTGCTAGACATTTCATAAGCCCCATAAACTCTTTCATTCCTGTAAAGAAACGTCAAAACCGAAACATCCTCCATCACTTTTTCATGGCTCACACCCAAGAGTCCAATTGTGTCATTTCCAATTCTGTCCAACGACTATTGGCACCCTCACATTATGAAACTTGACAGATGTAACTAAAGCCCACCAATAAATTTTCACAAATTAAATGAAATAATTACATCAAGTATCTCTTGAAGTTGTCGAGATATCCCCTTGGCCAGATAAAAAAGTTTACTTGAAATTCGCACGGATGATCCATAGAATTTAATACAACATTTTCAACGTTTGGGCCGACTAACTTGTAAAAGATCTCCCTGCGGTTGGGCTCAATCATTTTTCCAGACTTGAGTTTAAAGTGCATACTCAAATGGGCTTATGATAATCCTTGAATGCCCTTGAATTCCTCGAATCTGTTTGAATCATGAATGAAATTGATTATTGATAATACAATGGACACTTGAATATGGATCATAACACCACAAAGAATCCCACGCAATTCCCAAATTCATTTCATAAGCCCCACGGATCTAGACCAATCTTTACATATCAGACCTCAATTGGTAGAGCTCCCTTCCGATCATATCATGAGAAAGAGATACAAATTCTCCTTGAAATATCCAAGGACGAAGAAAACAACTTGAAAAGTTACCCTCTTATTCAAAGCGAATTTAATTGAACATTTCCAAATGAATATTCTCCCTCATTTAAATCCCAGGCAAACACAAATAGCGTATGAAACCCTAACTTCCCTGGGTCCTGATCACATGTCTTATGAATCCATGCAATGCACTATTATGATGTTAATGAATTGATGAGAAATGCCGATGAACGCAAAATGACGAGCCAATTAAGATAAAAAGAATGCGGGCAAATTTTGAGGTATTACACTTGCTAGAGTACAAGCATGTTACTTGAGTAATTTTTCAACAAACTCTACAAATAGTTGTACCTAGCTAGCCATTAATATCAAAACCTCTTAAACTTCTCAACTTGTCCTTTGCTATTGGGTCTCTCAAGTGTAACTTTTGTCTTGCACTATGGAAATAGCCTAGCACACCCGCCCCCCAAAAAGAAATGGTTCAATGGACTAGGCTCACCAGGTGTTGTGGGGCTGGAGGTGCAGCGGCCTGTGATCCCTCCACTATTAAGAGTAAGAAGTGTGTCACTGCTCTGCGAAACCAGCCTCACGTTATACCCTCTTGTGTAAGACCCACAAGATTTGTGCCTTCGGACAAGTCCCATGGGTCAACTCACAACTTGGAGCGGGCATGCCAACATTGTGCAAACACCAGACCAACATAGTATTCCATAGACATGTTCCATCACCTTGATGCCTCCACGTGGGTCACAAGCTAGCGCTACTCAACTCAACAAACTAACTTGCATGTCAGACATTTATAAACTCTTGCTTGTGTGATGTTTTAGGCAATGTGGAATTAAATGAATCCAAAATGGTGTTGTATTATGTTGGAACATATGTGAAATAATAATGGCATATGTAAATAATAATACTAGAGAAGAAATTGCACCTGGTCTCTATTGCATATTGGAAAACAAGACAAAAGGAAATCAATTTTTTGAGTCGGTGAGTTATATTTTTGTAGTAAGCTTTCTCTCAAACCATTGCAGTTATGGTGCAAACTTTTATATGGCAGGAAAATATGGCCAATGCGATGTTGCGGATACATCAAAATACTTTTATGCTGCATTTGTAGTTCCATAATGCAATTTAAAATCAATTTTAATATAATCACCATGGATTTGTATTTCTTGCAATTATGAAATTGCCCAATTGATAAAGTCGTGCATTATGGACCATCTGAACAAATGTGAACAAAATTAGGATGAGTTTTAAACAAAAATGATATGCCATTAAGTGTGTGTACATTTAAATGACTGTTGAATAAAAATAGGTAATATATCATACAAAGAGTACAAACCTGCAGGCCATAGCCAACACGCGCGTTGAATGGAGCCAACAAAATGGCCATAAGAGGTAGGCAATGCATGATACTCAGTTGCTTCATGGTTACTTCTGCTATCAAATGGAAATCATTGATTAAAGGGGTATACTAGATTCAAAGATACTCCTTTTCTCTTTTGATAATGCATTTAATATTTGACATGTTTTTTCTCCAATGTTCCTATTTAGCAGCAGTCTGAATGCTCTTATTACACTGCAGCAACATGTTCTCTGTTGTCTCCAATTTCAAGTTACACCACCGACACAGTACCAATGTGCACCCTTTGTCGATCAATCTTACACAAATTGGGAAATACATTTCCTACTGGTAGTTGAGTCCCACATCGAAAGTAGGTAAACGGTATCGAAATAAAGAAGAGTATAAAAGAACTTGAATACCATAATTACAAAATACTTACCTGGATGGGGTCAATGGTTGATCATGAAGGATCATGGCCTAGGAGAGTGGCCTCCATTGCACCTAGGAGTGGTGTTATCCTAAGGTCTACCCAAGTAGTGGAACCTACATCATAATTTGTTGTAATAGGGGGTCTGCGTTCGCGCGGTCCCCTCCAATTGTAATGTCAAAATTTTAGGAATGACCCCCTCCAATTCTAAAATCAAAATTTTAGGAACAATATCTTGATTTCTCGAGCTTTAATGTTTTAGGAGATTTTCTACTCTTATTCTGTTAAAGACGTGGCATTTTGGAATGGATTAGCTTACAAATCCACTAAAACCAACATAAGGAATCAAATAAGATGCAAGTAGAAAGTTGATTTTAAATATGGCGCAGAGGTTGTCCAAAGGCTCTGCCAATCACCTTAGCAAAGTATGATTTGTTTAGATTTAACAAAGGCCTAGGAAATCCTTTCACTCTTTTCTTTATGGCCATGCAATAGCAAATAAATTAAGTATTTTTCTTAAGATGAAGTATTTCTCTCTATTAAGACCCTTAAGTAGAGGTTGAAAGTGTTATGGCTTTCATAGCAATTAAATAACCAAAAATCATGTCATTCTATGACCGTGGATGTTTTAGTTACACACTTCATTAATTGATGCCAAAATGTGCTAAACAAATGGTGGCAAAATACCATAATCATTATTATGAAATGCTAAGCAAAATAGTTTAAGAGGACGACAGAGAAACAATTTATCAAAAGAGAGAAGTAATCCTTAAAACAATGGTTCTATATTGAAAAACTTATGAAACAGGATGAAGACAATCTTTAAAATAGTTTGCATTCATTCTTAAAAATAGTTCACTAATATCAAAACTGAAATTTATAAATGAATGGAGACAAAAGAGCATTGTTGGAGGTTATATTGGAACAAATAGATGTAAACAATTTGCATTACTTCTGCAGAATTCACTACTTTACAGCATTATATTATATGGGAAGTGTAGATCATGCAAATTATACCATCCTTAATGTGTTTCAAGATGGGAGAGTATATGAAGAAATTTTTAATAATTATGTGAATTAATGTGAAGAAAAAATAAGGAATGAGGTAAATATTGTTTTGCAATTGATATATGCAGTACTAGTGATTTTGTCAGTGATAAGAATGAGTTATTGATGTAATTATGGTAGAATTTTTTTTTTCAATTTGTAACAAAAATGGTTGTGGAATTTTTCATCGAATACTCCTTCGTACCCATTAATATCAAAACCTCAACATTAAAGTTTCAATGTCCTTTGCCTTAAGGATGTTTTACTCACCTTTTAATTTGTTTACCCCATAGAACTAGACACAACAAGAATTACATAAAATATTTAGAATCAATCGAGAGAGAGGGCTTGCATTACTTCTGCAGAATTCACTACTGTTAAACTTGAATATTCATATATTATCATTCAAATTATACCATCCTTAATCTCGAGTTATTTTATTTTTGGTATGAATTTAGTTAACAAAAATCAACATCTAATTCAACCACCCTTTAAATAAACTTGTGTTTTATTTTGACTGTATTAAAAATACGTTATAATCCAGGCACACAACTTGCAATTTCTTTTCCGTTCATACGTCCCGCAATTTGTATTTGAACTTCTTTTGTATCTTCCTTTTGTGGCCACTCAACACGCACAATCCCACAAAAAAGAGATGGTTCAAGGAGCTAGGCTCAACAGGTGTTGTCGCCTAGAGGTGCTGCGGCCCGTGATCCCTCCACTGTCAAGAGTAGGAAGTATTCGCTGTTCTCACGATGTACCCTCCTCAACGCGCATAATCCCAATAAAAAAAGATGGTTCAAGGAGCTAGCCTCAGCAGGTGTTGTGGCCTAGAGGTGTTGCGGCCCGTGATCCCTCTACTGTCAGGAGTAGGAAGTATTCGTTGTTCTATGAAACCACTCTCACGCTGTACCCTCCTGTCTAAGACTTGTGCCTTCGCACAAGTCCCATGGGTCAACTCACAACTTGGAGCGGGCAGGCCAGCATGGTGTAACAACCAGACCAACCTGCTAAGCCTTAACCATGTTTCATCACCTTGATGCCCCCACATGGGTCACAAGCTGGCGCTACTCAGCTCAGCGAACTAACTAGCATGTCAAACACTTATAAACACTTGCTTGTATGATGTTCTAGCCAATGTGGTATTTAAATGGATCCAAAATGGTGTAGAATTAATTTGGAACATGCCTTCTTAAATGTTATAACACTCAAATGTTGTGGCTGATGTTATAATACTATATAGAGCGATTACTGGACCAGATTACTCGCAACATATATAGAAAGATTACTCGCAACATATATAGAAAGAATAAATATATTCATAAAGCCCTACGCCGACTAAATACACTCAGTAAAATGATCTAAAACCAATGAAGAAATAGTGAAATGCATACCATCAACATTATCACTTGTGAATGCTGCTTCTTCAAGTTCTGGCTTTGTTCCAAAACAGAATCAAATTCCTCTACTGCTTCCTCTATTTAGCATTCCATCAGCATTTAATCCAGGAAAGTAATGGAAATTAAGATTATCAGTATATGCCATTAATTCTTGAGTCCAAATCTATATTACAATTTCATATGGAAAATGTTTTGTTTCTGACATGTCTATCTTATATTTTCAAGAAAAAAGTCACCAATCCTATATTCCTAATTTTAATAAGCAATTGAGTAATAAAGGAAAAGATTAACTAAATCCAGCTTAACATTTTGATTCAGGCCCAAAATATGGTGTACATTGTTCTTCCATATTTTCCATTTGTTTGTTATAGTTGGCCTAGTAACACGGTTTTAAACAAAGGTTACAGTTGCAGTTATGGTGCAAACTTTTATATGGCAGGAAAATACGGCCAATGCGATGTTGCAGATGATACTTTTGAAACTAAAAGCAGTATATTGAATTTCTTGTTGAAAGCATTATCAAAACATACCTGGTTAAATATAACCATTATGTGGCATCACGTTTCTTTAATAGCTTCAGTGCCACTACCATCTCGTTTTTCCTCAATGCGACTCGATAAACCTTTCCATTACCACCACAGCCGATTAAATCATCTTTATCCAAATGACTAATTTCATCAGCATCAATATCTACTTGGTAAGAAGATGCTAGTTTCCATTTTCTTTACTTGTTGTCCTTTTACTACAACATCATAACATCTTCGAGCGGCTTCGATGTCACCGTGGATTGTGACTACGTGGTCTAATTTGGTGTAGTACTTCATCTTCAGATGGCCGGTGGAGGGGAACGCAGTCAATTCGGCTAGAGTTGGGCGGCCGAGAATGCAGTTGTATATGGAGGGGCACTCTATCACCAGGAATTGGAATTTGACCTCTCTGGTCGTTTCTTGTTCTCCGAAGGTGACGAAGAGTTCGACATACCCCCACGGTTTTGTGGTGGCCCTATTAAATCCTTGAAGGTCGGACCCGACGTATGGGGACAAATTAGTTTTGTCCAGCTTGAGAGTCTTGAATAAGTGGACGTACATTATATCCACCGAACTACCTTGGTCGACCAGGATGCGTCGCACGTCGAAGCGTGCCATCTTGGCCCTTATTAGTAAGGGGATGCTGGAATTAGGGGATCCGTCTGGAAGCTCTTCGAGAAAGAAAGATATTGGGTTGGACTTTCCTCGGTATTTCGTCAGTGTTGCCAATTGTTCGGGCGCGGTCAGTAGGAGTTCGTCGAATTTGCGTTTCATTGAGATGGCAGCGTTTTCGTTGTTCATCCCTCCTCCTGATATAACGAGAACTGTTGGGAAGTCTTCCCAGGGACTAAGAGTCGTGAGTCATTCCCTGGTCCCGAGTCGGGGAGATGGAAGCCCTTCGGACGTGATATGCACATGACTACTTGATATGTGGAGTCCCCAGGCGGTGTGTCTTCTCGAGTTCTCTTCGTCTCTTGCTCCTCGTGCCGGGGAGTTTCGTTCCTCTTTGTGTACTGTTTGAGATGGCCTTCCTGAATCAGGATCTCAATTGCATCTTTCAGATGGACGCAGTCTTCGGTCACATGTCCATGACTTCTGTGAAAACGACAGTACTTAGACTTGTCGGTATGGGGCTTGGGTGCAAAAGGTTTGGGGAACCTTACATTTCCCTGTTTAAACTCGAAATTGATGCACTCGGCGAGGATGCGTTCGCGGGGAGCTGTTAGCAACGTGTATTCGATGTAACGGCCTGCAGGCCCCCTTCCTTCACGGGTCTCACGGGGTTTCTCCTCCCTCTGCTTGTCTCCATTGCGGCCGGGGGGGGGGCGTTGGGTTCCTCTCGCTTGGGGTGATCGATTTCACCGGTATTGTGGTTATTCTGAGCATTGTGGGCAACCTGTTTTTCTTCATATCTAATGTAAGCTTGGGCTTTGTGCAGGAGCCCGTCCAGTGTACGGGAAGGTTATATCCTGACCGCTCTGCTGAGTTTGCTTCCGGGCAGGAGTCCCCTCTCAAGGAGATATTTCTTCATGTGTTTCGTTGTGTCTACCTCGATGGCTTCTTGGTTGAACCGCTCGATGTACGAGCGCAGTGTCTCATTCTTCCTCTGCACTATAGCTTTCAGGGTTGCCTCAGTTTTGGGATGACGTCGGGAGGTTGTGAAGTGGCTCGTGAATGTGGATTTCATGACTCTCCAAGATGTGATGGACTCCGGGACCAGGCTTTTGTACCAGACCATGGCTTCTTTCCTGAGAGTTGTTGAAAATAATATGCATTTGAGATGCTAGGTGATGTTGTTGCGGTAGTCGAGCATAATGTTGATGTTGTCGGCGTGATCATTAGGGTCAGTGGTCCCGTCGTAGATGACCAGGTGTGGAGGTTTCTCCATGCCTTTGGGGAGTGGTGCCTCCATAATTGCTCGCGAGAATTATTTACTCCATAATAGAAATTTGAAACACTCTTTACTCCAAACATGAATTGGTAAACCGTAACAACACATCCACATAACTCGTTCATTATCAATGTCGTTTGGTGACCACAACACTTTAAAAATATGGTGATCATTATCAATGTCATTTCTATTCAAATTGTTTAACGCCGCAATATATTATGAGGCGTCTCTCCACTCGTACAAATTATTTCAAGTCAAATATGTGTGTATTTGACAATTGTTCTGGTTATGAAATAATGATCACCATATTTTTAAAGTGTTTGTGGATCCCTCGATTTTACCATTCTTAATCTCGAGTAATTTTATTTTTGGTATGAATGAATGTTAACATCTAATTCAACCTCCCTTCAAATAAACTTGTGTATTAATTTGACTGCATTGAAAATGTAGTAGTGATTGAATAACTTTATTAGTAATTGAAGCAATAATGGACACTAGACTATATGGAGTAAGTTGCTATATTTTATTTATTCTATTAGTGTAATAGGTATAAAGAACAAATATTATTTGAACAAATTGGAGCTAATTTAAATCAAAGAAATGGAAGGAATAAGGACAAGTAATGATTCATAATCCTTATTTTTCATTTATTGTATAATAAAGGGAATTTTTTAATCTATTCAAAGACTTCTAAAAAGTCTAGGTGTGCGTGTGTTACCAAAGATATTTTCTGCATTATTTATAGCAATTTGTTCTTCACAAGTAAGATTTCCTTGTTATACAATCAATGGAAAACAGATACATAGCTCCAGCATCGCAATATGTACTAACTTTTTCAAACTTATAGTTCCATTACATTATAATACTATGACTTAAACTCTAGCATGCACGTTTACTTAAGATAAAAGTGTTGTGGCTTTCCTAAGCAAGCATGTTTTCTTAAGATGAAAGTGTTGTGGCTTTCCTAGCAGTTAAATAATCAAATGATGTCATTACATCATTCTATGACCCGGGATGTTTTATTTACACACTTCATTTAATTAATGCCTTTAACTAGATTAATACAGTTAACTTTTTTGGTCCTGGTTCTAAACATATGTTATGATTACTTCTGCAGAAATTAGTGAAGTTAAAATTAGTGAACTATTTGTTAAACTTGTTAAACGTGGTATAGCTCAGAGTAACAACAAGCAACATTATAACCTGCCACCTGCCACTGCTGCTTTGTCTAGCCCTCCCTTTGTTCTATAAATTTCTCTAATGCTTCCTCGTACCTAACATTCCTTCTGCATTTAATCAAGGAAAGTAATCAACGGTGAGAATGTAAATGGCTTCCAACTAATGATGCAGTACTAGCTGACATATATGAAGAAATTTTTAGTAATTATACGAAATTAATGTGAAGCAAAAAGAAGGAATGAGGTATATACTGTTTTTCATTGATATATGCAGTACTAGTGATGTTATCGGTGATGAGAATGAGTAATTGATGTAATTATGATAGAGATTAAAATTGTTTTTCTCAAATAAACTATAATGAAAATTTGTGTTATTGATAGACAAGAAAAATCATTATAGAAACATTTCATTTGGACAAAATTGGTTCTAGTTGCAGTGTGTAATTTTTCCACAAACTCTAGAAATACTCCTTTGTATCCATTAAGGATGCTTCAAAGTTTCAACTGAAGACATGTCCTTTGCATTAAGGATGTTTCACTCGCCTTTTAATTGTTCACCCCATCATAGTACTAGACACAACAAAAATTGCATAAAATATTCAGAATCAATAGAGATCTTGGACTTAATAGTTTTCAAGTTGCTGCATAAGAGTCCCGCATCGGTTAGTGAAAGTAAGAAACATAACAAATGTCAGATATAAAACACACAATTAGCATGCAGTTCAATTCATACCTTTCTCGGCCTTTTGGCTAAGATCAAGTGTAGTATCTGTTCTTATCAGTTTAATATCTGATATGTGGACCAATGGTCCACACGATATTAAATTTATTTCTTGAGGGGAAGAGGCCACCACAGTAGCTTGCTATTGGGTCTCTTGCGTGTCGCTTTTGCGTTGCACTGTTGCAATAGCCTGGCACACCCCACCAAACCATGTTCAAACTTTAATCTTTTTTGGTGTTGACATTTTACATTACATTAATTTACTAGTATTAAAGTTGTGTATTCATATATATTATCCTACAAAATGTTGTTTGTTATATGTGCATTGTAGATCATTCAATTAATACTTATAGATTTCATCACAATATTTTTGAAGAGAGTAGGAGGATTTATCCATTTTACAATCCTTAATCTCAAAAGTTTCAAAGCAATTCATCACATTGTGATGAAATCTATTTATTTTTGGTATGAATCGAAGTTATTTCATCTATGATAATCATCATTGTCTAGTGCCATGTCTTTGTCGTCTTAACAAAAATCAACATCCAATTCAACCTCCTTATAATTAAACTTGTGTTTTTAATTGACTGTATTGAAAACACTTATAATCCAGGCACAGCTGAGCTGAAAGTGTCCACACCTCTTTTTGAATCCGGGTACAAAACAACTTGCTTAAAGGGCGGCTCTCGGACCCACTACAACGCTGCTAACACAGGACTAATGCTTCTCTGATATCGACTGTCATAACTGGTTGCAGCCGCAGAGTTTAAGGCTCCCACCCAGAAACATACCGAACTCGTCCCGATAAGCAGATTCCAATCCCCACACTGGTGTGGTACTCTGAGAACAAGGCATCAACGTTGCACTTGATGTAACTTTGAGGAAGTTGCTATTTTATGCTGCACCTGCTGTCTTGGCCCATCCTTCATGTCCATTTGTCGTGCAGTCCGTCACTCCGCTTGTAAACAGCTCCCTCCGATGTATTGCATCTGCTGCTCTCTCTGATTTGTTGTCCCAAACTGATGAGCCTACTCCTCCATAATATCATAGGAAAATACTCTTTCCTACTTTGACAGTGCATTTTAATAAGTGGAAGATTTTCTCTCCAAATGTTCCTATTTAGCAGTTGTGCATGCTCTGTGTCTCCACATGTCCAGACTTTGACAAGTCTGATTGCTTTTATTACACAGCAGCAGCTTGTGCTCTGCTGTCTCATTAGTATGGTTAATCCTTTTTGGATATCTACAGCTTCTCGTGACGGAGGCAATGACTTAAAATGTATTAATAGATACATTGATATCTACAGCTTCTGGTAACAAGGGGCAATTAGAAAGTTATACGCAGACTCAATACACTAAAAAAATGATCCAAAACCAATGACTGAGTAGTGGAATGCAGCACATCAATTATTAAAGTGAACAAACATATATACCAGCACATCAACTATTGCATTTAATCCAGGAAAGTAATGAATGTTGGGATTATATGTTGCAAATGCAAACTAAATTTCATAAAATGCACAATAATAACAATTCTAGAGAAGAAATTGCACTTAATTTCTATTGTATATTGAAAAATATACTGCCACTCAGAAATGCCAAGGGCAAGATAAAAGAAGATAAACTATAAAGAAAAACGAAAAAGGATAGATAAAACAATTTTTTTGATTTTGTTAGTTTTACTTGTATAATAGCAAGCCTTCTCTCAAATCATTTTCCCACCACACTGTCAATTCTTATTTCCTTAGACAGTTTTGCATCTGAAATTTATATCATATCTCAAACATTTTGATTCAGTCACAAAATATGGTGTATATATTGTTCTTCCGTATTCTGCAACTGGCCAAGACAGTGATTGTTAGAAATAATTTTGCTTAAATAAATGATAAACACGTGGACATAAAAATGGTGTTCACTTCAACCAACCTACCAATTAGGAACACTAGTATAGAAAATATTATAAGCCAACAAGCTAATTTACAAAGTAGTTTTTGCTGTCAAATGAGAGTAAGGTCTTGATGTTTAATCACTAAGTAAAAATATTTAGAATCAAGAGGAAGGAAATGAGAGTGTAGGGATCTTCAATTTGTATTCTGATATCATAGCAAGTCTAACTTAATGTGTTTCTAAGTTGCTGCATAAGAGTCCCACCTCGGTTAGTGAAGGAAGAAACATAGCAGATGTCAGATATAAAAAGCACAGCTAGCATATTTCTCAAATCATACCTTTCTCGGCCTTTTGGCTAAGATCAAGTGTAGTATCTGTTCTTATCAGTTTAATATCTGATATGTGGGCCAATGGTCCACACGATATTAAATTTATTTCTTGAGGGGGAGGGACCACATCAATAGCTTGCTATTGGGTCTCTCAAGTGTCGCTTTTGCGTTGCACTATTGCAGTAGCAGGCACACCCAACCAAATCTAGTTTTATCTTTTTCGTTTTTTTTTTCAATGGATCTAAAAAGTGTTTGTATTCCAAGTAGTCAAAGATAATAATTGAATAAACTACAATAATTGAATCATTAATGCATTGATTCAAAACATTACAGAAATGAGTCAATGGAATAAACAATATAAAATTGGCAGGATATATGAAATGAGTCAAAACATAACATAGAAAACTTGCCAATTGCAAGCACTTGCTCATTGAATTTGAAGCTGAAAGTGAAACTAGGCATTTGCTTCACACTTTCTTTACAAAACGATCCTAAAACAAGAAAAATACTGAAAGCTGAAAGCTGAAAAGAGTCATACAAGAGTCAAATGAGATCTAGGCATCCTCTTACTTTATTGGAAGCTTAAATTTCAGCTTCAATTCAAGGAATGTTGTCCATACGTCATCGCGGAAACGTCGTTCCAAAATAAGTTCCATCTATGTCTAGATAGAGTTAAGGAAACTTTAAAAATATCGCAAACAGTGTTCAACAAAAAATTCCAAAAAAATTTAATAGAGATTTAATATTGTTTACCTATTTTTTTTAAGTACAGTGCCAAAAAGAGATGGTTCAAGGGGCTAGGCTCACCAGGTTTTGTGGGCCAGAGGTGCAGCGACCCGTGATCCCTCTAATCCAAAAAATATTCATTTCATTACTCATATATGAACCCCACAACCAAAAAGAGATGGTTCAAGGGACTAGGCTCACCAGGTCTTGTGGGCCAGAGGTGCAGCGACCCGTGATCCCTCCACTGTCAAGAGTAGGAAGTGCTCGCTGCTCTGTGAGACCAGCCTCACGCTGTACCCTCCTGTCTAAGACCCATAAGACCAATGTGCCTTCGCACAAGTCCCGTGGGTCAACTCGCAACTTGGAGCGGGCGGGCCAGCATGGTGCAACAACCAGACCAACCTGTTAATCCTTAGCCATGTTCCATCACCTTGTTGCCCCCACATGGGTCATAAGCTGGCGTTACTCAGCTCGGCAAACTAACTAGCATGTCAGACACTTGTAAACACTTGCTTGTGTGATCTTCTAGCCAACGTGGGACTTATTTTGATTCAAAATGGTGTTGGAACATGCTTTCTTAAATGTTATAACACTCAAAATTGTTGTGGCTGATGTAATAATACATTTATAGATGGACTATTGGAGCAAATTACTCACAACATATATAGAAGGATTAAATTTATTCAAAAAGTTATAGGCAAAATAAATACAATACCAATGAAGAAGTAGTGAAATGCATACCTAGTTTAGTTTAGAGTATCAGCAAGCAACATTATAACTTGTGAATGCTGCTTCTTCAAGTTCTGGCTTTGTTCCCAAACAGACTAAAATTTCTCTCATGCTTCCTCGTACTTAGCATTCCATTAGCAATGAATCCAGGAAAGTAATGGACATTAAGATTATCAGTTAGATGCCATTAATTCTTTAGTCCTAATCTATATTTAATTTCAATTCATATGGAAAATGTTTTGTTTCTGATATGTCTATCAATCCTATATTCCTTTTTTTAATAAGCAAATGAGTAATAAAGTAAAAATTAATTAAATTCAGCTCAACATTTTGATTCAGTCCATAAATATAGTTGCGTTACTAGCATGGTTTCAAACCGACGTTACAGTTGCGGTTATGCTGCAAACTTTTATGTGGCATGAAAATACGGCCACTGCGATGTTGTAGATACCTCAAAATACTTTTATGCCACATTTGTAGTTTCAAAATGCAATTCAAAATCACGCATAATAGAATCATTTGGATTTGTATTTCTTGCAATTATGAATCACAATTGACTAAGTCATGCATTTTGGACCATCCGATCAAAATTCCATGTCTAACATCCGACCATGTATAATAGATTCGATTACGAAATCTAAATGCAGGTCAACTGATCTGAATTATTTTGACAATACAGATTGTATGACTACGGCAGATGAGGGACTTCCTGACTACAGGAGTTTGAATCCACAAATGCTTATAAGAAAATGTTACAAATAATAATGGTGTAAATAAAACATGAGATACTTTTGAAGCTAAAAACACTCTATCGAAATTTCTTATTGAAAGCACAATCAAAACATACTCTTCCTCAAGCCATGCAACACCAAAATCAGCAATTTTTGCCTCATAATCTTCCTCAAGCAAGATACTGCTAGATTTTATATCCCTATGAATAACAGGTGGAGAACATTAATGGTGCAAATAGAAAATCCCTATATATTTATATGAAGAGCTCAAAAACTTAGATCTAACAAAGGCCAAGGAAACTCTTTAACTTTGTTCTTAAGATGAAGTATTTCTTGATACTGTCTTAAGATCCATAAGTAGAGGCTGAAAGTGTTATGGCTTTCATAGCAAACAAATAACCAAATCATGTCATTCTATGATCGTGGATGTTTTTTCTAACACACTTCATTTAATTAAATGGCAAAATGTGCTAAGCAAATGGTGGCAAACTAGCATTATCATTATTATGAAATGCTAAGTAAAACAGATATAGATGTAAACAATTTGCTGGCTCGAATGGAGTTGGCTTCCAACTAATGATTCAACACTAAAGATGTGCTAAGCAAATGGTGGCAAACTAGCATTTCATAATTCATAATTATGAAATCCTAAGTAAAATAGATATAGATGTAAACAATTTGACGTGGCAGGCACTTCAATATGCAAAAACTCCGCACCACCAAAAAGAGACGGTCCAAGGGGCTAGGCTCACCAGGTGTTATGGACTGGAGGTGCAGTGGTCCGTGGTCCCTCCACTGTCAGGAGTGGGAAGTCTTCGCTGCTCTGTGAAACCAGCCTCACGCTGTACCTTCCTATCTAAGACCCACAAGACCCGTGCCTTCGCACAAGTCTCGTGGGTAAACTCGCAACTTGGAGCGGGCAGGCCAGCATGGTGCAACCACCAAAAAGAGATGGTCCAAGGGGCTAGGCTCACCAGGTGTTGTGGACTGGAGGTGCAGCGGCCCGTGGCCCCTCCACTGTCAGGAGTGGGAAGTCTTCGCTGCTCTGTGAAACCAGCCTCACGCTATACCCTCCTATCTAAGACCCACAAGACCCGTGCCTTCGCACAAGTCTCGTGGGTAAACTCATAACTTGGAGCGGGCAGGCCAGCATGGTGCAACCACCAAAAAGAGTCAGGTGTTGTGGACTGGAGGTGCAGCGGGCCCGTGGTCCCTCCACTGTCAGGAGTGGGAAGTCTTCGCTGCTCTGTGAAACCAGCCTCACGCGTCTCTGTGAAACCAGCCTCACGCTGTACCTTCCTATCTAAGACCCACAAGACCCGTGCCTTCGCACAAGTCTCGTGGGTAAACTCGCAACTTGGAGCGGGCAGGCCAGCATGGTGCAACCACCAAAAAGAGATGGTCCAAGGGGCTAGGCTCACCAGGTGTTGTGGACTGGAGGTGCAGCGGCCCGTGGTCTTCGCTGCTCTGTGAAACCAGCCTCACGCGTCTCTGTGAAACCAGCCTCACGCTGTACCTTCCTATCTAAGACCCACAAGACCCGTGCCTTCGCACAAGTCTCGTGGGTAAACTCGCAACTTGGAGCGGGCAGGCCAGCATGGTGCAACCACCAAAAAGAGATGGTCCAAGGGGCTAGGCTCACCAGGTGTTGTGGACTGGAGGTGCAGCGGCCCGTGGTCCCTCCACTGTCAGGAGTGGGAAGTCTTCGCTGCTCTGTGAAACCAGCCTCACGCTATACCCTCCTATCTAAGACCCACAAGACCCGTGCCTTCGCACAAGTCTCATGGGTAAACTCATAACTTGGAGCGGGCAGGCCAGCATGGTGCAACCACCAGACCAACCTGTTAAGACTTAGCCATGTTCCATCACCTTATTGCCCCCACATGGGTCACAAGCTAGTGCTACTCAGCTCGGCGAACAAACTAGCATGTCAAACATTTATAAACACTTGTTTGTGTGATGTTCTAGACAATGTGGGATTTAATGGATATAAATTTGTATAGTATATATACTATTAATAAGGAACATGTTATAAAACTAATCATTGAAGAGATGCAGTTGTAAAGGTTTTTAAAATGGCTTACTTTATACTCGGCACTCCCCGACTAGTTTTGACAAGTTATAACACTAATCATTGAAAAGATGTGGTTGAGGGATTTAATCTACATATATAGAGGGATTACTTGGCACTAAAAAAAAAGATCCAAAACCAGTGAGAGAGTAGTAGAATGCAGCACATAGAATTTGTAGAGTAAAGAAACATATATACCTGGTTTAGCTTAGCTTAGAGTAAATATAAGCAACATTATAACTTGCCACTGCTGCTTCATCGGGCTCTGGCTTTGTTGCCAAAACTGACTCAAATTTCTCTAATGCTTCGTACTTGGCATTCCTTCAGCATTTAAACAAGTAACGGACATTAGGATTATCAAGTAAATACCATTAAATTAATCCTTTTAATTTTAATCTAGATATACTCCTAGCAAATTGGATGCTTCAAAATTAAAGCTTTTTTCTGTCTCAAACTAGGTGTTGCAAATTACAATTTAATATAATGTCTATCATGTAGTTACAAGAACAAAGTCGCCAATCCTTGATTCTTTATTTTAATAAGCAATTGAGTAATAAAGGAAAAGATTAATTAAATTCAGCACAACATTATGATTTTTATATGTTTGCATGATTATATGTTGCAAACCAAATTTCATAAAATGCCCAATAATGACATAAATGAAGAAAATGAAGGAAAACTATTAAAAAAACTTAAATAAGGACAGAAATAAAACGATTTTCTGTAAGGACAGAAGTAAAAAGATTTTCTGTGTCGGGGGAGTCTTACTTCTATAGTCGTAAGCTATTATCTATAACAGAAAATAAACAAAAATCAAACTGTTATTATCGAAACAACTTGTGAAATAAAGGAAAACAACTTGTGAAATATGATATATAGTTTTTATGTTATCTAAACTACAACCGAAAATAAACAAAAATCAAATTGTTAGTATCTAAATTTATTAGACATTAGCAATGACTATAGTTAAAAATTCATATAAGTAGCTAAGGACTCTAACATGGTGAGAGGATTAGTAACAAGCATGCCTACTAGTATATGACTATATATATATATATATATATATATATATATATATATATACACACACAAGGGATACAAGCCTTATGGATCTCATACTTAGAACTTAACACTTCCTTTCAAAACTGAGAGATACAAACTTGCTCAATAACTGATAGTTAATTAATGTTTACCAATGAAGTTGTTATTCAACACATGTTAAATAAAGAATTCACATTCTGGCTATGATAAAAAAAGAATTCACATTTTGGTTAATTAATGCTGAAATAATTTTGATTGTTTTGCCATAACAAACAGCTATCGTTTTTATATATAAAATGGTTTTCACTTGGTAGGTAGCATTCAAGGAAAATCTCTCGACACTAAAATCTTTGTCAATGTTTTGATGTTTAATCACTAACTGATTTCGTTGTTCCATGAGCCCTCTTAAGAAAGACTTACACCCAAGAGTTGTTACTAAATTAATTTTGATGTTGTGCGCAATATGTAGAAAATGAGAGTCACTACTCATCTTTTCATGAATGAAATCCCTTTGCAGAAAGTAAATGTGAAGTATACAATCTCCCTCTTGATTTAGTTAATGTTACATCACAGCAAGATACATCATACTTGTGTTGACAGGAACACTAATTCAAATAATATCATAATATCCAAAACAGTAAAAACAATGAGACAAATTATAGAAATGACATTACAAGCACCTCCAAGAAAGTGCTCAAAAACAAACACTGATCATAAATAGCAAAACAACAATGTTATATGGTGCACAAAGATTGTAACAGTACACTCCAACACTTGCATCAGTTAATCATATTCATGTGTACAAACCTGCATCCCATAGACAATACGTTGAATGTGTGTACATTGGAGGCAACAAAATGGCCACAAGAGGTATGGCAATGCATGATTCAGGTTGGACTAGAAGATTTGGATGGACGTCGCCAAACATAAAAGGCATGGCAATGCATGATACTCAGTTGTTTCATGGTTACTGCTGCTATCGAATGGAAATCATTGATCCAAAGGGAATACTGGATCCAAAGATGCTCTGTTTCTCCTTTGACAGTGCATTTAAAATGTGACAGATTTTCTCTCCAATGTTCCTATTTAGCAGCAGTCTGAATGCTCTTATTACACTGCATCAGCACATGCTCTGCTGTCTCCGACTCCAAGTTACAGCACCAACAATCAGTTCAAGTGTGCACCCTTTTGTCGATCAATCTTACACGAGTTGGGAAATACATTGCCTACTGGTAGTTGAGTCCCACGTCGAAAGAAGATGAAATGTATTGAGATAAGCAAGAGTATAAAACAACTTGAATAACATCTTTACAAAATACTTACCTGGATGGGGTCAATGGTTGATCATGAAGGACTGTGGCCTAGGAGAGTGACCTCCATTGCACTTAGGAGGGGTGCTTTCCTAAGGTCTACCCACGTGGTAGAACCTACATCATAATTTGTTGCAGTGGGGGCTTGCGTCCGCGCAGCCCCCTCCTAATTTTATATCAAATTTTAAGAAATAGTTTCTTCATTTCATGAACTTTTGCATGGTTAAGAAGTTGTGCCACTCCTATTTTATGTCAAATTTTGAGAAATAGTTTCTTCATTTCATGAACTTTTGCATGGTTTAGGAGTTGTTGTACCCTCATTTTTTAAACATGCAATGTTTCTTAAGATGGTTCATATTTGTCACAGGCAACATATAGTTAATGCAACATTACAACAGTTATCTTGTATGGGCTATGTATTTGATTGTATTTTACAATAATATTTAGGGTCACAGCCAAAGCACAACATCCACAATTTATACCTGTCTAGATGTAGCATTTTGGAGTGGATTAACATAAGGAATCAAATAAGATGCAAGTAGAAAGTTGATATCATTTGCAAACAGATCAAAAGGAGGATGCAGAGGAGGTCCAAAGGCTCTGTCAATCACCTTAGCCGATGATGATTTGCTTAGTCTAACAAAGGCCTAAGAAACCCTTTCACTCTGTTCTTTATGGCCCTGCAATAGGAGAGGGAAAACCCTTGGACAATTCAGGAGAATTAGATCCAATTCATCTATAAACAAACATGTTTTCTTAACATGAAGTATTTCCCTCTACTGTTTTAAGATCCAAAGTGTTATGTCTTTCCTAGCAAATAAACAACCATGTATGTTTAATTTACACACTTCATTTAAATAATGCCAAAATGTGCCAAGCAAAATACCATTATCATTATTATGAAAGGCTAGACAAAACAGGTTAAGAGGACATCAGCTGTTCTTTATTGAAAAACTTATGAAACAGAATGAACACGTTCATTAAAATAGTTAACATTCATTCTTAGAAATAGTCCACTAATATCGAAACCTGGTCTTTATAAATAAGGAATGAGACAAATATTGTTTTGCAATAGATATATGCATTACCTGTGATGTTGTCAGGTAGGTAAATGGAAGTGATGAGAATGAGTTATTGATGTAATTGTGATAGGTTAGCAAGTCTCTAGTTATGAAAGGAAAGGGAAATATGTAGTCTCCAAGTTGCAGCATAAGAGTCCCATCATGGTTAGTGAAGGAAGAAACATAGCAGATGTCAGATTTGAAAAGCACAGCTAGCATGCATTATAAATCATACCTTTCTCGGCCTTTTGGCTAAGATCAAGTGTAGTATCTGTTCTTATCAGTTTAATATCTGATATGTGGGCCAATGGTCCACACGATATTAAATTTATTTCTTGAGGGGGAGATTCCACTTCAATAGCTTGCTCTTGGGTCTCTCAAGTGTTGCTTTTGCGTTGCACTATTGCAATAGCCCGGCACACCCAACCAAATCTAGTTCAAATTTAAGCTCCTTAACTAGAATAATACTTTTAACTTTTCGGATCCTGATTCTATATATATGTAATGTTTACTTCTGCAGAAGGCAGGAATTAAATGAAGAATTAGTGAACTATTAGTTAAAGTTTATGTACTCTTTTTCTCTTGGTATCTTAAATGTACTTAAATTACTACCTTAACTTTTCGGATTCTGATTCTATATATGTTTTACTTCTGCAGAAGGCAGGAATGAAATGAAGAATTAGTGAACTATTAGTTAAAGTTTATGTACTCTTTTTCGATTGGTATCTTAAATGTACTTAAATTACTCCCTTAACTTGCCACTGCTGTTTTGTCAGGTTCTAGCTTTGTTCCTCAAACAGAATCAAATTTCTCTAATGCTTCCTCGTATTTAGCATTCCTTCTGCATTTAATCCAGAAAACTGTTAAGAAAAACGTAAAAAAAGGACACAGACAATTCTTTTTTCCTTAGACAGCTTTGCATCTGAAATTTTAATCATATCTCAAGCATTTTGATTCAGTCCCAAAATATGGTGTACATTGTTGATGTTGAACATTTTGACTTAATCAGTATGGATCAAATAAAAGTACACAGTTATACTTTTCAAAAAAGGATTTTGAAGTTCATATGTACAAAATTACACCGCATGTAAGGTACACAAGACAAAAATACCTTGATCATAAAACTTCAAAGTGTATCCAAGTCATTTTCAAAATTTTGAAATTATTCATCAATATATGAAAACTTCACCAACCATCGCGGCAGACAAAGCATGTTAAGACAGAAAAATCACTAGCCTCTAGATATCATTAGAAATGATTTTGTTTGAATAAATGATAAAGACATGAACATAAAAATGGTGTTCACTTCAACCAAACTACCAATTAGGAGCAACTAGTATAGAAAATATAATAAGCCAGCCAGCAAGCTAATAAGGACACGCCAAAAATGTATGAACCCCACACAAAAAGAGATGGTTCAAAGGGGCTCACCAGGTGTTGTGGTGGGCTGGAGGTGCAGCGGCCCGCGATCCCTCCACTGTCATGAGTAGGAAGTGTTCGCTGCTGTGAAACCAGCCTCACGTTGTGCCCTCCTGTCTAAGATCCACCACAAGACCCGTGTCTTGCCTTCTCACATCCCATGGGCCAACTCACAACTTGGAGTGGGCTGGCCAGCATGGTGCCCCTTGATGCCCCCACATGGGTCACAAGTTGGCGCTACACAGCTCAGCAAACAAACAAGCATATCAGACATTTATAAACACTTACCTGTGTGATGTTCTAGCCAACGTGGAATTTAATGGATTTAAAATGGTGTGTGTATGTATGTATGTATGTATAAGGACCGAATTAATATATATATATATATATATATATATATTCAGAAAGTCATATGCAGACTAAATACACTCAACAAAATGATTCAAAACCAATGTAGTGAAATGCATACCTGGTTTAGCTAGAGTATCAACAATCTGATGTCTCACAACCAACCTTGTATAATAGATTCAATTACGAAGTCTAAATGCAGACCATCTGGTCTTAATTAATTTGACAATCTAGATCATATGATTGCGGCAAATGAGGGATTTCCTGACTACAGGGGTTTGAACCCACAAATTCCTATAATAAAATGTCACAAATAATGATTGTGTAAATAAAACATGATACTTTGAAACTAAAAAACAGTGTATTGAAATTTCTTGTGGAAAGCATTATCAAAACATACCAGGAGTGATATAACCATGTGTACCAGCAAAAAAAAGCTATAACCCATCTGAGATTTTTCAGCAAACGTTGCAACACCAAGATGCTGCTATGAATAACAAGTGGAGAACAATCATGGTGCAAATAGAAAATCCTTTTTGCACCTCCCAATGCAATTTATACATGTGATTCCAATCCCAAACAACTTTCTCATCTTTTATATTTCTAAGAGCTTCAAAAAGATTACCATTTGGCATATACTCAAAAACTAAGGTTAGTTCCTCATTTAAAAATAATAGCAGAGTTTAAGTATATTTCTATGCCTAATTTTCCCTAGAATCCTCATTCCATCAACTTTCTCTAGTTGCTTCACAGCCACTACCATCCCATTTTTCTTTAACGGACTTGATAAACCTTTCCGGTACCACCATGGCTGATTATATTATCTCCATCCAAATGACTATTCATCAGCATCAATATCCACTTGGTGAAAAGATGATAATATTCTTTTTTTACTTGCTTCCTTTTGACATTTCTGTAACTTTTTTACTCTTAAAATTCTGATGCTTCTGCAGATCAAACCCAACAATGAAGATAACAACAATGACCAAGAGCATTACATATTTATACCAAATAGAATTCTTCTATGACCATGATCTTTATCACAAATCTTCAAAACAGAATTTATTGAAGTTTTTGGAATTTTCTCTAACGCATAAACCTTTGTTTCCAACAAAAGCTTTCTCTCCACCAACAAAAACAGCAATGTGGATTCAGTCATAAAGTACACTGTTTTACTTTTCAAAAAAGAATTTTGAAGTTCATAAATACAAAATGACACCTCATGTTATGTACAATTACTTGATCATACATTCTTCACTAAATTAGGCCTCCAATTACCTGCTTTGAGCATGATATGATATCACCAATCTTAAAGTGTACCAAAGTCATGTTCAAAATATCGAGATTAATCATATCATTAGTCATGACTATAGGTGAAAAGTCATTTAAGTAGCTAAAATGGATTATTTGAAAAGCTTATAATGCATTATTAAAAGTAGCTAACTGGATTATTTTAAAAGCTTATAATGCATTATTTGAGATTTGAGCATATGATATAACTAATCTCAAAGTACTAAAGTCATATATATTCTAAAGTTATTCTTCTCAAAAAAATATTAATGCAATATCAAACTCGAAAATCATAAGCTCAAAGAGAGAATAAGAAATTTACAGTTCTGTGGCATTACATAAATAAGCATCACATAAACAAAAAAATAATACAAGGAAAATAATCTAACATGCTCAGACCATGTCCAAGTAACATTACCATCCACTCTCTTTTTTTTATTCAAGCTATGAGTGGCAAATTGGATGGACCAGATAAAAGAGGCTCGAATCATACATGTCTATGGGTCAGAGTGAACCAAAGAAATAACATATAACAAAATAGAGGACAGAAAAAGCTATTGAGCTGTCATATTGGTGTTATTAAAAGTATTGATGGAAATGGACAATTTTATTGATCATAAGTTTCTTATATATCATACTAGTACATAAAACAAGATCCTGCAAAGGTGGCAACACAAAAATTGAGACCTATAATTAACTACAAAATATACATGGCAAAATCAAATGTGATCAAATCAATTTTTTGAATATTTAATAAGAAATAACCTCTCTGCGTAGGCAACAGCATCATTAGGCAGCTTATTTAGCAACAAATATGAATGATATTGTACGTTGTAGAATTGAAGTCTTTTATATGAACCAAAAAAGTAATGGTTCAGGAGCTGGGCTCACCAGGTGTTGTGCGCCAGAGGTGCAGCGGCCCGTGATCCCTCCACTGTCGGGAGTAGGAAGTGTTCGCTGCTCTGTGACACCAGCCTCTCTGCGTAGGCAACAACAGCATCATTAGGCAGCTTATTTAGCAACAAATATGAATAATATTGTAGCTTGTAGAATTGAAGTCCTTTTATATGAACCAAAAAAGTAATGGTTCAAGAGCTGGGCTCACCAGGTGTTGTGCGCCAGAGGTGCAGCGGCCCGTGATCCCTCCACTGTCGGGAGTAGGAAGTGTTCGCTGCTCTGTGACACCAGCCTCTCTGCGTAGGCAACAACAGCATCATTAGGCAGCTTATTTAGCAACAAATATGAATGATATTGTAGCTTGTAGAATTGAAGTCCTTTTATATGAACCAAAAAAGTAATGGTTCAGGAGCTGGGCTCACCAGGTGTTGTGCGCCAGAGGTGCAGCGGCCCGTGATCCCTCCACTGTCGGGAGTAGGAAGTGTTCGCTGCTCTGTGACACCAGCCTCTCTGCGTAGGCAACAACAGCATCATTAGGCAGCTTATTTAGCAACAAATATGAATAATATTGTAGCTTGTAGAATTGAAGTCCTTTTATATGAACCAAAAAAGTAATGGTTCAAGAGCTGGGCTCACCAGGTGTTGTGCGCCAGAGGTGCAGCGGCCCGTGATCCCTCCACTGTCGGGAGTAGGAAGTGTTCGCTGCTCTGTGACACCAGCCTCTCTGCGTAGGCAACAACAGCATCATTAGGCAGCTTATTTAGCAACAAATATGAATGATATTGTAGCTTGTAGAATTGAAGTCCTTTTATATGAACCAAAAAAGTAATGGTTCAGGAGCTGGGCTCACCAGGTGTTGTGCGCCAGAGGTGCAGCGGCCCGTGATCCCTCCACTGTCGGGAGTAGGAAGTGTTCGCTGCTCTGTGACACCAGCCTCTCTGCGTAGGCAACAACAGCATCATTAGGCAGCTTATTTAGCAACAATATGAATGATATTGTAGCTTGTAGAATTGAAGTCCTTTATATGAACCAAAAAAGTAATGGTTCATTTTGTGCGCCAGAGGTGCAACCACCGGACCAACCTGTTAAACTTTAACCATGTTCCATCACCCTGGGGCCCCCACATGGGTCACAAGCTGGCGCTACTCAGCTCGGCAAAATAACTAGCATGTCAGAGATTTATAAACACTTGTTTGTGTGATGTTATAGCCAATGTGGGACTTAATGGATATAAATTTGTATAGCATATAAACTAATAATTTAAAAGATGCGGTTGAAAAGCTTTTTTAAATGGCTTACTTTGTCCTCGGCACTCCCCAACTACTTATGACATGTTATAACACTGATCATTGAAAATATGGTATAACTACATGACACTCAAAAAAATGATCCAGAACCAATGACAAGGTATTGGAATGCAGCACATACAGTTTGTAAAGTGAACAAACATATATATTCACAGAGGTGTTCCTTCTCAAGAATATTAATTCAAGTCTAACCTTCAGTAAATTAGGCCTCTAATTACCTGGTTTGAGCATGATTTGATATCAGTAATCTCAGAGTTCTAAAGTCATATACATTCAAAGACGTGTTCCTTGTCAAGAATATTAATTCAATATCAAAGTCCACAATCATAAGCTCAACCTTGACCAAATAAGTGATTAACATAAAATGCTTATATGTAAAAGCTATTCTCTATAACAGAAAATAAACAAAAATCAAACTGTTATTATCTAAACTAAGCTATATTTTAAGCTATGATGGAGAGAGTGTTGAAAACAAGCTGTGTCGATGTAGTTTCGTAAATGCTTTGAAACAGTCTCACAAGTCTTTATTGAGGTGGATAAACTTGAATAAATAAATTCAAACAAACAAACCCTAAGCACCAATGTAGTTGTTATGATCCAAAACCAATGACATAGTAGTAGAATGCAGGACAAATAATTTGTTGTGATCCAAAACCAAATCATGTCATTCTATGACCGTGAATGTTTTTTCTTACACACTTCATTTAATTAAATGGTAAAATGTGCTAAGCAAATGGTGGCAAACTACCATTATCATTATTATAAAATGCTAAGTAAAACAGATGTAAACAATTTGCTGGCTCAAATGAATTTGGCTTCCAACTAATGATGCAGTATTAAAAATACATGGCAGGCACCCCACAAACAAAAAGAGATGGTTCAAGAGGCTAGGCTCACCAGGTGTTGTGGACTGGAGGTGCAGCGGCCTGTGATCCCTCCACTGTCAGGAGTAGGAAGTGTTCGCTGCTCTGTGAAACCAGCCTCACGCTGTACCCTCCGATCTAAGACCCACAAGACCCATGCCTTCGCACAAAGTTCCATGGGCCAACTCGCAACTTGGAGCGGGCAGGCCACCATGGTGCAATCACCAGCCCAACCAGTTAAACCTTAGCCATGTTCCATCACCTTATTGCCCCCACATGGGTCACAAGCTGGTGCTACTCAGCTCGGCGAACAAACTAGCATGTCAAACATTTATAAACACTTATTTGTATGATGTTCTAGACAATGTGGGACTTATTGGATATAAATTTGTATATTATATATACTATTCATATGGAACATGTTATAAAACTAATCATTGAAAAGCTGCGGTTGTAAAGGTTTTTTAAATGGCTTACATTATACTCGGCACTCCACAACACCAGTTTTGACATGTTATAACACTAATCATTGAAAAATATGGTTGAGGGATTTAATCTACATATATAGAGAAATAACTAGACACTAAAAAATGATCCAAAACCAGTGAGAGAGTAGTAGAATGCAATACATACAATTTATAGAGTGAACAAACATATATAACCTGATTCAGCTTAAAGTAACAACAAGCAACATTATAACTTGCCACTGCTGCTTCGACGGGCTCTGGCTTTGTTCCCAAAACTGACTCAAATTTCTCTAATGATTCCCCGTACTTAGCATTCCTTCGGCATTTAAATAAGAAAGTAATGCACATTAGGATTATAGGAAGATACCATTAATTATTTTCTGCATTGTCATGATGCAACTGGCCAAATTTGGGTCCCAAAAATAGCATTGCAGATATTGAACAATTTGATTAAGTCATATCTCAAACGCTATATAGGCCTACTATCATATCACTAATCTCAAAGTACTAAAGTCATATATATTCAAAGAGGTGCTATCCTAAAATGCTCTAAAACAAAAAATAAACTAAAATCAAATTGTTATTATCTAAACTATTATCTCACAAGTTTTTATTCAAGTAGATAAGCTTCAGTAAATTAATTAAAACAAACAAACCCTAAGTCTTCAATCCAAATAACTATTTTAAAGATGATATAGCAAACAATCATATATCTAGTTGTTTGAAAATAAAATGAAGAGAACAAACCTGGTGGCAAGTACTTTATCAGAAAGGAATGGTTTTGAGAAACTAGAAGAAAGAGGGTTTCTTGGAGAAAACAATTTGGCGGTGAGACAGAGCTCTATCAATTTGCTACTCCCTTTTCCCGGCAAATTTTTACATTTTTATAATTAATCTATAAATCATTTATTTATAAGTTAACCATTTTATGATTTGTAGTATTGTCTAACTAGTGCGGTGGTAATTAATTGATTCAATTTTTATTTAATACTTTATTAAATAAGGTTAATAGACATTTTCCTTGTCATATGGGTGAATTTTGGATATAGACTTTTATTAAATCAGATCAACAAAAATGATGATATAGCATGTACGTGATATATTATCTAAGTCTTTTTTATTTAATGTTATATACACGAGGACACTATAGGTAAATGGCAGTTAAATTTTTCTAATCATCTAATTTAATTCACAATATTTCAAATGTCCTAATTTATCATCTCTATGTGTATTCATCATTTTCATTCCTTCGTCCGTTCTTGCTTTCTTATTTATGTTGTCATTTGATGACCCATAAAGGTTTGATGTTTTCTTCTGCGTGTGGGATCTATAATTGCTTTTTACTTCACGTGAATGTCAGGAAGCTCGATTTCAAGTATTTGTTCAAATCGGAGACTCGTTCCCAAATATGTACATGGTATTTCTATGAAGTTATATGTTTCAATGTCTAGTGCAAACTCGTGAAGGAAATACTGAAAGTGCAACTACTGGGGGATTAGATCTGTAAATTGATTTTTCCTTCTTCTTTTTTCTTTATTATTTGAGATTTTTCTTTTAAAACTGAAAATTATTTGTGCAAAAAGAGGAAGATTGTGAGTTATTTTATTGGGATGATGAGTATTTCTCTAGAACACCAAAAATGACGATGAATGTAATAAATGTGACTTGATGATTGAGTATGGGTGAGATTTGGCAAGTTCATCACCTTTATTGGTAAAAGAACATGTTCATGTTGTTTTTGGGACCTGGTAGGAATACCCTGTAGGCATGTTGTTTCTGCAAAGCATCATCAAAGTTTGAACCCTGAGTCGTATAGATGCACCAAATGTGGTAAACTTGGTCATAATTCAAGGATGTGCCAAAACATTGAATAAGACTCATATTCTTTGAAAAGAATGGTATCATATTATTACTCACTATGTTACAAACTGACTGATGTTATGCTTACTTTGATGCAGAGAAAAACACCAAGGAATACCCTAAAAGAAAACAGTTCGAAAAAAAAAAACTCAAGCCCTTATGAGAACCAGTGAAAGAATTAAGATGTTATAGAGGTCAAAGAAGAATGATGGGACATGATCAAGTATGTTTTCCCCTATGGAAATTGATGGCACAGTTGATGAATTACAAGGTCATACCAAGGAAGACCCCAAGTTAGGTACTTGATTGAGAAACATGAAGTCATGGGATGAGATTTCTAGGAGTATGTCCCAGTGATTTTTAACATGTACTTTCCTTAAGTAGTTTGATATTTTGTAATGCATAATGTTTGTTTTTTTTGTACTGATAACTTAACATTTTTCTGTAATTAACCAATTACCAATCATTAACAAATTATATATATATATATATATATATATATATATATATATATATATATATATATATATATATATATATATATATATATATATATATATATATATATATGTCAAATGTTAAGGGGGATTTTCAAAGCTCTCCCATATGGCAAGGGGAAAAATGTCTATTAATTATAAAATAAATATGCTTTATTTTAGATAAAAAAAATTATTTTAAATATTCAACATTGTCCGTGTTCTTCTTCATTAAATTAAAAAAAATGTTTAAATTTTGTTATTTATAGTTAAAAAAAATAAAATAGGAAAAATAAAACGGAGAAAGAAAAAATTAAAATAAGAGTGAGAAAGTATGAGAAGAAGAAAAATGTGAGTGAAATTTGAAATTTGAAATTTGAAATGTGGGGAAATGAATGAGGTGGCAAAAGGAGTTAGTTTCAATTTTTTTAGCATTTGTTGATTATGAATATGCTCTTTTAATAGTACAATTTTTTAAAAATAAAAGGATATATCGTGAAGTCCGGTGCTAATTTATTTTAATGGATAAAATAGTTAATTATTTATGAGATATTTTTATATTAATCGATCAAAGATGTATTTTACAAATAACTAATGTTTTTTTAATGATTTACCGCTATGAACTAACACCATGTCAACATAAACTAAGATCATGTTCTTATAACATAAACTAACAACACGCCAGCTAGACATGTGCTAGATGTCATACCTTAACATACAATATTTATAATATATCCCATTAGAAACAGGAGGTTTTATTTTACTATGGATTTCTCAAATGCTCTTTGTGTGTCATTGCGATTGATGAAACGAGATACAAGTAGGGGTTTGATCAACACATATTCTAATTGGTCTTGAATTGGAACATGAGGACCACTAAACTTTTGTTCATTATTTTCTTCCGGACAGAGAATATGTAAATTATTTTATTCTATAAAGAATTGGATTGTGTGCCAAAGAAATTGTTTCCTTCCTAAACTTTTTATACTTTAGAGGTCTTTCATATTCATAAACATTTGGGTCTGAGCTACATAATTCATCATTCTCATATTGATCGTCTCCATCATCTATTCCTTAAGAACCCTTGGAATAACCTTTGGTTTTGTGATCCTTTATTATCCTAGTAGATGCAACCAATTTCATTTTCTTCTTCTTTAAGGTTGATTTATTCATAGGTGACTTATCGTCGCACATCTTAAACCTATATGACTTACCATTCATTTCAACTCTGTTAACATTATATTTGGGTCTCTCAACTTCAATGACTTCAAATTCATCATTCAATGCAGTAATTCCCCCATCCTCACTATCATCAAACCTAACCTTCGTTGGATCATCATCACTTCCATCTATTTCAGCTTCTCCATCATTTCCTTCAGGAAGATCGATGCATTGAGGCTTGTCAACTTTGATGTTGTTGTCCTTGACATTATGCTCAACATATTAATGCCTTTCAATATTGTTTCCAACAACATAACAAGTAACTTCGCCAGCACGACCATTTTTGTTAATTTCGAAAAAGGAATCATTTATACCTTCAAGTTTTCCATATACCCTAAACTTGTTTCTTTCATAACCCTAGAAACACCCCATCTTTCGATGTCTTACTCATATACAGTGGTTTGAACCCCAATCATATAAAATAATTTCTTCTCTTTAAAAAACTTCCCCATGACAGAAAACAACATTAAACATACTTTGTTTCATAAAAACGTCCATTAGAGTTGTTGAATGAATGGAGCAAAAATGAGACCGATGAAGAGATTTTCCTTTCTCGGTTTCTAAACCAGTCATCTTCTCCAACACACCAACATTTATCTTCAATGGAGTTTATCTATTAGGGCAAAATGTTGAGGACGAAAAGAGATTTTGCAATTGTCTCTTTTTAAATCAAAATATTTTTCATTTCTTACGTGACATTAATTACTAATTTCAAGGATATATGTTCAAAGAGGTAATTCTTAAAAAAATATTAATGCAATATCAACTCCTTAATTACTAATCATATTTACATGAATGAAATCACTTTGAGCAGACAATAGATGTGACTATACAATCTCCCTCTTGGTTTAGTTAATGCTACATAAGAGCAAGCTGCATCATAGTTGTGTTGATGTGAACACTAATTCAAATGATACCATAAAAACAATGAAACAAATGCACTACAATATGAAATGTAACCAACAAAAATTATAGGAATGACATTACAAGCACCACCAAGAAAGTGCTCAAACAAATACATATCATAAATAGCAAAACATCAATGCTATATGGTGCAGAAAGATTTTAACTGTATACTCCAACACTTGCACCGCCTATTCGTTCATGCGTACGTCTTTAACATTCATATTAAATCCATTTAAAATAATGTTTCCAAATTCCTTGTCTCAAATTTGTTTAGTAATGTTCGAGGATCCTCCATATTTATACACTCCAAAAGATATGAAATTTTTTTCATGCAAAACACCATTATCATTATTAAGAAATGCTAAGCAAAACAGATTAAGAGGACAACAAAGAAGCAATTTATCGAAATAGAGAACTAATCCTTAAAATAACAATTTATTGAAAAACTTATGAAACATAATGAAAACATGAGTTATTGATGTAATTATGATAGAAAAATTGTTTTTCTTAAATAAACTATGATGAAAATTTGTTATAGAAAGAAAATAAGAGGGATGTGATAATTGGAATCATTATTGTATAGAACCTAAAATCTCTATCTAGACAAAAAAAATTGTGCTTGCAGCTTGCTAGAGTACAAGCATGTTATTTGAGTAAGTTTTCAACAAACTCTACAAATAGTTGTACCTAGCTAGCCATTAATATCAAAACCTCTTAAACTTCTCAACTTGTCCTTTGTTATTGGGTCTCTCAAGTGTCACTTATGTCTTGCACTATGGCAATAGCCTAACACACCCGCCCCCCAAAAAAGAAATGGTTCAATGGACTAGGTTCACCAGGTGTTGTGGGGCTGGAGGTGCAGCGGCCTGTGATCCCTCCACTGTAAAGAGTAAGAAGTGTGTCGTTGCTCTGTGAAACCAGTCTCACGCTATACCCTCCTGTCTAAGACCCACAAGACTCGTGCCTTCGGACAAGTCCCATGGGTCAACTCACAACTTGGAGCGGGCAAGCCAACATTGTGCAAACACCAGACAAAATTTGTTGTGCTTGCAGCTTGCTGTCGCTCCCGGGATTTTCATCCTAGTACAAACGCGAAAGTGGCGCGGAAAGGTTAGAGTCGCCAGCCAGACATTTTTATCCCGAAAGAATGGGAAAGGTAATGTTGCACAAACCTGAGGAAGAAGAAAAGGACAAGGTCCTGCGAACCAAAGATCTGAGTTCGGGAGTCGGTTACGACCTGGGAAGGTATTAGCACCCCAGATCGTCCGCCGTACCCGACGGGATCCACGCTTGCTTGCTTGTTTCAAAGGGTGAGAAATAAAGTGTTGCTGAATAAAACCGCTAACTGGAATGGGAATGAGAAATAAGGAAGGAATTAAGAAAGAAAATGAGAATAAAAGGGGAAATGTAGGGAAAATAAAGAATGTGCTCGAACGGGCCCTACCCCGCTGCCTACGTACCTCATCGGGATAATGAGGATCAGAGTCGACGTAGTTCGCCTAACTAAGGCGGGAACTATTTGTTTGTGTTTTTTTATGCTGGAACTGCGTATGTCTATGCTCAGGTGTTGCAGGCTCGTCTGGTACGAGTGTGTTTACCGTCTTGCATGTGTGACAAGTCGTCGCGAGTTCGCGTTGTGAGTGAATGAGATGAGAAGAGAAGTTCCCGCAGGATAGTCGCTTATTGTTTGTTTTTGTCTTTTATGAGTTTTGTATGAATTTGGCACAAGGAAGTGAATTCAAACTCTTTTCCATGGAATGTACACTTGACTCTACATTCCAAGATGGAATAATAGAACAAGCATACCCAGTAAGGAGAATTTATCCAAGACTGGTTTCTTAGGATTAGGGCTTAAGTTCACTGGCTTGTTGAACTTTATTAAGTGTTTTTGTTGCTTTTGTGAAGAAATGTCTTTTAAGTTTTTCTTTGTGAACAACTCCTTGATGAGACTTGTGCATCATGATAGACAAGCTCACACCACTCCAAGATGGAATGAATGCAAGTGCTTCATGGAATAAGGCTATACACAAGGAATCCTTTCATTTATTTGTTAAGTATTTTTTTGGATTTTGTTTGAAGATGAGAAGAGAATGACTCAAATTGATAAAAGGGCAAAATTTAAGGGGGACTAAGACTCAATCCTAATTTTGTTTATTTACAAGAGATCCTATGGTTAATGGAGTTTTCTAAGCCTAATTAAAAACTAGAAACTACTAGAATTCAACTTACTTCTTAATGAAGTTAAGTTGATTCTAAGAATAATGGGGAAGCCTATACAAGTTATAAGAACCAAATGATAAGGCAAAACAATGAAATTAAACATAAGAAATAAAATTCTACAAATGCATTAGAAGCATGAATTAAAAAAAAGTCTATTTTTATTTATTCTACTTCTACATGGAAATGAAACTTCAAGCCTAAGTACTAAATCTAAATCAAACCTAATACTCATCTAAAAAAAATCAAATTTTAACTAACCTAAACCTATATTAAATTCTAATGCTAAATCTAATCTAGACTATTATTATTTTTTGTATTGAACTTTATTTTTTTTAATGGCCTAAACTAATGGGAATTATGCATAACTAGGCCTAAAACTAATATTCTAAAAAAATACTAAAACTTCTAGAAAAATTATGAAAATTAAACTATAGGATCCTAACACTATCTCTAAAGTTGTACTAAGAGGGATCCTAAAAAATCTTATTTTTCCTATGCCTAAAAATCCATTATTTCTACCTAAAGATTAACCATTATTTCCTAAGGATTACATCACTAAAACCTAAGATAAAAGGTCCTAAAAAATCCATAAAAAATACACTAAGTACTACCATGAGTCCTCTAATTACAGAAAAAAGAGTGGCTCAAAAATCCTACTGGAAGTCATAAAAATAAAATGAACAAAATTCAGCACAATTAAAAGAATTCAATAAAGCTATTTAAATGAAAAATTCAGAATTAGCTCAAAAATAAAATTAATTCAGAAAATAAAAATGTCCAATATTTCTAATGTGAATTAATAGCCCACTGGAATTTTTATAGAATTTTCTAATGATTTTTGCTATTTTTATCGGATTTAATTTGAAACTATATTAACTGAAAAATAAAAAAATCTAAAGAAATAAAACAGGGGTGCATAGAAGTATTTTCTATTTGTTTTTCGTATATGGGCCTGAAACAGGGGGTGAAAATAGCAACAGCTAAGCCCAGAATGCAGGAAATGAGGGGAGGTGAGTTCAGTGCTTGTTTTAAGTTATTTTCATCATGGGCCCAGAAAAAGGGGTGAGAATAGCAATGATACAAAGCCCATTCGCGCTGAAACCCAGGGGGGTGCTGAAAGTAGCTTTTTTTAAGTTGTTTTTTTACATATGGGCTTCTAGGAGGGGTGCGAATAACAAACACCACTTAATTATATTTTAATGTTAGAATTGAAACTAATCTAGTGCTTATTATTCCTTAATGTCATAATAATCCTAATTATACTTAATATATTATATTAATATCTAACTAAACCATGTGACATTTTTTAATTATTACCATAAAACACATTAATTAAACGAAAATTATAATTAAATGAAAATTATAATCAAATCTGATTAAAAAACAAAGAAATAAAAAGAAGAAACAGCAAGAACACACTAAACCCTAAATTCCCTTTCTCCTTCCTCGCCGCCACTTTTCTTTCTTCTTCTTCATCTCCCTAACCCATCCGCCATAACCGACCCTCAATCCTCCTCTTCTCCACTCTTCCTTTCTTCTTCTTTCGTGACCACCATCTCCTCTTCTTCCTCGCGCGATAACCCATAACCCTTTCTCTCCTAAAAATCAAACGAAACTAAACCTAACCCCCCAATCCGAAACGAAATCGAGTGGAACCTTCGTGTTTTTCCTAATTCGAGTTCAAACCAACAGCAGAAACCTACCTATTTTTAGTGCGATTTCATAAACAAGATGAACAGAAACATTCGTACCTTAACTCGAATCTATCCGTGAGAGAAGACGTATCCGTGGTTTCGACGCCGCCGCAAGGCTTGCTCTGTTTTCTCTTGATGAATGACGACGCGATGAAGAAGTCTATGTTGAGGACGAGCTCCGTCACGGACTGAGAGTTATTGCTGCGAAGCCGGCGAACCTAAAACGCCGCGACGATGTCAATGAGGTGTATACGGTTGTTGCCTCAGAAACCTCTGCTATTCAAAACCGTGTTCAGGTATACTTCAAAAAAAACTCATTTCCTTCGATTAACTCTTATTCCACAATTTCGAAATCACTTTGTTGTTGAATCACAAACAATCTAAAACTGCACTTTGTGATGCCTGATGTAGGTTCTTGTGGCAACCCGCGGATTTGGAGTTGAATCAATGCGATGTTGGCCGCGGGAGGGTGAGTTGCTGTGATTGCGACGTTATATTCGTGTCTGAGTTGTCGAATTCAAACCTGATGCATTCTCAATCTTGCGTCGATCTCCTTACAGGTTGTTCATGTTGATGATGAAGTTAATACGATAGCCTGGAGATGCTGGTGATTCAGGGAGATTGATGAGACGGTTTCTGTGACGACCATGAGTGCATATGGTTGCTACTGTAAAACAACATTGAAAACCGCGGGTTACCACTCTTGCTCATTCTTCTTCACAGCTTCAATGAGTTGCCATTATTCTGCTATGCTTAATTGTTGTTGCGGTTCTTGGTTTTCTTGCAGGTTTTTTCTGATGGATCATTCATGGTGAAATCAGGAGTTGTAGGATATGGAGAGAGTTTCGGTTAAAGGAAAAGATGAGGAGAAAAGGCTGTGAGGAAAAAAGCTTGGAGAGATTCAATCAATATTGGTTAGAATGGTGAAGGGTATGGAAGAAGTTGTGGAAAATTGAAGGATTTGGAAGAGGAGAAGAGGAAGATGGTTGAAAAGGATTGAGAAAGGGTGAAGAGATTGAAAGTGTTCAGCCCAAAAAAAAGATGAAGCTCTGCTGATTTTGATTTATAGAAAAATTCACAGAAGTTTCTGGAAGTTTTTTTTCCTCAGGTATATCAACTTTCAATTCAGTTAGCTTGTGTTGATCTTCTGCTAGTTTTCCCTTCTAGCTTTTCTGTTATCACAAATCAGTTAGGGTAGTTATGAGTTTGCTAAAATTTGTTATGGAATTCTGTTAACAAGGTTTGTTGGAATTCAGTTATGGATTCAAATCCCTGCTTCCAATTCTGTTATTAAGTTTCTATTGATTTCCCTTTTTTTTTGTGAAATTCTGTTAGGAGTAAGTTATAGGTTAACCGAAATTATGTCATAGCTTTTGGGAATAGGCTATTATTTGATATGAATTTTATTTCTACTATGTTTTTTTTTCTTTGATTGCAGGTTGATAAACAAGAAATGACTTTTGCGAACAGCTTTCTCAAAGTGCAATTCGTGCTTGTTGCTGCTGTGAATTTGTGCAGGATGCAGAGTTGAACATGAATAATAGAGGTTGAAGGATGGAAGATGAATCCAAGAGTGGCTGCAAATTTTCTTTTGCTTTTGTTTCTGTTTTTTCTTATGATTCTCATTTTCATTTCTGTTGTGTTCAACTTTTATTTTCATCAATGTAAATTAATCTAGCAGAAGAAACTGTATGTGGCTGATTATATGTTAGAAATATGGATCCAAAGAAATATGTTTTTATCAATTCTTGTGCCTGAGTTTAATATGTTGATTGGATTGTGTTCCACATTTACACAACCCATCAACCAAAGCAATCAAAGTAAAAACATCCCTGCTAGACATTTCATAAGCCCCATAAACTCTTTCATTCCTGTAAAGAAACGTCAAAACCGAAACATCCTCCATCACTTTTTCATGGCTCACACCCAAGAGTCCAATTGTGTCATTTCCAATTCTGTCCAACGACTATTGGCACCCTCACATTATGAAACTTGACAGATGTAACTAAAGCCCACCAATAAATTTTCACAAATTAAATGAAATAATTACATCAAGTATCTCTTGAAGTTGTCGAGATATCCCCTTGGCCAGATAAAAAAGTTTACTTGAAATTCGCACGGATGATCCATAGAATTTAATACAACATTTTCAACGTTTGGGCCGACTAACTTGTAAAAGATCTCCCTGCGGTTGGGCTCAATCATTTTTCCAGACTTGAGTTTAAAGTGCATACTCAAATGGGCTTATGATAATCCTTGAATGCCCTTGAATTCCTCGAATCTGTTTGAATCATGAATGAAATTGATTATTGATAATACAATGGACACTTGAATATGGATCATAACACCACAAAGAATCCCACGCAATTCCCAAATTCATTTCATAAGCCCCACGGATCTAGACCAATCTTTACATATCAGACCTCAATTGGTAGAGCTCCCTTCCGATCATATCATGAGAAAGAGATACAAATTCTCCTTGAAATATCCAAGGACGAAGAAAACAACTTGAAAAGTTACCCTCTTATTCAAAGCGAATTTAATTGAACATTTCCAAATGAATATTCTCCCTCATTTAAATCCCAGGCAAACACAAATAGCGTATGAAACCCTAACTTCCCTGGGTCCTGATCACATGTCTTATGAATCCATGCAATGCACTATTATGATGTTAATGAATTGATGAGAAATGCCGATGAACGCAAAATGACGAGCCAATTAAGATAAAAAGAATGCGGGCAAATTTTGAGGTATTACACTTGCTAGAGTACAAGCATGTTACTTGAGTAATTTTTCAACAAACTCTACAAATAGTTGTACCTAGCTAGCCATTAATATCAAAACCTCTTAAACTTCTCAACTTGTCCTTTGCTATTGGGTCTCTCAAGTGTAACTTTTGTCTTGCACTATGGAAATAGCCTAGCACACCCGCCCCCCAAAAAGAAATGGTTCAATGGACTAGGCTCACCAGGTGTTGTGGGGCTGGAGGTGCAGCGGCCTGTGATCCCTCCACTATTAAGAGTAAGAAGTGTGTCACTGCTCTGCGAAACCAGCCTCACGTTATACCCTCTTGTGTAAGACCCACAAGATTTGTGCCTTCGGACAAGTCCCATGGGTCAACTCACAACTTGGAGCGGGCATGCCAACATTGTGCAAACACCAGACCAACATAGTATTCCATAGACATGTTCCATCACCTTGATGCCTCCACGTGGGTCACAAGCTAGCGCTACTCAACTCAACAAACTAACTTGCATGTCAGACATTTATAAACTCTTGCTTGTGTGATGTTTTAGGCAATGTGGAATTAAATGAATCCAAAATGGTGTTGTATTATGTTGGAACATATGTGAAATAATAATGGCATATGTAAATAATAATACTAGAGAAGAAATTGCACCTGGTCTCTATTGCATATTGGAAAACAAGACAAAAGGAAATCAATTTTTTGAGTCGGTGAGTTATATTTTTGTAGTAAGCTTTCTCTCAAACCATTGCAGTTATGGTGCAAACTTTTATATGGCAGGAAAATATGGCCAATGCGATGTTGCGGATACATCAAAATACTTTTATGCTGCATTTGTAGTTCCATAATGCAATTTAAAATCAATTTTAATATAATCACCATGGATTTGTATTTCTTGCAATTATGAAATTGCCCAATTGATAAAGTCGTGCATTATGGACCATCTGAACAAATGTGAACAAAATTAGGATGAGTTTTAAACAAAAATGATATGCCATTAAGTGTGTGTACATTTAAATGACTGTTGAATAAAAATAGGTAATATATCATACAAAGAGTACAAACCTGCAGGCCATAGCCAACACGCGCGTTGAATGGAGCCAACAAAATGGCCATAAGAGGTAGGCAATGCATGATACTCAGTTGCTTCATGGTTACTTCTGCTATCAAATGGAAATCATTGA